>CM053598.1:196434436-196458119 GCA_028646575.1 Pseudocheirus occidentalis
GGGACTTCAGGTGGAGTTAATGAGGTCAATGCAAGACTGGATTGATATTTTGATAGGCTCAAGAGTGGGAAGTAGATGGACAATGGAGGGCCAGGCTAGTAACAGGTTTGGGCCCAGCCACAATTAAATACTTATGGCCTCTGCAAATGCCTCCTGAAGGTTCAATCAGACCTCAAGAGGTTTCCCAGAGTATGTACCTCAAAGATTCAAGGAGAGCTCAAAAGGGGTTGGGCGGGTCCCAGAGCCTACACCTCATCAAGATGATGATAGGGTTTAGACTAGAGGGTCATATGTCAAGTCCCTGATCACTTTTACTCACATTTACTTTTTAATGTTTCTCCTGTGTTTGCACTTAAAAGTTTCTAGATAGCTCTGATCTTTTCATTAAGAATTCTTGAAAGTTCACTATTTCGTTTTAAGATCCATTTTTTTTCTGTTGAAGCATTATATTCAATATTACTGGTAAGTTGGTTTTGGTTGTAAGCATATATCATTTGCCTTTTAGACTATCATATTTCAAACTGTCCACTCCTTTATAATGTGGTTGCTAAATCCTTCATGATGCTATTTGTGGCTCTCCTGTATTTGAATCCTTCTTTCTGGCTACTTGCAGTATTTTTTTTTTTCTTTAATCTGGAAGCTCTGGATTTTGGTTATGTTTCTGGATATTCATTTGGGTTTTTTCTTCAGGAAGTGATTGGTAGATTTTATTTTTACTTTATACTGTGGTTCTAAGGAATCTGGGAAGATTTTTTTTTTATGATTTCTTGAAATAGAAAGTCTAGTCTTTTTTTTTTCAGTCATGACTTTCAGGTAGCCTGATAATTCTTTAATTTTTTTCCCTCTTGATCTGTTTTCCAGTTCAGTTGTTTTTGCTATGAGATACCTTACCTTTTTATTCTATTAAAATTTTTTTTTCTTCTTGTCTCAAGGGGTCATTAACTTCTATTTGGTCCATTCTAATTTTAAAGGAATTTGGTGTTTAGACAAGGTTTTATACCTTTTGTGCCAACCTGTCAACTCCCTTTTAAATTCTTTCTTTCATAGATCTCATTTCTTTTCCAATTTTTCTCTATTTAAGTGATATAAACATTTTTAACTCTTTAAAAAAAAACACTTAATCTATTCTAGGAATTATATTTGAATTTGTGCCCAAACTGTTTTTCTTTGAGGCTTTACTTTTGGGTGTTTTGGAGCTATTCTCCTCTTTTATGTTGGTGTGTTGGGTGTTCCTGTCACCAAAATAGCCTTTTATGATGAGATTTTTTTTTGTTCATTCTCCTAGCCCATTTCCTGACTTTGGACTTTAGGTTAGAGCCAAGCTCTACACTGGAGAGAAAGTTTTGGCTGGTCTTGCTGCTTCTTTCTTGGGCTATTTTGTTATTTCATGATCTCAAAAACTGAGATCCAGGGCAGTCTGATCACTGCCCTACTCTGTCAGTGTCTTTACTGGTTTTGATTCCGAACAACATGTATGTGGGGCTTGCCTTGTGTGGAGTTCCAGTAGACTGTTGCTGGACTTGGCCACTCTCAGTCAGCTGGAAAACTCTGCTGGTTCAGAGTGATACAACTATAAACTTGGCTTCCCTTTAGTCTGGGATTTCTGCCCTGGTTATTCCTCTGCAGGGTAGAGACGGGTCTGATAGGTGGAGCTGAGTCCTCACTCCTCTCTTGGGGTCAGAGCCACATAGGTGCTACTTGCGCTTTTTATCATCTTCTCTCCTATACACATGTTGTTGAACAAAGGTAGAGAAAAATCACACAACTATTCTGACTGAGTCCACTACAAATTTATGTTACACAACCTCAACTGGGTCTTCACTGCTGCTAGGCAATCCTGCTATACTTCCCCTTATCAACCCACTATCCCACTTTCCAGAGTGGCTCTTCTGAACTTTTTCATCCTTTCTCAAGCCTCCCTTAGCTCCCCTTCACCTCTCTCTCTCAGTGGAGAACCTTGCCTCATAATTTATAGAAAAAAAATTGAGACTATTCTCTGTGAGCTCTCTCTTTTCCTATCTTCCTCAGATATTTTCTGTCCCTCTCTCCTCTGTTGCCCCTGTCTCACCTGATGAAATGGCCTTATCCCTCTATTTGTTCAGTTGATCCCATTCCAACCCATCTCCTCCTTGCCCCGTCTGTCAGTTATCCCCGCCCTTTCAGTTATGTTCTCTCTCTCCCCCTCCCTTTCTTTCTCTTGCTCTCACTCTTTACTGGCTCATTCCCTATTGCTTAAAACAGGCCTGCATAACTGATGGCCTGCAGGCCACTTGCAGCCTGCCAAAGGATTTTGGGCAGCCAGCAAAAATGTAGAGGGGTAAAAGAAAGTTAAGATGTAATTAGTGCTTTGTCCATGCCCCAACTTAATCTGTCTTCCACTAGTCACTATTTTGCTATCATGGAACTTGGCAGGTGGGTTGCCACTACACACTCTCTCCTGTTTGTCATGTGACCCATGGCAACCAACCATCATCAGTTTGTCTCTAGTCTGAAAGGAGCAAGAGTCATATCTTTTCACTATGTCTTCGGTCATTACTGGCATTGAACAGGGACAAAGTGAGTGCAACCACATGCCAACACAGCTGATGCCCATTATGTGATGAGCGGCAACCGTTTGAGGCCTTCTTCCCCCACCTCACTGTGTGGCCACCCTCCAAGTTACATGAGTGTCTGGTGTTCTCCCCAAGTCAGACACTTGGTTCAATATTTCTTTATATGTGGAGATTTTTTCGTTCTAACATCAAAGTTTTTGGGGTGACTTTATAAAATGAGTGATAAAAATGAATGAAAGATCAAATTAGAACATAAAGCATTTAATCTAGAGTTGACAAATGGATACTTGTTTACTCAAACGAGAGACGAAATTGTACCTTATAGCCTTTCCAAAGAAATATAATTTATTGCCATTTTGAATCAAAATATCCTGACTTAAGCAAATTGGACACAATGAAAAACAAATTAGAGCATTAAATTGTTGAAAAATCTCAGTGGGAAACAATGGTTTTTCAAGAAAGTAAACTGAGAAAAAGAGGCAGTTGTAGAGGTTAGTTTTCAGATTTGTAAAGAAATCAATTTCAAACATGATTCCAGAGTACCATAAATTAATTGCTGACAAGAAGTGTAATACATCCCATTAACTAAATGTAAACAATAAGAAAACCTGAAAAATGTATTAAAATTTGTACCACTTAGCAAAGTAATTTTCTTAACATCATGTGATTTCATGATAAATAAAAATCTTTATTTAAAAAATAAAAAGTAATGAGTGTAATTAATTGATTTTAATTTAAATTTCCCCATTCTTAGCATGGTTTAATTATACCTTTACTTGGAAAGTGTGCTGCTAAAAACCTATCTGTGGCCTGAAGAAATTTAGCCTATTTTGATTTTGGCTCATCTACTGTCAAGTTGTGCACCTTTTTCCCCCATTCTGAAAAAAACTTGTTTTGTCTTTATTTGTTTGCAAGTTGTCTCCCCCATTAGACTGTAAGCTTCTTGAAGGCAGGGGTGGTCTTTTTCCTCTTTTTGTATCCTCATCTCTTAGTACTATGCCTGGCACATACTAGGTGCTTAATAATATTTGTTGATTGATGGGTGGCTTCTGAATTTTTCTTGTTCACTAGGTGCATAATAATATTTGTTGATTGAGGAGCTTCTGAATTTTTCTTGTTTACGTACATCTTGCCTTGTTGCTCAGCCTCTATCTGTACTGGAATGCTGAGTGGTGGCAACAGATCTGTGAGGTTACTTTTTGCATCTTACCTTAAACCCTAAAGGTAATACTCAAGATACAGTTCCTCTACTATCATTAGTATTTAACATTTTGTAAACACTCTGTCCCCTTGGTATCACTGCAGTGAGCTATGGCTAGCACTAGACACATGATAAAGAAGAGAGTAGCAGATCCTGGAAAGTAGATGGAATTTCAAGGTGGTGGTGGTGAGGAGTCCTTAGACTGTAGAAGACATAGGAAACTGGAGAATTAGAGAGTGCTGACAGTAGCCCTTGTGCCTTAGATAGCTAGAGCATGAAGGTTTCTTTGTTTCATGAATAACAGGTTTTGCACTAAAGAAAGAGTGCTAGCATCTCCTGAACCTATTAAAAAAAATATCCACAGAGCCATATTCTTGAGGGTTCTTGGACCTGGGGGATTCACCACTCCATGCTTCCACCATCTGAGTGTTGTCTCAGTGGAGAAAAGGGGAGACAAGGGGAGGTGCTGGCACTTAATTCAATTGAATTCCACCGAATCAGAACCAGATACAGCCTTGCCATTTGTCTGACAACTTTATTCTTACAAACTGAGTAAACCTGTTCTTATATGATCCCATTATTTCTGTTAGGTCATTTACTTACATCATTCTGATACCTGAGGTTAGGATGGCTGCCAGAAATCTGAGTAAAGGGAATCCTCTATTCTCCCCACCCAGAGACAAAAAAAGGTAGGTATATTAACATATTAATGACTCCCTTAACAACAGGAAAGAACCAAAAGGATTCAATTTAGATGCTGTATAAATTGAACAAACTAAACAAAGCAATACTTAGATATAAATCTGATGTTGGCACCACCTTGTTATAATTTAATATGAAAGACATACATATATCCTACATATATATGTATATATATCTATATAAAATTCATACGTGTGTGTATGAATCCTGCATTTAAATTCATTGCTACCTAATGGCTATATATAAGGAATAACCTTCAAAAGGATTAACCCTTTGCACTATAAATTCTAATCTCCTCTGCCATTTTGGGCAGATTATTTTCTTCTTTACTGAATTTACAGAGGGAAACAAGGAAGATCTCAAATCTGATCTTGTCTCCTGAGTTGTGGCAATGAGTAGAATTTAATAATGAGTAGAATTTATTAAATTCTTATTACGTGCCAAGTACTCTGCTAAGCTCTGGTGATACCTGCTTTCAAGGAACTTATTGTCTAAGAGAGAGACAACATGCAAAGAACTATGTATGAATAAGAGGATAAATTGGAAACAATCAACAGAGGAAAGGCATTAATATTAAGGAAGAGTAGGAAATATTTCTTATAGGAGGTGGGGCTTTAGCTTGTATGAGATATGGTAAAGACCCCTCATAAAGTTTTTAGGCTAGGGGACCCTCATAGAATTAAAGGTTGGGTTTTCAATTCAATTTTTCTGTAAAAACAAGCTGCTGACCCTGAAGTGTTCCAGGAGAGGAGGATAGGAACGCAGGAGGCAAACACATCTGCATGGTTACCTAGGTCAAGAGACTAATGAGGATGGGAGTTGGACAAGAATTCTTAGATGACTAAATCTGTAGGATAATCATGTCTGCTTAGTTCTTTGCCCAGCTATACTGTAAGGGCAAGCTGACCACGAAGTGTTACAGGAACAAGGACAAGAACACAGGCTTTGATCATGTCTGTTCATCAATCAAAGAAAAAGGGGGCACCCAAAAATGTAGGAGCTGTGCCCAAGTCAATGGACTGCTAAATTTACCAAATAATTGCATCTGCTTACTATATATATGTCATCACTGTCCTTGGGTTAGATTTGTCATGTTTTAGATTGTGCCCTCAAAGCTCTTGAGAATGAGCTGAGAGGAAGGGGGCTAGGGAGGGGGTATTGCGATTAGGTAATGGGGCTGGGGCTATAAAAGTAGGTATCTTCTCTATGCCTGGCATGATCTGACACTGAGAATGTATTGAATGCACTCAGTGTGAGTGTCCTTTTCTCATGAGAATCGTAATAAACTCCTTTCTACTTTCTGCCTTGAGAAGCTTCTGAGTTTAATTTGGGTAAGGGTCTTTGTTACCCCACACAAGCTGATACTTGAAGAGAGGCAGGGAGTCCAGGAAATGGAGATGAGGAAGGAGAATATTCCAGGCATGGGAGAGAGCCAGTGAAAACACTGTACATGGAGTACATGAAGGGGAGTAAGGTATAAGAAAATTGAAAAGAGGTCAGATTGTGAAGAGCTTTGAAACTGAACAGAGGACTTTATATTTGATCTTAGAGATAATAGAAACCACTGGAGTTAATTGAAGTTATATGGTCAGACCTACATTTTAGAAAGATCAGTTTGACTGCTGACTGGAGGATAGATCAGAGTGGGAAGAAACGTGGGGAACAATGACCAGCCAGAAGGCTGATATAATACTTCAGGCATGAGGGGAGGTGGGCCTGAACCAAGGTGTTGGCAGTATCAAGGAGAGAAAGAGGCAGATATGAGAGACATTATGAAGACAGAAACTACAGGACTTGACCACCAATTGGACTTAGGGGTGAGAGAGAGTAAAGAGTTGAAGAAGACACGTAGGTTCAGAGCCTAAAGGTACTCTCAGTCAGTCCAAATGAAAACATTTCTAAAGTAGGCTATTTGCTAGGCACTAAATGCTGGGTATACAAAGAAAGGACAAAAAGAGTCTCTGCTCTCAAGGAGTTCTGGATAGTAATAAAGAAGTTTGAAAGAGGGAATGATTTGAGAAAAAAATAGGCTCAGTTTTGGATGTGTTTGCTGAGCTTGAGATTTGCATGGGATATCTAGTTGTGTCTACAAGACAATTGGAGATTTGAGACTGGGCTAGAAAAGGAGTTATCAGCATAGAGATGAGCGCAGGACAGAGAACCCCGTTAGGATGACCTGGATGAAAATATAGCAAAGGAAACAGAGGGATGGTCAGGTAGGAACAGAACCAAGAGACAGTAATATCACCAAAATCTCATGGGAAAGAGGGGTGACCAACAGTGTCAGAGGCTACAGAGAGGTCAAGAAGGATGAGGACTGAAAAAAAAAGCCATTCAATTTGGCAATTAACAGATCATTAGTAAGGCGGCTAGGTGGCACAGTGAATAGAGCACTGACCTTGGAGTCAGGAGGACCCGAGTTCAAATTCAGCCTCTTACACTTGACATACTCACTAGCCATGTGACCTTGGGCAAGTCACTTAAACCCAATTGCCCCTCCAAAAAAAGAGGCAAAAACAGATCATTAGTAACTTTAAAGTATGGGTTGCTAGGGGGTAAAGTGGATAGAGTGCTAGACTTGGAATAAGGAAGACCAGAATTCAAATCCAGCCTCAGAAACATCCTAGCTGTGTGACCTTGGGCAAGTCACTTAACCTCTGTCACTGAAGAAGGAAATGGCATATTACTCAAGTATATGTGCCAAGAAAACCCCATGGACAGTATGATCCATAGGGTCATGAAGACAAGATTGAAACAACTGAACAACAGTAACTTTAGAGAGAACAGTTTCAGTTGAATGACGAAATCACGAGCCAGACAACAAAGATAAGAAGAGAATGGGAGGAAAAAAATTGTAGGTAACTATTATAGCCAGCCTTCTTAAGGAGTTCAGCTATAAAAAAGAGGGGAGATAAAAGATGGTCGTGTTTGCAGACAGATCAAGTGAGGGGTTTTTGAGAATAAGGTAGGCAGGAGCATGTTTATGGGCAGAAGGGAAGCAGCCAGTCGGACAGATTAAAGATAAAAGAAAGAGTAAAGATGATAGGGGGGCAGTCTGTGGGATGGAGTGGGATCACTTGTACAGGTAGAGGGGTTAGCTTTGGCAAAGAGAAGGGCCACTCTTCATGTAAAACAGAGGTGAAAGAGGAGATACTGGCAGAAGGATCTGAGTGATGTAAGATGAGGCGGAGAGAAGAGGGAACTCTTGGCAAATAGTTTCCATTTTTTTAAAAATGAAATATACAGCAAGATGTTCAGGTGAGAAGGTAGAAAACTGTAGGAGATTTGAGGAGGGATGAAAAGGTTTGGAAAAGCTGCTTTGATGAATGAGAGATAAAGGTCCAGTTGATATTGAGTAACAGACTTATAGTGGCCTGAATCAGCACAGTTGGATATTACAGAGCTGAACTGATTGAGCTGGGGGTCAAGATGGAGAAGGGAAGCAAATGTAACCAGTGCAGGGGTGACCACTTGAGAGAGGTCCAAAGTGTGGAATGATTGGAGGTCCTGGTAAGGATGAAGAACAGGATTTGGAATTGCAAGGCAGAGAGAGGTTTAGAATGACATCAGATCATAATCAGAGAGTGAATTTCAGAACTCATGAACATGCATGTGGAATACCTGTGGGTAATGTTAAGATCAAGTGTATGAACATCTCTGTGTGTAGCTGAGGTGGAATAAAAGAGCAACTTGTCTTGGGAAATTAGTAAGTTGAGGAACCAGGAGGTTATGTTATTTAAGGGAAATTATTTGAGTTACATATGTTGAAGTTCCATAGTATGAAATCAGGATTCGGGGAATAGAGAAAGACTATGTTAGGCAGGCCTGTGTCTTGAAGATCTGCCCTGGAGGTGGTGTCTTAAAGATATCAACTACCAGAATCTTATTGGGTCTTATGTATTAACTTCAAAGGAAGAGAGTTTAGTGGTGATAGTGGAAGAGTGAGAGCTTAAAAGGGAAGCAAGGAGTATTCCAATTCCCCTCACAACAACCAGTGAATCAGGATTAGTAGTATAAGTTCAACCAGTGCTAAAAAGGTTAGCCAGGAAAGGTATCATATCATATATACATATAGTTTAATACCCAGTTACAATAGTTAACTCATTTTAAGCCTAGGGGATGATATAATGGCTCCTAAAGTCCACATGGTTCCGTCTTACTGGAGTCAGTAACCAGTTAGGTTCCATTGTTCAGGCTAGAGGCATAGATGTGTGTATGTACACATATAAATATATACACAGATATATATATATATAAAATCTGCATTATGTATATGTGCACATACACATATAATATAGAGTTATATGCATATATGTGTATATGCACATATATGTGCACACACATGTACAATCTGACCATTCCACAGCCTCTCACTTAAAAATTGTTTTCAGTGGTTCCCTGTTGCTTCTGGAATAAAAGACAAAATCCTCAGTCTAGCTTTTAAAGCCCTCTACAGTCTGAATACCACCAAGTCTTATTATTCTTCATATATTTTCCATTCCAGTCAAATTGACCTGACTGACTGCCAGCGGTTCTCAGTATATGAGATTTCATCTACCACCTCCATACCTTGGAATAATTGCTCCCAGCATCTGAAATATACTTTCTCCTTACCTCTACCTCAAGAATCCATGGCTTCCTTTAAAGCATAACTTCTACATTAATTTTTTGCTTATTCCCCCCTACACACACTTATTAGCACTATCTTCCTCTTGAAATTAGTTCACATATTTGTATTTACTTGTGTACAGGTTGCATTCCTCTAGTAGAGTTTAAGTTTCTTGAGGGAATGAACCTTTTTTTGTTTGCTTGTACTCAGTGCCTATCCACTTAATAAATGTTTGTTGAAAGTATTATACTTGGAGCTCAAAAATATAAGTGAATTTTAGGATAGCATTGCACGTTTCTACTCTACAGATGTTTCTTTTCTCACAGATTGTTGAAGTATTTTTTAAATTTTTATTTTTATTGATAATGTTTGTCATTTATTTCTGAATATAATTATTCACCTTCTGCTGCCTAGGAAACATTTCTCCTTACAAAGATTAAAAAAGAAATAGGGGGAAAAAGTTTGGCCAAATATGAGGACTCTTCTAACAAAGTTTTATTGCCATCTTTACTTAGAAAGACACTAAAAATGAGGCCACTGGGATTTGGTAGGTTTCTGTAAAATTTAGTCCAGAAGCCTTGCCCCTCTATTATTTATACTAGAGTCTTATTAATAATAACCTTTATATTTGCTACAATTGCAGAAGGTAGTAGACATTGGACCTGTAAGCTTAATATACAGAGGATCTGCTAATTGGTTTATAATGGAAGAACTGACCAGAAAACTGACCCAGACATTTGTGAATTTGTGAAATAGAGGATATCCTCTAGAAGGACCAAAATTCATTTTAAAAAAGAACCTTTTGCTATAAAACACTGGTGTGTTTATAATCTTCATCAATTAAACTGTATCCATCCCTTCTGCGATGTACAGCTAGACACTGTACAGCAGCAGGCTTCCACCTGACTCAGAATCTTAGTTGAAACTTAGAGCATCAAACTAAAGGTGTTTTGGAAGGATAGGTCTTGTGTCCTGCAAAAACAACAACAAAAAACTCCAACCTCCCCCCCCCCCCACCAGTTTACATATTTGTAATTATATTTTATATATATATGTAAAATAAATTACAAGGAGAGTTGTCTGTTTCCCAGAAGAGCTTAGCACCTTTACTTTGTAGGGTAGCTGAAAAGTACTTTGAAGTTCACTTCTTAAGGGTCACTTTTTTTTTTAAATAAACCTCTGGGATTACCAGATTCAAAGATTCATTGTTGTTTGGTATGGATAAATTTAGGGGTGAGAAAGAACTAAGGATGTATTTAGGGAAGGCTGGTGAGAGAAAAAGGTATGTATAAGCAAAGCATAAGCAAAACTAGTCTAGAACATCTCGCCCTTGGGTCCCGAAATTAGAAAGGTTGAGCAACTTTATTATTATTATTTTTTAAATTTCTGCCGATATAGGACTTCCAGAGGCTGCCCCTAGGTGTTCGTTCCTCCTAAGAGGGTGTGGGGCCAGAGAACAGACCTTCTCTTGAGCCTGGTAATTGACTGAAGAATCGAATCTGTCCTTGTGTTTGGCCTTAATTTTGTAATGCTTTGCTGTTAAACGTATTATCTGGGGTTCGGAGAGTAAAGCGAGCAAATCTGCTGGAGCAGGAAAACCAGAGGACCTTTTATTATTACGTACATCCAACTTCACAAAGTGTGGAGGACCTGAGGCGCAGAGCCGGGTGTAGCAAGGTCCAGGAGCATCCTCGGCTTCCAGCTCGTTAGACTTGGGGGTTTGGAGGGTAGGAAGAGGATTAAAAGGCTTTCCACGAACCTGGATCTCGGAAAGACCTGGATGCTATTCCATTTCGCTGGAACACACTCACCCGCTCCTCTGACAGAGGAAGACGGAACCCCCTCCTTTTGCAACCCAGAGAAGCAGGCACCCGGGGTTGCTAAAGAAATACGAAAGAAAAGATTCGCTGCCCAAGAAGAGTTGAGCAGGGAGGTGTGGACTGAGGGGCCGGAAGTCCTGGGTTCAAGTCCCACTGGATGGCCCTGGGCAAAACACTTGAACGGTCCCCGCGATCTAGGCAACTCTCTCTGGAATTGTAAGTGGTGGAGAAAGGGGCAGACCTGCTTGGGGAGGGGGTACTTCCTCATCCGGGAGTTTCCAATCCAGATGAAATCACAGATCCAGCCCCCAAAGAGGGGAGTTCAGGGGAGGAGGGAAGGAGAGCAGGAGGATGGAAGGAGTAGTAGGGAAAGGAGAGAGGGAGGGGGAGGGTGGAGGGAGGAGGAAGGGGGGGGAGAAAGAAGGTGTTGCCTTCACTATGAAAGCCACCAGGAAAAGCTGTGTATTCAGGAAGCCAGGCTGCAGCTGAGGATCAGCTGCTGAAGGAGGCGGGGATCCAAGGAGGGAGGAGTTTGGGCCGGGGAAGGGGGAGGAGGAGGAGAGGAGGAAGAAGAGGAGGAGGAGGAGGAGGAGGAAAGGCAGAGGGAGTGAAGATCAGGAAGCAGCGAATGCTTCGCAGTATCCAGACTACCCCCTCTCTCGCTCTGTCTTCCATGGCTGGTTAAAAAAAGATCATCATAATCATAACCAAGAAAGGAGGAGGAGGGGGTAGAGGGCGCGGGTGGAGAAAGAAACCGAGAAGGCAGTGAGGCCGGGCCGGGGCTGCGAGCCGAGGGAGCAGCAACAGCGGCGGCGGCGGCAGCGGCAGAAGCGGGAGGAGCAGGAGCAGCAGCAGCAGCCGCAGCCGCAGCAGCCTCAGCCTCTTCCGCAGCCGCCGCCGCCCCCACCGCCCCCACCGAGGGCAGGAGCTGCGGGGCCGCAGCATGAAGAAGAGAGCTGGCCCTGGGGGCAGCAGCATGAGGTCCGTGGTGGGCTTCCTGTCGCAGCGGGGCTTGCAAGGGGACCCGCTGCTCACTCAGGACTTCCAGAGGAGACGCCTGCGGGGCTGCAGAAACCTCTACAAGAAGGACCTGCTTGGCCACTTCGGCTGTGTCAATGCCATTGAGTTCTCCAACAATGGAGGCCAGTGGCTGGTCTCAGGTAAGATCAGACCTCTTCGCTTCCCACCCCCTTCCCCGGGGCTCCCTCTTTCTCCTCCTCCTACCCCGGCGCGGGGAGTGGAGGGGAGTCCCGCCAAAGCTAGGGTCGGGCTGCCGGGAGGGGGGGGGCGCTCCCGCGGGGGCCGGGAGGCGATGCCTGGTCTAAAAAGATCTAAAATGGTTGACAGCTCCCGAGCTCGGCCCCCTTCAGAGCCGGGGGATTGGGAGACTGCGCCGCCGGCGGTGCCACGGGGCCAGGGCCCTGACAAAGTTTGACGGGAAACTCTTCCTCTAGCTACTTCCCCGGGTGCACTCGCGGGACCCTGCGGCGGCCGAGGCCGGGAAGGCCCCGGGGCCGGGGCAGAGGAGGGGTCGGGCCGGGGCGGCCGCTCGCATCTCCGCCTCCCCCTTCCTCCCCCTGGCCGAGCTAGGTTCTGCTGCACGCCCCCTCGGCTTCTTCCGTCTCCGTAGGGAAGGCGGCTGCCATTGCAGGTGGACCCTCTACCCTTCCGAGCTTCTTTCTCTCCCCTCTCCTTCCTCCCCAAGCTGTGGTTCGCACTGCCTCCCTCCTTCACCCCACCTTCCCCTGCCCCACACACACCCTTTCCCCCCCACCCCCGGGCTTCCCCTAGGGTATAGGGGAAAGAGGTGAAATCGAGGCCCGGGAGATGTAGGCCTCACTCTCCTGGGGCTCCTAGCGACAGGCAGCTGAATCGATAGCCTATTGCACCAGGGAGGCCCCGGCCTGGCTCGCGCTGGACGCCTGCCCGCCTAGTCCAGGATCAGCCCCGGGGTGGGAGGGTGGAGGGCGGAGAAAGAGATCAGTATGGAGTGACGGGAGGTCTCTGCTACCTCCACCTCTCACCCTTTTCCCCAGTTTAAAGAGGCCAGAGTAGGTGGGTAGGGGACACACGGAGAAAATGAAGGTTGGGGGATTGGGTGTCTGCCGCCACTCGTGCCCCATTCCTTCTTCCATCTCTTTTCCAGTATCGGCCGGAGGGGGGAGGGGGACTGGCATGTGGGACATGCAGGCAAGCTAGGTGGGTCGTGGACCCAGCCTCCCTTCCTTTTGCGGTTTTCCTTAAGTGATGTCAATCATTGTTTACGGCCTTTTTTATTTTTTTAAATGACCAACCCCTGGCAAGAAACTGGCCTGACATGGCATTCCATGCACGGATGACCTGTGACAGGTCTAAATTTGCAGAGTCTCTGCCAGGGTCGGGTTTGGACACTCCCCGAAGCCCAGTGTCAGAACTTAGATCTGACTTGGGAGTGGGGGGAGGTGTGACAAGAGCGGTAGAGAGTATATTTTGGGGGTGTTTTGTAGAACAGGCTTTAAAAAAGCAAACTTTTGACGCCAGCTGCTTTGAAATGTTCATGAAAATGGACTGATCTTACTCTTGTTCTTTGTGAAATGTGAGGTGTTGAACTGGCTAAAGGCTTCAGATAGTTTAGCTGCTATATTTTATCCTCCAAGATTCAGTGGTTAAGATTTCTCCTTCAAAGACTGAATTTGTGGCCTTTTACCTAAGTTTATGACCTTTTCAAACCATAGTATCTTACAAGTCGAAGAGTGCTTAATAAATGTGTTTTTGATTGATTTATTTTCCTCACTTTGTCCTCAACAATCTGCCATAAACTGTTCAAAAACACAAGAAACCTTTATTACTGTGAGAGAATTTTAGGATATCAGCTATACTTGTGGGGAAATCTTACAAATAAAGACTTAGTTAATCAGCTTAATTTAGATTTAAAATATTACAGTGTATCTTCCTGGTCTTCCCTGTTGTCACTCCCCTTTTCAGTCTGCTGGCTTGCTGGGGCCTCAGGTTCATCCCTTTTTGGCTTCTGGTTACAACAGCTGCCTTCATAGCCACCTGACTCAACAATTCAACTAGTATGTCTTCTGGGTTATGCTTGTAGGAAAATCTCTGACTGGGCTTTCTCCTGGTGATAGGCACTTAGATCCTATTCATATTCCATGATTGGGAAAGGAATTCTCCATCATCACTTTCTGGATTTTCTTTTCCTCTTCTGCTATGTTCTTCATGTTTTCTATCAGCTCCTCCCCTTGCTCTTGTCTTCTGTTTCCTGAGCTCTGCCACTCCTAATTTTAACTGTGTTGATTTTGTTGTACAAAAACTGATCTTTTTCATCCTAGCATTCTTCTTTTTATCTGGACTTGGTGTTTCACTAAAAAGCTTCCTTAGGTTTTCACAGCTTTGCCCATATTAGTCTAGAGTGCCTTTCTGAGTTTGGGACTCGATTGCTTCTGCATTCTGCATATTCATTACAGTGTGAAAGACCATTTTAATTTTGCTTAGGCAGCTCTTAATTGATTTTTCTTATTTGTTTTAAAATATGCAATCATCTGTTGGGGTTCTCTTCTGAGGGGGTATTTTGGGGGAAATAGCACCCGTATATCTTTCAGTTTTACCACTTTATAAATAGTAAGGAAATAAGATACCAGGTTTAGAGTGATAGAGAGGACTAGCCCTGGGTCCATTGTGCATTTGTTACTGTGTTTTGTGTTATAAGGCTTCAGATTCTGGGGTCAGGATGCTAATTTTTCATCTTCCATTCTTGACCAGAGTTGATTGCCCAAATGCATGATCCAAATTTGTTTCAGACCCAACTTATTTGGGAGCTTTAACTTGGAATTGAAGGAGCTTATTGATTTTCTTAGGCATAGGTACTATGAAAAGTAGTGTAAGAGTTCATTAGTTAAGGGAAAGTAAAGTTCATCTCAGGGATTAAGTAAAAGTGGTACAATGCAGGGAGGAACAGAGCGGTTTTGTATGTTATCTTAGGACTTAGAGCTGGTGGAAGCATGATGGAGAACATTTGGATGAAGGTCAAAGAAGGAAAACCTTATTTTGTTTTTTTTTGCTTTCTTTTTTGGAGGGCAGTTGGGGTTAAGTGACTTGCCCAAGGTCACATGGCTAGTTTTTTGAGGATTTGAACTCAGGTACTCCTGACTCCAGGGCGGGTGCTCTATTCACTGCGCCACCTAGCCGCCCCATGAAAACCCTAGTTTTTGGTGTGTTTTTTTTTTCTTTAGAGTATATTAAAGACCACCTGGGGAGAGAGGAAATAGATGAGTTGAGGAAACATGACAAGCCTAGAGGCATGAGCCATGATATAGTAGTAATGGGACTTCATTAATTCAGACATCTGTTGGCATTCTTCCTCTGCCAAAAGTAGAGCAGCTAAATCTTATTGACTTGCCTTAGTAATAATTTCATCCTTCAAAAGGCAGAATAATTAACAAGGGGAAATTCTGTAGCTAAATGCCGGAGTGGAAATTCCTCCTTAGGAGGAAGTGACCACTTGATTACAGGATTTATGATAGAGGAGAGGAAATCGAGGCATGATTTGAGATGTACTTTAGGTTTTGGGAAAGCATATTTCAAAAAGTTTAGAGGAAAAATAGGAGTAAAATGCTTTAGGGAAAGTTAGGTCAAGAGAGATGGAATGGCAGCCTGTGGGAAGGAAACAAGGAAATCATCAGCCAAATGAAATTTTTAAAAGAAATCTGTGCAAGATGGAAATATAAGAGAATGAAGATAAGAATATGGCAGTGGTGTCAGGAGTGCTAAAGTTCAGAATGAGTTGAGGCACGCAAGGAAAGCTAAGGATACTATAAGAAGTTTGTTTTTTATTATAGGGAAAAAAGGGAGGACTTGAAGAAATAGGACCTTTTCTCTCATAGGGGATCAGATCTACTGAGAGAGAAGGCAAAGCTGTTCAATTCTCACTTTTTCTGTTTCATCTGCAAAGGAAAATGAGTTTTACATTGGAAATGATAGAACAAAAATTACTAACAGGGAGGTGATGCGTGGTATATAAGGAGATTACAAGAGAGCTTTGAGTTGCCCTGGATGAAGTTATCTGGTCCAGGGAGAACTATATCCTTGAATCCACAAAGAACTGATAAATGTACATGGAAAACAGGAGAGGAGGTATCACAGAATTAGAGAAATACAAACATCCTGATTAAAAACAAAACAAGAGTACAGAGTTTGATTTGACTCCTGGAGAAATTCTAAATGAATTATTAAAGAGATAGTTGTTGAATATATTGATATGGAAGTAATGATTACAAAGAGTCAGCATGGTTCATCAAGAACAGGTCATGTCAGATCCCATTTACTTTTTTTTTTTTTGATCAGATTATTAAACTAATATATGAGGAAAATGTGGATAGATTTCAGCAGAACTTTCAATAAAATAACTCATCCTATTCTTATGGAAAAGATGAGGAAGTAAGGATTAGAAAATAATACAATCAGATGAATTCCAAACTGGTTGTATGTCATACTCAAGAGTAGTTGTTATGGTTCAGTGTCAACAAGGTAGAGGACTTTAAGGGCGTATCCCAGGGATCTTTGCTTGTTCTTGTGCTCATTACACACACACATACATTGCATGCATACATACATACATACACATTTGTACATATATTTGGATAAAAGCTTAAATGACGTGTTCATCAAATTTTCAGAGAACACAGAAGTGAGAGGATTAACTAGCCCAGTGGGTTGACAGTCAGGATCCAGAAGGATCTTGATAAACCAGAACATTGGGTTGAATATAATATGATCTTCCCTAGGGATAATGTCGAGCCTTGCATTTGGATAAAAAAATAGTCAACTTCACAAGTTAAAATGGGGGAGGTGTGGCTAGACAGCAGTTGTTTTGAGAAGGATTTGGGGTTTTAGTGGAGTGCAAGCTTTAATATCAGTCAGCAGTGGGATGTGTGCAGCCAAATAACCCAACTTATCTTGGACTGCTTGAAGAGGGGCATTAATTCATGGGAAAAGAGAGGTGGTAATCACACTTTACTATGGCCACATGGAACCTCATTTGGAGTCCTGGGTACCTTGGTTTAAGGACACTGACAAGCTGGAAAGTGTCCAGAGAAGGTCAGTGAGGGTGGTGAGTAGCATATCATAGGAAAATCAGTAGAAGGAACTAGAGATGATGTTTAGTGTGGAAAAGATAAGACTGGGGGATATGTGGTAGCTCTCAAGTATTTGAAGGTCTCTCATGTGGAAGAGAGATTATTCTTATTCTGTTTGGCCTCAGAAGGCAGAACAAGAAGCAGAATGGGTAGAAATTGTGGAGAGGTTTATAATCGATAGCAGGAAAACCTTCCTAAAAATTAGAGCTGTAGAAAAGTGAAATTATCTACCTCTGGAAATGGTGGGTTTCCCTTCCTTTAAAGTCTTATAATTCTATATATATATATAGCTATATCTATAATATACACATACACACATAGGGGGTGGAATTCTTTGCATGTATGCATTGGATTAATTGGCTGCTCTGTTTTTTTTCCCATTTTCAAATGTGACATAGTGCTTTAAGGGTTTTATTGGATTTCATTTTCATCTCATGATAATCCTGTGCTATAGTTATCCCCATTTTGCTACTGAGGAAATAGGTATAAAGAAGTTAGATTACTTACCTGTGGTTGCACAGTAAGTGTGGGATCTAGAATTTGAAACAAGTCTTCCCAATTCCAAGTCTAATATTTCATCTGCAGTGCCACGTTTTTAAAAGTTTTCAAAGCTCTTGTCTCACAACAACCCTGGGGGCTAGATATTTCCATATTTCACCAATTAGGAATCTGAATAGAAGTTGTAAGTGTTAGAATTCAAATCCTAACTTATAACTGCAAGTCTAGTGCTCTGTGATACCAGTGACAACATACATAGGTTACTATCATCAGTAATCTAGAGCTGGAAAGTGAAATAGTGATAGCACCCCAGGTTAAGACCCCCTCTCTTATTAGAAAATTATTTTTTCTTTACATTTCTTGGTGACTAATATCTATGAAATGTAGGATACTCAGTTGGATCTGTGATTACGTTGCTTTGGATATTCCTTCTACCAATACAGACTTCAGATATAGACCTTAATGTGTCTGACCATCCTGTGTTACTATCTTCAATATCCTTCCATGAGTTTAAACAGAAGCCTTTCTTGATTTGTCCATGATATCTCTGTGGTACCAGTAGACCACTTGAATTGTTGTCAAGCCTGTCTTTTTTTTAAGTGACTTGCACAACGTCACACAGCTAGTAAGTGTTAAGTGTCTGAGGTTGGATTTGGGTCCTCCTGACTCCAGGGCTGGTGCTCTGTTCACTGTGCTACCTAGCCACCCCTGTACTTCTAAGTTTTGCAAAGCCCTTTGAAATTTGCTTAAGGTGACAAAACTAGTTGGTGAGAGAGCCAGGACCAGAAAGATACTAGTATGGTAAAGGACTGGGTTCTCTAATGTATGTTGTGACATACTTTATGTTTTACTTAGCACTTTAACATAAAATTAATACATCTGAATCTTACAATAAAATGAGCACCCACTTTGCTCAGGATATAAACATAAATAAAGGAGTCAATGAAAGAAACAGAGAAAGATTCCGATTAGGCAAAGTTTTCTACTGTTTGGTATGCTTAGTTAGCTTAACGCTAATATTTGATTCTAGTATTTAGTATCCTTATGTGCTTCCTGTAATCGGAACTTCTTAATTAAGGGTTTCTTCCTACTACCCAGTCACTTCTTCAGTTGTATCCAACTCTTTGTGACCCCCTTTTCTTCTCTAGCTCATTTTACAGATGAGGAAGGAAAACAGGGTTGAGTGATTTGCCCAGTGTCAAACAGCTAGTCTGAGACCAAATTTGAATTCAAGATGAGTCTTACAGACTTCAGGCCTACCACTACCCAGTCACTAGTTATCTTCAGTTTTATGGAATGGATACTTTCAGCTACCGTAAATACTTTCAACTGTATTTTCAACTACAGTTACATTTTCTATAGGTATGATATTTGGCTTAAGCCTATAAGTCAATTTAAAACTTTGGTTTAAACCTTGCTGGAAAAGTTTTTTAATACCTCCAAATCTCTTTTATCTTAATATCATTCATGGGAGGCTATAAGGAGAAAGGTAATACCTTTGGTTTTTGGATTCATAGAGTACTAATCTTTAGCAAAGAAGAATGTCCTGGAAGTTGGTTTTCTGGATTCCCTTTGGGGTTTGGGGAGATATGATGTGATATTTTCTTTTTCATAATTTTCATTATTAAGAAATGATATCCTTGAAGTTTCCCCTCTCTCTCAAATGTTTTACAATGGAATTCTTTATTGCTTAGAAATAGTGTAATCATACCACTACTAGGTCTATATCCCAAAGAGATCATAAAAGGGATAAGTACATGTACAAAAATATTTATAGCAGCTCTTTTTGTTGTGGCAAAGAATTGGAAATTGAAGGGATGCCCATCAGTTGGAATGGCTAAACAAGTTGTGGTATATGAATGTAATGGAATACTATTGTGCTATTATAAGAAGGGATGAGCAGGCCGACTTCAGAAAAATTTGGACAGACTTACATGAACTGATGCTGAATGAAGTGAGCATAACAAGGACACTGTACGTAGTAACAACAACATTGTGTGATGACCGATTTTGTTAGATTTTGCTCTTCTCAGCAGTGACTCATGATGGAAAATGTGATCCATATCCAGAGAAAGAACTATGGAGTCTGAATGTAGATCAGAGCATACTGTTTTCTCTTTGTTTTGTTGTTTTTGGTTTTTCTTTCACAGCTTGACTAATGTGGAACTATGTTTAATGTGATGATACATGTGTAGCGTAAATCAGATTGCATGCCATCTTGAGAAGGGGGGAGAATTTAGAACTCAAAATCTTATAGAAGCAAATATTGAAACCTAAAAATTAATTAATTAATTAAAAAAATAATGTAGTAGAGGTGACCTGTGAGGTCATTTAATCTAACCCAATTTTACATATGAGCAACCAAAACTCAGTGATTGTGGCTGATTTCTTTAAAGCCTAGAATTAAGGTGCAGTTTACCTTTGTCATTTCTCTGATGGGAATTTGGGAGAGTTGGGGCAGATCTGTATTGGGGATCCTGGAAAACATTTTTATGTTGAATTCAAAGAGCCATTAGCATAAGGATGCTATTTCATATTTAACCTACCTGGTCCAACACTCCATGGCTCATCCATGATCAGCAAATTCATTGTTAGCTCTCCTATTTTAAAAAATGTAGTCTCGGTTTTGTTTATTTGGTAGCTCTTAGATTTCTCCTAAGGATAACAAAAAAACTTTTGGACCAGAGAAAGTGACAAATTGTGGCTGTTTACTTTTTTTGTAATTCATAGTTGCTTTTTTCATTTAAAAAATTTGGTCTGTGAACATTCTCATGTCATTTTTGCTCCTGAATTTGTTTTCTCATATATAAGATGAAAAGGTTGGATTAAAATGACCCCTTTTCACTTCAACATGCTTTGTGATTCTGACATGAACCCATGACACCTCCAACTTCTGTTCTTACCGAAAAACTCCTTCTCTCTTATCTCCAACCTGTCTTTTAACCTTTCACCTATACTCTGTGCTATTCCACAACTGTGTGTGGCACTCTTTAGCCCCCTTGCCTCACTCAGCTCATGAAATTCCACCTGTCCTTCCAAACCTGGTTTTGATTCCATATCATCTGTGAAAGCCTTCCCTGAATCACCTAGAACAGATCTTGGAATGGATCACTTCTTTCTGTGAACCATCACAGCCTCTGATTTATACATTTCTTTATGAATGTATCTTATCTGTATTCTGTTTTATAATTCTATTTTATAATTATTTGTGCACATGGCTTATCTTCCCTATTGGACTATAAGCTCTCTTGAGAACAAGAGCCTTGTCTTATTTGTTTTTCTACTTGAGCACCTGTTTCTCTTTTTTATATTTTATTTTCTTAAATTTAAAAACCTTTACTAATGTGGGAAGATCATAACTTTTATGCATGGAGTTCTTTAAAATTCACAGAGCACTTCTTAAAATAGCTTGATGACATAGAGAGGACAAATATTGTTATACCCATTTTGTTGATGAGAATCTGGAATTCAGGGAGCTTAAGTCAATAGGCATTTATTAAGGGCTTGCTCTGTACCAGGCTCTGTGCTAATCTGGAAATAAAAAGAAAGGTAAAAAGACAGTTCTTGCTTTCAGAGAACTTACATTCTAATAGAAGGAGTCATTATATTAATATAAGTAGGTACACACAGTGTATATATTGGGTGGAAGGTACACTGAAAGGAGAAGGCATTGGAAGTTGAGCAGAAGGAAAAGGCCTCCTGCAGAATGTGATGGATTTCATATTGAATTTTGAAAGAAGTCAGGAAAACAAAGGTAGAGGTGAAGCTTTTCAGCATGGGGGACAATTTGTCCAAAGGTACAGAAATGGGAGATGGAGACTCATATTTGAGTAATTCCAAGTAGACCAGTGTTCACAGAATATAGAGTGTAGGATAAGATGTGTTTGTCTAAGAAGTAGAAAAAGGTCAGGTTATGAAAAGATTTAAATGCCAAGCAAAGGAATTTGTAGATCCTGAACGTAATAGGGAGCCACTGAGCAGGGAGATGAGTGATGGGGCCACACATTCATTTTAGAGTGATTACTTTGGCAACTTGAGTCAGGCATGGTGTTGCTCCTGACAGTTCTAGGCATGCTAGGAATTGGAGGATTTGGAGTGAAGAAAAGGCAAATTTGTCCGGGGGGATGATGAATTTGAGATACCTGGTTTGAAATGTTCAAAGAGTGGTTGATAATTGAGGATGGTAGCTCAGAACTAGGGTTGGTTATATAGATCTAGGAATTATCTATAAAGATCATAATTGATCCTCTGGGGGCTGATATCACCTAATTAAATAGTATAAGGGAGATGAGAAAAGGTCCCAGGACTGAACTTTAGGGAACACTTATAATTTTAGTGGGCACGACACAGATGAAGATTGAGCACAAGGAGAGATCATACAGATAGGAAGAGACCCAGGAGAGAACAATGTCAAGAACACCTAGTGAGAGAACATTCAGAAAGAAAAGGTTTTATATTGAAATCAAGAAGTGTGAGGATTGAGAAAGGGCATTCGTTATGGAAATTAGAGATCATTAGTGTGTGGGGTGCAGAGATCCTAACCCAAATTGAGATTTCTCCAGGTGAAAGCAGAAAGGTTTCTTTATTAGAATCTCAGGAGAAGCAGATGGTCCACACAACTGGAAGGGTGTGGGAGGAGGCCATTGTACAGAAGCAGAAGCTAGATTAAATAGACAAAAACTACAAAATCCCCTCCCCAATAACCAGACCTTCCTTTCCATTGGTGGGAAGAGGTGTCCTTACAATCCTTTTACCCAATACAAAGCTATCTATCAGAAGTTAGCTTATCACAGATTACTTGTAAACAATTTACAGAAACACTTGGCATACATATTACTTGTTGCAAAAAATAGGCAATTTATGGATCACTTGTTGCCTTTCTTGTTTGCCAAAGACAAGTAGCTGGCAAACACTTCATAGAAAAACAAAATTTGGGCCTATCAAGGCTAAAGCCCAGATCAAGTTTGGTGACTCTTCCTTTTCTTTGAGAGGAACAAATAATCTCTATCTAATTTCCTGATAATGTGTGTGTGTGGTGACAGGATAGTCATCACAGCAGATAGTATACTTGAGAAACCACATTCTGTCCCATATAGTCCCTCCTCTTTTTTTATTTTACTGTGGTTTCTCATTGAATTCCTTTAGCATCCTTTCATTCTCCCTATCCTCAAAAGATTGGAGCATATTTTCACATTGTCCTTTTAATTTATCAACCCCCTTTGGCTCATCCTGCTCGATGGTGAATACTGGTTCCCATCCCTGTTTCTTTTAAACCATCAATCGAACTTCCCCTTCTGTTCTCATTTCTAAGTTAACCATTTTGAAATAGCATTCCGTACTATGTTAGTGATCAATGTGATCGTGCCTGGTCCGGATCCTTGAGAAAGCTGTCTGCATCTCATGTCATCTTCTGGGCCCTTGGCTCAGATGTCCACTCAGGAGCAGCATTATTCACAATCTGTAGTAGTCAGACAGGTATGACAGGGGTTTCATAAATATGCGATTTGAAACTAAAGACACACAGAAATGGTTCAGTTTTCCAGCCATGAAAGGCTAGGCTCAAACATTAAAGTCTTCCTCACAGTTTACAAAATTGCATAATTACATTAAGTCAGGTACAGATTAAACTTCTTAGGTGGCTCATAATATACTAGTTTTGGGATGGGAGATTACGTGTCATCAAGATTGCCAAGAAAACTTACCCCTGAACCATACAATTAACAAAATCATTTTTACCAGGATTAATTAACATCAATTCCTTATATCCCAGTGGCCAGTATCCATTTAAACAGCATTTAAAAAAAATTCCAGATGCCTCATGTTGTTATACAATTCAAAAAGGGAATTCTGCTCTTCTGGTTCAGATCTACAGGTTACCAGATAACTCACATCACTTAAAATTGGTTCCACATTTTTTGAAATTTCAGAGAATCTTCAGTTTATCTGTTTGTTATTTCCATCCTAACCCAAATCCTGTTCTTGGTATAGGAATCCTTAAAATGTAGATATCTATCCAAAATGAATCCTTTTTTTGTTTCTTTTCTTGTTTACATAATTCATTTTCATTACATTTTTGAATTACACATTTTCTCCCCGTCTTGCCCCTGCCCCAACCGTAAAACAGCAATCCCACTGTAAAGCCCCTCCCCTGCTCTCTTATTTTCTGGTAGGGCAGTGAG
>CM053598.1:196458619-196478540 GCA_028646575.1 Pseudocheirus occidentalis
GAGGGAAGATTCCTACAATGAATCCATACCCTAATACCAAATAACACAATCCTTTTTAATGATATTAATATCTTCCTAAAGAAGTTTACAAGAAATTTGCTTTCCCTTAAATTTAAAATATACTGGGCTAAAACTCTACCTGCTTTCTTTCAAATCTAGCAAATTACATTAATTTATATTTTCTACCATAATTGGTGCCATTCTCAAATTCAATAACAATAATCACCCAGTTTCAGCCTCTCTATAAACCCCCCCAAAAAACTTTGTCGAACCCTTTCAACATGCTTAAACTATCTGATACTAAACAGAGACTTTTCCTAACTTTCATATTTTCACTCAAGCCATTATTTTCTCTTTCCCAATCTTTCAAAACCCATTACTCAGACTGCCTGCAGTCTTTACATTCCTAATACTCATACTCCAAATTTCATGCTGCTTTTATGCACCTTAGAACTACAGGGAATATTAACCCAACAATTTTCACCCAGAGAGAGCCACATCTCTGTCCCCTCTCTGCCCCTCCTTCCCTGAGAGGCTTACAAAGAGTGTCAAACTACAGAGTTTGTTTATGTACCATCCCAAACCTTATAACCCCCTGTTTGTCTTTTCACATTTTTCACTTTTTGCTCCTACTTTCCCATTAGAAACCAACCTTCAGTGTATCTCAAGATTCTCTGAAGGATCCTTAACCTCAGACCCCTTCACTCTCTCCCATGATAGTGGTTAGATGCTGCCTAATCTGATCTGGGATGACAGGAGTTAACAGAAAAACTTTGGGTCCATTTAAAATACAGCACTGTGATACCTTCTTCACTAAGGGGCAGAGAAAAACTCCTAAATAATCAATCTTGAAACCTCCAGACGCTGGATTCATTAAAACTGAACTAATGTGAGTGTCCTTAAGTAACACAAATAAGTTTTTGAAGTATTACAGCTTTCTTAATTTCCAGTTATTACAGGATTTACAGATATTAAACTTCCCTAGTCTAAATTTGTCTTCATAGCAATTGATCCCAATGTCTTTTCTCCTGTCCTTTGACATAAAATTATTACTTTTTGGAACAATACATGAGTATCAACATCAACCTTTAAATTAACACACATTAGTACATAGTTTGAAAATCACACTTTTAAATTTTAAGGTTTCTCATTTACTTAACAAGAGTTTCTTCAGTGTCGGCTAATATAATAAATTCTGACCTATCTTAAACATCAATTAAGAGTAACACATTTCACTTAAAATACTACTGGAATTGATTTAGTTACCCTCTGGTTACATTCTGATACATGAAAACTTTTCACTTTGGATGAGGCAGGGTTGAATACTGGTTAGCCTCTCAGCCTGTCTCCAGTCTGAGGGGAAAGACTCGCAGTCCCTTTCCTTATTTCCCTCTAGCTCTCTCTACACTGAAAACCTGGGCAGGGCTTTTAGAATGTAAAGAGAAAGAAGACTTCCCACACTACTAATCTAAATAGTGAAATATTTTTCTCCCTCTTTTTCTCTCCCTCATCCACCTGATGGAGGAAGGAAGGGGACACAAAGAGAAAGCTACATTCTAAGAAAGTTCAGCAGTAGCTCTTGCTGTCCTTGAACATGCAGAAGCTGTCAGTAATACAGATGTACAGAAAAGCAGATGCACACTTTACATAGAAACACACGGAACAAATATTCAGGCTAATTTCACGTCATCATTTTTCTTCTATCCTCTCAATTTTGGCAGCTCATTCCAATCTTGTGCTAGCCCTGATTCACGAGTTCTTGGCCCCTAAGAACTCACCGTATCTTACCAAATTCCCTTTGGGTGGGGGGGAGGGGAGGATCAAAGCCTCACAGAGCTATACTTCTGAGGCTTTTCTTCCCTCCCATCAATGGTTTTTCAACAGTCTACTCTACTCCCCAAGGGTCCTGACATTGCTCTTTAGTTTGGGGCTTGGACTGCAACTTCCCCATAATTTAGCGAGGCCCTCCCTTAGACTCCTCTAATTCTAAATCAGTCATGGTAGGGGTCACCTGCCAGCAGTCACCCAATAGTGTTCTCAGGGAGCCCTTTCCTTGGGGTCCGCAGTTGTCTTTTCACTAAGCAATTTGTGTGAGAGGCCCTTCCTCTCGGGTCTCCATCGACCTAGCCAATTGACCCCCAGACTCCCGAGTGCTTACCTTCGGGCTTTGCGCACATAGGTTTCCTGACTGTCTCCAACATTTAGACACAGAGCTTTGTCTTACTTTCTGTCGCTGAGTCTCTGCTTCGGGCACTTTACTTGGTGGAGAGGAGAAACACAGCTTGCTTCAGAGACCACAGGAGCAAGATGTCCTGCAGGCACCTGCCTCCGAGTCTAAGGGCGGTGGTCGTTCACTGAGTCACATGATCCCAAGTGAGCCCCCAAAACTGTGTGGGGTGCAAAGACCCTACCCCAAATTGACTACTCAGAGATTTCTCCATGTGAAAGCAGAAAAGTTTCTTTATTAGAATCTTGCGAAAAGCAGGTGGTCCTCACCACTGGAAGGGTGTGGGAGGAGGCCACTGTACAGAAGCAGAAGCTGGATTAAATAGCCAAAAACCACAAAACCCCTCCCAAAACCCTCTCCCCAGTAACCGGCCCTTCCTTCCCATTGGTGGGAAGGGGTGTCCTTACAATCCTTTTACCCAATACAAAATTATTTATCAGAAGTTAGCTTATCACAGATTACATATTTTTCTCTTGTTTTCCAAAAAGCAAACAATTTATAGAAACACCTGGCAAACATATTACTTGTTGCAAAAAGTAGGCAATTAATGGATCACTTGTTGCCTTTCTTGTTTACCAAAAAGTAGCTGGCAAACACATTATAGAAAAACAAAATTTGAGACTATCAAGGCTAAAGCCCAGATCAAGTTTGGTAACTCTCTCCTTTACTTTATGGGAATATTTTCATTTGTTCCTCTCTTATCAAATTTCCTGATAATGTGTGTGCACAGCAGATAGTCTATTTGAGAAACCACATTCTATCCCACACAGTTAGTAACTTTGGAGAGAGCAGTTTCAGTTAAATGGAAGGGTCTAGGAAACCAGATTGCAGAGCATTTAGAAGAGTGAGAGGAGGGAAGTGGAGACACTTCATTTAGATGTCTTTCTCAGGGAATTTAGCCATAACAGGAGGAGTGGTATAGATGGAAAAACTAGTAGGGATAGTAGGATCAAGTGAGGGTTTCTTAAGGATTTTTAGGGGAGACAATGGCAGCATGTAAAGTTATCAGCAGGGAAGTAGTCCAGTAGAAAGGGAGAGTGAAGATGTAGATAATAGGGCAATCTGGAGTATAGGCATTGACTTTGTAAAGGGATTGTAAGTGGATTGACTTTGGCAAGGAGAAGGGCCCTCTCTTCACTCTAGACTGAAGTGACATAGAAGGTGGGGGGGGGAAAGACATGAGTGATAGGAGGAAGAGGAACTCATAGCTAATGGCTTTAATTTGTGTGTGGGGTAAAATATGAGACTGAGAGGATGGGGAAAGAGTTGTTTTGGGAGGTTTGACAAAAGAGAAAATTTTGGAACTGTAGAAGTAGGGAGTGGAACACAGCAAATCCCTTACCATGGTGAGGGCTAGTTGAGATTAGATAGCATAATTTTGTAGTGCATGCAATTGGTACAATTTTGTGAAATTTTTTTTTCAGGTTCCAGATCTATTTTTATTGTACCAGAAAAATTTCTTTATAATAATCCCTACCTTTGTGGGGAAAAAAAACTTCACTTTCTAAATATACTCAGGACCAAAGTTAGTTATAGTTATATAGTTATGTATAGGTATAGTTCATTAACTCCTTTGATAAATAGAAAGGGGGATAGTGTTCTCATGAACATGAAAGGGGAAACAGGAATTGTGACAAGAATATGTCTTGGAGGTGAGACCTTTAGGTATATCCTAATTTTCTATATCAGTTGAGTGACTAGGTTTTTGTCAATATTTAATTCAGTGGAAAACACTTTAAAATTCATATTTCAGCATCATCATATGGAGGAAGAGTTTAAATATTTTAGCTTTTGAAGTAATGATTTTCATATTGTGTAGACACTGCTAATCAAGATATGATCAAATAATAACTCCTTTTTATTTTCTCTGATAGAGGTATATCATTTGGCTTAATAAATTTTTTTATTATGAAATAGAAAATCACCAACAGACATGAACATTTCCATATACAAAGTTCAGGGGAAAAAAAGGATTTAATTAAAAAAAAAACAACTTTCAAGATGGTAGTACCAATATTGCCTTGCTTGTATCCTTCTGAACTTCCTTCTCCTTTCTTATGTGTATTCTTAAATGCTTAATTGACATTCTTTTCTTGATTTTTTTAACCTCACTGTCACTGTTTCTCACCATCCCCTTCCAAATAAAAAGCCTTAGAAATAAGTGAGGTCAAGCAAAGCCAATTTGTTTTGAATTGTCCCATGTCTGAAAATGTATGGCTTATTCCATTCCTGTAGCTTCTCACCTTTCCACCAAGACATTAGAGACTTGTTTCATCCTCAGTCTCCTGGAGTTTTGATTATTCATTATATTGAGAAGAGTACTGTCTTTTAAAGTTGTGTTCATTTACGGTATAGTAGTCATTCTGTAAATAATTCTTCTGCCTTGCCCACTTCACTTTGCATCATAAATCTTCCTTGGGGTTTTCCTGAATCCATCCCTTCTTACTACACAATAATATTCCATTGCATTTATATAACAGTTTTTTCATCTGTTCCCTGGTTGATGGGAACTTTATTTCTAGTTCTTTGTTCCAGCAAATGGCACTGTTACAAATATGTGTATATATGATTCCTTTCCCTCAATCTTCAATATCTATTTAGAGCATAGGACCAGTAGAAATATTACTGATTCAGAGGGTATGGCTAGTTGCTTTCTGTGATAGCCCAACTAACTCACAGCTCTATCGAGTGCATTTGTGTGCTTGTCTTTCTACAGTCCTTCAGTTGTCATTTATCTTTTCCCACATGATAGGTGTGATATAGAAAACCTCAGAGTTGATTTTATTTGAATTTCTCTTATTAGTAATTTGAAAGATTTTCCCCATATGTTTGCTCTTGATAACTTTTTTCTTTTGAGAAATTACTTTTCATTTCCTTTGACTATCTTTTGGGGAATATCAAAATATGTAAATACATACATATATGTATATAAATTCTCTTCATATTTATGAATAGAATTGAGTTTTTATGACTGTAATTTTCTTGTAGGCCATGATAACATCTAGATAGACCCCTCAAACATGCTACTTGTAGAATAGCATAACTAGGGCAATTCAGGTCAGTCAGTTGAATTCTAGGGTAGTAGACCTTGGTAGACAATCAAGAGTGAGGTGGAAGGATTTCCCATACTGGCCAAACTGAATATTTGAACAGCAGCATTGAAAATATGTTTGTTTTAAGTGTATTTGTGTGTGTGTGTGTGTGTGTGCATATGTCTGTGTGTGTATGTGTGTACTTGTATATATATACAGATACCTCTATCTGCATATATGTATAAACGTACATACTTAGTGTATTAAGTTTATAGGAAATCCCCTAGTTTTACCTACCTACTTTAGTGTTAAGTTGCTTTCTAAATGACTTATAATGCAAGAAATTGATGGTAAAAAAAATTGGAATTCATTATTTCTGCTTAAAATTAAGAGTAATCATTAATAGTTCAAGGATCTACAATGTTTGTTACATTGGTCCTGAGATTGTCCCATAGAAAGAAATTGGTTTCATTAGATACTTTTTGTTTTTTTAATTTCAGATTTTCAGACTCTTGATACTCTTGACTATTGAATAAATGAAAAATACTTATTTGATTGGGCAAATTTGATTGGGTGACTCAGTGGGTAGAGCGCCTGACCTGAAGTCAGGAAAACCTAAGTTCAAATCTGGCCTCAGACACTTACTAGCTGTGTGACCCTGGGCAAGTCACTTTACCCTGTTTGCCCCAGTTTTCTTATCTATTAAATGAGCTGGAAAAAGATATGGCAAATCATTCTAATATCTTCACCAAGAAAACCCTGTGAGGTCATGAAAAGTTGAACATGGTTACCCTGTTTGCCCCAGTTTCCTTATCTATAAAATGAGCTGGAGAAAGACATGGCAAATCATTCTAGTATCTTTGCCAAGAAAACCCCGTGAGGTCATGAAAAGTTGAACATGATTGAACAGCAACAACAAAACTAATTTGATTGAAGAGTACCTATTGGAGAGTAAGGTAAAAGAAGACTGGATAGATAAGAGAGGGCTAAGGCCTTGGAATGCCAAGCAAAGCATTTTGTATTCGTTCCTGGAGGCAAAGGAGTTTATTAAGTAGGAGGTGTGATGTGATCAGACCTGGGCTGGAAAGGAAAATCACTTCAGTGCCTAAATGAAGGATGGATGGGAGTAGAGAGAAATTTGAGGTGGGCGGCTACTGCAATAATTCAGGTGTGAGGCGATGAGGACCTGTCCTAGAGCTGCTGCCATGGCAGAGGAGAGAAGGGAGTGTATTTGAAAGATGTTGCAAAGGTGAAAGCAACTGGTATTGGTAGCAGATTGAATATAGGGGATTGAGAAGTAGTGAGGAACCAGGATGACTGCTAGGTTGTGAGCCTGAGTGCCTGGAAGTAGAGTGCCTCTACTGTAATAGGGAAGCTAGGAGTCGTGGCAGGTTTAGGTAGAAACATAATGAGTTCTGTTTTGGGTGTATCAAGTTTAAGATGTCTACTGAACATTGAATTTGAGTGTCTGAAATGCAATCGGAGATGTTTGAGGCAGGATAGGCAGATTAGAGAATTGCCAGTGTAGAGATGGCAATTAAATCTATGTAGTCAAGTAAAACAAATTATTGCATTGGCCATGTCCAAAAATGTATGTCTCATTCACCATCCTGAGTCCCACCCTCCACTATCAGGAGATGAATAGCATGGTACATCATCTGATTTTACTGTTTATTTCAGTTATTGCAGTTACTTCACTCATTAGAGTTTAGTTGTTCAAAACTGTGTTCATTTACAGTTACTATTATATAAATTGTTCTGGTTCTGCTTACTTCATTCTATATCAGTTCATATATGTTTCCCCAGGTTCCTCTAAAATTATCCCTTTAGTCAAGTCCTGTAATTACATTCATATACAATAATTTGTTTAGCAGTCCCCAAATGATGGTCATCCCCTTAGTTTCCGGTTATTTGATACAACAAAAAAGAACTACTATAAATATTGTACATGGGTCATTTTTCTATCATTCATATGGGGGGGAGGGAGAGGTGGATGTGTGTGTCTACTAGTGGTACAAAGAGAAGTACATATTTTGATGATATTTTTGGGTGGACCCCCAAAATGTTTTCTAAGAATGGTGAGAACAATCCATAGCTCCATCCACAGTGTCTTAATGTACCACTCATTTTCCCATAGCCCCGCTAACATTTGTGATTTTCCTTTTTTTTTTGTCATCTTTGTACTCTCATGGGTATGAGATGGAACCTCAGGCTTCTCTCTCTTAGTGATTTAGGGCATTTTTTCCCGTATATCTGTTGATAGTTTGGATTTCTTTTTAAAAACTGCCTTTTCATGTCCTAAGACCATTTATCAATTGAGGAATGAGAGAGAATTCGTTGTTTTAACCCTCTTCCAAATTTCCTTATTTGTGTCAAAGGCACCATCATTCTCCATACTTCCAGGTTTCTAACCTTGTCAACATACTCAACTCCTTACTCTTCCTTCCTACTCGTATCTAGTCATTTCCCAAATCTTGCCATTTCTCACTCCATAGCATCTTTCTTTCTGATCACTTTTTATTTACTCAGCTACTAAGTTAGTTCAGGCTCTCATCATTTCCTACCTAAATTATTGTAGCTGTCTCAAGTCTCTCCACTCAGGTGCATTGTCAAAACTCCTGCCATAATACTATTAGTAGCAAATTTATAGCACTTTAAAATTTACTTATTGCTTTACAAATTTTATCTTATTTTATCTTCACAGTGACCATGGGAGCTGTAGGTGTTAGGGTAATCCTTATTTTATGAATGAGGAATCTAAGAAGATAGAAGTGAAGTGACTTGCCCAGAGTCGTACAGCTAAGTTTCTGAGGCCAGATTAAAATTTAGGTCTTCTTGATTCTAGGACTAGCACTCTATCCACTGGTCCCCCAGTAAGTGTACTTCTGATCATGTCACTACCTTATTCAGTCAACTCCCTATTGCTTCCAGTATCAAACATAAACTTATCTGTTAAGCTTTTAAAACCTTTTACAATCTGGTCCCAATCTATTTTTCCAGTCTTGTTGATATCACTCCATTTCCTGCATTCTGATCCAGCCAAATTAGTTATCCATTGCTCCTCACACCACATTTTAATGTTGCTTATTCTTTTGTGGTGTTACGGAATTGAATTCTGTTTGACCTAGTCTAGTTTTTTCATTATATCCATTTCTTTGATAAGATTTTACACTTCCTCTTTCAAGCTACTTATTCAGCTTCCATTTCTTTTCCTTCTGAGCTTTAATACTTTTTCTTCTTGTTTAATTTCTTCTAGGACAATTTATATGGTTCTTGGGCAAAGTCCATTTGTTTTTGTTTGAGTCTGTACCTGGAGTTGTTAGGAAGTTACTCCTATCTTTTGGTATTGTTAAATCACCAGTAATTTTTTTATACTAATCGATGTCTTTGGTTTATTCCTCTCTCTATGCTTAATTTCTTGGGGCTTTGCACCAGGACCACATCCATTGCTGTGCTTTTTGTGGAGTGGTAGGTGCCTTAGATTCTTATGATGATCTCTCTACTTTCTGCCCAATCTTTGAGGTTCAGAACACTTGATCTTCAATGATCTTTCTGGCATCTCAGGACAATATAATAGAGACTTCTGAGCCCTTGGGCTGGGGTTCTCCTTCTCTGAGTGCTATTGCTCCACCAATGGAGCTAAACTGTTTGCTGCCTATTGCTGACCCTGGGGCTTCCAGAGTCACCACCTTGGGTCTTCCTTAGGGAGGAAGCATTTTGATCAAGAGCCTTCCTTGTAGGTTACATGTACTGATTGATCTGCCAACACTTTGCTGGAAAGGCCCTTAGATTTCTGACTGAATATGTGTACAGTTCTGGTGTAGAAGTCAGTCACCGTAGTTCTCAGTGGATGTCTTGATCATTCTTCAGTCTGGTGAGACCGCTGGAGATTTTCTGAAGGTCTGTGGGAGCTGATGGTCAGTTTCCTATTCAAGGCATCCATCTTGGCAGAAAGTTTGTATTTATAAATACAATCTACTGTTTTGATTTAAAATGTAAAATCAGGTTTCTTTTCTCATTGTTTGAGGATTGACTATCATGAGGTATGTTTCAGTGTAGATAATTTAAAATTTGGGCAGTGAAATGCCATGAGCTTTTGGAAGAAGGTGGAAATACAGTCCCTATGATAAGCAGGTTGTGTTTTGAAAGTTTTAGGTTCATAAGAAAAATCTTCCAAAGTTTTTAAATGCCACAGTAGTATAAGTATCTCCACTAAAGCCCTACTCTGGTACCTCACTGTGGTGTGTTTAGGTGAACCTGGCTTGTTTTTCACTTTTTAAAGGAATATTATTTCCCTTTCAGTAGCATCTCATTTTAGAGGTATAGGCTCTATTCAAGCCAGTGAGGTGGCTAATGCTGAGTCATAATAACTAAATTCTATCCTTTTCTTTATCTAGATATTTACACATATTATCTTCATATTTTAACACATTTAATGTTACTGAATTTCCTAGGCATTCAGAATTGCCAACTAATAGATATTTGCTCCCCTGAAAACTAAGACTGAACATTCTGGACTCAGACTTCATTCTGCCTTTTTATTTTTCTCTAGGATTGTTTGTAAATTTGAATATTTGCAAATCAAGAACTGCTTTCTTAGATTAGATAAGTCTCAGTATTAAGGGGAAGCTAGGTGGCACAGTGAATAGAGCACTGACCCTAGAGTCAGAAGGACCTGAGTTCCAATGTGACCTCAGACACTTGACACTTCCTAGCTATGTGGCCTTGGGGAAGTCACTTAACCCCAATTGCCTTGCCTTCCCCCTCCAAAAAACAAAAACAAAAAAAACAAACAAAAAAGATTTCTCTTCAACTATATTATACTATCCTTGCTGACCCTCTACTTCCAGAACGTACATCCTGACTTTTAGTATGCTGTTTATGACGAGATATACAGAATGTATAAATTCCAACCTAACTGATCATAAAGTAAAACACTGTGAACTAAATCATACCTTTCCATTGCTTAAAAGTGATAAATATATTGGAATGCATGGTAGCCAAGGGTAAAATAGAGTCTGGGTAGGCAGAGCCAGGATCTGATAGAGCTGTGGTTGTGGCAGTGGCAGGAAAGGTGCACCCAACCCTTCTTTCACTCTGCCACAAGTGATTAGTTCACCTCAGTTGGGGTGGTGCCAAGGGAAGGGAATATGGGCATCTCTTAGGGCTCAGTTCTGTTTGCATCCTTATCATCCTCATGAAGATCTGACCAGGCTACCAACTGCTCAGAGTCACAATGAAAACTGAATCCCTTTTCATCCATTTTTTCCTGCTGCAGTACTGAAATTTAGTATTTTTTATACTAAAAAGTATTCCCTCTTGATTTTGAGTCTACTGGTTTTCAATTTTAGCTGTAGATTGAGTGGCAGATTGGTTATTTACTTCTGTGAAGAGACAAGAAAAAGACACCCAAGATTATCAAGAAAATTTCTAGGACCAGAGACTCTCTTGCCTCCAGAGACCAAGGATCTTTTCTTTACTATATACAGCTTCTTTGAGGGCTTATCCTGCTGTGTGTTTGTTTTACTTTGTTGTGTCCCTCTTTCCCTAAAATAAATAACCATCCAAGTCGTGAGTTGATATTGAATGAAGATACTTTTTCTTTTGTTTTTATATATTTATTTTTAGTTTTCAACATTCATTTCCATAAGATTTTCAGTTCTAAATTTTCTCTTTTTCCCTTCCCTACCCCCTCCCCAAGATGGTGAACAGTCTGGTATAGACTATAATAAACATGCATAAATAAACATTTTCGTATTAGGCATGTTGAAAAGAAGAATTAGAGCCAATGGGAGAAACCATGAGAAAGAAGAAAGGAAAAAAGAGCAAATTGTATGCTTCAATCAAGTGCAGATACTTCTAAAGTAATGTATCTACATAAAGCTTGGCAAAGAATTGGCACTTAATAAGTGCATATTGATTGTGTGTTTCCTATCTTATCCTCAGGTGTTTTTTTTTCCTCAGTAAAAAGAAAATGTCCAGTTATCAAAATTGTGTTCAGCTATTTTGCTTCTTGGAGTATACATGTGATATTCAGAATATATCTAGAATAAGAGAATATTCAGTGCAGTATTTATTAAGTGCCTACTGTGTAAAAGGCACTGTGCTGAGAACCTTGGGAATATAGTGACAAGTAGTTCCTCCTTTCAAGGAGCTTTAATTGGCATGTTCTTCAAAGGTTTTATAGAAGTTATGGTTTCCCAGGTATAAAACTAGGCTGGTTTAGAGCTATAATTTCATTCTATAGAATGATGAGATATCATGATTGCTGGACTGTCTTAAGTACCTAGGTTAAATTCTCAGGTGTTCTGTTGTCTAATATTAGATTTGACATCACAGAAAAATAAGCAAATACTTCTATATCATATACTATACATAAAACATCATACTATATTTTTATGGAGGTGCAGAGAATTGTAAACAAAGTAGGTGGTCATTAATTGGAGAATGAGTAAGCAAATTATGATCTGTGAGTGGAGTGGGATATTCTGACTCCATATGACAGACAGAGGAAACATGGGAAGACTTATATGAACTGATATGGAATGAAGTAAGCAGAAGGAGGAAAGAATATACACAATAACTGCAGTGGAAATGGAAGGAAAAATCAAATGAAACTGAAAACCTTGGAAAGAATTGAGAAAATACACTTCCCTCTTTGCACTGCAGGACTGGGATACTATGAGTATGTAATAGTGTGCATCTTGTTAGTCTTGGTATAGAATGTGTCGAACTTTATTTTTTTCCATTTGAATTTTTGTTACAAGGAAAAGCTGAAATGTATAAGGGAGGGGGAATATATTTGGAAATAAATGTAATACAAAAACAAAAGCATTATTATAAAAGAATAAATAACACTGTTAGGTGCTGAGATAGAAAGATAAATGGGGGGCAGAGCCAAAGTGGTAGAGTACAATTAGGTACTTGCTTGAGGTGTCCCCCAAATCCCTCCAAATACCTGTAAAAATGACTCTAAGCAAATTCTAGAGTTATAGAACCGACAAAATGACAGAAGGAAGCAAACCTGCAGCCTACGACAAACTGGAAAGTTGACAAGAAGCGTGAGGTATAGTCTTGCATGGACCGCATCAGTGCAGACAGGGCCTCAGCAGGCTTCAGGGGACTGAATCACTGGTAGCTGCGGCAGTTTACAGACTTTTCAACCCACAAACACCTAAGACAGCATAGAATGTCAGTGGGAAAACTGTATGGGACCTGGGTGAAAAAGGAGTGCGGTCTGGCTGGGGTCTGGTCCCAGCCCCAGGGCAATGGAGGTGGCAGCATCAATGGTGATGGCAGCAGTAGCAGTAGCTTCTGGAGCTTTGGGCCCACACATTGTGGGGGAGAGAGTGGCTGATACAAAACACCTGAAGCCTGGGGCAGTGCTACCATTCTCACCCCCAGCCCCACTGGAAGCAGAGTCCTGCCTTGACAAAGAATTTAAAAAGTCAAGTATTTGGCTGCAAATGGTATAAAAAAAAACCAAAACTCAGACTATAAAATCTTACTTTGGTGACAAAGAAGATCAAAACATATAAACAGAAGAAAACAACAAAGTCAAAGCTCCTACATCTAAAGCTTCCAAGAAAAATATGAATTGGTCAGTGGTCATGGAAGAGCTCAAAAAGAATTTTGAAAATCAAGTAAGAGAAACAGAAGAAAAATTGGGAAGAGAAATGGGAGTGATGCAAGAAGACCATGAAGGAGATCATGAAAAACAAGTCAACAGCTTGCTAAAGGAGACCCCCAAAAATTCTAAAGAAAATAACACCTTAAAAATAGACTAACCCAAATGACAAAAGAGGTCCAAAAAGTCAGGGAGGAGAAGAATGCCTTTACAAGCAGAAATGGCCAAATGGAAAAGTAGATTCAAAAAGCTCACTGAAGAAAATAATTCCTTCAAAATTAGAATGGATCAAATGGAAGCTAATGACTTTATGAGAAATCAAGAAATTATAAAACAGAACAAAAAGAATGAAAAAATAGAAGACAGTGTGAAATATCTCATTGGAGAAACAACTGACCTGAAAAATAGATTCAGGAGAGATCATTTAAAAATTACTGGATTACCTGAAAGCTATGATCAAAAAAAGAGCCTAGACATCATCTTTCAAGAAATTATCAAGGAAAACTGCCTTGATATTCTAGAACTAGAGGGTAAAATAGAAATTGAAATAATCCACTAATCACCTCTCGAAAGAGATCCCAAAAGGAAAACTCCTAGAAATGTTGTAGATAAATTCCAGAGCTCCCAGGTCAAGGAGAAAGTATTTCAAGCAGCCAGGAAAAAAAAAACAATTCAAATAATTTGGAAATATAATCAGGATAATACAAGATCTAGCAGCTTCTACATTAAGGGATCAAAGGGCTTGGAATATGATATTCCAGAAGTCAGAGGAACTGGGATTAAAACCAAGAATCACCTACCCAGTAAAACTGAGTATAATTACTTCAGGGGAAAAAAATGAAAATTCAGTGAAATAGAGGACTTTCAAGTATTCTTGCTGAAAAGACCAGAACTGAATAGACAATTTGACTTTCAAATATAAGAATGAAGAGAAGGATGATAAGGTAAACAGGAAAAAGAAACCAATAAGGGACTTATTAAAGTTGAATTGTTTACATTCCTACATGGAAAGATGGTATTTGTAACTCATGAGACCTTTCTCAGTATTAGGGTAGTTGGAGGAGATTGGATAGATAGATAGATAGATAGATAGATAGATAGATAGATAGATAGATAGATGGCACAGGGCAAGTTGAATATGAAGGGATGATACCTAAAAAATAAAATTAAGGGATGGGAGAGGAATATATTGGGAGAAGGAGAAAGGGAGAGATAGAATGGGGGTAAATCATCTCACATAAAAGAGGCAAAAAAAAAAAGTTTCACAATGGAGAGGAAGAGGGAGGAGGTGGGAGGGAATGAGCCAACCTTACTCTCATCAGATTTGGCTTAAGGAGGGAATAATAATAACATACGTGCTCAATTGAGTATCTTGCCCTATGGAAAAGTAAAGGGGAAAGAGATAAGACGGGAACGATAGAAGGGGGTCATATTGGGGGATGGTGTAGTCAGAAGTAGGCAAAAGAAGGAGGCAAAGGTTCCAGGTAGACTGAGATGAAACAGGATAGGAAAGCCATGGTGACTAGAGAGTGCCATGCACATAGGTAGAGGAAGAATAGAGGCCAGAGAAAGCTGGAAAGATAGGTTTAAAGTAAAAGGAAGAGGTTTTTGGTCATAAAAGTTTGTAGTGTTGAGGGTTTGTGTTGGAATCATGGAAAGTTCATGTTTAGAAAAGATCATTTTAGTCCACTCTTCTCATTTGATAGATGAAGAAACATTCATGAGGCAAAGATGAGGTTAGAATTTATATACTAAGTCATGATTTCTTTAGCCTACTGAGCCCATTTTTAGCCTATTCTTATCTTGAAAAATGAATGAATGGAAAAAGTTTATTAAACACTGTTTTAAGAGTTGGTTATGCAAATAAAAAAGCAAAACTTGTCTCTGCCCTCAAAGGACTTACATTCTGATAGAGAGAGACAGTAGTACTTAGAAAAGTAGTGGCAAGCAGAGTAGCACTTTGGAGGGGACGCTTTGTGTGGTCTGTAGCCATTGGAGAAGAGATTGATATACACTTTCCAAGAACAGTTGGAAAAGTTTATTTAATTGTGGTTCCAGAATTGGGGATGGAGGGAGGTAGGGTAGGGTAGTCTGTGGTAAGTTGACTAGCTAGACTGTGATGACTAGGAAATAGAGAACGGATGAAGTGAAGCTTGGCTGCAACCAGGCGTGACACTCGTCATCCATGACAGTTACTGAGGCTCCAGAGTTGCTAGTTAAAAACTTCTAGCATGTGATCTCTAGGCTTTATGTCAAGGAAGATGTTGAACTTATTCTGAACATGTCTGGGGAATAGGGAGTGAAAATCTGCTCTTTCTGTCAAGAATATTTTCCAGGAGAAGGAATTCTTTGTAGGTCCAGATGTTGGAAACCCAAGTTCCAGTAATATCTTGTTCTACCACTTAAAGGCAAATGATTGCCTCAAGCCTCAGGGATTGTTATGTTTCTCTCAGTAGTAGTTTGACCCAGTCCAGGTGTCTCTAATTACTATAATAAACAAGTCTCTATGGAGTCGTATGTATGTTTTACTTTAGTAATACTATTGAAAAGTGGCAGAAATTCTGATGATTTGCAGCCAGCTTCAGCTCCTCATTTATCCGCAGAGTTGACTTCTCTGCAGTATGTACACTTTTGTGGAGATACTAAGTGGTCTGGTATGTCCAGTTATGACTTGATTAAACCAGTATAAGCTTCCTGTTAGGGAAGACAGCTATCACATATTGAAGTAGAGAGCTGTGTTACGCTGATAGCTGTTATTTTATGGAGCTTTGCAAAACTTAGGTAGGTTTGCTTTCATATGTAGATAAGAGCCTACTATAAATGAAGAAATTTATGGTTAAAAGACCGTATTTCCTGCTGTCAAAAAGTTAATCCCTTTGTCATATAATGCTGATGATCCTTTTAATCCTCTTGCTACTTTTGGAGATCTAGCAACTCCTTCCTAGCATCCTGTTTATTCTCTCTAGCTACTATGCATTATTTGATATTTGAGGTCTCCATAGTCCCAGGATGTCCTACATTCAGAAATTCTATTTGTCATGTAAACTGCTAGCTCTCATTAGATTCTCATGATTGGAGGATTCTGTTTTATAGAATTTCTATAACACCTCCTAAAGGGACTATTTCCTGTTAGCACAAATGACTATCTGCTAAGAAGCAGTATAGTTTTCTACTAGTCTACTAGTCTCTGAAGACCCAGAATCTAATTCTGTGTGGAAAAAAAAATAGCCTCTTTTCCTATTAAGGAGACAGTTTCAAACTTTAACTCACATGGTAAAGTGATCTGTTTTGCCTTTTAAACTTTTGAGCCACTTATGGATGGTGTTGGACCATATAATAATAATAGCTAGCATTTATGTAACCCCTTAAAATTTTCAAAGCTCTTTACATGTTAATTCATTTGATATAGACTAGAAGTCCATGAATATTTTTCCAAGCATTTGTAATTTTTCCCCCAGCCTCACTACCTCCCAAATTCTTTGATGGAAAGGCAGTCTGGCATAATTATTAGAAGGCTAGCCTTGGAATCAGAAATACTTCAAGCCCTACATCTGATACATATTTACATATTCACATATTCTGTGATTTATAGAGTGCCCTAGGCACCTCCAAAACTCTTAAGACTAAGTCCATTTTTATTGGTAAAGGGAGTTTCTATACCAGTGAAATGATAGATCGAAGCAAAAAATTACATTCAGGAAGTTAAGATGTTTTTTGCTTGAACATAGATGGCAAGGTACTTTAATGGGAGCTGTGACAAAACAAGACTTCTACCACTCAAAACTGAATAAGGAAGTTTCCTTCAAACACCAAATCCCTTTGGGTTCACAGATTTTTCCTATTTTCTCTTCTCTAATGGATTCCGTACCCTGTCCACTGTAGCAGAGCTTGTATGATGGATTCTAGTGTGTAACTTTACTGTAGAACAGCGGTTCTCAACCTGTGGGTTGCAACCCTTACACAGGGTCACAGGAGTTGCCTAAAACCATCAGAAAACACATACTTCCGATGGTCTTAGGAGCCGAGAAACCTCTCCTCTGTCTCCAGGTGCGTCCACCCACATGCAGATTCTCCCATATGCAAGTATTAAAGGGTCACAGCATTAGGAAGGTTGAGAACCACTGCTATAGAATGATGTGAAGGAATTTCAGGGTACAAATCATAGCTAAATGATCACACATAATCTCATGTTATTTGCTTTTTAAGTTGAATGCATTAAAGAGTGCCTCCCAGGTGTCCCTTGTTTCTAATTTATTCTGTGATGTCCAAATGTGGGATTTTGAATTTTGCCAGACTACCCATACTTTCTATTTCCCAGACTTATTTTTCTGACTTCTTTTGATCTCCAGAAGAGAAAAGGTCCTTCCTTTTCCTGTCTAAGTAGTATCAGACCGTCCTTACTGCCATTTTGACTCCTACTAAAAACTGTTGCCTGTCTGATTAGTTTCACCAGCATCCTCGCCTATAGTAACATCAGAATAGGCCTTCAGGTGAGGGGCATATAGCTACCCTTTCATTTGTCTAAGTTATGTGGCCTCTTCATCAGCACTCATGGATTATGGTGTCCCTAGTTGTGTTTTCTTTCTGTTCTTGATCTGACGGCCTCTGTGCCCTGAATTAACTTATCTGGATTTTTAACCTCCTTTAACTCAGTTTTTATAAAAAAGTTCTCTTTATAAGTAACTCCTTGCCCTGACATACAGAGTGCTGCTCCCTTAGCATGGCCCTGGGTAACTTGGGTCATTCCTTTGCTGAAGATGTTCTGGTGACTCCCTATTGCCTTTAGAACAACATACAAACTCCTTTGGTTATCATTTAAAGCTCCTCACAATCTGGTTGTGAGGGCAGTTGGGGGCATAGTGAATAGAATACTGAACCTGTAGTTGGGAATCCTAAGGTTACATCTGGCATCAGACACTTATAAGCTGTGTAACACTGGACAAGTCACTTAGTCCTGTTTATCTAAGTTCCTCATCTATAAAATGAACTAGAGAAGCAAATGGCAAACCATTTTAGTGTCTTTGCCAAGAAAATCCCAAATAGGGTCATAAAGAGTCAGACACAACTGAAAAATGACTGAGCAACAATTTGGTTCCATTCTTCTATTCTGATTTCACATTTTTCTCCTTCATGGACTTCTAGCCAATTTTTCATTCCCTATACATGATCTTCTATCTCTTGGCTCTACTCTGAAATCCCTGGCTCCTTTTGAGACAGAAATCAGAGGTGCTACCACTAGTACGAGTCTTTTCTTGATTTACCTTAGGCATTATTGTTGTCATCTCACCTCAGAATTATTTTGCATTTGTATGTGGTTTATATTTATTGGTGCACATGTTCTTTTCCCTTCAATAAAATGTGAGTTCCTTGGTGGTAGGGAGTGTTTCACTGATGCAATAGACTAGATCTTTAGTGGATGCTGCCATATCATAGAAGATGTCCTAAATAAAATTTAAGCAAAAGAAAGATTAATGGCAAAATTCTTCAAATCTTTATAGTCACAGATAGGGTCTAACAGTATCAAGGATGAAATCCACAGTAATATGAAAAAGGTTGATAATAGCCATTTACCTTGAAAAAACAAAGTGTAATGAAAATACATCTTGCTCAGATTGACATGCAGTTGGACGGGCAGTAAGTGCATCAAATCATCCATCAATCTATTCATTTTAAAATGTAAATTCAATTTTTCAGCGAACAATAATCTGTCTTTTGTCTTTTCTACAACCTCCACCCTCATTGGAAAAACATAAAAATAAATCTCATAACAAGTGAGTAATCACACAAAACAAATTTCTTGCATTGGCCATGTTCAAAAATATGTGTCTTATTCTGCACCTTGAGCCCATCACTCTGTCAGGAGTTGGTTAGCATGCTTCATCATCAGTCATATGAAATTATGGTTGATTGTTGCACTGACGAGAGTTCTTAGGTATTTCAAAGTTGTTTGTTTTTATATTGTGTTGTTATGTCTAAAGTATCCTCATGATTCTGCTCACTTTACTCTTATATCAGTTTATACAAGTCTTCATAGCATCAGTCCATTTATGTATCAAACACTATAGATAATGAGTTGTGCTGGGATTGAATAATAGAAGGAAATCCAGTGGAATTTCATTTATGAGACTACACAGTCTTCAGTGATTCCAAATCACTCAATTCAGCAAGCACCTCATCTTTTTTTTTTTAAACACTGATACATACCTATTAATGTTATGTGGTTATAAGTCATAAAGATTCAGGGTAGGCTAAAGAGGATTTACATCTAAGAAGTGTTGTAAAAGTCAGCATCGCAGATAGTGTGAGTTTATAAAAGGAAATGGTCAGGTTTCAAGGACGAAATCAAATAGATAGGTATAGTGTTCCTGGTATACTGAAAGAATAAGAGAAAGGCCAGTATGTTGATCATCTGAGGAGGATTTTTGAGAAAACCTGTACAAAAACTTAATAGGATGAGAAGATCTGGAAGGACTGTAAAATATCAGAATCACACAGATGAAATCCAGATGTTAATATCCATAGCGCTAGAGTTAAGAGTGACCCCAGAGTCCTTCTAGACCAGTACCCTCATTTTGCTGGAAATGAAGGCCTAGAGAGGTTAAGTGACTTTAGAGTGTCTAGAGTATCACACTCACAAGGGATTGCCTGTCAGATTGCAGCTCCTTTTGAGGGAAAAGATTCTTGTTAGATTTTAGTAACCAGTCTGGACATTTTTAGTTAGACATTTATTAGGCACTCAATGTATGGCAGACAGCTGTTGTCCCTGCTGCAGTTAAAGTTCTTCTTTCTAGTTTCTTCTCTCTAGCTTATGGAGGAAGCATTACTTAGGGGTTAGCATATTCTGTTGTGATGCAAGACCCCTGCTCACCATTTTCAGTATGTTCTTTATCTGATGTGCATGAGCTACTTTAGATTTTTTTTTTAACCTCAATTTCTCAGCTGTTGGAGATGCTGCTGCTACTTTAATAGTATCTTGGTTTCTCATAAAGTCATTAGCTTCTACTTGCTCTACTCTAATTCTGAAGGAATTATTCT
>CM053598.1:196495169-196505600 GCA_028646575.1 Pseudocheirus occidentalis
TTGTAACCAATGGAGTGAACAATGGGGAAAAAAGAAAGAGAACCAAACATGGAAAAGAACAATAGCAAGTAGATTGCTTCAGTCTCCATTTAAACTCTGTTCTTTCTAGATCTTTCTCTGAATGTAGATATGTCCTTCCATCCTGAGACTTGTAGAGTTGTCATATAACTATGTGTTGCAGAGAAGAGTCCAGTTTATTAAAGTTGGTCGTCACACACACACATACAATGTGTCTGTGATTGTGTACAAATTTTTCCTGGTTCTGCTCTTCTCACTTAGCATCAGTTTGTATAAGGCTATCCAGGTGAATATGAAGGCTGTCTCCTCCCCATTTCTTATAGCACAATAGTATTCCATTACATTCATATACCACAACTTGTTTAGCCATTCCTCGATTGATGGACATCCCCTTAATTTCCAGTTTTTTGCCACCACAAAAAGAGCTGCAATAAATATTTTTGTGCGTATGGGTCTTCCTCCCACTTCTGTGATCTCTTTCGGGTATAACCCCAGAAGTGGTATTACTTCAAAAGTCAAAGGGTATGCAATTATTTATAGCCCTTTGGGCATAGTTCCAGATTGCCCTCCAGAATGGCTAGATCAGTTCAAAGCTCCACCAACAATGCATTAGTTCAACCCCCTTTCTTTGTCCTTTCTACACTAGTGCATTTCTTTTACCTTTCCTTCCCTTTCCCTTCTTTTTTAAAATTTATTTTTGGTTTTTAATATTCACTTCTCTAAGTTTTAAAATTTTCTCCACCCCTTTCCTCTCCCCCTTCCCTAAGATGGCATGAAATCTGATATAGGTTCTACATATACGTTCTTATTAAACATATTTTCACATTAGTCATGTTTATAGAAGAATTAGAAGAAATAGGAAACAATGAGAAATAAAAAAACCAAAATTACAAAAGAGAGCAAATAGTATACTTCATTTTGCATTCAAACTCCATAGTTCTTTCTCTGCATATGGATGGAATTTTCCATTATATGTCTTTTGGAGTTGTTTTAGGTCCTTGCATTGCTAACATGAGCTAAGTCTGTCAAAGCTGGTCATAGTACAATGTGGCTGTTACTGTGTACAGTGTTATCCTGGTTCTGTTGCCTTCACTCAACATTGGTTCATATAAGTCTTTCCAGGTTTTTCCTGAAGTCAGCCTGCTCATCATTTTTTAAGGAATCGTAATATTCCATTACATTCACATACTGCGACTTATTCAGTCATTCCTCCATTTATAGACATCTCCATTTCCAGTTCTTGGCCCCACAAAAAGCTGCTATAAATATTTTTGTATACGTGGGTCTTTTTCCCTTTCTCTCTTAAAACTCTCAGACCAGTACCAAACTCTTGACCTTTACTGTTTTTGTTAATTCCTTCAGCATTCTTTGAAGACATTAAGGTTCTAAAAGGACACTTGTTTCTTCTCCTCATTAGAATGTTAGCCCTTCAGTGTCATACAGCTCCATCCAGTTATTAAAAAAAAAAAAGTGTCAGAAGTTTTCCAAGAAGCAGTATTTTAATTTCAAAGGGCTATAAACAACATACAAGTCCAACAATGAGGGAGTCATTAAATTGTAGTACGTTAATGTAATGGATTTTACTAAAATGCTATTAAGACCTGTCACTGTGAGAAATACAAAGAAATCTAAAAACATGTTTATGAAATGATACAAAGTAAAAATCCCTATGGTAGGAAAACATAAATGAAAATGAATGGATAAACAGAAAATCCTGTTGTGGACTTAATGGGAGTGACTAAAAAAAATTATGCTCCATGCTTTGAAATAAACATTTAAATATAAATAAGTTTAGTTTGTATTCAAGTTCAATCTTAAATTTTTAGTAAAAAACATTTATTTTTTTAGAAGATAAAAAATGAGAATTTACCCAAACATCGCTTCTCTTAATTATCCATTATGGATCTGATACTCATCAATTTATCTAAATCTTTTCTGAAGCTATTTCTTTCCATCCTGTATTACTCTTGAAGTAATGTCCCAGAAGTATATTACCTTTCATTCTTAGTTTACCTCATTTCCTAGAGTGCATGAAATTGACAGCCAATGGAGACTATGCTTCATAGCACTCATATTAACTTACCTTTAAACTCTAGGCTTTTGGTCCTGCACTAAATGGCTATCTTCAGGTTTAGAGCCATTAGCACATTTACCTCTAGGCAGGAGATTGATGATGAGATCTTGACTCTTTAGAAATTCCATTCAGAAAATCTTTAGGAAACAAGATTTTTATTTTTCTACTGGGTCCTTGGTCCCTGATTTTTACTTACTTTATCGTTTTCAGGAGAGATTTGCTTCAGAATGAACTTAGCCTGAAGTCACTTGCTGAAACCATACTCAACTTTCCCCTCAACAAGTCTCTTTTTCATTGCAGTAATTGGGATGCTGAAGACCTTACTGAGGAACAAGTAGGTTATATACCAGAACAACTGAAAGCCAAATGATGTGTGACTTCTGGACGTGTTTTTATTAAGCTCTTTTCCAAATTATAATCCAAGTACTAGACTTCTGAGAGACCAAATCACTCAGATAATGCTCAGGATAAGGATTTCCTTATTACATATACATGTCATTTAGTAAAACATAAGGTGTCTCTCCCACCCCATTCTAGGGAGCCAAGTTCGGGGGACTCTACTGTGCTATGGCAGAGCTGCTGAGATAGTGTTAGAGGAGCCCTGCTGACCATCAGCAGGACTGAGAAGGAAATGTTAGGTGAAAAACTTGAAAGAATTACTTACCCAGAGGTTGATGATCATGAATGAGATGGGACTCTGAGGATGGTAAACAGAGCCAATTTTATTCAGCTAAGAGTCCAGTATATATAGTGCAAAACTGCAAAGTCATCTTAAGCCACTATCTTTGGGATTACAACATTGCCCTAGTTCCCATTTGCCTCATATGTGACACCCATTTACTCTGTCCTTGTTATCAGGATGCGAGTACTGGGCAAGATGTTCCTAACCTCCCTAGAACAGGATGGTGTGAGCCTAGCACTTCAAGTTATCTATGTTGTAGTCTAGTACTATGTTGCAACAGTATGATATTTTCCCCTGAGAACACTGTGAGCATCTTTATTCCCAGGCTGGGAATGCATACCACGCTTCTCATGGGAACACGTAGCTCATGCCTTTCTGTGGGGTGGGGAACCAATTCTGGGCCTATATACACACGCATACACACACACACACACACACACACACAATTGCAGAGCATTCAAATCTCAGCATTAAAATGTACTTTTATCCTGAGAAGGGCAGCCTGCCCTTAGAAGCTTAAAGGGGTTGGGTCTGGAAGGAAGAACGTTATACTTGTTTTGTTCTAGCCACTATAAAATGTCACCTCTGCAGAATTCTAGGGAAAACTTTACTTTGAGTTGATGGAAAGTTTGGGTTATGAAATATTTTTAAAGGAGAACATTTTAGTACGTTCATATTAGAATACATGTAAACAGATAGGGTCATAGATTTAATGTTGGAAGAAACAGAGCCCATCTAGACCATCATTTTTACAGATGAGGAACGTGATTGAGAGATGTTAAGTGATTTTCCCAAAATTGCATATGTAAATACCATGTTCTCTCTTCAAATTCAGCATTCTTTTCACCATACTGAACTGTATCTGAAATAAAAGTAGATATTAAAATATGAGGTGAAAGTAGGCACTAAATAAATTAAGTTAATGGAAATAATTAAGCCTGTATTATATACTACTCTTAGAAGCATGAAAATCTCTTAAGAATTAATTGCTTAATAAAAGACCTAGATATTGAAGGAGTCCTAAATCACTAAAATTCTTGATTTGAAAAAACTACTGATTCCCTTGTGAAAATTTAAGCAGAGATGATTTTGACCTTTTAAACTCCCTCAGAATCGTGGCTATCAGAACTGAATTTTTACAGACTTTGAATAGAAGTCCCTAATTTGCTCTGTTTTGTCACTTAGTTGTTTTAATCATGTCCAACTCTGCGATCCCATTTGGGGTTTTCTTTGCAAAGGTACTGGAGTAATTTGCCACTTCCTTCTTGAACTCATAAATGAGGAAACTGAGGCAAATAGAGTTAAGTGTCTTGCCCAGAGTCACACAACTAGTAAGTGAGACCAGATGTGACTTCAGGCCCACCTCTCTATCCACTGTGCCATGTAGTTGTCCTGACTTGCTGTGTTTGCCATTTTTGTAAAGATAGCTTTGTTACTAGTTTCTTTCCCTAGGCCTTCCTGATTGTCCTAACCTGTGACTTTTCCCTTTAGGTTGCTTATGCTGCTAGGGATGCCCAAATTTCGATTGCTCTTTTTCTTCATCTTCTTGGATGTCCTTTGTCCATGAGTTCAACCAAGAATGGAAATATGGAAACCAGCTGGCAGAAAGTCTTGACAAAGTGCCAGGACCTGGTGGATCTCCCTTTCCATAGTAAAGGAAACAGCAACATCATGGGAGAAGAAAGTATTGGAGAAACAGGGTCCCCAAAGAAGGCAAGAAACCGGAAGTCTAGAGCTGGCGGAATGTCTTCAGGCAATCCACAAGGAAGAGATCCCAGGAAACAAAAACAGAGGCCCCTGAGCAAGAGCTGTTCTGCGAGGTAATTGGATCTAGATCTTTTTCTTTGGGTCCCTCAAACTAGAGATTAGATGGCATAGTTTCTAATGAAGTGTTTTATGTAAAATATAGACAATAGTGTAAAGATAAGAACAGGAATAAGAGCTGTAGGATCAAAATCACTTACATTTTCACCATTGGTATTTTAGATTCCCTACTGGATTTCCCATTTACAGGCATATTATATTATAACCTCTGCCTAAACTCAGTCCATATGGTGTAAAGAGCTGACTTTTGACTATGGAAAACCTAGAATTGAGTCCTGCCTCTGATGCACACTGGCTATGTGAGGAACTCTGGGCAAATCGCTTTTCTTAGTGTTTCAGGCAACTTATTGTATTAACAGTATATTAGACAAAACAGTTGACTATCTGTGTTGGAAGAGGAATTTTCCTTTTCAGGATTTCCTAGGGCCAATGAAATTACAGGTCTAGTTTTGTTTGTTTGTTTGTTTTTTAAAGCTAGCATTTATAGAGCACTTTAAGGTTTGCATAATGCTTTATAAATTTTTGTTCATTTGATCTTCTTAGTAACCTTGTGAATTAGGTGCTTTTATTCTCTTCATTTTATAGATTAGTAAACCGAGGCAGAGAGAGGTCAATTTGATTAGTCCAGGGTCACAACCTAAGTCAGGCCTTCCTTACTCCAAGTTCAGTACCCTCTTAGCTATACCACTGATCCACTTCACAAAAGAAAACTAAATTAAACTAAATAGCACCACAATATCATGGCACTCTGCTATATCATTTGGCAGGTTGAATAGTATAGCAGTGGAACTGAATGTTCTCAAATCATTGTTTCACTTAGCCCATGTTTTTGTGGAGTCAATTTACAGTAGGAACCATCATAATAATAGTAATTCTGTAATAAATATATTTATCATTAAATTATATTTTACATGTATCATTAAATTACATTTTGTTACTACATTATATTTATTAAAATTATATAATAAACATTTATGTAGCATGTCAGCATCAGAGTGCTTTTCTGTGTTATCATTTGACAAAATATAAGCATGCCTGTATTTGCATCTAGAGCAGCAGTTTTCAACCTGTGGGTCATGACCCCTTTGGGGTCAAACGACCCTGTTACAGGGGTCGCCTGAGACTATCAGAAAACACATTTCTGGTGGTGTTAGGAACCTCCACTATTGGTCTCCAAGCGGGTCTGCCCACATGCAAACAGCCCACACACAACTATTAAAGGGGCATGGCCTTAGGAAGGTTGAGAACCACCGATCTAGAGCTTCATGATACTGGCATCCAGGTGACTTTAATTTGCTCCTCTCTTCTGCCATTGATTTTGTTGTGACCAACTTCTAATTTTCCGATCTGTATAATAGTGAGTGCAATACTTATCCCTCATCTGTCTTCTATGGAGATAAATGAACCAAAGGGACCTGTGTTTTTCAAGAGAAAGGCACATAACTTATATTTGTTCTGGGTAATATCTAACTCCAAGGAAATACTATTCCCCAGTCAATAAGAGTTTTCCTGTGTAATTTTGTATAGCTAATGCAATGAAATGACTAATAGGAAATTTGGAGTGGAAATTTGGCCTCCTTGGTACAGTGCCTTTAAGGAATGGAATGATTAATTCAAAACAAGTATTGCAAATCAACCAAAAGTAAATCCACATGATTCCTATTATTTTAGTTTAAACATTTTAATTTGAATTTGCTGTGTTTTGATCTCCTGAATTGAAAAGAAATGCAATTTTATCCCACATGGCAGAACTCTTATTATAGAGGGCTTAATTACTTTACCAGTAAAGCTATGTGGATATTAAAATTTTTTTTTCCAGATCTGTCTCCCAACAACCCAGTGTAGCAAAGGTTAACACTTTTACTCCATTGTATGTTTTCTCTCTACCCAAAATTGAAGGGGACACTAAAGCTAGGAATCATGTCTAGAATATGAAATGATGGAGTCAGAATCCCCAAAGATCTTCACAGGCTGCAACAGGGGTGTTGAACTCAAATAGAAACACATATAAGTGTATATGTTATGTGTATATATAACATATATAATGTTATAACTCTTATAATGTTAATGTTATAAACATTTCCCAATTACATTTTAATTAGCTTTGGGTTACACTTGGGATTGTTGTGGGTCAGCAAGTTTGACACCTCTGGGATATGGGCTGAATCTAAGATGAAATTCAGTATGAAAGTCTTACACCGATGTTCAAGAAATTGGCTTCAGAAGCACCCAGTGTAGGAGGCGTGGTTAGCCAGCAGTCTTTCTGAATACGATCTAGGGGTTACAGTGGACTGCATACTTAATGTGAAACATCAGTAGATGTGTCAAAGAAGAAACTCACAAGAAGAATATTGTCCAGGAACAGAGATTTTTCTTCAGTCAGATCATATCCAAAATTTAATTTTGGGTGCCTTGTTTTAAGAAAAATATTGATAAATTGGAGAGTGTTCAGAGGAGGGCAATCAGAATAGGGGAGAGCTTCGAGTTCATGTCTTATGAGGATTATTTGAAGAAACTGAGCATATTTAGCCTGCATAATAGAAAAGTGGAGGAGTGGGAGTGGGTTAGGGAGGAGACATGATGGCTGACTTAAAGTATTTTAAGGATTCTTTTATGGAACAAGGATTGGACTTGCTCTGTTTTGTCCCCAGAAGGCAGATCAAGGAATAGTGAGTGGGTGGAAGTTAGAGAGATGTATTTGGTCTAACTTGCAATTAGAGATGTCCAGAAATGGAATTGGTGGCTTCTTGAGGTAGTCATTTCCCTCTCCTTAGAGGTCTTCAAGCCTCAGAGATGGCCACTTATCAGAGATTTTATAGTAGGGTTTCCATTTAGGGGTGAGTTGGACTGGATGACTACTGTAGTCTCTTCTCTTGAATTCTGTTTTTGTGATACTGTGTAGAAACAATCCATGTTATTCCAGGGAATGTAAAAGCATGTAAAAGCAACTAAAACTTTTACCTAGAATGTGATTTTCAGTAGGTGCCTTTTTTGTTTTTTCTTGCAGAAAATCTCCCCTCTATGATAATTGCTTCTTACATGCTCCTGATGGACAACCCCTTTGCACTTGTGATAGAAAGAAAGCTCAGTGGTATCTAGACAAAGGCATTGGAGGTAGGAGATCCAGGTGTGGAGTTGGTATATAACCTAGGAATGAGGTGGTGGGGGTGGGAGTGGGGGGTGGGGAGGAGGGTGAGAGTGGTCCTGAGGCAGATTGTTGAAAAATGAAGAAGGAAAAAGAATTAGGGAGATATTCAGAGGGGTCCTGAAATAATTGAAATAATTGCTAATGTGGGCTTACCTCTGTCTTGTTTAGCTGTGTTATTTTTGTTCCTTGTTGTTTTATGTAAACCTATCCCTAGAGTTATTAAAAGTTTATTTGACCTTAACGATATCTCAAGTGATTTAGCAGGGAAAATTGACTTGAAGCACTTGCAAAAAGGAGGGTTAGAATTTTGGTTTGCGGACACCTGACCTCTGTCAGTAAGAAAGTATCCCAGTAAATCAGCAGGCCTGGACTTCAGAACCAGATATAGGCTCCTGGCTACATTCAAAGATATAATCTTAGCCATATTGTGCTTTTCACTGGACAGTGAATTAATGAAAAAGCATTGATTAAGCACTATGCGTCAGGAACTATGTTAAAAGAGAAGGATACAAAGAAAAAGAATAAATACTCTCTGCTTTCAAGAGGCACATGCCTAGGAGTCCATAGCGTATGTTAATTAGCACATCAGATGGCAATGCCTAGGAGTCTGAAGGCAGGTAATTAAATTCTAAAGCTTCTTTCTTCCTTCTTTTTGAAGAGTTGGTGAGTGAAGATCCTTTTGTGGTCAAGTTGCAATTTGAGCCATCAGGACGGCCTGAATCACCAAAAGATTATTATCTGATGGTTAAGGATAACCTTTGTGTAGTATGTGGCAAGAGAGAATCCTATGTACGGTGAGTTTGGGACTTCCTGGGCCATCTGCCTCTGATCCGCAAATGAAGTTATATGTGTGTAGTAGGAATGCAGAACTGTGTCCCTTTTCCCAAGACTGTCAACAACATCTGATAGTCTTGTCCCTGGTAGCTTCCAAATCTCTCACGGAGTTGCAAAGCCCTCTGTAGGAAACTCTCCCTGCATCTGGGGAACTGGCTCCTGCCTCATCTTGGTGTCACCTTTCTTGAGTAGAAGATGAAAGAAGTCCTTACTATTGAAATTAGATTAAAAGTATTCATTACGGCTTCCTTCATTCAGGAAAGAAATAATGGACAGCTTCCCTCTATAATGTCTTTCTCACATCCTTTTCATCTGCTTCTCCTTGGAATGATCCTGAAAGCATTTTGAGTCTTGAATTTTGTTTTCAAAAAGGTTTTTCAGATTATTTTAGTGTATTTTGGGTAATATATATCCTTTGACAGTGAAGTTGAGTCTGAATATCAAAAGATAGTCTCTTCTTAGCTTTGTGGTATGACCCTCCACAAATCACTTTCACCCTGCCTGAAAGCTGAGACAGAAATTTGTGGCTATCACAGAATTTCTCCAGAGATAGTTGATCTTAGAAAATAACAGTGAATCTTAATGAATGAGTAAAATCTTCCCCAGATGAGAGAAACTTTTTTTGAAGACACCAGGGTATAATTGCTTTATAGACTCTCAAAGTTAAGAGAGACATTGGAGTTTGAATTCCACCTCTGTTTGGAGCATGAATTCCCCTTGTGATATTGCCATCATGCAGTCTTCATGATGGGGCACATATCAATTCATGAAGTAACCTGTTCAGTTGTGGAACAATGCCAATCATGAGCCCAAATCTTCCCCCATACAACTTCTGCCCATTAGTTCTAGTTCTGCCCTCTGGGGCTAAGCAGTAAGATACTCTCTTTCCCAGAAAGAGATTGTGGTGCTCTGTTGTAAAGCCAAGCATGAGCAGCTTTCCAGAGGACTGCTGCTATGAACAGCTTTCAAGGTTCTGATTACATAGTATAGCAAACTCTCTATTCAATAACAAATCAGAGCAAAACATTCACAGAAAATCAAAATACAGCATTCACCATGTCACAACTCAACAACTTATCCCTAAAATGGCCACATAGTTTTCACCAAAGTGGTCACATAGTTTTCAACAAAGTACCGTCTTTTAGTAACTCAGTCATTCAATCATCATTAAAGAGGCTTGCCTTCTTAAGGGACACAAAGTAAAAAAGTCAAAACCCTCCACCCTTGGGGTGCAATTAAATTACAGTTTCATCAGTCACTACTCAGTATCCACAGAGAGTTCTTTTCATCTTGACTCAGGGCAGGCTTTCAGCTTCCATGGTTCCTCTTCCATGATCCCAGCTCTTGCCTGAATCTAACCAATTAGTACCTGAGTTCAAAGGCAGACAGTTCCCAGCTCCTTGTCCAGCTCTCTGTGCAGTTCCTGCTCCACATTGGAGCTCACAGTGTCCGTTGCTGGGAAGTCAATGCTTAATGAAGCCACAATCACATTTATACACATTAACAATGCCACAACAACATTTGTACAAAATGCCAGCACCACAGTTATGCTTCCTCAGTCTTTGGTAACTTGAGCTGGATCTTGGAAGTCTTGCCCCACCACAAGGTCAAGTTTTTCCACCACCAAGTTCTGTGTCATTTCTCAGTTCCCGTTTCTCTTCTCAGTTCTTTTCAATTCTCAGTTAAGTCTTTAGTCCAGCAGTAGCAGCCCAGCCTCCAGATGCTTGCTGAGAGAAAATCTCTTTCTTTCTCTCCCCGGCAGCAGCTGCCCTGCCTCCATGATGCTTATCCCAAGACTGTCCAGCTTGTGTTCTTCCTTATATATGGCATAGCTCCTCACTGTTCAGCCCC
>CM053598.1:196505700-196516224 GCA_028646575.1 Pseudocheirus occidentalis
AGGCTTAATTTGAAACTAGGTGCTAAGTACCTGTCAGCTTTACAATACAAAGGGATCTTTAAATTTCATTACCATTACATTTGTGTGTGGTGCTCTGAAAAAAGTGATTTTAAGAAAGAAAATTCAGAATGAGGATGTTAGTCTTATCATATGTACCAAATAGTTATCACTGGCCACTGGACCCAGAGGGGAAAGTGAGGCTGCACACAAAGTCGGCCAGGTCCCAAGGCCCCTCACTTAAATCCAGTTCACTTGAAAGTCATGGCATCTCTAGCTGCCTCTCTAGATTACCTTTGACTCAGCTACAAATCTAGAATCCTGGCATTATAGTGTTTCACATATATGGACTTAGAGTATTGACTAAGATGAGATTTCAGATAAATAAGAATTTACTTTTTTTTTTTATTTGTAAATCTTAAAAGTATTTCAGTTGGTATAGTAGGTCATAAAAAACTCAAAATTAAATTGAAGTTCTTCCAGATTTAGTTACTGGCCTTCCCTACTGAATCTCATTGTTCAGTAGCACAAAATATTTAAAATTATTACATTTCTAAGCCTCCAGAACCCTAATGATGCTCCTGCTTCTTTTTTAGTGTTTCTTTTTTTCTTTTGCTACTTGTTATTATTTCCTTAAATAATAACATCTTACATTTACACAGTCCTTTTTCTGTCAGTATTTCAATATATCTTTTATCTATTGTCTCATTTTAAAAAAATTCTCACAATAAATTATAGCTTACGATAGCATTATGGATAGATATACAAAGGCATTTAGAGCCAAAGTGACTCAACCATGTGATAGAATATAGCAGAGCTACAGGGACTGAATCAGAGCCATTGAAAACAAAGGAGCAGCCTCCATCCCTTCTTAACAGAGGTGGAGTCCTTTGGGTATGAGATATTGTCAGCTTTGGTTGATATGTTGCTTTTGCTGAAATGCTTTCTCCACTCTCCTCTCCTTTTATTTTTTTGTTACAACATACGGCTCTCTGGGTAGGAGAGAGAGGAAGAGGATATATTTGGAAATGAAGGAGATGAAAAAACAAGATGTCAATAAAAATTTTTAAATGATAGAATGCTTTCGTTTTTCCATGAAGATTAAATTAGATGAAAGACAAGTGTCTACTAAAAGACAAGTGTCTACTAAATTTATGATGTGTTCCATCATAAAAGTTCTTCCATCTATAGACCTGTCCCCCAAATTCATCTTACTGGCTTGAATGGTCAAGGTATTTGCATTCGAGAAGAACAGCTATTTGAGAAAAGACAGAAATGGGTTAGTGGTAGCTTTGAAGGGCTATGACAAAATCTCTACAAAAACTCTGAAGACATTAACTTTTCCTAGACTCATGAATTAAAGGATGTCCTGCTTGAGGAACAGCAAGGAGACTAGTGCCACTGGGTAAAGGAGTATTTGTGGAGTGGGCTGGGGAGGGACTTTTGTATAATTCCCCTGGAGTATGGGGGGAGGCACTGTATTTTGGGTGAGGTTGAGAGTGCTTCTTTGGGGTATTCTTCCTTTTTTTTTTGGAGGAGGAAGGAAGGCAAGGCAATTGGGGTTAAGTGACTTGCCTAAGATCACACAGCTAGTAAGTGTGTCAAGTGTCTGAGGCCGGATTTGAACTAAGGTACTCCTGACTCCATTCACTGCGCCACCTAGCTGCCCCATGGGGTATTCTTTGGAAGGAAATGGAATCTCTTTTCAGGTAACACCTTGTTAATCTTTAAGACATTCTTATAAAGTAGGAAGGTGACAGAGACTATTCTCTTCATTCACTAGCATGTAATTGAAGATGTTAAGATTGAAATGCTTATTATGTGTATGATTTGTGAACCTTTATCCAAGGCAGGCCCTATAGAAATGGATTGTAATTTTGTACCCTGCATAGGCAGTCCAAACTGGATTCTCCATAGGGTATATGTAGGCAGAGTAACCACTCACAAAATACCGTCCAGGATGGATAGACCAGGGTTCTGGTAGGCTGGCGTCTTCCTGGTGTGGAAATCCACTGCAGAGTGAAGATGAACATTTTTTATTAACACCATAATTTGTTTCTAAAAGTTTTATTGATCTCTTGTTTTTTGTCACTATCTCATTTCCCTCCCCTTCCCAGAGATCTGCTCCTTGTAACAAAGAATAAAATAAGAGAGGAAAATAAAAGCAGTTTTAGTAAAACTGACAGGCTGCCCAGTTTTCACCCCCCAGTCTGTCCTCTGGTTGACAGGGCATCATGTCGCATCATGCTAGCTTTGTGCTTTGTGTCTTGGCAGGATTACCAATGACAGCTATGTTTCCCATGCGCTGAAGGTGGTACAGTACCATGCGAAAGGTGGGTTGCCCTCTCTTGTGCAGCTGGAGAGTCGCTGGCGCCAACACTTCTTGGACTCCATGAAACCCAGGCATCTGCCCCAGCAATGGTCAGTCAACCACAGTCATCAAAATTTACTCCAGAAACATGGGGATAATCTGCTGGTGGAGCTGGCAGGTTAGCTTCTCTCATGTCAAGAGATGGAGGGAACAAGAAGAGACCTTGGGGTTGTATGGGGGAGTTGGGGAGGAAGGTGCCTTCCCTTTTTCTCCCTCCTAGTCCCCCATTTTGGAGCAGCACAAAATATCAGAGTTTCCTGTGGTAAAACTAATCTGTACCTCTTGTGAGCCCCCTTGTGTGGCTGAACAGGGCTTCCTAAGGATAGCATAAGGTTTTCTGAATACTGGTTGGGCAAGATCAATCTGTCTTTTACTTGCTCTTATTTTAGTGGACAAAGGAGGCTTTTGTTTGGATTTTTCTTCCCTTCTTACCTCCTGGAGACAAGAAATAGAGAATGAGGGACACCTGCCCAGAGTCTTTAATCCATTTATTCTCACTCTGGTTCCTTTGGTCCTTATTCAAAGGGAATTGTTAGGTATAGAAAACTGATCACTTCACAATTGAAAGGGAAGAAAAATCTTTTCCCGAGGGACCCAGATTCATGGTCTCCAATTCAGTCTTGAGGTCAAGCAGCCCACTCTGAATGGGTCTTATGTGACCTCTCAGTGTGCCATAGATCAAAATAGTAACTTCTTGTTACCTTATTCCAGCCTGGTGCTGGAAGGGAATTATTCTTTGGACAGAAGTGTTCCAGTTGGGAGAACAGAAAGGAGGGGTAGAAGTCATGGGTATGGTTCCTTGCAGACAGCAGGAAATAACCTAAATAATTTACTCTGCTTTTCTTATGCTGTTCCCTGAATGCATGACCCAGCCAGGTTTATTATGCAGCCCTTTTCTGGTAGAGAGACTTCCCATTTCAGGATCAAGGCATAAAGTTCCTGCATCACTCCTCATCTTTCACCCCTGACCCCATCTGCAACATTGACATCTTTTTAACCCCTCACTTATCTCTAAAGCTGTTTGGTCAGGCTGCAAATGTTTAGAACCCTAAGATAAACTACATGTGATACTGATAAGTGTCGAAAATGCAATTTATTAATGATTATATATTTTTCTAATTTACCAAGAAAGTTTGTTGTGTATTTCACTGACTCCCAGCAGTCTTAGAAAGAAATATGTGACCAGCATCTAACAAAAAAATATGATTTTGTAATTGTCTCCTTGTTGGTGATGGTTGCTCTAACATTGACAAATAAAACCTTTTCTAAATTTCTTCAATTTAAAATTAAGAGCATAGATTTCTTAATTTTCAAAAAGTTAGAAGTAAATTTTGGGGAGTGGGGAAGTTTGAAATCCAGTCCCATAGACATTCACCACAACTGCATGTGTATATACACATAACCACTGCTTTAATAACATCTTTCCTTCAGTGCTCACACTTACCTGGATGTTTGCATCACAAACAAATTTATGTTCACTTTCCCTCTGCATTTCTGCCTACTTGTGAATATATTCTTTAGCTTCATAAGAAGCCAAGCAAGCGCTTCTAGGGACCTGAATAGAAAAGCCTTGAAAAAAGATAACTCCAATCACTCAGATACTAGCATGGTTAACTGAATAAGTTACTTGGGTCCTTGTTACGGTGGGCATGCTGTCTTGGATCAGTGTGTGGAGAAAGAAAGGAACTGGGGCAGGAGTGATAATTGAAAATATTGAGGAACAGCAGGAAGATGGGCTGAATTTGTGTTCCTTATCTCCAAAAGAGGTTGCTCTTAGCCATTGGGAGAGAGAAGAGTTGTGTCTGTATATTATACAACCTCTTTTCTTCAGGACAATGGTAATTACACAGATCTGTAGCCCTGATTCAGTAAGTGAATCCTGAACCACCTTAGCAGTCTGTCATTAAGAAATGACAATCCATCACTCCTGTCTCTATCACCAAACCAAGTCCTTCATGAAATAGACAGGTTCTTTTTATCTAGCCCACACATTTTCCACACTGACAGAAAAGCACTTAATGGGAGATTGTCTCCATGATGATAATTTTTGTGATTTCAGAGCTTTTTCTTTTCTCTACTTTGTTCTTTTGTTCCTCCCCCCCATCCCTTTACCTCTTCCTATTTTCACGACTTTTGAAATTGATTTTTGCTTTTAAGTAAAGGATAAAACTAGGTTCGTTGACAGAGAAGCAATGACTAATTTTCCATTGTGGGGTCAGAAAAGTAACACCAGTAGATTAGTAACTGTTCAGGAATATTACACTCATAAATTACTTATCTTTATTCATTTCACAGATAGATTATCAGCTGGCAAAACCTGTTCCACAGAAGTTTTAATCCATCCCTGATTTTAGACCTAACAAACTTTTCATTCGTTTTCCTGTAAGCACATCTTATTTTCTTGGTTCTTATTTTGGTTTGCCATTTATTTTCTTCTTATGACTTATTTCCCATTGTCTTCCACCTTATTAAGAGATTCAGGGAAAGCCCTAGATTTTAAATTACTTGTGTCATGCCTATATATGGCTCTTTTTTTCTGGAAAACTCTATAAACATCAAACGAGAGGATTTATGTAAAGCATTTCATTCATCTTAAAGTACTATACAAATGGGCACTATTATTATCATTATTAGTGGTGGTGTTAGAAGTAAATAGGAAATAGGAAAACTAGGGTTGAGTTTGGGTTCATTGTTTCATATGCAATTGTATTGATTTATAACATCATTAAAGGTAATGATGTTACATTACTTACATTTATATTACTTCAGTAAATTTACATTACTTCAGTAAATCATTATTTGTAAAATTACAGGCTTTCAGAGTTGGAAGTCATCTTAACCCAACCCTTATCTGCACAGGATGACCCCTTATATAATTCCTGATAAATTCCACTTGACCTCCAGTGATGAGGGTTCACTACCTCAGGAGGCAGTTCATTACACTTTTAGACAAATCTAATTTTTTGGACGCTTTCCTCTTTATTTTTAAATGAAATCTGCTCCTCTGTAGGCTTCAGTTTTGTCATGTGGAAAATGGAGAAGCTGAGACTCCAATTGTGACATGGCCATAGCCACTTTTCTAGTAGATGTAGGCTGGGACTTGAACCTAGCCATCCTGAGTCCAAAGAGTGATGCTCTTTACAAAGCACTGCCAATATAATTTGAAGACTGCTAGAAGGTAATAAAAATGCTCATATTATTTCATTGAATTAAGACATTGAAAATATCTATTAAGTTGCATTTTTTCCCTGGCTTGATAGCACACCAGGTCCCTATTATTTACCTCAATATCTTAGGAAAAATTTGTTTATTCAATTATCCAGTGACTTTGTAGGCTGTAATAGGGCATGGGACAGATTAATTTTGCTGAAGTACAGAGGAAGGAAAATCGAAATTGCAGGAACCTGGACATTTAAGGGAGGTATCAGGTAAAACTGACCCTCTGTAGAGTCAAAGAAGGGGATCAGTAATGGTGGTAAAGGGAGTTATCAAAAAAAGAAGTGAGGGGGAAGTGAAAAAAGATTGGAGAGTTATTCTAACTTATGAATTTTGCAGTTTTCTCAGGGCTAGGCCTAATTGGAAGTCTCTTTACTATGTTTTGGGTTTTTTTTTGCTCTTTTTTTTGGAGGGCAGTTGGGGTTAAGTGACTTGCCTAAGGTCACACGGCTAGTTTTTGTGTTAAGTGTCTGAAGCCGGATTTGAACTCAGGTCCTCCTGACTCCAGGGCCGGTGCTCTATTCACTGTGCCACCTAGCCGCCCCAAGTCTCTTTACTATGGATAATCTCCCAAGTGGATAGTAATTTTAGTAATAATTGAGACTATAATAATTAACATTTATATAGTACTGTATGACAAGAATTTTACAAATATTATCTCATTTGGTCCTCACAACAACCCTACCAGGTAGGTGCTATTACTATCTACATTTTACAAATGAGGAAACTGAGGCAAAGAGAGGTAAAAATGTCTGAGGCTACATTTGAACTTATTTTCCTTACTTAGGTCCAGAGCTCTATCCACTGTACCACTCATCTTCCCCAATCCATCAATATAAGTCAGATTGGGGAATCAATCAGTAAACATTTATCAAGCCCTTACTACGTGCCAGGAATAAGACAGAGCCTAGTTTGTGGACTGATAAATCGGATTGTTTCCTTTTGTCAGATATGATGCTGTTTACGTTCAGTCATTCAGCGGGTACTTAGCCAGGGACATTGGTAGGCCCTGGGGATACAAAGACAAAAAAAAAATGAAACAGTTCCTACTTTCAAGGAGTTTACATTATAATATAACATGTACATTTATATAAAACAAATACAAAATTTAAATAAAGGTAGTTGAGGGAAGGTAGGCACTAGCTGTTGGGGGAATCAGGGAAGACTTCATGTAGGGTAGGTAGGGTCTTAAAGAAAAAGAGAGATTCTATGAGGCAGAGGCAGGGAACGTATTTGTAGCTATAAGGAATAGGGTCAAGACACGTAAGACAGAATGCCATTTTTAGGCCATTTGTGAGGAACAGAAAGGCCAGTTTGCATCAGAGTATAGATATAGGAAGTAGGATAATGTGTTACGAGAGGCTGAAGAAAAAAATATTACTCTTCTCTGCATTTAGGCACCAGTCTGCCAGAAACTATTTTTGCTTACTATTATTCTAATATCTAAACATATCTAGCCTAGAGAGAGATGGCCAAACTGGCATAGTCCCATGGCAGTGAAGTTTCCCCATTCTGAAAAATCAAATCTAGAGTGGCTTCAGTATCCATTAGGCCTAAGTTTAGAAGTTACCTGACCTTACAGGAATCTGGGACTTAGAGCAATGGAGACAGTGCCACCTCAGCACATGATATGCCAAGTAAGGACAGAACTTCTTTCCTGGCCTTACATTAGACACCACATGTCCTTTGTCTCCAAGATAGATTCCCGCAGTTAGGTTGTGGGCTGGCCTCCCCACCAATGAGAGTGAAAGCCAGTTGCTTCTACCTGTTGCTCTCTCCCTGGCAGATACCATTTGAGCTACAGGGGCAGAGTACTTTTTCATGAGGAAGGATAAAGATCTTTTCTGATCTCAAACTCAGGCTCTGAACTCTTTCCATCTCACACAGTTTGGAGGTCCCACTGAGATTTTTCGGACTCCTCTCTGGAGAGGAGAGGAAGGACTCCCCATCCTTGACTGATAGGTGGGACCTCCCGTTGGGTTTTTCCAGTAGCCTCTTGGTGAGGCAGGGGAGCGACTCCCCTCTGTTGAGAGTGGGGCCTGAAGGAGACTGAAGCCTAGAGCAGAAAACACCTAAAGGGGGAAGCGTTCATGGATCCAGGTAAGGAGAGGCCTGGGTGACTTGGTGGTGGATGGAGTCTACTGAGTCAGGCCAGGATTTGGGGAGACCAGGAAGCTCATTTCCAAGCAGACCCGATGGAGTTTTTTTTTTTTCTGACGAGAACTGTTCAAATTTTGAGCCTTGGCACTCCAGGATTTTTGGACCAAGAGGTCAGCACAGTTTGGCCAGACCTTGAATCTGAGAGGAGTGGAGTCTTCTTACCTGCCCTTTGGTCAAGGGAAATTTCACTTTAACCCACAAGTGGTGAATTAATTGGGAACAGAGTCAACAGAGTCTAGAAGGGATTTTCAGTTCCCCCTGATACTCCCTTGGGAGATAAATTTAGCAAAAGAAAGTGATCAAGTGAAATTGACTTGAATAGTGGACTCTGTAAATGTTCAATGTCTGGCCTGTCTCTGTGTCTCTCTCTGTCTGGAATATTTCATGTTTGTGTTGGAAATAATAAGGAAAAGGAAAAAAGACTGGAGAGGGCTTTTGAAAGCTGACATGGTGGAAGGAAAAAGAACTCCTTGGTCAGGGTGGTGTAATTAGCAGAACAAAGGTTGTTGCTCAGGAAGTGCTGAGAAGAGAGAGAGAGATAGAAGTTTGTTCCTTGGTATGTCCCCAAGTTTCTTTGAAGTTGGAGAGTCAGCTGGACTGAGGGAACAAGAATCTTTTTCTTGCTTTCTTAGCCTCTGGGGCAGTTAAAGGGAAAAGAAATAGCTTTGGATAAGCTTTGGTGGGAGTGCACGGTTCATTTGGTCTGTAGCCCCTCCCACCCCCATCCCACTTGAAAAGAAAGGGAATGAAGGGGTTGGGGGTGTGAGCACTTAATTAGCTTGGCTGGGCCAGGCATACATGTACACATTCCTCTTCGGAGGGAATTAAAGGCAATTGATAAAAGATCAAGAAAGTTCTCTCCCTGGAACTGCTCCCCCTTCAGGAAGTTCCGCTGATTAAAGAAATGAAGGAGATTAAGGAAGAATGGAAGGGGAATGGGGAGTCAAGAATCTGGGTTCTTGGAGAAGGTTTCAGTTATTAAACCTGATCACAGACCAGAATTCCTGATTTGTAAAGGGAACATCATCATCATCATCATCATCATCATCATCATCATCATCACAATAATAATAATAACAATATTATTAATAATAATAGTTGTTGTTACAGGAAAAAGCAGTTTGGGGCGGTTGGCTTTTTGAAGGGGGGAAGGCTGGGCAATTGGGATTAAGTGACTTGCCCAAGGTCACACAGCCAGTAAGTGTTAAGTGTCTGAGGCCCGATTTGAACTCAGGTCCTCCTGATTCCAGGGCCAGTGTTCTATTCACTATGCCACCTAGCTGCCCCAGAAAGCAATTTTCAGACAGAATTTTATTTGTATATGAATTGGTTTTTGAAGGGATATGATTTTTAAAAATGTGAAACCATTATATTTGAGTATAAACATAATGTTCAGATTGTTCATTTGAAATCTTGGCTATTATAAAAATGTTTACAGTGGTTTAAAGTTATAATTTATTTCCTGTATAAAGTGGTTTGGAAATGCATTCACCTAAAATTTATTAATTAGATGGAAGGAAGTTTTAAATACATAATGTTTGGGACATTGTACATTTCTAAATTATGTAATTTGGTAAAAAATTAGGAACTCTGATGTTAAAAACAATTTTCTTATTACTATTCAGAAGCTGTTAAGTATAGTAAAGTTCTTATGAGTTCTGTACAAAAGTTGTGTTGTAAGGATTCCTATTTCACAGGTGAGAATTCTGGGAAAAGATAAGAGTTATAATTTTTCAAGTTTGATCTAAGGATATAGTTATGTATGTTAATTTGGGTGTATGTGAAATATATAATGTTTTGGGCATTTATATCACTTAAGGACATTTTACAGCAAATTAGATTGAAGGTTTTAAAAAAATTTTAAATGGAAAGGTTGAAATTGAGTGGTTATTGAATTTTAATTTAAAGATGGACATTGATTATGGTAAAGATATTTGTAATTATTACTAGAACCAAAAGAATCAGTTAGAATATTAGCCCAGCCTATTTTCAACTGACCTGAACAATGCGAACATGAATGGGGAACTGAAAGTGCATATAAACTTGTAGATAATATTTCCTTTTTGTGGGCCATTAGAACTTAGAAATGTATGGTTATATGACCAAAAAGGCATATATTATTAGTTGGCATTAAGAAATTGATTCACTGCATGGCCCCAGAAAGTTTTATTTACCCTAGCTTACTGTTCAGAAAGGGATGGTGGTATGCACATCCTAGTGATTTTATGGGACTAGTATAGTTGTAAGCAATTTGAAAACGACTAAATTAAGCTCACCATATTGTTAATTAATTGGTTTTGAATTCAAAATTTAAATGCCAGAACATAATAATTGTGTTACTGGTAAACAGTTGTATTATTTATGTTGTAACAGAAGCAGTTTCTCTTATAGTCTAAATGCTGTTATATTAAGAATTATACTGATTGGCCCCGCCCCCGCCCCTGTTGCTGTTGCGACGCAGCTGCTGGTGGCTGTTGCTGGTTCGGGATTCCCCACCATGGAAGGGACAGGCGAGGAGCCCCCAACATCAGCTGTCCTGCTGGATCATTGCCATTTCTCTCAGATCGTCTTTAACAATGTGGAGAAGTTTTACATCCCTGGAGGAGACATCATGTGCCATTACACCCTCACCCAGCATTTCATTCCCCGAAGGAAGGACTGGGTTGGCATCTTTAGGGTAGGATGGAAGACAACCCGAGAATATTACACCTTTATGTGGGCTTCTTTGCCCGCTGACCTCAACAGTAAATCATCCTTGCAGCAACAAGTGCAGTTTAAAG
>CM053598.1:196516724-196533293 GCA_028646575.1 Pseudocheirus occidentalis
TGACTTTATTTGTGTGAAAAGTGTTTTGTAGTTGTGTTTGTGTAGGTCCTGGGTTTGTTTTGGCAGGTAGATTCCCAAATATTTTAAAATGTCTACAGTAACTTTAAATGGGATTTCTCTTTGTATCATTTGCTGTTGGATTTTGTTAGAGAGATATATAGGAATGCCGAGGACTTATGTGGGTTCATTTTATGTCCTGCAACTCTGCCAAGTTTATTTATTATCTTAAGTAATTTTTTACTTGATTCTCTAGGATTCTCTAAGTATATCATCATATCGTCTGCGAAGAATGATAGCTTAGTCTCTTCTTTGCCTAATTTGCCAAGACTCCAATTTTAATTTTGTAAGAATGATAAGGGTTCTGGAGTGGTCATTTAAATTGGTTCCAAGGTCCCTTCTGTAGGTAATTGAATAAGGCAAAAAAAAGAGAGGCTGGGATGCAGGACTGAAGAAGGATGACCCTAACTAAGTGACCAGAGGACTTCTGTCAGATCCAGACAACAGTATGAAAAGAGACTTTTGGACTTTGAAAGGACAACTGTTATTTTTTTCTTTTGAATCTCTGTATCTGTACTCAAAGGGGACTGCCACCATGTATGTTGTCAATGCAACAAAGGGAATTAGAATTAAGAAAAGTGGGGAAATTTCAAAAGGTATAAAAGAACAGAGGGATTTGTGAGGGAAAACTTGCAATGAAGTTTCCCCCTTCTGAAAAATCAAATCTAGAGTGGCTTCAGCATCCACTTGGCCTAAATTTAGAAGTCACCTGACCTTACAGGAATCTGGGACTTAGAGCAATGGAGACAGTGCCACCTCCGCACAAGATGTGCCAAATAAGGACAAACCTGCTTCCCTGGCCTTGCATTGGACACTCACATATTTCTGTGTCCTTTGTCTCCAAGATAGATTCCTGTGCTTAGGTTATGGGCCAGCCTCTCCACCAGTGAGAGTGAAGGCCAGTTGGAGGTTAGGTTTCTGCATTAGAAAGTTATTTAACCATGGGCTTGCTTCTACCTGTTGTTCTCTCCCTGGCAGATGCCACTTGAGCGACAGGGGCAGAGTCCTTTCTCATGAAGAAGAATAAAGACCTTTTCTGATCTCAGACTCAGACTCTGAACTCTTTCATCTCACACAGTAGTTACCTCATCCCTAATGCCCTCAAGACAAAACTATCCCAAGAAGATTTGAGGTACATTTATAGGAACCTTGAACAAGGAAAAGATCATAAAGGTTAAAATAGTTTGAGAATTAACATTCTAAAACAACTCCTTCATTGACTTACAGGGTAGAAAGAAAGGACTGCCTTCCATCATTATCAAGTATCACAATTTCTTTTGAATAACCAAAGAAGGCACTTTTGATGGTAGGGGGTTCATTCACAAGCCTTAAGATTAATTATCTTTCTTAATCTATTTTCCTAAGAAAGGCCTATTGTTCTCTGCCTGATCCATTTTCAGACAGGGAATTCTGGAAAAGACTTCGATGAGAGAAAATACTATTTATATTTTCAGTTTTGCTAAAAAGGAAAGGTTTTGTTTGTTAATATGGTTCCACAAAAGCTAGAAAGATAGGTTGGTGCCAAGTTGTAATGGGCTTTCAGAGTTGTATGGAGGAGAGTCTTCGGGCAGTGCAGGGAAAATGCAAGGGTTCCCTTGCTAACAACCTCAAATTTGTTTTTCTTCCATGGGTACTATTGAGCCCTTTTGACAGTAGCATAAGACTCAAGGCCTGAATTGTCATCCTGGGCTTAAAAATGGAGCTCACTGCAATATCTGGGAGTTACCCATTAAACAGATATCTGGGGAAGTCCAAGCCTCAAGGCAGTCCTATAAGGCTAGATTCCTGTATTCTCTGGGGTAAAAGTGGGATACATGAAGGTGTTGAGGGGGTTGGTGTGGCTAGCAAACCACAAATTCATTTTCTTTTTGAGAATAGTCCCAACCACAGGATATACAACACTGAGGAAAGGAGAGATTCATCAGAGGAAAAGAATTATATTAGTTGCCCATGTGGAGGGGAGAGAGGAAGGGAATAAACATATACTATGTGCCAGGCTAAGTGCTTTAACAAATATTTTCTTGCTTGATCCTTACAACAACACTGCAAGATAGGTGTCATTATTATTTCCATTTTATAGTTGAGGAAGCTGGGGCAAATGGAGGTTAAGTGACTTCCACTTACCTAGTGTCTGAAGTTGAATTTGAACTTGGATCTTGATTCAGTGCTCTTATCTACTGTACCATCAGCTGCCTTCTGTGACCTACTGTTAATTGTTTATGCATTTTATGAGTTTCTTTGAGATGAAATAAAGGCTACTCCATACCAAAAAAAAAAAAGATAGCTATATATGGGAATTGTTTTTTTCTTGTCAAAATAGCAATATGGAAATGAGGCTGCTCAGCATTTTAAAGTGTTGAGAAGTGGGAGGGAAAATGGAAATGCATTTATTAAGCACCTATGACATACTATGCATTGTGCTCAGCACTTTATCTCTTTTGATTTTCACAACCACCCTGATTATCTCATTTCACAGTTGAGGAAACTGAGGCAATGAGAACTGGGTCATAATAACTAGTTGTCTGAGGCTGGTTTAGAACTCAGGGCTTCCTATCTCTAGATTCAACACTATCCAGTGCATCACCTAGCTGTCTCCCAGAAGCAGAGGAAGTGAATAAGGGAAGACAAAAGTTTTGAGGAGTCTGCCTGAGAAAAGGAGAGGAGATATAGGACAGTAGCTTGAGAGGATGGTAGGGGGACAGTGAAGATGTTTTAGGGATTGGGGAGACTTGAGAAGTTGAGAGAGAGAAAGGGAGGCAGGGAGAAATCTGCCTGAGATGGAAGGGCCACCTGATTGGAGGAAAAGATGAGAGTGTGTTTTGAGAGAGAAGATCATCATTGAATGACCCCAATTTTCTCCATAAAACAAGAGGCAAGGTCTTCAGCTGGTGAAAATAGGTAGTTAAACCTTTTTGCACACATCACTTTGTACTCCTTAGGGTTCTTTATTTGCTGCTATTTTTTGAATTTTTCTGTTAGAGGGTAGCCTTATTATCATTTTGCTAACCTAAGCTTCAAAGTTGCCAAACAGGTCTGGGTCAGCATTATTAAACATGATTTGTGATGCAGCTTTCTGCATTTGATACTTATTACATGTCCCTTCTCGTCTCTAAAAAAATAAAATGGTGGTGTTTAGGGCAGAGTGCCAGGGCAGAGTTGAGATTCTTACAGCTCATGCTGATCCATTGAATCCTGAATGAGAAATTAGCTGGCCAAAGAGATAGGGAGTGAGACTAAGTTGTGGTTTTTTTGGGGGGTCCAATGAACCTCATTTTGTTATATTCTCTTTGGGTCAACATTTCCCAGTTTTGCAGGTCATTAGGATGGTATGCCATCCCTCCTTCCCCCGCCTTTTTTTTTTTTTACTGTGGCTACTCTCCCAGGGCTTCTTCATACACCATTTCTGTCAGAACTCCTCCCATTGTATTTTCATCTCCACCCTACCTGACTGAGGGAAGAAAGTGCAAAGAGAGGAAGAGAAGAAGGGAGAAGCACCCTAGTCATCTCCTTTAGGTGTCCGTATTCTGTATCTGGCATGTTATCTCAGTAGTAGAGTGCACACTCTAAAGGTTTTTACCTGTCAGAAAACAGTTCTAGTCTCAGCTCAGTTTTGCTTGGGCAAGTCAGTCTCCTCAGGTAAAAAATGGGGGATGAGAGCAGTAATTACTGCTCGTCATTTCTAACATTATAAAGCTGAACAATAGAGGTCTAGGGTGCAGGTATGGCCCCATTTTAGGGTAGGAAAAATGGAGAGAAAACAGATGACTTATCAGTGTTGATAAACGTTCATATGTACACCAAATGAATGACAGCTAAGTACCAAAGAGGTGGTAAGCAGTAGTTTAAAATGTTACCCACTCCCCACACCTTTTTTTTCCCCATTGCATCTCAGAGTACTGGTAAAACTCAGAATGGTAAGCTGGTACTGTGTGGGTCCTCATATTTTATCATTATTTAGTTTTCCTGAAATTTATTAAAAATTGGACTTGGTATTCAGTTATTTAAAAGTAAAAAAGTTGGGTGACCCAGACACGTGCATTTTGAAAAATAATCTCCCAAGTCGCATTGAGTTTGATGATTTTTTAGTAAAAGTTATTATGAACTTGACAAACAAGGTGAATCCAAACTGGAATATTTCAAATACAATCCAAAGTAGAGGATTCTATCCCAAGCTAGGAACTTCTATTTATAATTTTTTAAAGTGTGTATTGAATTTAACATGAGTGGCACAACTGTCCTTGTCTCTATCCTTTTCTTGATGTTTTTAAGTGTTTCATTGATTTTTTTATGTCACCACATATGATAATACTAACTTACAAGTACTTTGCAGGGTCTTAGTTGATCCTCGACAGTAGTCTTACATCGTAGTAAGGTAAATACTTCTGATACGATGAGGAGATTGTGACTTTAGAGAAGCTAAGTGATTTGCTCAGGGCCCTCTAGCGCAGGAGTCTGAGGTGGAAATCAAACCTATGTCTTCCTGACCTTAAGTCCGATGCTCTTTTCCTACTGTGCTATGATGCCTTTTATTATGCAAAGTGAATCCCGACTGAATAGAATACATAGTGTCACCAGCAGCATCTAAGCCATAAAAAATCAACTGTGATATTAGTTTTATGAATTTTCAAACTGAAATTTGTAGACTCCTCTAATAACCTGAAGTTGCACATATCAGCACATATTTCCTACATTACTATCTTCTGTCCTTCCATGCTAAAGGCACTTGTGGATTAGTGTCAAAAACCTTCATTAAGTACATAGCTAAATAGTGTCTTGGGTAGTTAGGTGGTGCAGTGGATAGTGTGTTGGGCCTGGAGTCAGGAAGACTCTTCTTCCCGAGTTCAAATCTGGCTTCAGATACTTACTAGTTGTGTGACCCTGGGCAAGTCACTTAACACTTTTTCCCTCAGTTTCCTCATCTGTAAAATGAACTGAGAAGGAAATGGCAAATCACTCCAGTATCTTTGCCAAGAAAACTCCAAATGGAGTCACTAAGAATTGCAGACAACTGAACAAGAATGGTGTCTTTTCTTTTTTCTTTACATCACAATTTAATGGATGTTTTACTAAATACAGTCAAGCAATGGTTTAATTTGTGTGTTTTGTGAATAATAGTAGTGTATTATAATATACTACGTATAGTATAATAATAGTAAGTCAACTGACTTAACGTATACCACTATGTTAATGAAGAAAAACATTTTAAAAATAATTTGTTTATGAATAACCTCTGATTTCCTCCCTTAATATGCATATAATGATCTGATAATAATAATAATAAAAGCTGTACAAACTGTAATTAAGAAGGAGAATGCTATGATAACAATGAGAAAATTCACTCACCAGGAGAGGGAGTAAGAAGAAAGCATAGGATTAATTCTAACTTGAAAGTATGAACATACTTCCACTAATTTCTTTTCCTGTGTATTAGCACTATCATAGGAATGTCCATGTAAGCATCATTTCCCTCCAGTAAATTGCAGTTGATCTTGTAGTGTGCATAGGGAGAGCATTCCTGGTTGCCACGTCTTGATTGTTTGAAGGAACATTTGTAAGGGGAGCTTTACTGCTGTCCAGGTGTTAGTATAATTCACAATACTTGGAATTTCTTTGCCATTTTCATATTGAGGCTGAAGGAGCTCAAAAGTTCACTGTTAAACTAGACCCTAAAAACAGACTTAGCAAAAACTCTTAATCCTTTCATGGGAATCCATGCAATAGAAACTTCTGCTGAAATTAGAATTTAAGTGTCTTGAGATGAGGGACTAGCTTACTTGTATCGTTCTGTTCCCAGCACTTCACACAGTGACTGGCACATATTCAACATTTACTAAATACTTATTGATATATTGAAATTTCCTTTCAACAACCACACTAGCCTTCTAACTTGCATTTTCTTCTTAGTGGAAAACCTAGTTATTTTCTTTGCTTTCCTCTTCATTATACTGGAAATTATAGACAATTCACTTTTGAGGGCTTTGGGTCTGAAATTATCCCCTGCCTTTCTAAACAAAGTAGCATGCACAGGTAACTGTCTTCCTGGGTTTCCTGAAGATGACTTTGCTAGAGCAGGAGACTACCATCTCAGCCAGTATTTCATGGGACTGACTCAGTCATTGTGGGGCACTGTGTAGTAGAATGAGAAGAGCATACTGAGTTTAGAATTAGAGGACCTTAGTTTAAATTCAGTTCTGCCCCTTACTAAGACTGTGTGACCACAGTACTCATCTACAAGATGAAGAGGTTGCACTAGGTGACCTCTGAGAGCCCCTCCAACTTTATGGTCCTGTGAACTTTAGAAATAATAACCAACATTCAGATAGTGCTTACTCTGTGCTAAGCACATTATAGATACCTCATTTGATCCTCGCAACAGCCGTTGCCAGGTAGATGCTATTATGATACCCATTTTACAGATGAGGAAACTGAGGCAAACATATTAAGTAACTTGTTCAGGGTCATACAGTCAACATTTGAACTCAGGTCTTCTTAACTCCAGGCTGACAGTGCCACCTAGCTACCTTCCATGATATATTCTGAATCAAGAACCAAGTCCTTTTTCTTATTTCCACTAGCCTTCTACGGGATTGCAGGTCATTTTTCATGCTGACAGTCCTTTGCCAATTATTTCAGAAATATTTTTCAGGGATATTTGGCCATATTCCATTGGAACTGATATAAATAAGAAATTCAACTCCAATGGTCAACATGTTTTCCTGAGGTTTATCTTTTGTCATCCTCCATAATATCGGGTATAATAACATCCTCCATAATTGTTTTCAGACAATCAGGTATGTATTGGACCACTTTTTTGATGAACCCTTATACAAATATTCCTACCAAATAAATCCAGGGTGTTAACCTTTGGTAGGCATGTTGAACTGTGAATTAGTAAAGAAATTACCACCAAAGGATCCCTCTTTGTTCCAGATGAACTCCCATTTACTATATTTATAAAAAAGATCATTCTGCCTCTTCCGTATTATAAACAAAGCACCTCCCAATAATTCTTCCACTTCATCTTCCAAAGCCCTTGTAAGAAAGAGTTATCCCAAGTATCCTAGGGTAGAGATAACTTGGCAGCCAAGGGGAACCTGAAATATTTCCAGAGGTTGTATAGATAGTGGTGTCAAATTGAGATGGCTCCCTGTGGGTTGCATGTTGACTTAGCCACAAATTAACATTATCTGTGTCATATTATAAAACTGTCTAAACATTTCCCAAATATGTTTTAACCTTGTTTGGCCATACTTGGAGTTTGGATAAAACCTTCTGAGGGAGCAGAAACCTTAAGGATCCTGTAACTGAAAAATAGAATAAGAAAGGGTTGGAGAGGTTTAATAGAGACTATACCCAAAAGTAGTCTACTCTTATTAGACCATCCTGATGACCAGATCCAAGAAACCCTTGGACTGGAAGGCCTAGTCTGTTCTTGGGATAGCACTGATTGACCAAAAGTAGTCTCTGGGAGGTGGGGTGCCCAATCATGATAATTGGATGAGATGAAGTTATTTTAAAAATCCATTTTTCTCATGATACCAGCTGCCTGAGGATGGTAGGGAAGATGAACAACTCAGTGAATTATGATGACTGCTGGCCCAATATTGGACTTTATTTTCAGTAAAATGGGTGCCTTGCTCAGTGGTAGGTATAGGGAGTCCCACAAGGGACTGTAAGCTCTTGATGATAACTGCTGTGGACTTTTATGACACTGCATGCAGTCCTGTATCTTGAAAAACTATCAGCTACAATGAGAGGAACACTTTGCCCAGAGATGGCAGAAGAGGGCCAATATAATCAATTTGCCAATTAGAGGTGAGTTTTGAGAAATGAGACCATGCTGTACTAATCTTTCAAAGGTGGATGTTCTGTTGGCATGGGAAACATTATTGGGCAGAAATAGCTACAATGTAACCTTAGTTATGGGGAGCATATAATCATCTCTCCACCACAACATAACACAGTGACCTGAATATCCAGATTGACAATGGACCCAGTCTTCAATCTCTACCATTCTCATAAGATCTCTGACTCAGTTATTCAGTTCAGCTGAGGGTAAATGACACCCACTAACTTATCCTTCACACAGTTCTAGAAGGCATCAGAAAAATCCTCCATTGATCCTAATTTCCCAAATTGGGAAGGGGTTTTATGTATTCCAGACTTCTCAGCCAGACTCCATGGCTACATTACTTAGATATCACTATAAATAAAAATCTTGTCTACCCCATCCCCTACATACCAAGCCTGCAGTTCAGTCCCCTAGAAGGACCATTATCCCTCAGGGTGTTCCATATTACTGGATTAATTACTACTGAGGTCTAGTTGTATATTCATCTGTCAAAACTACCAGTGAACCCAGCAAAACAATGTTTCTCAAAAGCTAAATCCTCAGAAGGGGGCCCATTGCACTAGTGAAGGAGATAAAGTATTGGACTAGGCTTAGGTGATCCCAGCCTCTGGCAATCACAACCTGTTTATGAAGGACAAGCTATACCAGAGAGTATGGGAGGCCAGGGAGCATGACACAGGATGTCCCAGAGACATCTCAGTCTCAATGTGTTTAAAATTCATCTTTCTCCCCCCCCCAGACCCTGCTCTCTTCCAAACTTCTCTCCATCAAAGGTACCACTATCCTTCTAGTCTCCTAGGTTTGTAACCTCACTATTTTTTCACCTCACTTGTCTAGTTTCCAATTCTTGCCATCTGTGCCTCCATAGTATCTTGTGTTTTGACCTCTTCTCTTTATTCACACAGAAACTATCTTAGTTTGGGGCTTCATTACCTCTCACCTGGATTCTAGCAAATGCCTCCTAACTGGCTTGTTTGCTTCAGGTCTCTCACTATCCATCCTGCACGTTGCTGCCAAATAGATTTTCCTTCTGGTTGTGCCACTCCTCTGCTCTAAGAACTCCAGTAGCTCCCTAGTGCCATTAGGATAAACACCAGCCCCTCTCTTCAGATTTTAAAGTCTTTTACATCCTGATTCCAACCTATCTTTTCACCATCATTGAAGATTGCTCCCACTCCTATACTTAATGGTCCAGCCAAATGGGCTTTCGCTGTATTCTTTACACTCTCACATCTCTGCCTTTGCACTGGCTATCCTCCATGCCTAGAACTCACTATCTAAGCTCCTTCAAAGTAATAATTATTTCATCTGATATATTTTTATTCTCATACCTAGATTCTGTCTTTCTAAGTCACACTGTCTGGGTCCTACAGTTAAAATAGAGCCTTAGGGTAAACTTTGACTCTTGAGATTACTGTGTGTTTGAACTTCCATAACCTCTCCAGTTTTTTGGCAGTAGAGAGGAAAGAATATTTTAGGGGATAGTAATGGAACAGGCCTATTTGTGAGTAAGAGGGTAAGTCTGTGGCTTCCTTTCCAATCCTCATCCTCACTCCTACTCCTATTCACTTCCCTTCTGTGTGTGTAACATGTAACCCCATGAGTCAGAGATCATGTTTCCCATCTGTAGCCCATCAGTCACCATTATTACTAGAACCATAGGCTGCTCTACCTTCTAGGTCTTCTGTTGGTACTCTAATTGCCAAACACAAGAAGAAAATTTATCAATTCATAACATTTATGATCCTATGATGTGTGATTTTAATTTTCTATACATGGTAATCCAGTTTTTCTAAGAAACATCAATAAGGTTCAAGAAATACTTAATTTTGTTATATTTTTATTTTCTTTATCAAATCCCTTAAATATGTATTGCACTAAACCTGTGGAATTAGTACAAGCATCTTCCTTAGCCTATTAAAAGGGGTTGGCATATACCTTTCACAGCTATAGGATTTTGTACCTGGCTATTTAATTAGCCCAAGAACTATTTCTTTCATACTATCCTACTTGCTCTTCCACAGTGAATTTAACCACTAAATGTGAGGGGTGGGGGAGGGGCGCCTCGCTGAGTTTAGCTGTATTAATTGTGTAAAATGGTGTTAGGTAATTGAGGAAAGTTAGATTGGGTAGGTTTTGCCTTTTAAGGGAATGTTGTGGATGCTGCTATGTGATTGGGCTAGAGAAGTTAGCAGGGAGGGATTGGGGAGGAGATAAGCGTATATAAGGAGTGGCTGAGCTCCTGGGTCTCTCTCTTGCTCCGGGATGTAATCGCGACCGAATAAACACCACCTCCTTTCACCTCGGGTGCTCTGTCTGGTTATTCCTCCTCGGAGGCCGGTGCCTGGGAGGCTGGGCCACCGAAGACTTGCCATGGGAAAGGGTAAGTGAGAGGGCAGGGTTTTAATCAAGCACTCGTCTCCCCTTACGGCCCCTCCCCCCCCCACCCCGCCCCGCAACTAAACTATTGCAAACAATCTCTACTAACCACTCTATAGAGATCAATGCGAGTCCAAAAGCACCTGTGGTGCTGAGGGTTACAGCCCAGTTGCTGAGCTCACAAGGAAGTCTCTCATGAGACCGCTTGCTTGATGAGCAGCTGCTGAGACGACTGGTTTGGTTGTCCTCCATTGGTCCATACCACCAGTGCATGAGAAGGTCATACTCTAATCATGTTGCTCATAGAGTATAAAAGGAGGACACTACAATGCAATAAAGGACAGCTGCTGTATGCTTCTCTCATCTCTGGTCTCTTCAGTCCCTCCTGAGAATACAGCTTACCGCTGGCCCTTAGGCTACTGAGTTGAGTGGCCATTATACCCCATTGAATATTTAGAGGGAGGCGTAACTTGGGCCAGTCTAGGGACTCAGGCTTGAGATTGAAATGAAACTTCTGTGAACCAAAAATGCAATAAAATGTCTACGCTAACAATTTATAAGATTAAAAATAGTAGTAATTCAGATAAAATGGCTACTCCCTTCAACCTCTGTATTTAACATACTAGGTCTGAAAGGCATTCCCACTGGTCATAAACCTCTGATCCCCTCCCCGCCATTGGCTGGACCTTTTAGGAAGCCAAACCAATAATGATCCTGATAAAAAATTCTGTCCTTTGAAAGGAAAGTAGCCCAGCCTATATTAAACTGGTGCCACTCCTACCTCAGAAAGTATGCTGAACTTGAAGCCTTTTCCATATCAAATAGTTAAACTCAGATCCAAGCACTATTCTTTCCTTATAAATGAGAAAAGAATGAATTTTTCTGGAAAATATTTAGGCAATTAGGCATCTAATATGAAATGCTAAGACCTAAATACATATGTCTCTATTCTCTACTCAATAAAGCATATTTTTTAAAAAGTAAAGTTTTATTGATGCCTTTTTAGTTTTATATCACAGTCTTTTCCAGATACTCACCAAGCAAATCTTTCTTTGTAACAAAGAAAAACAGTTAAGCAAAACCAGCTTACACAGAGACCGTGTTGGACACGATGGATGCACGCACCCATAATCCCCTTTCCAAGGAAGGGAGGGAAATGTAGTTCCTCATCTCTCCTATGATGTCAAGATGGGTCATTGCCCTTACACAATGTTTGGTTTTAGGGGACAGCTAGGTGGTGCAGTGAATAGAGAACCAGCCCTGGAGTCAGGAGGACCTGGGTCCAAGTCTGGCCTCAGACACTTGACTCAGACACAGACACATGTAGTAGCTGTGTGACCTTGGACAAGTCACTTAACCCCAATTGTCTTGCCTTCCCCCTTCAAAAAAAAACAACAACAACAAACCATACAACAATAACACAATGTTTGGTTTCATTTTAGTGGGGTTTTTTTTGTTTACATTATTGTAATAATGTCCTTTTTTTGTTTTGTTTTCCTTGATTACCTCTGTTAGTTCATGAAAGTCTTCTCACAATTCTCTAAAATCCTCATATTTTATTGCACAATAATATTGCACATCCATTCTATAGATGTAACAAATTATTTAGCCATCTCTCAATCAAAAGGCACCTGTTTCGTTGTTAGCTTTTTGCTACCACAAAAAATGCTGCTATGAAGACATCTTTTAAATACATGAAACTTTTCTTTTGATCCTTAAGAGATTTTTAGGTCAAAGAAAATAAAGTTAAATGATTTTTTTCTGTCATAATTCCAAAATATTTTACAGAATGGATTGATCAATTCATAGCTCCACCAAAAGTATATCAGTGTGCCTGTTGGATAGAGGTTTTCTAGAGTTGCAGATATCCCTTGGCTACATTACACAGACCTGACTCACTCCTAATTAGCTGTTTCAACTGATTGGCCTTTATTTTAGATCAAGAACTGTGCTCTTAAATTTGGAGATTTAATAAATCTAAATAGACACAGTCTGTATCTATTATAAATTGTAGTTCCTGATAATGGCTAAACAAACTCCTCTCTGACTTGGTATTTTGCAACACGACTGAAGTTGGCTCAGGAAAAGAGCCCAAATGACGTGATTTGGGGGTTAGGTTTTGAAAAAGCTTATCTCCCCAATCATGTTCCATGCCCCAAACCATTCAACTTAGCTTGATCTTGGCTGAGTTTTTATTGCTTCCTCTCAGACTTTCAACACAGAGCTGTGTTTCAGTCATGGAATGCTTAACCAAAAGCACATGCATTGAGGGTGGTTTCCAGAGAGCAAGATGACAAAACCAAAGTTGAACAAAGTTGTTTTCTGAAAATAACAAGATGTTCTGGGACATCAGTCCAATCTCCCAAATGTCAAAAAGACTTGGTTTCTCTTGCTAGCTCATTGCCTAGGGGAGAAGTAGTAGTCTGGAAATGATGGCTATGTATTGAAGCATTGATATAGCTGAACACATAGGGTTACACAAACGGGGAGATGATGGAACTTGAAGGAAGGGGCTGAAGTGTCTCACTAGTGATCTAAGAAGATGACCTTTTCACCATTCTTGTCTTTGTTTTCCTTATGCTTGGACTTCTTAATCTCTCCATGGTTAATGGTTTTTTTAAAAACCCACAGATCTTTTCCTTGGTTGTCAGCCAAAATTTCATTTCCTTATACCTTTCCATAATCAAGGGTATTTTAACTAAGGGTTTCTTTGGGTCTCTAGAGTTTTCTCCACCCACCTAATAGGGTTTATTTTCCTTTTGTCTTAAATTCTTATCTTTTCATGCCCCCAAATTTTTTCTGCTCCAACTCCACCTTGTGTGGCTCACTCTGACCATTAGCTAACCAGCTATTTATTTCAGGAGTCTATGTAACCTTAGTACCTTAGTAACTACAGTTTATGAATAGGGAAAATTTAGATTATTGGTGGCTCATTTTTCTTAAACTGAAGTAAACCCATTGCTTGATTTTTATATTGATTAAATTATTTAAAAAAGGAAGCAGCCCAAGATTAAAACAAAAACATTTAATCACAGCCTAAAAATCAAACAGGCATACCTCAGTTTAAGAAAAATAGAAATCTAAATTTGCCTAACTTGTAAATTAGGGAATGATGATTTGTTTTTACTAAATGATCTTTTACTTTGCAGAAAGATTTACCACAAGTTTCTTTTACAAAGCCAAATCCTCTAGTGCATTTAAAATTTGATTTACAGTTAATTTTTAGGAATACATCTGTTATGTAAAATGAACTATATCTTTGCTCAACCTTATTAAATCATATCTCAGCCATCATAAGAGCACTAGTCTCAAATAAAAGAATACCTATTATTTTTAATCCTTTGAGCTGAAGTTGGGAAGAAGTCTCCCTTCAGGCACTTTAGAGCAATGTAGAATCCTCTGGCTCCACATTCTTTGATCCAAGATCTTATTCCTATCTTATAGGAGACACACGAGAGTCCTGGTTTCTGACTTAACTCGTCTCATGAATTTTATTTTTTATTTCTTTCTCTTCCTGATTAGTTCTTAGCAAAGATCTATTGCACTAGGAAAGAAAGTATGACCCTTTGTGTTATCCAGCTCAAGTTTCAAATGAATTCCCTTGGGCTCTAAAACTTTGACCCTTCCTGTCCTTCACTTTGCATCCCCTCTCTTAACAGTAATCAAATAACCAATTCCATCCCAAATCATCAGTAAGAAAAGCATCTACTCAGATGCAGCTCGTACATTTGGGCAGCATCTGCTTTCTGACTGGCTCAAAGGAAGCCAGGAGCCTTCATTAACATGAAGGGAATGAGTAAGCAGTTCTTGGAGCTGCATCCAATATTACATTAATACATTCAGAAGTTTAGTTAAGCTGGTGGGGGTGGGGCAGGGATGGAACTTTTATTGCTTCAAACCTTTGGCCACTGAAAGATCTTAGTGCTGGAACAATATTCCCTTGGCTTTCAGCTCTAACTTCTCTTGTGTAAAGAAATAAGAGGAATCTGAAAAGTAGTATGTTATTCTAATTGTGGCCATTGCCATTCTGGACCACTATAGGGAACTGCTGCATTTGGAAATGCTTAGAAGCTTCTTTCCCATCTCCATTTCCAGTTTTTCATAACTCTCTAAGATTTCATTAATACAAAATTCCTGACTTTGGGTTCTAAATAATTTGGGGTGCAGAACTCTGACAGCGCCAGGTTGGCAGATCTCTGAATTTCCAGTGAACTTAGGAACTAGGGAAGCAGGACAGGATACCAGGTGGCAAGGAGGCTGTGTAGCATTCCACTAAGCCTGAAAGAAAGAGCATAGCATCCATCTGGGGCCAGTTCTGACCATCCAAAAGTCACTTGGGGCAGAGAACTAGACTGGTGAACCATGAATTGCCTAGCATGAGAGGCTTTGAGATGAAGCCCCCAAGAAAACCATCATCAGAGTCAGAAAGTGAATAGAGAATAACAGGAGAAAAAAAAGACTGAAATTGCCGAAGAAAACTCAGACCTTGAACATTAACAGATAAATCAGCAGGGAAAACAGCAAGAAAAGGAAAGATGACACCCGGATCTAGTAAACAAATTCAGACATCTGTAAATAAATATTGCAAAACGAAGGAAAATGATCCAACACTTGATAAGACAGAAAATTGTATGGAATGTGAGAACATGGAAACACAACTTGCTGTGACTTGAATGGTTGAAAAGAGAAACAGATATAGTGAAAATATACTTTATAGTCTCCATAGCAAAAATAATGGGGAGAATAGAAAAACTAGAATCTATAATAGCAAGTCTCACCAAATAAACAAAAAAAGAGATAGATTGGGAATGCAAATATGTACACAGAAGGGAAGGACAGTCTAGAAGACAAGCAAAAAAGAAAGCCAAACCCCAAACCCTCAACTTTAAAACAGTATTCTCACTATGCAAGCAAAACATACTGATCTCTTAGGCTATGTAGAAAGAACCTAAAGATCATAGGTCTCCCAGAAGGACATAGCAGGACAAAAAACTTTAATACCACAATGCAGGAAATGATAGAAGAGAACTACCCAGAACTTCTTAACATAGAAAATGAAATACCAATTGAAAGAAACAAGACTTCAAACTCCAAGACACATAGTGATTATTTAACAATTCAATTCATAAATAAGTTCTACAAGCAACCAGAAGGAAGACCTTCAAATATAAGGAAAAGGAAATTCAATTGACACAAGACTATTCTGTACCCACCAGAAAACATAGGAGGAAATGGAATAATGTGTTCCAAAGAGGAGTAGAGCATTCCAGGGTTATCTGCCCTGCAAATTTAAGTTTAATTATAAATGAATAAAGATGGGCATTTAATAATAAAGAGACATTTGAAGCATTTTAAAGACGATAACCAGAGTGGAAGAGACAATTTGTTTCTCAAACCACGGCTGAGGTGGTAGAGAGTAGAGTGTGGCCCCAGGTATTAGGATGGAATGGTTTGCATTTCTGTTCTTGCTATTATCTTCTCAGTAAATATCCCTTTGTAATGAATTAAATTGTAAAACTAATTAAGTGTTGATTAGCTGATTGTTTGGTTGTTGTCCTTTAGTTCTTGAAGAGTACCAAAATGATATCACTATGCTAAAGTCAAGTTTGACTGTGACTGACCAGACCAATATGAGCTCAGGATACTCTATCACAAGTTGGATCTCAGGAAGAAGAAAACTCTGACCTTGAATATTAACAGATAAATCAAGGAAATATGACCCATATCTCTAGTAAACAAACTCTAACATCTGTAAATAAATACTGAAAAATAAAAGAAAATGATCCAACACTTGATAAGACAGAAAATTGTACAGAATATGAGAACATGGAAACACAGCTTGCTGTGATTTGAATGGTTCAAAAGAGAAATGAGTATTGTGAGAATATAATTTATGGCCCCCACAGCAAAAATAATGGGGAGAATAGAAAACCTAGAACCTAAATGGTACTGGGACATTTATCATCACTCTGGCTCCTCAAAAGAAACTTTAGAACCCTGAAGGAAAGATGTAGGCTTCTTTAAGGAACCCAATTCATCCGTGAGAGGGGGAGTTGAGATAAGGATTCTCAGAGCTTATTCTGCTTCCTGTAATCCACAATCCTGATGTCTAAAAGCAAGTCACTTCTATGTGATTTATATTGTACCATCTTCCTCTCATTTTCCCCCTACCCCTCACCCCATACTCTATCAAGATTAATCTAACTTGCTCTCTGCTCTGCATTAAGATTTTCTTTTCAAGACATCCTGGTTTCACTTTTTTTCCTTTTCCGCTCCCCCCC
>CM053598.1:196533793-196548890 GCA_028646575.1 Pseudocheirus occidentalis
AAAAAAAGAAATAGTGCATTTATGTAAAATACGTAGCAAACTTTGAAGTATATCAATATCAGCTATTATTACTATCTGGACAAATAAAAGATAGCATATTCACAATGAGGATTGACAGGCAGGGTTTCTGTTTTGCTTTTAAATGGTAATGAACATTTTAAAAAAACTAAAGTTATGCTCAAGTTGATTAGCAGAATTAGGGAATTATCCATAATCTTTGTTAATTTTTGATATTCATTAAAACATGACCTTTGAAGTAGGAAAACCTTCCTCATTCCCACAATGGAAGGAATAAGACTTTTCCCCCACTCCTAAATTTTATCTTCTAAGGCTCCTTTAGTGTAAAGGAATAACAAACTCAAATCAACAAGCAATTATTAAGTGCTTAGGTCCTGGGGATATAAATACAAAAAAGACAGTTCTTGCCCAAAAGCAGCTTGGATTCTATGAATTAACACTGCTAGCAATTTGGAAAAAATATCTTATACTCTTATTCCCTTACAAAGGTTTTTAGCTTAATTATGGTTAATAAGCTCATGACTATCAATACTGTAATGAAGGGGTCAGCAAACTATGTGCTGCAAAGAGAGGCAGCTAGGCCAGTACTCTGCCAACTCCTGCTATAATGCAACTTGAATGGATCATTCAACTAACAGCTCACCAAAAGACAAAGTCATAACTGTCAAAAGGCTCTGAAAAAGCAAAATATACAATCTTCTATTTTAGAAAGGAAGAGCCTTCTCTTATGCTTTATCACGGCATGGTAAAGGTTCTAAAAGGGTAGGCCAGCAGAACACAAGCTCTTCATAAGATTCTACCAAGCTGTAATACCTTGATGTACGGGCCAAAACAGACTAACTGTAACCAAAGAAAAATTCTGAAAGGCTGGTCATAGGGTGGTATATTTTGGTCACAATGATAAAGGATCATCTACCAAGTCAAGAGTGTGGTTGTAATTTGCTAGTTGAGGAAGTACTCATACCAATGAATCCATAGATCTTTAAAACAATGAAGTATTAATTTCAGCAATGCTAATCACTCACATGTTTCCTTTCAAAAAACTAGTATGTGCAAAGTTTATGTTCCTATTAACAGAACATTAGAGCCAGTGTAATCAAGACAACACAAAAGTGGTGAGCTGCAATGAGGAGCACATGTTCAACTTAAAAGGAGTTTGGTGATATAGATATACGCATCATTGATACATTTTGCCTTTATGATTGTTATTAATCTTCAGAAATGTCCAACTAAGTGGCCAAAACTATTTGAGATCTAGCAATTAACCTGAGCCCCTCTCCACAAATCACAAGCATTCTGGGTAAGAGTTGCGGTACTATGACTAAAAGATGCTGTTGTCTCAATAGTTTTATTGAGAGGAAGAAACTGATCATTTGCTGACAAAAGTTAGTAACCACAGGCATACGTGACTCATTAGCAATGAACTCTATCACATATTAAATCCTTTCAGATCTAGGTTGTGTGTACATCAAAAATTTTTGTTTTGTTTTTGCCATTTTAAAATTTATTTTTAGTTTTCAAAATTCATTTTTATAAGATTCTGAGTTCTAAATCCCCTTCCCCCCTTCCCCAAGGTGGCATGCAATCTAATATACGTTACACATGTACAATCATATTAAACATATTTTCATGTTAGTCATGTTGTAAAGAAGAATCAGAACTAAAGGGTATGACCACAAGTAAGAAAACAACAACAAAAAAGAGTATAACGTGCTTAAATTTGCATTTCGATTCCATAGTTCTTTCTCTGGATGTGCATCAAATTTTAAAAATAAGGTTTGTTAGTTTTCATTTACAAGGGTGTGTCATCCTAACATCAATGGCATAATGATAAATTGGGCTTTTGTTTATGGTAATCTCTATTCTCACCCACAGATAACATAACATAGCCTGTGACGATTATTTGCAGGAAAAAAAGTAGATCAATTGGCTGGGAATTTAATAAAGCCTCAATGTACAACTATGTTGTACTTTCAGATCAACTTGAAATTAGCCAGAACTTATAAGGTGTGCTAACAAAGTATATTTTTGTTTGTAGCTCTTCAAAATTATCTCACTCCAAAGAAGAAATATGAAAAGACCCACCCCCAACATTACAGATATCAGATCCATAAGGGGGAACATGATATAATAAGGTCAGATTTTTTTTCAATGTGTTCAATGGTTCTGCTGATATCCTCTCCCTTCCTTTTGACATTAAAAAAACCTTCTTATATAAGGGATGGTTCTTTGAGAAAAGGGAATATATGGGAGGTAAAACCAAAAGATTTCAATAATATTTTAAAATCATGGCTTTTCACCCTGTGTATACAAAATAATTTTTGCAGGGGGGAAAACCTCCCACAACTAGTGCTAACTCACCTTCCATGCATTCATTCACTGATTCATAATCAGCATAAGTTCGGCCCTCTGGCCTCTTGGTAGGTTGTACCAACAAAATGGTATGAGACTGCAGAAGAAAAAGGAAATTCAATATAGTTTCTTAGCAAAATCTGAGTGACTCAAGTATAATTTGAAACCCATGTTCAAGACTTAAACAACTGTTACCAAGACATAAAGGAGTGTTTACAACTCATTTACTGAATATTTATGCAGCTGCACATAATGTAAGATTTAGGCACTTCATACTGATATGGATTCTCTTTTAAAATTACTATCTCATATATATTCCTTTTCATTCTCTTGCCACTGCCTAAACCCAAGTCATAGCCTATAACCTAGTAAGTTACAAAAGACTTTAACAACTCCCCACTACAGTTCCTCACAGCTCATTCTACACACACACTGACATTTTAGGAAAATAAACTACTATCTTTCACATATTCTTATTCACAAAAACCTTCAGTGGCTCCCCATGGACTACAGCAGGAGTCAATAAAATCATCCTCTGCCCACCTGTAAGCTAACAGTGGTTTTTACATTTTAAAGAATATAATTTTAATGTATTTTAAAATGAAAAATTCTTAGCTGAGGGCTCTATAAAAACAGGCAAGACCAAACTTGGCCCTTGAGCATAAGTTTGCTGACCTCTGGTTTACTCAATAAAGTTCAAACTCTTTTGTGTAACCTTCAAATCCCTCTGTAGTCTAGCATCAACTTATCTTTTCCAGTTGTACCTTATACTACCACATAGGTACTATTTACTGGGTATTAGTTATCTGTGTATATCATACTTTGCCTAGTAGACCAAGTTCTTTGAGGCCAAAAAACCAAATTTCTTTTTCTCTGTATTTCCCACACACCTCTGGTAAAGCACTTTACTACCCAAAGGAGAGACTTAATGTTGGCAGACTATTTAATTCCCACGGCCACCCTTTCACTCCAACTTCCACTATGAGTGCTATTTTGATGGGAAAGATTAATTTTTTATTTAGGTAACAGCATTATTTAGATGCTTGAAGTGCAAACGGGTAGTCTGATAGAAAGAAAAGATATGCTTTCCTAATCTAAAATGAATTGCTCATAAATCAAATGCTTGATGAGTAATGGCAGGTAATGACTAGAAAGACTGTCTTAGGACAACTTCGGTTCAAATTCATTTTCTGACAAATACTGACTATGCAAATCAAGCAAATCACTTAATTCCTTAGTCCCCTACACTACTCTCTAAAACCGTAAGCTGCAGAACATCTGAACTGCATTGGCAGAAAGGGTCTTCCTTACCAGGAGTTAAGAACAACCACTAGCAGCAGCAGAAGCACAAATTTAGCTAATCTGTTTTTCATTTTTATTTGATTTTTAACTAGGATCCGACAAGTTTTGATGATCACTGCTTTATAACCTACTTTGAGGCATGGAAGTGCTATTCCCCTCCCTTTTATTACTACTTCTACCATTATTTTCTTGTAGAGTGTAGACCTTTTTCCCTTTTGTCTAGCTCTATACTCCTTGGCAGTAAGACTGGTAAAGTAACAAATGTCTAAATTTATTAAAACTTTAATATCGATGTGGCCCCAACATGAGCAATGCCTATCCTCATAAAGTCTTCCTTTATTTCTATAAATTGTTTTCTAACTATGTTTATATGTCTTTAGTGTTTTGATAGATCGACTTTCCCAGATATGTATTTTATATGGAATTTTTCTATCATTTCCTTGTGGCTTTTGGTATTACAACATAAAATAATAATGACTTGTGGATTTGTTTTATATCTTACTACTTTACTGAAGCTAATACTTAGATAATTCCTTTGACTGATATCATGGAGTTTACTTTAAAAATTTTTATCTTTACTGACATCTTTTGTTTTTACATCACCTTCATTTCCAAATGTAAATCGCTCCCTCCGTTACTCAACAAGTCATGCCTTGTAACTAAGATTTAAAAAAAAATTAAATTAAAAAGTAGTCCAGCAAAATCTACCAACACATTAACTACGACTGATAGGATATGCAATATTCTACAACCATAGCTCCCCATCTCTGAGAAGAAAGAAACGCATTTCTCAACTCTCAAGGACCAATTCTGATAATTATAATCATTTGGTATTCCAGTTTTTTTTCTTTCCATTTACATTCTAAGTAGTTTGACTGTTAGAACACTAGACGTCTAAGTTAACTTAAGCAATATAATTTTCCCTTATATTGTCACAGCCCAACCATGAGCAACAAAGTCTTCCAATTATTTAAATAATTTTGTTTCTCTAAAGTGTTCTGTAAGTTTTAAGGGTATCTGAGTAGACTGAATCCTGGACTTTGTAATTATTTCAAACAGCTTTTCTTTCTCTATTTCCTCGTAGATCTTGTTACTGTTCTATAGTGGTATATGAATTTCATTTTTAGCCTTCTACTTTATTGTTTCCATTAGTCTCTTCACTGATCCTAAGTTCTCCTTAAAGTAACTTATCGTGATAATTTTGCTCCTTTGCCGCTGTTTATGACTTCAAATTCTTTTTCATGTCTTATAGTATTTTGAGAACTGTGTCAAATAATGACAGAAAGGACAGCTTTGCTTTAGTCCTGTGTACCTTGTGAGAAGGTTTTTGGTGTCTCTTCATTTCAAATCATGCAAAGATTTGGTTGTAAATACTCTTAGACATTTTAAAATGGTCTTTTTTGTCCTATGCTTGTAAAAGATTTTGGCATTTGTGCTGTCAGAGGCTTTTTCGGCATCTTTTGCTATGCAATCATGTGATTTTGTTTTTAACATGACTTTTTAGGCTAAATGCTTTCCTCATTTTGAACAACATTTACAGCTTTGCATAAATCCATGATTACCAGTGAAAAAAAATTTTAGATATACTGTCTTTTGGTCAGGATTTTCTTTGAACTTTTTGTATAAATATTCATTAGTGATAGTAGTAATAGTTATCTTACTGTGTGTACTTTATTCCGCTCTGGTTTAGATACTAGGATCATACTTATCTCTTTTTTTTCTCACTTTTTGGAGGGCAATTGGGGTTGTGACTTGCCCAGGGTCACAGCTAGTTTGTGTGTTGTGTCTGAGGCCATATTTGAACTCAGATCCTCCTGACTCCAGGGCCAAGTGCTCTATTCACTGCACCACCTAGCTGCCCCCATACTTATCTCTTTAAAAAAAAAAAAAAAAAGGTGGAGTGATAAAAGCAAGAACATAAACTATTTGGAGAAGGAATTCCTATTTCACAAGAAATACAGGAATAAAATGGGCAAAAACCAGGTTTAAGATAGACACATCTAAAACAATATAACATAACTAAGTTCCAAATGGACTGTGGCCAAATGGAACAAAAATAAAAAAGGTCACATCATGTTAAAAAAATGGAGGAAAATGGAAGTCATACACCTTTCACAATTATAATCAGGTAGAAAAATCTTAAGAAATAAGAGTTAAACAAGCTAACCAATTTCAATCACACAAAATAGAAAAGTTTTTGCATCAACAGAATCAAAGAAACTAGGTTACAGTAAGTTGTTGATTAGAACGGAAAAACATCTTTGCATCAATTATATCTGCCCTATGTCTGATACTTAAATAGAAGGAATTAATACTAAGGTATAAAACCAAAATGCATTCCCTAGTGGAAAAGCGGTTAAAATATATGAACAAACAATTCTCAAAAGAGAACTCGCAAGCTATTAACAACCATATGAAAGATTGCTCCAAATTACCAATAATTAAAAGGTAAAACAAACCAACTCTCTGAGGTTTTATCTCAAAGCCAGCAAATTGCCAAAGATGAAAAATGACATACTTCATGTGGCAGGGTCTGTGGGATGACATACATACTAACAGTGCTGGTGGAGCCAAGAACTAGTACAGCCATCATGGAAAACAATTTTGAATTATATGAAGTTATTTTTTCATATCCTTTGGCCTATAATAAGAGAAATCATTCTTTATTCATATCCTTTGGCCTATAATGATAAGAGAAATTTAGAGAAACTAATTAAAACTTGTAAGAATTGATGAACAGTGAAGTAATTATAACCAGGAAAATACAATGATTTCAAAAACCAATAGATAAAATGAAATTCTATCCTATGTAATTATAATTATTCATCTTTGGTCCTGAAGAAGAGAAGTAGGGGACTATGGATATGGAACGTTGCATACACTGTAACAGCAGTTCTCAAACTTTACATTCTTAAAAATTATTGAGAATAAATAACCTGTTTGTTTAATATTGGTATTTATCTTATTAGAAACAAAAACTGATGAATTTTAAGATATTTAATTCATTAAAAAAATAAACTTATCATATGCTAATTAAACTTTTTGTGGAAAAAATCCTATATTTTTGAAAGCAAAAAAATCTGTTAAGAATAATGCAATTATTATATATATATATTTATTTTGCAAATCTCTTTTTAATGTCTGGTTAAATAAAACAAAGCTAGATTCTTTGCTGCTTCTGTGAATGCTTCTGCATTCACACCTTTTGTTATCTGCATTTAATTGTATGAAAAAAACAAAAACAAAAAACAACCCAGCATTGCAGAGATAAGTAACTGGAAAAGGGAACCGTATTTTAAAATGGAAATAAAACTGTAACATTATTATAGGTTTGACTTCTTGGTTCTCCTGAAAGGGTCTCAGGGATCTTGGGGTGTGCACGGACCACAATTTGAGAAATGCTGCACTATAAGATACAGTCAATGTGTCTGTTTTGCTTAATTGCTGCCCCCCCTTTTGTTATAAAGGAAATGTGGGATGGGGATGAAACTGACAAATAAAAAGAGATCAATAAAAAGAACAAGTGTATATGGATTTGCCCCATTAGTTAAATATGGCAATTAAGACCATTCATGCTGCACACTGGTTGAAATAGTGCTAGTGACTTGCTGTTTTATGGGCTCTGCTCTTAAAATACAAGGATAAATTTAAATAATTCTTTAAATTCTCTTGTCATTTAGTACATTCCATAATATTACTACAATCGATCTTTTCACCCTCCTTTCTCATTACTCCCCATATTTTAGATAGAAAGGGCATTCCTCTTCTCCCTTCCTATCTATCTTATCTACCTCCTATCAAAATATTCAAGAATCTTTCATTAAAAAAACCAGGATCAAAGCCCATCTCCACAGAAAACTTCCTTGTTTGATACCCAAACCCCACATTGTTTTCAGATCTGAACTTAAAGAGTATTCTGCCCAAGTCTTGCAGTACTTACACTCCCTGGCTCATGGTTTATCCAATTCTAAATTTGTAATGGAACTTAACAAATCTGTTATTTTTACAGTAAAAATTTTTCTTTTTGTATCATAATATATTAATACCATTTAGTTTTATTTTACTCTTTCCTTATACCAGGGCTGTTTGCAGAGCTTTCTGGAGATATTTCACTTTAAAGCCAATTTCAGTCTCAAATCCAGTAATATTCCTTCTACTGTTCTCCATCATTCCTCATGAACTTTTTTTGGACTTTAACCAACACAAAGTTGCATTCCTTCTTTTTACCCCAAAATATCATAAGAGCTGTGCTAATACCAAATCTGAGGAAACAAATGGCTACCTAAGTAAATTTAGGAAAATCTTTCATTTTCACTGAGCTATTATTCCCCCCCAAATCTACAATTCTAAGTAATCTAATTCATTCTAGCACAGCTAGTTCATTTTTCAATCTTCCCAAATAAAATCTAACATGACAAAGTCTAAGATACAACATTTTGTTTCCAAATGTTTCTTCAATTTCTACATCGTTTAAAACTCAACTCAAATCTCATCTTCGCCAGTCTTCCTGAGACAATTCTAAAAGGACCTCACAATAAAGTTGTGTAGTTCCCTAATGTATATACATTAAAATTCAGCTTTGAACACTACTAACAAGCAAGCCATTGGGCTCAAAATCTGAATCCAGAGCAGTGCCCTATTCTTGCACCCCCTGCAGTGTCCGGCAGAAAGAGTGGGTGCTTTTTAAACGGTTATAGAATACTATAGCGGTTTATGTAATTTAACAATTAAAAGACCTATGTGTCTATTTTAAAAGCGTGTCAAAATTCTTTACACACAAAGATTATTCAATCTATTCACGAAAAGCAAATGTTTTTCCACCTTAAAGCTAATTCAATTTCTCTGCTTCCCATTTTAAATTCTAATGAGACACCAGGTGACTCCAAAGTGTATGGCAGGAACACCTTTGTGATCAGGAGCACCTTTACTTTTTAATTAGTTTGCTCTAATAACGCAGATATTTAAGACACGGATCAATAAAAGCGTTAAATACTTAAACTATTTCACAGAAAGATATAAATATTATCCATTATCGAGATTACCAAGATCCTCCAAATCTTAAAACTCAAGGGATGCAGAATAAAAGACACTTATTTAACCGCTTTACAAATATATTCAATCCTGATTTGGTGAAGGCACGGGTAGTAAAATATAAAAGAGCGGGAATGTAGAAGGAAGGGGTGAGGAGAAAATAGGTATAGTACAAAGGAAACGACTAATTAAATTAACAAAGTTAAGAAGTGGAAAACAAGAGAGCCGGAGCACCTAGACGTGGAAGTGACTGTTAACACATAACACTAAAGATTTTGGAGGGAAAACATTGGGAGCAGTCGACGCAGCCTCGGGGTCGGGGGTGGGGGTGGGGGTGGGAAACAGGCTCATCCTCAGCACCATCCAGAGCTCCAATCCGGATTCACCTCCTCGGCCTCGCCTCGCTCCCCAGGGGCTGGAGCGCGCCCGCCTCTGGCCGGGCAGGTGCAGCTCTGGAGGCAGTCCACGTCGCGGAAGGGGATTCCGAGACGTGACCCGTGCCAGGCGCGGGGCCGCTCCCGGGCCGGTGTGAGTGGCGGGGGTGGGGGTGGGGGTGGGGATGGGGACTCAGTCACAATGCGGGAACGGGGATGCTAAGACCAGTCCCCGAAGCTGGGGGTAGGATAGAATCATAAGGGTTAGGGGAACCTCTGGTTCGGCCCTTCCAGCATAGAGTTAGAATTTAAGGTTGGGGGCACCCGCCAAGGCCTTTCTCACCATCGTACTGAGTTCTGCCGCTGCCGCCGCCACAGCCACTGCACACGAGCTGAGCCGCAACACCGCTAACAGCCAATCCCCGCGAGAAGAGCCACCGGAAGTCGGCGGCGCCGCAACGCGAGAGCACCCCCTCGGAGACTAGAAACCCCTACCTTCAAAGAAGCCGTTGATGCCTGGCTGGCCATCTTTGATGAGGGGGGAAAGACTGCTGGGCACCTTTCGGCTTCAGCGCAGATCTTGTTCTCTCCAGGACGCTAAATAAGACGTTCCTATGATCAGACATCCATTCCAGGGGATCAGCTGCTCACGGAACGACAGATATCCTGTCCCACAAGCCCAACTCAAAGATGGCGGCTGGCTGGGTCGAGGAGAACCAAAAGTAGGTTGTATCTGGGAGAGGACGGTTGTGACCCGGAAGCAACGTGAGGAGGAGGAGGAAGAGGAGGAGGGGGCGGGGCGGGGAGGGAAATGCCGAGATCCGGAAGTGGATGTCTGGAGGAGGTGCCACTTGGCGGCAATGGCTGCAATGGCGGCGGCTGAGGAGGCTCCGGTTCGAGGCCGGGCAGCTGGGGGGACCCCTGGGTATAGGCCAGAGACTGATCACTGTACACGCTTCTGCTGAATCCTCTCCCGAGGTTCCCGTTAGAGAACAGCGGCTTACGTTCCCCAGCCCTCTAGACACGGAGGAGAGTTGGCCGGTGCTGGTGGGCTGCTCTGGGCCCTGGGGGTGAGAGGGGGGAGGTCACTGACGGGCTGACTCCGCGGGCAGGAGCGTTCGCCGAACTGAGAGGTTCTCTTGTCTCCCCTTCCTTATCCGGCAGTGTATCCCCCCTTCCACCCGACCCTCGTTCCATATCCCAGTAATTTTAGGGTCGTGACTTCCCAATTGAAAAAATCTCTCACACATCATCATTTCCCCTATTGACTTCTTCCTTCTGTAACAACGGATTGAACAACAGAAATTTTGTACTCTTGTCACTTGTGGACAAAAGGCTGTGGATAAGGCCGCCAGAAGCGCTCTCTGATATTCTTACCAGGAAACCGTAGTTCTCCCTAGGAGTAGAAAAGGAAGAAGTAACTAACATAAACCTGCTGTCGGTAGGAGGCCAAAAGATCTGATCTGAGAAGTTGATACTCGAAGTCTCCTCTTTTGGAGACACGACAAGTGTTTAAATAACTAAGCACCTTTTGAAACCCCAGGGGGAAAAATAGTAGTTTGATGTCCTTTGGCGGTAACTAAAGGACAAGAAAATGGATGATTTCATCTCCATTAGTCTTCTGTCGCTGGCCATGCTGGTAGGATGTTACGTGGCTGGAATCATCCCCTTGGCTGTTAATTTCTCAGAGGTAAGACATTCTCAATTATCTGTCAGTTTTCAAGATAACTGGTATAAAACAGAATTGTTACGGGCAGACTCCCTGAATAGTGTCCAAACCAAAGGCCTTCTCATGCTGGACAAACTTAAAATGCCAGAAGCATTTAACTCTAAACTTTCCTGCTCTCAAATCCCAAAATAGAGTAAAAAAATGTAGGAGAAACTTGTAAAATGCTAATTGGAGTTAAAGCCAGTGTGTTTCATTGTCTTTAAAAAAGTCTTAATTTTTGTAGGGATTGCTAGTTTTTCTCAACAGTGTTTCTGAATAAATCTCAGAACTTTTAAAAAATGTGCGCCTAATAGTAAGTGGATAGAAGTACTGATACTTAAAAAGTAGATTTGGAAAACATTTGTTTTAGAAACATTCGTTCTTCCATAATATTTAGGCAAATATTAAGTTTATTTTTCAGGCCCTGAGCATGCTGTGAAGATAGACATAGCATAGATTCTTAAAATGCCATGTATAATTCACAAAATGCAAAATCTACATAGATAAGAATATACCAATTCCTTCGTTGATCAGAGTGGATGGGATTTTGAGTTTAGGATGCTTTTTTTTAATAAGAATTTTTTTTGTTGACTTGTTTATTTACTTTTAGTTTACAAGATTCAGTTCCACAATAAATTAATACTTTTTTTTTTTGGAGGGCAGTTGGGGTTAAGTGACTTGCCCAAAGTCACAGGGCTAATAAGTGTGTCAAGTGTCTGAAGCCGGATTTAAACTCCGGTCCTCCCAACTCCAAGGCCAGTGCTCTATTCACTGCGCCACCTAGCCAACCCATTAGGTCACTTTTTTTTCATTCTGAAAACTTTTATTAAAGACCTATTTTAGGCAGAGTCACTGCCAAAAATATAAGAGAAAAGGGATAAGAAACCAGCCAGTATGAAGTTCTAGTTGTGTACTAAATACTGTAGATACAGAAATAGTCTAATACATAATCCCATTCTTGAAGAAGCATATTGCTTAAATGTGGAGATAAGAACTCATGGAATAATCAGTATATTAAAAAATATTACATTCAGCAGTACAAAGTGGTGTACAACTTTAGAAGCCCTGGTTTTTATGGCTGTAGGAAATATCAGATGGCCCTTCACTTCAGCTTGCCTTTGTTGGATGGGAAGAGGAATGCATTTCAAGTAAAAAGAGTAACTTGAGCAAAGAAATGGTCAGAATTAAAGTTAACCTTTTTGAGGAACCATAAAGGCACTAGCGGGACCAAAAGAAGAGGTTGTCATTTCTCTTCTTCTTTCAGTCGGCTTCCATACTGCTCAACCTCTAGGAATTGGAATTGAATCTGTACTATTGGGAGTGAGTCCTGTATGGTTCCAAACAGACTCAGGTGGAAAACCTGTTTTTATTAGGAGGTCAAAAGATACTCCCCCCATCCTCCATCAGCCCAAAGACTATACATTATATGTGCAGTGCTATAAAATTGCATCCCAGAGTGTGATTGTCCACAACCCCCCCAGGGAATCCAGACAGATTTTAAAATGTCCATGACATTTAAAATACATGTTTTTTTAAACTGTTGCAATATACAATATATTTTATTTCATCCATTTAAAAACATTATGAGAAGAGGTCCATGAAAACATACATACATACATACATACATACATACATATGAGGTCCATGGCAGAAAAAAAGATATGAAGTCTAAGGGATTATGTCAAAAGACCATACTGCATAGAAGATGTTCAGGTTGTCTAAAACTTGCACTTAGATATCATTTCACTTAACAAGTATAATATTGAATAATTGAATTAAACATTAAAATTTTCTTTTCCACAACATAGTTTCTCAAACTCAGTATTTTCCTGAGTTATCAGTTAAATTGGTTATATTGTGCTAAACTGCTGAGAAATTTCATTTATATTACTTAACACTAAAAATAAATATTTAGCTTCTATGCTTGTGATGTTGCTTATAAGTCAATCCAATTAACAGAAACAATGAGAGCACCTTTTACTAGTGATGGCTTGATGTTATTTTCCTTACCAAATACTATGATGATCCTTAATATCCAATCATTGTTACACACAAATAGAAATAAATACATTTCAAGTTGTTATAAGGGAACATATCAGTTAGATATAACAGACAAATGTAACCCTTGTCTAGACATTTTAGATATTAGCAGACCATTTCTCAGAAATTGTACAGGTCTTCTTGGGAAAATGATTGCACTGGGAAACATCAGGGAAGCAAAAAAGTAAAAATAAAATAGTACAGTGCATTCATTTGTATATGGGAAATAGTTACTGAAATTCTTAATACAAGGGCAGCTAGGTGATGAAGTGGATAGACCACTGGCCCTGGAATCCAGAAGCCTTACCTTCCTGAGTTCAAATCTGACCTTGGCACTTCCTACTGTTTGATCCTAGACAAGTCACTTGACCCTGTTTGCCTCAGTTCTTCATCAGTAAAATGAGCTGGAGAAGGAAATGGCAAACCACTCCCAGTACTCTGCCAAGAAAACCCCAAATGGGGTCATGAAGAATTGGACATGACTAAACAAGTGAACAAACAAATTCATTTGTGTGGGGGAAATATTTACTGAAATTCTTTAGTACTCTAATAATAACTTCATAGACTTGTGTTTTCATGACTTTGCTGTTCATTGGTTGAGCTGCATAACTGCTCTTTCTTAGTCTCCTTTGTTGGCTCCTCATACATATCCCTTCCCTTTTGCTGTACTCAAAAACTCTGTCCTGGGTAACTATCAGATTCTATGGGTTCATTTATATCCATGAAGATGACTCCATATCTCCCTGTGTGTATTAACACATTTCCAGTTGGTGAGCAAAATATTTTCTCGTTTCTCCTTCCCCTTTCCCCTTCCCCTTTCCCCTTCCCCTTTCCCATCTACCTATGTTCCAAACTTCCATATTTCTATTGGGGGCATTTCTCGGTCACCCAGATTCTGAAACCTTGGAATCAACCTACTCTAATTTACTGCATAGCTGTAATCAATTGTCAAGTCTTATCTGTTTTCCCTCCACAACATCTCTCACCTTCTCCTTCTACATACAACTTCCACTCTAGTTCAGACCCTTATCACCTCTCCCATAGACTACTGTAATATCCTCCTGTTTGATCTCTCCCTGCCTTCCTTTTCTAGTTCCTCCTCTACACCTCTGCTCAGTGAACTCCACTGGCTTCCCTTCCTTTTCTCTTTAATATCAAATACGAACTCCCCTGTTTGGCGTTTAAAACCCTTCACAACCCTGGCTCCAAAGCTCCAACCTACCTTTCCAAGATAATTGTTTTTATCATTCATTTACTCCATTTTACATGCTCAGTTAAGGCCAAACTTGCTTTCATTTTGTTCCCCACACCATACTGACCCATTTCACTGCTTTTGCATAGGACATTTTCCACAGCTAGAATAGACTGACTCTTAGAAGCCCTAGTTTTCTTCAAAACTCATCTTAAATAATATAACCTGTGTGAGGTGTTTCCTGATTCTTAGCTATTAGTCCCTGCTCCAATCCCCACTCTCAAAATTACCTTGTATTATTTAGTATATATGTGTAAGTTTTGTCTTCTCAGTGGAATTTATTCTGTTGCCCCTTGATGACAGATTGTTTCTTTTGCATCTGCAGCTCCCTAGCATTGCGTATAGAATATAAAGACATTTAATAAATGTTAAGTTTATCTTTTCTCAGTGCCTGTTATACTGATGAGAGATCACTGAGTACAATTTATTGAAAGTTAATTTTCATTAGGAAAGGGCAGTTATTCAGATGTGAATGGTATCTTTCTACCACATTAAAAGGTTATAAGGTTATGCCTATGTGACATTGACATTGTCCTTTGTGCTCTTTTCCCTTTTACCTATACCATGTTGTGTTGCTCTTGATATTCCCTCAATAAACAAGAATTTATTAAGTACCTCCTTGCTATGTACCACGCACAATATTAGGCCTGGTATGCATAAAAAAGGGAGACAGCCCTTGCTCTCTAAGAACTTGTATTCTACTACAATGATATTGATGTTTGTTTTACCTTTTGTTACAAAATCTCAAAATCTTAAGGATTTGAAGGAACGTCATATATCGTCTAGTTTGACCCTTGTCTAAACAGAAATCCTCTATGACGTCTCTGACAAGCAGTAATCTAAGCCTCTGCTCAGACAATACTCCTGATGATAAAGCTACTATCCCTTAATGTAACCCATCCTACTTTTGATCAGTTGTGATCATTGGTTAGTTTTCTTTCTGTCTACCTGAAATTTCATACTCATTATTCTGCCCTTTTTAAAAGAACACTTCCTCCCTTTTCTCCTTCATTAAAAATA
>CM053598.1:196548990-196563375 GCA_028646575.1 Pseudocheirus occidentalis
AAAAAAAAAAAGCCAAAATAATTTTTTGGGGGGGGAGGGCAGTTGGGGTTAAATGACTTGCCCAAAGTCACACGGCTAGTTTTTTTGGTGTGTCAAGTGTCTGAGGTCACGTTTGAACTCAGGTTCTTCTGACTCCAGGGCCAATTCACTATGCCACCTAGCTGCCCCCAAAATAATTTTTAAAAAATCATAATGTTAGGGCCGATTTCTTTATATTTTCTCTATAAACAAAATCATCTGTACTTTAGGATAATTATTAGCAAGAAAACATAAGGGAATAAAAGTTATAAGTATAAAAGTCATGTTGTGGTTTCATGGTGTATTATGGTGACACCATCTCAAAGAATTCAGTCAGATCACCTCCAATCCAAGTATAGGCATTTATTGAGAATTGACACCTCTCACGAAATAGGCTAAGTTCCGAGAGGAACCAGACAGGCAAATTTATAGTGTAGTGATGCCAATTACACAACAGAAATTATGAATATTTAAAAGGCTAGAAAATTTGTTAAGGGATTATGGTAATGGGGGAAGGGTTCTATGGTTCAATGCTGGCTAGCAATGGCTAGCTAGGGGCAGTGGCTGTTACTGAGTCTGATGATCTGTGGTATAGTTAAAGTCAGATTATGTGGTTAAATCAGGACATGCCTGCTGCTCAGTGGGACCCACATGGAAGTTAGAATATTGGAGCTGGGGGCAGCAAAGATAGAATTCCAGCAGTCAGAATTTATGTTATATAAACATAACCCTCCCTACAAAAGGACTTGGACCATCCCATCGTAGCAGTCTTTTTATTCAGATTCAGTTAATGATAATTCTTTTTGTCTCTGTTTAGCATTACCAAATACGTGACTTCAGGGTTCTGAAGTTCATTATTAGCTAGTATAAAACTAGCCCAGTAGTGACTTAGGTTTTTTTTCCCTTGCTCTAGTGTGTTTCCCCTCCAACATAAGTAAGCAAAAGCTAGCATAATTCTAGAAGTTAATGGTCATTTTCCCCCCATATTTCCATGTGTCATTTCCTTATAAAATAATATTAAGTGCATGCATGTACAGATTTTAATTTAGGTTAACATAATATTGATCTCTTCTGAAGTACAGTGCAGTAGATAGAACACTGGACACTGAGTCAGAAAGATTTGAGTTAAAATATGGCCTCATCTATGTCTATAAGTGTAACCCTGGGCAAGTCACTTCACTGATATTTGCCTCAGTTTCCTCATCTGTAAAATTGAGGTAGTAATAGCTCATACCTCCCAGGGCTGTTTTAAGGACCAAATGAGATCATAATTAGCCCAGTGCCTGGCACATGGTAAGCACTGTATAACTGTTAGTTGTTGTAGTAAGTGGCTTTCTTTAAAATGTTGTGAACCTTTCCTAATTACATATTTAAAATATCCATCTAGGAGGCGTTCTTAATCTGAGATCTGTGAACTTGTTTCTTAATAAATGTTTTTATAACTATGTCAGTATAATTAGTTTCTTTTGTAAACATCTATTTTTTGCATTTAAGAACCTGCTTCACCAGACAAAGTGATTTATGACACCCAAAAGATTAAGAACCCTTTATTTAGATGGAAAAATAACTTTGGATTTAGCCATCGACTGCATTTATGAATTTATGTCTTTGGGAACCAGAAAAGATGGCTGAGTAAGAGGGAACAATAGAGCCTAATTTTTCTTGCACAGTCAACTTCAGCAAAGATCAAGGGAGAATACTAGACTGAGTGTTGATTGGTAAAGCCAAAGACAAACAACAGTGAATGCCTTTTCCAGCCTGATGAGACAGATAGAGAGGCCTGTGGGCATTTAGGAGGGGCCTAATCCAGGGACACTGCTACAGAAGTCTTTTAGTTTCAGCTACAGCCTGTTTCTCTGCACAGGATAGGGAACTTGGATCAAAGTTGAGCCTTCAGCTCTGTCACTGCTCAAGAGTTCAACTCTGCTCAACTCAGACTCAGAGTTGTAGAGGTTTCCAACAAGGGCTCTATGCCCAGAGCAAGGAGTGGGGACTTGGAGCAAGCCTATAATTTTATTGATCAGAACTAATAGAGCCTTCCATAATAATAATAGGGACTAATAATACTAGAGCTCTGATGAAGGATGAGCTTGCAGCTGTATCACCCAGCTGAACTGGGATTATGAACCTTCAAAGCTCTGCAGGAGGACAGCAACCAAACTTTAGAGTGCTGAAAGTTTGCAGCAGCTTGTCTGGGCTGAGTTATTGCTGTGGTTCTTGGAGAACATAGCATTAAGTAATTAGAGGCAATGGCAGAAGCCCAAATAACATATATCAGGACCAAACAAGTCCCTCCCATTTCCTCCAGAAATATTCAAAGCCTGGCTCTGATGCAAAGCTCCAATTCAAGGAGTAAACTGGGAAAATTAGTAAACAAAACAAAACAAAAATACTGAACATAAAGAAATATTATGAATTCAAGGAGATATCCAAGACATAAATACAGAAAAGGAGAATACCTCTAAAACATCTACAAGCTCAGTTTCATTCAGAAACACATCTTGGCCACAGAATTACCCAAAACTTTTTGAAGAAATGAAGCAACATATTTTTTACAAAATAGTATCACAAATAAAATGAAGGCTCTAGAAGGACTTTGAAGGATAGCAAACAACTTAGTACAGAAGGGGCAAAACTTGCCTAAATAACAAACTCCCTGAAAATGAAAAAGGACCAAACAAAAATCAGTAATGCAGTGAGACAAGACATACTAGAACAAAATCAAAAGACCAAGAAAAATCAGAAAATATAAGTTAAATCCTATCAAAAACAACAAAAACTGTTCTGGAAAACAAAAAAAAATTAATAATCATTGGACTACCCAAAAATCACAATGGGGGGGAGGGGGAGAAGCCTGGAGAACACATTTCAAGAAATAATGATTTTAAACTTGCCTTGATCTCTTAGAACTTGAGGACAATGAGAAAGTACATAGAATGCACCAGTTATGAACTGACTCAAAATTCAGGGCTTTCAGGTCAAAGAAAAAATACAGCAAGTAGTGAGAAAGAAAGAACTTGAGTATTAGAGAGCCACTCTCAAGGATAACCAAGACTTAGCAATTAAGAGCCACTATAATAAGAGAGGAGAGCTTCTGATCTGATACTTGGAAAGATAAAGGCTCACAATCAAGAATAACTCAACCAGTAAAACTAAGCATTATTCTATGAGGGATGAGGAGTAGGGAATAGGCCTCTAATGCAATATAAGACTCCTGATATAAATAGCAGAAGAATTCCTGATGAAAAGACCAGAGTGAAGAGAAACTTTGAAATGGAAACACAAAAGTCAAGAGAAACACTAAATAGTGACCATTGAACATATGTTTCATATAAGGATGAAGTGTTTACATTCTAATAGAAGCAGTTTGTGGCTCAATGGATAGACTGCTGGACCTGGAGCCAGGAAGATCCAAGTTTAAATCTAGTCTAGGGCACTTACTTGCTCTGTGACCCTGGGCAAGTCACTTAACTTGTTGGTTTCAGCTCTTCAGCTATGAAATAGGGATAATGTCACCTGCCTCAGATGGGTTGTTGTTAGGATCAAATGAGATATATTTATAAAAAGGGCTTAATTCAGTACCTGACACAAAGTAGGCATTATATAAATGCTTATTCCCTGCTTCTACCCCATGGGGAGAGAAAAACTGTGTTGCCTTTTAACTGTTATAATCAAGGATCATATAGAGAGTTTATCAAAACAGAAGCCTAGGAGTGGTTTTCCTGTTCTTTGATTATCTTGATAGAAGGAAGAAAAGAGAGGAGAAGGAAAATCCCAGGGAAGAAAGGGTTAGAGTGGTCTCCATTAAGTTGTTTTTTTAATTTTGATTTTTTTCCCCCCTCCAGAATTTATTTATTTATTTTTGGTTTGCAGCATTCATTACCACAGGATTTTGAGTTACAGATTTTCTACCCATCTCTCTCTTATCCCTTCCCCCAGTATGCCCTGTCATATTCCCTTATACCCCTCCCCCTTATCCTTTCTTGTAGGGCAAGATGAATTTCTATACCCCATTGCCTATATATCTTATTTCCCAGTTGTGTGTAAAAAGAATTTTTTAACATTTGTTTTTAAAACTTTTAAGTTCTAGATTCTCTCCCTTCTTCCTTCCCCACCCACCCCCACTGGGAGGACATGCAAGGTTGTACATGTGTAGTTACACAAAGCATTTCCATAGTAGTTATATTGTGTTATCTTATTTCCTTCCATCCTATCCTGCTGCCTCCCACTTACTCTGTTTTCTCCTTTGATCCTGTCCTCTTTCAAAAATATTTGCTTCTGATTACCCTCTCCCCCATTCTGCCCTCCCTTCTATCATCTCCCCTCTTATCCCCTTCCCCCATACTTTCCTGTAGGGTAAGATACCCAGTTGAGTGTATATGTTATTCCTTCAAGCTAAGTCCAACGAGGGTAAGGTTGACTCATTCCCTCTCACCTACCTGCTCTTCCCCTCCATTATAATAGTTTTCTCTAGCCTCTTTTATGTGAGATAATGTACCCTATTCTATCTTTCCCTTTCTCATATCATTCCATGTAGAAATGTAAACAGTTCAACTTTAATAAGTTCTTTATGATTTCTCTTTCCTGTTTACCTTTTCATGCTTCTCTTGCTTCTTGTATTTGAAAGTCAAATTTTCTGTTCAGTTCTGTTTCATCAAAAATGCTTGAAAGTTCTCTATTTCATTGAATATCCATATTTTCCCCTGAAGTATATTATACTAAGTTTTGCTGGGTAAGTGATTTTTGGTTTAAATCCTAACTCCTTTGACCTCTGGAATATCATATTCCAAGCCCTTTAATCCCTTAATGTAGAAACTGCTAGATACTGTGTTATCCTGATTGTGTTTCCACAATATTCGAATTGTTTCTTCCTGACTGCTTATATTATTTTCTCCTTTACCTGGGAACTCTGGAATTTGGTTATAATATTCCTAGGAGTTATCTTCTGCGCATCTTTTTCAAGAAGTGATTGTTGAATTCTTTCCATTTCTGTTTTCCCCTCTGGTTCTAGAATATCACAGCAAATTTCCTTGATAATTTTTTGAAAGATGATGTCTAAGCTCTTTTTTTGATTATGGCTTTTGGGTAGTCCAGTAATTTTTAAATTACCTCTCCTGGATCTGTTTTTCAGGTCAGTACTTTTTCCATTAAGATATTTCACATTGCCTTCTATTTTTTTCATTCTTTGGATCTGTTTTATAATATCTTGATTTCTCATAAAGTCATTAGCTTCCATTTGCTCCATTCTAATTTTGAAGGAATTATTTCCTTCAGTGAACTTTTGGGCCTCCTTCTGTCTGGCCAATTCTGCTTTTTAGGGTGTTCTTCTCATTGGCTTTTTGGACCTCTTTTGCCATTTAAGGTGTTATTTTCTAAATTATTTTTTGGGGGTCTCCTTTAGCAAGCTGTTGACTTGTTTTTCATGATTTTCTTGTATCATTCTCATTTTTCTTCCCACTCTTTCTCTCTGCTTCTTTTACTTGATTTTAAAAATCCTTCTTGAGCTCTTCCATGGTCTGCACCTAGTTCATTTTTTTCTTGGAGGTTTTTGATGCAGGAGTTTTGTCTTTGTTGTCATCTTCTGGTTCTATGTTTTGATCTTCTTTGTCACCAAAGAATGATCCCACAGTCTGATTCTTTTTCTCCATTTGCTCATCTTGCCAGCCAGTTATTTGACTTTGAGCTCTTTGCCCAGGTAGAACTCTGCATCTAGAGTGTCCCAAATTTCTGGGGTTTTGCACTCCTGTTGTCAGAGCTTCTTCTAAGCACCTGCCTCAGAACTCTGAGGAGGATGCTCCCTGCACAGCCAGCACAAGTTCTGCCATGCCAGTGCTCCTCCCCACCCCAGGACCACAACCCAGGTCCAAGCTGGACAAAGCAAGAGAATCCTGCCTCAGTGCCAGCAGAGAGATTCCTGCATTTGCTCTCTGATCAGCTGCTTATTCCTCCACCATCTGTGGGCCTGGAGCTCTGGAAGCAGCTTCTGCCACCCTGGGAACAGGGACTTGACTGTGCTCTTCTCTCACCCAGGTCCAGGAGGGTTTCCCCACTAACCTTTTACTTTTTCTTTGGCGTTTATGGATTGAGAAGTCTGGAAATCACCACAGCTGCCAGTCATTTAGTCACCTGAGGTCTGCTCCGGCCAGTCTGTGTCCCTGGTTTGTGCTGGTGCAGCCCACCAGGGACTGTTCTCTGATCTCAGCCCAATGTGATAGATTGTTCCTGTCAGCCTACCAGACTGCCCTCAGTGGGAGATTTGTTTCACTCTGTCATTTTGTGGGTTCTGTAGCTCTAAAATTTGTTTAGAGTCATTTTTTACAGGTGGAGGTGGTTGGGGCATGAGCTCAAGCAAGTTCCTGCTTTTATTCCACCATCATGGCTCTGCCCCCTCAAAACTCTATTAAAGTTTTGTGAGAAGAAAAATACTGTAAAAATATGGGGGAAGGAGAGGCAGAGGATTGAACACACATACACATACACGTACACACACACATAAACATACACATACACATACACATGAGAACAGGAAGAAAGGTTTTTGTCTCCCATCAGAAGCAAGTAAAAGAGGGTAGAAAACATTCACAGACACAAAGTTTGTTGTAGAAATATATTTCACTCCCCTGGGAACTGGGTTGGGAGAGTAAAAGAGGGTAAATTAAGAGGCATTAGTCACAACCAAAACTAACAGGTGTGAGTGTGTTGATCTTGAAAGAGTAAACGCCTTTAAAAGGAAGGGGTAAAATATTTGCCAAAAGTTTACCAGCAGTCAGATTCGGGGAAAGGGAAAGAGAAGAGGTTGGGCAGCAGAAGTAGATTCTATCAAGTGTCAGTCATGAATGGTAAACACAGCCCTCTGTCACCATCTTCTTCCATGTAGATGGAAGAACTGGGTCAGGGCATAGAGAGGAAAAAGAGGATAGAGTCGGGAAAAATATGCAGTCATATTTATGAGTACCAATGGGATAAATTTACCAGTAAACAGAAAAGGATAGCAAAATGAATTAGAAATGGTATGTATGTTCAGAGATGTTTTCAAGAAATGTAGAAATATACTTGAAATATATTACTTGAAATATATGTAGAAATATACTTGAAGTATCCTACATAGTAAAATAAAGGGCAGGAGCAAGATCTTTTATGCCTCAGATTTATTCAAGAATAGCAATCATAACCCTTAGACAATACACTAATGAAAATAAGACTAGTGCCTCAGGGTACCATATACAAAAGGTTATGTACACAGAATACACAAAACTTAGAGGAAAATTTAAGTGATTTACAAGGAGAAATTAGCATCAGTATTATAATAGATCTAGACAAGTTTAACAAAAAGATGAGAAATAAATTAAGAGCCCAAATATAAATTTAGAAATGTTAGCTGTGACAGCTCTCTGGTATTTACCAAATGAAAATAGGAGTTTTGTTATAACTGAGGAATAATTGTACTTTTTTTAAAAATTGAAGACATTAGGGCATTAAAAACCTCACAGACATGCAGAAATTTGCACACATATCCCCCTTCTCCCCCATAAAAAAAATTAGAGGAAAACAAAAGACATCAAGGAGTAACCAGTAATATCTTTTAGTGAACATAACCTCAATGAAAATTATATTCAATAAAGGTTCTTTGAAGAAAGCATTAAAATTAATTGGAGAGAATAGCAATCTTATAGCAATCGTGAGTCCATCTTAACAAAAAAATAGGACTTGATACAGAACGAGACAAACTTTTTTTAATGTGGGCAGTGTTTTGTTTTATTTAGCAATGCATTGTGTTACAAAGGTTTCGATTCTTATTTTTTCCCCTATTAAGGGAAGATGGAAATGATAGGACTAGAGATAAGATTTGCACATATATTCCCCTTTCCCTCCCCTCATAAAAAAAAAATTAGAAGAAAACAAAAAACATCAAGGAATAACCAGTAAGCAGGATAGTTCTGAAAATTATATATGAATTTTACTATACACTTTAAAAAGAAAAGTAAACTATGTTTATAATAGGGATTCACAGCTTTGTGTACACTCTTCCTGTTCTATACTTTATATGGAAATATATATTATTTGGTGTTTAAGTTCAGAGTAAAACAAAAATAAAAGGGAAAAAAATTTTAGGTCAAAGAATAAATCATAGAAAAAAGATAATGTCATCAAAGACCAACAATGAGACAAAAAGTATTATCAGCCAAAAAAAGCAGAATGAATTGGGAATGAAACTAGAAGAAACAATAAATCAAACAACCACAACAAAATACAAATTCAGAAAATCAAGTAAAAGATTAATAAAAATTGCAAGGAAAGAATATCCATTGAATTGGTAAGCAATACAAATTAGTTTTAGAAGGGAATACATCAGCATAATCCCTACAAAGACTTTGCTTTAGATCTTTCCAATAAGGGGGAAACAAAAAAGCAGTGACAGTGTAGGGAACTTCTTTGATTTTTCAGAAAGCAGAATTTCTTATTTTTTGTATCAATGATTTTGCCATTTTATCGTAGGAAACATTGATTTGGGATTGATTGTTAGTTAAAATGTCTTGAAATTTTCTGTTACATAAATTGATGAAAAGTAATATTCCCCTGTTTTTATCCCTTTTAACCCCAACTTAGTGAAGTTTTGAATGTATCTGAATATAATAATAGGCTCTTTTCCTTAACTGTACATTTGGGGCTTAGGAATTAGGTTTCTTATGTCTAAGGAACTCTTTTGTTTAGAGAAAAAAAGAAAACTTGTAGGAAAAAATATGTATTCTTGCACTATTTTATGTCAAGGAAAACAATTTTCTAGAATTCTAAACTTTAATATTTTGTATGCTTTGTGGTCACACAGTAGATTTTTGTCTTATTTCTAAAGTACTTTTTTATTTAAACTTTGCATCTTCCATTTATCTGAAGGTAGGTGGAAGAGACAATAGCTTAGATTTTTCTCAACTTTAAACAGCAAGTCATCCTTTTATAAGTCTTTAGTTCATATACCTCACTTTGAGTATAGTAAATCTTAAACTCTTTTTGCCCTATGCAGCTAACGCAGTTGCAGAGAAGATGCAGATCTGTACTTGGGAAAGTTTTTCACCCAGGAATTCACTATGCCCATGAAATCTCAGGTTCAGTCCCTTTCCCTACCCATAAATGGGTAAAGATTTTTGGATTCCAAATTAAAACATGTGTAAACTATTTCTGATGATTAATTTTTATGTAGAAGAAATGAAAAGATGAATTATGTAAAATTTTAAATTGTCTCTAATATTTGTTGCTTTATATTTTAGGAGTAGACAATTTGTTGTGCTGGATTAACTTTTTGCTGAGATGGTATTGTAAAGGCATTTCTCTCTGTGCAATTCTAATATATGTTAAGTAAAACAACTTAAAAATCTAAATGTCCATCTCTGATACGTTATTAACATAAAAAATAATGGACTGAAGAAGTCTGAAATAACTCTTTCTTGAAAAAAACCTGTAGTTAATGGAAATCTTCCTTCAAAGGTATAGCAAAGGATTTTCAATTTTGTTCAAACTCTTTTTTGGCTAAACTTACATAGAAAATTATGTAAGTTGACCATATTAAGCTATTTGTATAGTATATACAAATGTAGAATCTAGTAGCTGATTCCTGTGGACTTAGGAAATCACATTTTAGCTTCCCTATCCTGACAAAACACTTTAGGGTTTGTTTTTCAATAATTTACAGCCTTTGCATTAGGATGTTGAGAAGCAATAAGGCAACGACCTTTAAGAGCTTTACTGTATGCCAGGCAAATGGTGAAAGAATGAACTAAATAGTGGATTTAGGACCATATGAGTAATATCCCAGGTATCTTGAATTCATTTTTGGTTTTCAAGGTAATCAAAAAAAAGACGACTTTGAATGTCTGAAATTAGAAAGCAAAGTTTTGATACACCAAAATTCTTGCATTTTAATCATAGCTTCTTAGGCCAGCTTTGTTATCTGGTCTCAAAGCATAGCTTGTAGCTTGTTAGGCATACTGACAATGAAATTTGATATCTATTAAAAAAGAGAGAATAAAAGATTTTTAAAAAACAAAAGTTCAGCCAACCAGAGCCATTTAATGTGGATAGCCATTCATGTTCTCATGGACTTAGAAGATGATCCCTGGATAATAATAATTATGTCCCTGAATTATTCATAAAAGGTTTAATTTTATGTTTGTTGGGCTTTAAGAAACTAAGGAAATGTATAATTTATTTTAGATTTAACATTGGTGCTTTAATAGGTATGCTCCCAGAACACTGTTCTGCAGAATGACATTCCATCACAGTGCTGAGTAACCAAGTTTTATTGTATTTTGTTTATCTTTTATTTTGCTTTCCATTTCTAGTGGCAGTCATTTGTTTGACTAAGATCATAGTGGAAATTTTAGAATGGAACTATATTTCTGTAATTTTATATAACGTTTCCATATGTAGAAGCTAAGTGTACTAGTATACTGTGATGCCTGTTAGCTATAGCTATACCCATGATAATGACTGTCGCTTTTAAGCCATATCCTCTCCCCACTCATTTGTAGAGGTGGGGCGTGGTCCATGGATGTGTGAAATATTGTATTTAAAGTCAGATTTTTTTTCAATATATCTACCTTCTCTTTCTGGGAGGGAAGGGAAGATATATGGGGAAATTTAGGCAATGTAAAACAAAAAGATCAATAAAAATTAACTTTTAAAAAGTTATAATAATGATAGAAAGGAAATTACTAGTGGCTTTAAAAGTATACTTATCAGAACTTTGATCAAGGGGCGGCTAGGTGGCACAGTGAATAGAGCACCGACCCTGAAGTCAGGAGGACAAGAGTTCAAATCCAGCCTCAGACACTTGACACAAAAACTAACCATGTGACTTTGGGCAAGTCACTTAACCCCAACTGCCCTCCAAAAAGCCAAAAAAAAAAGGACTTTGATCAATAATAGCATATTCTACTTATACTGAAGCAAAAGTATCAAAGAGAAATGATGAGATTGAAAAATTATTTCTAGTTAAAGAAAAAGCGTCTTCTACAGTTGGTTAAAAAGCAGAAAGACCATTAATACACTCATTTATTCTGATTAGTGAGGTAAATTGTTCATAATATTGGCATATCCAACGTTAAACACAAATTCTACCAGTCTTGGAAAAATCCTGTTACAGCCACTGACCAAGAACACAAGAAAGGGTTGGATTCTTAGTGACACACCTTATGTCCCCTATAGCTTTGTCTTACTACCTAGTCTAGAGTTCCAGAGTGCCAAGATAATGGGGACAAGTTATATGTTATGTCGTGTTGCATAGGAGTAGAGATCATAAAGTCTTATTTTAAGCCATATCAAATATATTGAATTACAGAATTATGCCAGTGGAGCCTCAAAAGACTAGAACAGATCACCATTCAAGAACAGCAGGCTTGGCACATAGACTAAATCAAAGAAGTTCGGCATAAATGAAATCAGACAGGGGAGTATGCAGCCTAACAACTGAATAATACTTAGTACCATATTCGGTTTCTATTGTCACATATTGAGACGTCTTCAAGTTCTTATGGCACCTTGGAATTCAGTTTCTGGGTCTAGACACCTGAACTGAATTAAGTAGTTAAGTCCTCTCTTACTGTTCCCTCATCAGCTCTGAGCTTCACTTATCTCTTAACCACCTTCCTATAAGCAGAGCCTTCCCTTATAGAGAGCTCAGAACTTTCCAGGTAACTCTTCCTTTTCTGTCTGTAGTTCTCCTTGTTCAATTCCATTAACATCATCATCCTCCTTTTCCTCAGTCTCCCTTTCCCCCTTAGCTTTCTTTTGTGAATTGTCTTTCCCATTAGAGTGTCAGCTCCTTGAAGTAAGGGACTGTTTTTCCTTTTCTTATTTATATCTCCTGTCCCCATCACTTCGTGGGTGCTTAATAAATATTTTGTGATTATTATTGACTATTATCATGTGATTGTTCTTTACAATTTAAGGATCTTTCTACTGCATAGAGAAGCTGACAAAAATAGTTTTGTTAACATATTATCTAGATACTAATGTCTGTCATATGTTAATATTACACATGCTCTTATCAATGGACCTAGCCCTTTCCTTTACTTCTGGGCCCAGATAGAGCTTTTAAATTTAGTACTGTGCTCAAGTACTAGCCTGCTTGTCACTATTCTTAAAGGAACACACCACCATTCTTTTTTATTTGTCCTGCTTTTACATATATACTTTTTACATTCATGTTTATCAGAATGCACAGAACAACTACATATGATTTCTTTAGCTTACCTTTTTCTTCATTTGGAAATCTGTTGTAAGAATTAAATTTCTAGAGCTTTTGGATTACTTGGAATTCAAAATTATTTAGTAGAAATAAATTACTTAAGTGACTAATAAGTAGTAATTTGTTGTTGCCTTTTAAAATTCTATCTTATTCCAAAAAAGTTGGAAACAGGAGGCTTCTCTCACTGATCAGCCACTATTATTTACTTATACTATTAACTCATGTCCAGGTTTTTGTTTAAATTTTTTCCTTTTGTCTGAATCTTTGGAGCATCTTGTCTTAGTCTTAAGAGATACAACTTCAAAATTGAGGGTTTAGGGTTTTCTGCTATATCTGCTGATGGCATATAAGCAGTTTAACTTTATTAAATTCCTTATGGTTTCCCTTTCCCGTTTACCTTTTTATGCTTCTCTTGAGTCTTGTATTTGAAAGTCAAATTTTTTTTATGGTTCTGGTTTAGTGATTTTTTAAAAATTAATTTATTTTCTTGTTTACATCACTCATTTCCACAAGATTTTGAGTTACAAATTTTCTCCCCATCTTTCCCCTACCCACCCCACCCCAAAACTGTGATCCCACTGTAAAGCCCTCTCCGAACCTGCTCTCTCCTATGTCCTCCCCCATCGCCCCTCTGACTTTCCAGTAGGCAGGATGGGTTTCCCTACCCCAGCGCCTGTATATCATAATTCCCAGTTGCATGTCGTTAATAATAATTATATATATATATATATATATATATACACATAAATATTTTTAACATTTGATTATAGAACTTTAAATTCTAGATTCTTTCCCTTCCTCCCTCGTCACCCACTCCCAGTGAAAGGACAAGCTATTCGATACAGACTGTACATGTGTAATTATGCAGAACATCCCCACAGTGGACATATTGTGAGAGACAGATTATATGTCCCTCCTTCTTATCCCACCCCTCCCCTTGTTCTATTCTCTACCCTGTCTCTCTCCCTTTACAGAAGTGTGTGCTTCCAGCAACCTTCCCCCCCCCACACTTCCCCCTTCCATCATCCCACCTCTCATCCACATCCCCCCTACTCTCCTGTGTGGCAAGATACCCAGTTTAGAATTTATGTCATTCTTTCCTAAGCCAAATTCAATGAGAGTAAGGCTGACCCTTTCCCTTTTGCCTTCCTGTTCTTCCCCTCCATTGTAGCAATTATCCCTAGCCTCTTCTATATGAGATGCTTAACCCCATTCTATCTCTCCCTGTCTCCTCTCATTCTAATCCTCTCCCACCTCAGAATTTCACCTTTTAAAGTATCGCCCCTTCCTAATCTTTATTTATTTATTTATTTATTGCCTTTTTGGAGGGGAGAGGGCAGGGCAATTGGGGTTAAGTGACTTGCCCAAGGTCACACAGCTAGTAAGTGTGTCCTGTGCCCTCTATGTACACATATATACACATTCAGATATGTGTTCATACGCATATATAAACCCTCCTATATAGACATATTTGTATGTATGCATATATATACATTTGTATTCCCTTCACCTATCTTCATACTGAGGAAAGTTTCATAAGTTACAATTATCGTTTTTCCATGTTGCCATGTAAATAGTTCAACTCTGATTAGTTCCTTATGATTTCTTCTTTTCCATGTTTACCTTCTCATGTTTCTTGTATTTGAGTGTCAAATTTTGTTTTCAGTTCTGGTTTTTTTCAGCAAGAATGTTTGAAAGTCTACCACCTCACTGAATGACCATATTTTCCCCTGGAATATTATACTGAATTTTGCTGGGTAGGTGATCTTTGGTTTTAATCCTAGCTCCCTTGATCTCCGGAATTATCCTAATTGTGTTTCCACAGTATTCAGATTGCTTCCTCTTGACAGCCTGTAATATTTTCTCCTTGATCTGGGGACTCTGGAACCTGGCTATAATATTCCTAGGATTTTTCTTTTGGGGATCTTTTTCAAGAGGTGATTGGTGAATTCTTTCAAGTTCTATTTTACCCTCTGGTTCTAAAATATCAGGGCAGTTTCCTTGAGAATTTCTTGAAGGATGCTAAGTTCTTTTTTTGATCATGGCTTTCAGGTAGTCCAGTAATTTTTACGTTGTCTCTCCCAGATCTATTTCCCAGGTCAGTGGTTTTTTCAAGGAGATATTTC
>CM053598.1:196563875-196597375 GCA_028646575.1 Pseudocheirus occidentalis
ACTGCACCACCTAGCCGCCCCTCAGCATAAGAAATTAAACGGGAATTTTGGGGGAGTTTTTCAGAAGCTGCAGATGATATGTGAAGGCCAGCATATGACACAGAAAAAGTTTAGAAAGTCATAAATGGATAAAATAGAGTATTATATAATATCAAGAAAAAAGAAAGGGAAATCCATGAAGCCAGAAGACTTCTCTCTGGTATGAAGAAAAGGCCAAAAATTTTATGATGAGGCACCATGCCCCTAACTCCCTCAATGTGGAAGGGATAACTGTAGATATATTTAAATTACTTAATGAATAAAATATCATAACTTTATAGTCACTTTTATGCGCCCCATCAGACTTCTTCATTTACTCATTTATTTAAGTTTTTCTAAGGTTTTTCCCAATGACTTTTTACACCTTACACTTGTTAGATGGAAGAGTTGTCTCTGTCAGATGTCATGCAAAAACTTAAGCAGAACTTCAGAGAAGCAGAATTACTAGTAAGTAACTGGAATTTTTGTTTCAGGCACCAGCTGCCTTTGGTCTGGTTTCCTTCTTGATGCATGCTGGACTGGAACGAAACCGAATCAGAAAGCATCTGTTGGTCTTTGCTCTGGCAGCACCTGTTATGGCCATGGTGACATACTTAGGACTAAGTAAGGTAAATATACCTCCTTTCTACTTCTCATCTTGTAAATTTGTTTTCCAGATAAAAGAGTATGATTCTTTTATGGCTTAAATCTGTAGTTATAGGAAGACTTGCAAGCTATATATTATACTGCATCAGCTTTTCTAAGGAGTAATTTTTCAATTAAATTACCTGGTCAGAACTAATAATTCGGAATTTAAAATATTCAGTAATAATAACTCACATTAATATAGTGCTTTAGTGAATCAGTCAGTAAACATTTATTAAATGCCAACTACGTGGCAGACACTGCGCTTAGCTCTGGGGGTACAAAAAGAGATAAAAGACAGTCCCTCACCTCAGAGAGCGCACAGTCTTATGAGAGACATGAGAAGCAAACAAATATGTACAAGCAAGCTATATACAGGATGAATAGGAGATAATTAACAGAGGGAAGGCACTAAAATTAAGAGAGGTCAGGAAAGGCTTCTAAGGAAGCCAAGAAGCAGATCAGCGGAGGGAGAGCATTCCAAATATGGAGGACAGCCAGAGAGAATGCCTTGAATGGAGAGATGGAATATCTTGTTTGTGGAACAGCCAGAAGGCTAGTGCCACTGGATCAAAAAGTATGTGTCAGGAGTAAGGTGTAAGAAGACTAGAAAGGTAGGAAGGGGCCAGGTTATGAAGGGCTTTAAAAAGACTAAACAGAGTGTTTTGTATTTGCTCCTGGTGATTATAGAGAGCCACTGGAGTTCATTGGAGGGGGGTGGGGGGTGATGTGATGAGACTTGTGCTTTACAAAAATCGCTTTAGTGGCTGAATGGAGTGGACAGAGACTTAAAACTACCAGCAGACTATTGTAATAATCAAGGCACTAGTGATAGCACTGTTAGAGGAGAGAAGGGGTCATATTTGAGAGTAGTGACAGAGGTGAAAATGACAGGCCTTGGCAGCAGAGAGTGAAGAATACAAGATCTTCATTATTGTTACAGAATAGGTATCTTTAATATGCAAGTCAGTATACTTTATAAGTATAATAACATAATTAAATCTTTATTTGATAGAGTAGGAGATAGAACTCAGTGTTTACTGAACCCAGTGGCCTGGAAGCCTTGGTGTTTAGTTTGGTTTTAAACTGAATCTTTTCTATAATCTTGTTCAGTCATTTGCTTTTTTTTTTTTTCTCTTTAGAAAGAAAAGTGTAGGTGTCTTTTGGGGTGAGGAATAGGGCTTAAGAATTCTAATTGATTGGATTCTTGTTAGTTGGATTTGGGGGAGCCATATTTTATTCTCTTCACCTAGAAAGGAGAGGCAACCAGGTATAGTGAAAAGTGTACTTAGTTTTGATGTCACTCTTCTCTAAGCAACTCACTTAAGACTAGAAGTTGCAAAAAATGTGCTAGCTGCATTGTTAGAAGGAGCTTCCTCCTCTGAAATCACATGTCCAACCCCTGTCCCCTGTCACTTAGAAAACCTATATCTGCTTCCATAAACTATAGCTTGCAGGCCAAAGAACTATTAATAAACTTTTATCAATCTTGGTACTGTCATTACTTATGACTTTTCCTTAGTGTAATTACCATGAATTTTTTTTACAAATTCTGGAATGGAAGAGAAATTTTGATGTAATTAAACAAGGTATTGGGGAATTTTACAGCCTGTATTCTTGGATACCCCAGGGAGAATCCCATTTTACCAAGTGAGTCTGCTGCTGCTGAGAGAGAGGACAGAGAAGAGGATGTGGGGGTAGGGAATGTCAAATAATTTGTGATCACACTGAAAAGAAAAATACATATTAGCATGTTAAGCAGGATTACTCAAATTGGTAACATCTTCAGTTTCCCAGAGTACAAATTGGGTTTTTATACCTTTTAAGGCCTACTTAGAGTATACTGCTCAGAACCTATCAGCAGCATTCTATGGCAGTTCAGGAGAGATAAATAAAACCTTTCATAAGAGAGATAGTAGTAGTAGGGAAAGAAGGAATTATTCAAAAGAAAAAAAGGGAAATATTTGTAATGCAACTAGCAGCATTTGTTATCATAAAGAAAAAACATTCCCTTTTCAGTGACAAGAAAGAAGAGATTGAAATTGGTTTAAGAAAGCAGGGTTGAGGAAACCACTAAAAGAAGAATAAAGGCGTGGCTCTTACCTAAGGACAGCAAATAGTATTGCGTTAGTGGATAAGATCATCTGTGTCATGTCCCTGTATAGTTTGTTATCATGTAACATACAGGAGAAATAAAGTATCTTTATTCTTTTTATTAGGGTTTTGTCTGATTTACCTATAGTATTAATATTATTATTACTAATAACAATAATATAGAGCTTTACAAATAGGATCTTATTTTATCCTCACAACAACCCTGAGAGGTGCTATTATGATCCCCATTTTAAGTTTGAGGAAACTGACAAGAACAGGGATTCAGTGACTTAGCTCAGGGTCACACAGCTAGAAGTGTCTGAGGCCAGATTTGAGCTCCAGTCTCCCTGGCTCCAGGTCTGGCTATCTATCTGAACTCTCTTCTGTCACTTAACTGTCTGTTCTAGCCTACAAGTCTGTATTTTTTTTTTATTTAAAACCCTGTAATTTTCTAGGAGACATTTTACTCAGTGATAACTAAAGAATAGATATTTCTGTGTTGATAAAATATCATTAAAAATCTACCTATGTCTTCACTGTTTTCATCTTTAAATTTATGTTAAACGTAAGGTTAAACGGCTATACTATTTAACTAGTTAAATTAGGTATAGCATGTGCTTTTAAATTCTGCTTTTGAAACTTTTATATGACTGGGCTAATAATTTAATCCATGATCATTTGGTTATTTGGCTCAGCCAGGGCTAATTGTGAAGGATTAGTGTTTTATTATGATTTTTGCATGACCATACATAAATTTAGCTCTAATTCTTAAACCTCTTTCTGTTTTAAATTTCACAGAGCAGTAAAGAAGCCCTTTCAGAGGTCAATGCCACTGGAGTGGCCATGCTTTTCTCTGCTGGGACATTTCTGTATGTTGCTACAGTGCATGTCCTCCCTGAGGTGGGAGGACTGGGTCACAGTCATAAGCCTGACTCTGCTGGAGGAAAAGGACTGAGCCGCCTAGAGGTGGCTGCTCTGGTTTGGGGTTGCCTCATCCCACTCATATTGTCGATTGGACACCAGCATTAAATGTTCAGGTCCCAGCCTCTGTCCTTGGTCTTTCAGAAGTCTGATGTGGATAGCACATTACAGCTGCTCAATTCCTCAGTCTGTTGTCTTACCTTACCTAACTTCACCAATATTTCAGAAGCCCAGTGAGGATTGTGATACAAAACTCAGAGTACTAGAAATGCTTTTCAGCATAAAAACATATTACATATACCTGTATAAATTCTTTGGTTGTCTCACATTTTTTAAAAGACCCCTTCATATTTGAGTTTTTAGGATTTTTATTACCCTCTTCTCAGGAAAAATGAAATTTAGATTTCAAGGTAAAGTGGAAGATTTAATTGCTCACTTTAAAATAACAATTATTGAAGTATAGTATTCAAAATTCATCTTTCATACTTGGGTAAACACATATTAAACCTCCTCTTTAAGGGATCTCTGAATATGTTTTTGTTTTTTAAATTGGTTTTCACCATTTTGACACTGGTGCTTATAACATCTGTGTCCACGTCTGGATTATATGCTGAAAGGTGATTTAATTTAGGTTTGTTGAAAGAGGGAGAAAAATGGTGAGTGGGTACACAAATAGGAAACAACTGGATAGCATAGATTAATATGGAATGAAATACTTGCTTCTGCTTCTCTGCAGGAAAAGGTAAAATCCCAGGAAATGAAGGAATATGGGGAAGTTTCCTTCTTAAGAGAGGAACAGTTTTGAAAAATATTTTTCTCCAAGTTTCCCCTGGAAGAATCCCAGCCTTCAGCATATTCCTATGGAGCAACAGCACAGCTTTAGACTCTCTCCAGGGACTCAGACTTGCAGAGCATCTTTAGAAATGAAGAGATACTAAACTTTAAACAAATTATGGATACTAAGGAGCGAGGTCTCTGGATTATTTTTAAAGTTAGAATAACTTAATTCCATGTTGTGGCTTTTCTTATTTTTAAAAAGTATTAATATTAGCAGAACAGCAGTCCCGTTGGTAAAATAAGTGGTGCATTTTGGGAATGCTAAGTATGCATCAAGTAAGAATCTTCTGTGGTAAGGAAAAGTCATGGTATATCATAAATGAGAAGTGTTTTCCTTGTAATTGAAATCATGTCTCCTGATCTTTCCCACACTTGCTTCTGAGACAAAACTTTTCCCTCTATGCTCTTATGTACATCCTTCCCTTTTTCTCCCCACTCTTCCTGTAGTCAGCTTGGTGGTACGGATGGTAATTAATTCTACAGGATTTGGTTCTCTTCAGGACAACTACTCTTTGAATTGTGTTGAAGCTCAGCTCTTACTCTAGTCCCATTTTTTCCAAATAGGTAATTTTCATCCAGTGCAAATTGTTTAAGCCTTTAAAGATTACTTACCTTTTTATGAGAGATTTGGCGCAATAGTTAATACTGGACCTCCTTTTTTTTTTTTAATTGTAAACCTGTTCAATATATACTCAGTGATTTTCTGCCCGCAAGCCCTGACATTTCCCAAATCAGTGCTTTGGATATATGGAGTCCCTGTTAATCCTTTGATAGACCTGGAAAATAAATGTTATTTTGTATTTTTAACTTTTAACTTACTTTTTTTAATCCCAGCTCCAAACATGTTATCACATAAAAGGGAACAAGATTATTTTTCTCTAATAAATAGATTTTTTTTTATCCCATAAAAATTATATATGACACACAAACTGTAATATGCCTGTGATTTCTTTACTAGGTAGTTTATCATTATTAGCTATAGATAACAAGGATTTGTGAGCCCTCTTGGCTGCAGACCAAAGTAGTGCCATATGAGATGGTTTTGCTAAAATAGTAAATTATTTTCCCTTCCCCCCCATCATATCACTTGTACTTAAGATATACAGAAGATATTGTATAGAAAATATGTGACTTCTTAGCCAGACAAGATAGATATGGGGCTTCATCTTGCCCTTCAAAATTACTTGGTTGCCTTGAATTCTATCTAACATTGCACTTTTGCTGTCAAATAAATTGCACAATTTTGCTATTTGGTTTGGATGAGAATTTTACCATCTAGCTCTTGTGCACTGAATAGATATTCATTGCTCTGCTGGCCAAAGACCCTTTCAGCAGTGCCTTGCCATCATCTTTATGAGTTTGGCTAGAATCTTGCTATGCAGGGCCTTGGACATTAACAAGGATTAAACTATTTTCCAGACGTACTTTCATCTGCAACCTCAGCATCATAGGCAGATCTGTCAGGACTAATTCGCTCCTAAGAGCATTGTTGATAGTTCTTAGACTTTTGTTTCTCTGCCCCAAGAATTCCTTGTCTTTATTCAAGGTCAGCAGATTAAAATAGCCATAATAAATTTGTAGGGCTCAAACAATTCTCCATGCCACAGAGCAGTTTAACCAAGATCTGTTCGTTGAAAAAAAGAAAAACTTTACTAATGTGACACATTGCACTGGGGGAAAGGCCATATTGATTTTAACTTAATGATACATTTCAGTTCTGTTTTTCTCTTGTTTTGACCTGCCTCTTTAAGTGTGGGTGCCTTAATACTATAATAGGTATTAAATCATTGGTGATAATATAAATTGCTGCTGTGATTTTGGATGGAATTTTTGGCTACCAAAGAGATACACAACTTATAATAAAAAGCATTTTTCCCTACCAGTAGCCAAAGTTCATTTTAGTTACAGTCTGGCTCCCTTTATGTTTCAAGATTTTGCTCAGATCCAGGATTTTCTCTTGACTGGCAATTTTAATCAAAATTTCATCACACCTCAAGTATTTTCAAGTAACCACATATCAATTGCCATTTCTTTTGAAGTATTGATTCTTTGATGCTCCATTTGGTTCTGCTTTGATTTTCATTGCTAGGTTCTACATTAAAACACTGAGAGTTGGGAGAGCCACTACCGTCAGAGGCTGCATGCTCCTCTTTCTTTCCCTCACCTCTTTTCCCCTAACTCTATGCTTACCACATCAGCCATTTTGCTGTATTTTTGTTTTGTCAGTCACTGGGAAAGGCAGAAAAATGGCTGCTTAGAATATCTGTTCTTTATGGTAACAGAAAACTGTTATTTTTTTTCCCACCAGCCTAGTTATAAGTTGCCTGGTTTTTCCCTTTCAAGTGAATGAGAATTAGCAAGGACAAGCACATCAGCATCGGGCTATCTTAAGCAGCTGAAATACATTACGTGTTGGTAGTGAGTTGCTGAGCACAGGATTTTGATGACTGTCTCAACATAAAACCCCAAAGAACATTCCTCCTTACTGTGTGTATAAATCTAATCCCTTGAGGGACGTAGGACACTTATTGAGAACTCCTAAATTGGAGGAACTCTTGTTTTTGTCTTACAGGAATCTTCCATGCAGTGGTAAATGCGTGCCTAGTTACAGTATATTCATTGTTCCCCCAAAAAAGTAAGAGATGCTGTGAATTAAGTCAGTGATATTACTTACCGTCTTTGTTCGTTCACCTTATTATTATCAACCTCAGGAGATCTGGAAGGAAGTTATTATTTGTGGGAAGGGAATATAGAACATTTTGATAACTCTCCAGGTGTACTCAGCCTAATACAAGTGCTGAACACAAGAAGATTGGCTAATTATTTTTTCTGGCAGCATCTTCTATTAAGTTGGATTTCTGTGGGATAACATTGCTGTTTCCAATTCAGAGACTTGAAGAGTGATTTTAAATGTCTCTTTTCTCAATCTTTTGTAAACAAGAAATCATTCCATAGATGACTGCCTTATAATTTTGTCTTTTTCCACTTTAATTGTGAATGGTTTAAAAAAAGTTGCTGTTTTTTAATTTGTTTTATGATATTAAATTTTTATTAGTGCATTATTTACATGAGTGGTTCTTCACTTGTCCCAGTAAATTTATTATTCTGTACTAAGGGCCAGACATGGAACCACAAGTGACTGTCAAGAAAAGGAATGAAAACAGCAATAGGAGGATGTGGATACTGTAGATTAGGAAGCAGGAGCCATCGGTGATAACTCTTATAGGAGGGAGATTTTAAAATATTTGAGCTTTACTCACACACAAAGGTGATCATGCCTTTGATCTTGCCTTTACCCACAAATGCACCATCTCCATGTTCCAGGAATTATTTTTTATCTGACCATAACTTACGAACTTTCCACCTCTCCTGCTCTCCTTTGCTAAACTCTACTCTTTATTCATGTTACAACCTCCAATCATTCAACCCTTCAGTTATCTCCCAATATCACTCCTATATTAGCCACTCTTTCCTCTTTTCCCCATCATAACACCTCAGTGAACCAGTTCAGCTGTAGGTTGTCTTCTTGAGTCCCTGGTCTGCTTATATTGCTGATTGTACCCTGACAAGCCATAGCTTTAGATCACTGCCACCATCTGTCACCTTTGCTCCTACACATGTCTTGCTGAATGAGAAAAATCACAACCATTCTGATGGGGTCCACTACAAATTTATGTACATAACCTCAACTAGTTCCTCGCTACTAGGCAATTCTTCCATAACTCCCTTACCAACTCAATTCCATAGGGGCTTTTAATAAATCTTTTCATCCCTCCTTAAACTTCCCATGACTCCCCCTTCCCCACTCTCTCAGCTGAGAACTTTGACTCATATTTTGCAGAAAAGTTGTAATTTACCTCACTTTTTATCAGATGCATCCTGCCACTATCTCCACCCATCTCAATAAGAAGAGATGGCCTTATTCCTTTCTAAGCACATTCTTTGCTAAGGTATTCCTTACCTTCACAAGCAATCTCATTCCATCCCATCTCCAATAGATTTCTCCCCATCATTTCCATTCTTTCACTTATCTTCAGTTTCTCCTTATCTGTTGGCTCATTCCCTGCTGCTATAATCATGCCCATGTCTCCATCAAATTCCTAAAACCCTGTACCAGCAACGTGATATTCACAAAGTCCATGGTGGCTGTGATTATGCTGGTGTAGTTGTAAATCACAAAATGTAACAGGCTCTCCACATGGAGGACAAGACCAAAGCATTTATTCATATACCAGAAACCCTTGTCCCAAAACCAGAAAGTCAAAGTTGTTACAGTAACCATGAAGTTGGTACATATATAGTCAATGCAGCTAACACCCACATTCCCAAGCCTTCAAAACAAAACAGGCTCCCCCAAGCAAGGATCCTTTTTTCCTCCCTCCCTCAAGCAAGGGTCCTCTCCTCACAGTAGCTCCTCAGCCTCCACACTGCTTGCTCCTAACAGTTCCAGCTCTGAGAAGTTCTCCTTCCTGACAGTTCTGGCTGGCTCTCAGAAGTTCTCAATCCAGTTTTCAGAAAAAGTTCTGGCTTTCTAGCTGGGCTTTTCCTTATATATGGTATTAGCTCCTCCCTGTTCCACCTGTCCCTGTTACATCAACAAGTTCATCCCACTGTGGGATTCCAAGTTCTGGATTTTAATACTTGACACAGTCATGAACTTATAACATGGTGCTAAGTACCTGTTTGCTTGCCAATACAAGGGGCATGGAATTTCTTCAAATCCCATTACCATTACAAACCTTCATTCGAAGCTTCAAAACATCACTGTTGTCCTATATCTTCTGTTCTTTGTGGCTTAGCTCCTTTAGAAAACTACATTAAATGCTTTCATTTTTTCTCCTCTTGTGGTAAGTGAAAAATGACATAACTGAAGAAACAAAGGTTTGAGCTTCTGACCATGTTGATTTATTAAGCAATGCATGTTAATTGCATAACATCCAGACCAGTCATCTTCCTCAGCTTTGAAACTGGACCCCCAATATAGGGGGAGAGAAGATTTTAATATATTAAAAACAATTAAGACCAATTAGAAGAAAATAATTGACCAGGAAGTAACCTGATTTCTAATGAAAAAATAATTAGGAGACTTTCAAAGTTGGGAGGGGAAAAATGAACAAGTATAATTCCCTGAAATCAGCAAAAGAGATATCCCCTAAAAGTGTCCGTATTCAACCAAATGCTTATAGATCAATACAGGGCCAGTCTTCAAATAAGATACATGGTTTGCTTGAGATGTACAATTGTGGGAAAACATCTTGCATCATTCTTCAGATATGACCAGATTTATGGTCAGTACCCTTGACTAGGTCCTTAGTTAAGAGTCTAAGCACTTGGGAAAGTTGGTCCAGTTTCCCAGCCATGCAGGGCTAGGTTTAAACAATGCAGTAAGGTTTTCCTCATAATTAACAAAGTTTTCTCACAAAACAAAAATTGGATTAGACCCACAGTTGAAAGAAAACTGAACTAGCTCCAGAACACACACTCCACAACATGGAGTCTGTCTGGTTGACTCAGTTCCTACTATCACTCGCTGTTCTAATCCCCTCAGTTTTTTCTCTCTTAATCCCTTACAGTCTGAATTCTGATTTCATCATTCCACTGAAATTGCTTCCTCCAAAGTAACCTATGCCAAATCCCACGGTCTTCTCAGTCCTCATTCTTACTCACCTCTCTGCAGTTTTTGACACAATCATCCTCTCCTCAATACTCTTCTTTCTGTTTTTAAGAAACCCCTTTCCTGGTTCTCCTACCTACTAGACCACTTCCTTTGCTGGATCCTCATCTAAATCATACCCTCCAACTGTAGGTGACCCAAAGGATTTTATCCTAGGCCCTCTTCTTCCTCTGTCCTATTTCACAGGATGGTCTCATCAGCAACCATTGATTTTTCATCTCTATGCTAATGATTTTTGTATCTACCTACACTGCCCCAGCCTCTCATTGACAGTCTTATATTTTGAACTGCCTACTGCACACCTCAAACTGGATGTCCAGTAGACATCTTAAACTTAACATATCCAGAACTGAACTAATTATCTTTTCCCCCTAAAGCAGGGGTGGGCAACCTGCCCTAAACTCTTTTCCCTTCCAAATTTCCCTATTACTGTTACCACAATTTTCCTAGTCCTTTAGGCTTGTAATTTAGGGTTAATCCTCAACTTCTCACTATTTCTCAGCCCCCATATCCAAGTTGTTGCCAACACCAGTCAGTTTCATCTTTGCAACATCTCTCAGATACTTTCCTTTTTTCTAAACGCTGCCATCAGCCTGGTGCAGGCAGGGCCTTATCACCTCCCACTTGGACTGTTGCATTTCCCTGCCTATGAGTCTGCCTCCTACAAGACTCTTCCCATTCCAGTCCATCCACCATTCAGATGCCAAAATGATTTTCCTAAAGTACAAGTCTGACTGTCACTTCCCTATTCAATAAACTTCAGTGGCTCACTGTCACCTCCAAGATCAAATACAAAATCCTCAATCATTCTTACTCCCCTCTGTGTAGTCTTCTTTGATCCAGACATGTTGGCTTCCTGGCTGTCCCTCAGATAAGACACTCCATCTCTCAACTCTGGGCATTTTAATTCAATAAACATTTATTAAGTGACTTCTATGTGCCAGGCAGCGTGCTAAGCACTGAAGAAACAAAAAGAGACCAAAAAAATAGCCCCTGCCCCAGAGGAGCTTACAATAGGGGTTGGGAGAGGCGGCTATTTCTAAACAAAAACTGACAAAACAAGCTATATGCTAGGTAAATATTGAATTAAAAGAGAGAAGGCACTAGAATTAAGAGAGTTTGGGAAAAGCTTTCTGCAGAAGGTGGAACTTTAGTTGGGACTTAAAGGAAACCTGGATGGTCAGTAGTTAGAATGGAGATGGAAGATCATTCCAGATACGGGAGACAGAGAGAATGCCTGGAACAGAGAGATGAAGTGTCTTGTTTGTGGAACAGCCAGGAGACCAGTGTCACCGTCACTGGATCAAAGAGTACATGTTAGGAAATAAGGGGTAAGAAGACTTGGAAAGGTAGGAGGGAGCTGGGTTATAAAGGCCTTTAAATGCATTTTGTATTTGTTCCTGGAGGCAACTGGGAGCCAATGGAGTTTATTAAGTAGGAGGAGAGGGGTTGACATGATCAGACCTTCACTTTAGGAAAATCACGCTAATGGCTGAATAGAGAATGGATTGGAGTGAAGAGAGTCTTGAGGCAAGCAGACCCACCCACAGGCTATTGCAATAATCCAGGCATGAGGTGCTGAGGGTCTGAATCATAGTGATGGCAGTGTCAGGAGAGAAAGGGGCATATTTGAGAGGTGGTGCAAAGGTGAAATCAACAGGCCTTGTTATTAGGTGGAGTGAGAGCAAGTGAGGAACCAATGATTGTGAGCCTGAGTGACCAAGAGGATGGTATTCTCTTCTACAGTAATAGGGAAGGTATGGGGGGAGGGGAGAGAGTAGGATTTAGGGGGGAAAGATAATGAGTTTTTCATTTTAGACATTTTAAGTTTAAAATACCTACTGGACATGCAGTCTGAGATGTCTAAAAGACAATTAAAAAATGTGAGATTGGAGGTCAGCAGGTTAGGGCAGAATAGGTAGATCTGGAAATAATCAGCATAAAGATGGTAATTAAATCCATGGAAGCTGATGAGGTCGCCAAGTGAAGTAGTGTACAGGCAGAAGGGAAGAGGACACAAGACACTACCCTAAGGGACACCTACAGTTAGAGGGCGTGACCTAGAGGAGGTTTAAGCAAAGAAGGCAGAAGAGAGGTCAGATAGTTGGGAGGTGAACCAGGAGAGATCAGTGTCCCAAAAACCTAGAGAGAAGAGAATATCAAGGAGTGATCAATAGTATCAGAAACTGCAGAGAGATCAAAGAGGATCATTGAGAAGAGGCCAGTAGATTGTGCAATTAGATCATTAATAGCTTTGGAGAAAGCATTTTTGGAATAATAAGGTTGGAAGCCAGATTGTAAGAGGTTAAGAAGAGAGAAAGTGGAGGCACTAATTGAATATAGCTTGTTTGTACATACATGTTTGTTCCCTTGTCTCCCCGATTAAGTTGTAAGTTCCGTGAGAGCAGAGATTGTCTTTTGCCTCTTTTCGGGCCTGGTACATACATAGTTGGTGCTTAGAAATGCATATTGAGTAAAGGAGAGGAAAGAGTAAAGAATGATTTGGAGGCTGCAATCATGGATGGCCTTGGGGAAGGGTTAGATTTAGGGATGAAAGAAAATCAGTTATGTTTTGAATATTTTGAGTTTTAAATATTGACAGCACAAAGCGGAGAAGCGTTCAGGAGAGAGATTAGGAAATACAAATTTAAGAGTCATCTACATAGAAATGATTATTAAATCCTTGGGAACCACTGAGATAACTAAGTAAATGGAGAGGAGAGGACTCAGGACAGAGCTTTGGGGTGATAGCCACTCTTGGGGGTGGGTGATGAATGATTATCTAGCAGAGTGGTCAGACAAGAAAACCAAGATTGAGCAGTGACAAAAAGGAAGCCAGGGGAGATGAGTGTTGTGGAGAAAGCAGCATTCAATAAAGTCCAAAGCCATAAAGATGTAAGATGAAAGAGAAAAAGCTAACCTAGGAGAGGGGGGTTACAGCAGATCGATGTCAAAAGCAAGATTACAGGGCATTGAGAGTGACTGAGGAAATGAAGGTAATGAGTGTATGGGTGTAGGGATTTGGCAGAGAAAGGGGGAGATATGAGCCTTGAGAGGATGGCAGGAGTAGGTGAAATTTTTTCTTTTTTTTTTTTTTAAGAATAGAAGATCTGGGCACGTTTGTAGGCAACAGGAAAGAGCAAGCATGTGAGGAGAAATTTAAGAGAGAGGGAATTATTGGTGGGGTCACACAATTAGATCACTGGACCTGGAGGTAGGAAGACTCTTCTTCCTGAGTTCAAATGTGGCCTCAGATACTTACTATCTGTGTGACCCTGGAGAAACAAACAGCAAACTACTCCAGTATCTTTGACAAGAAAACCCCAAATGGGTCATGAAGAGTCAGACGTGACTGAAAAATGACTGAATGTAAATTATTGCCCTGATTCCTTAGATGCATGTCTCATGTACTAATGAAATAAGGATTTCTTCTAATGTTATTACTTAGTTCTAGATATTGAGTTAGAGAATTTTCATTAGAATTAAGATTCTGTTTCTTCTTCTAGGGGCCCTTAAGCTTGTATATAATTGAAATAGCATGCAAGAAGTCATTAAAGGTTTATTATAGGCTACCTGCAGAACTTTCCAGTAATCAGGAAAAGAGCATGAGTTGGAAAAAATTGATATGCCAAGTAATGGTGGTTTTATTTTTCTGTTTAGAGGTAAACATGAGTTTGGCCAGGATGTAAGTTGATACATCATAACTGCATTCACCCACATATGTGGTTGACACAGCCCTGCCCAAAAGGAGCATGTTAAATTCAAATGGAGGTTCGAAGTTTAACATGCCCTACTGCACTACTGTGGGATTTCTCTGACTGAAGTCTCCACCATAATCCAGGAAGCTTATTATTAGAAGAGCCCTTCATCACCTCATCACTACCCTCTGCTTCTCTCACTGGATTGTGCAGCCATGCACAAGGAGACAAGTCAGCTCAGATATCACCTTGTTTCTCACCTGGTTGCACTACTTTGGGACTTCTCTGACCAACAGTCTGGCTTGAATTTTTTGTTCATTCTTAGCTATGTAAGCCATATTTAACTCAAAGCTATATAGCCAACTATTCCAGCTGAAACCACACGCAAATCCCTAGAAAATGTCTCCTATTGCATTTCAAGCATTTGATGATTTGTTGAGTTTCTTTTTATTTTCATATACTTCATTTTTCATATGTTTGTATTTTTTCCAATTACATTCATTTAAAACATTTTTAGTTCCAATTCTCTCCCTCTCCTCTTCCCTTCCTGAAAAGGCAAGCAATTTGATAGAGACTATACATGTGCAGTCATGAAAAACAAATTTCCATATTAGCAATGTTTCAAAAGAAAAAATGAACCAAAAAAGACTTCCCCCTCAATAAAGAAAGTTTAAAAAGTATGCTTGGATCTGTATTTAAGACTCCATCAGTTCTTTCTCTGCAAATGAATAGCATTTTTCGTCATAAGTCCTTCAGAATTGTCTTGAATTATTGAATTGCTGAGAATAGCTAATCATTCACAGTTGGTTGCTGCTGTTACTGTGATATTGCTGTTACTGTGTACAATTTTCTTCTGCTTCTACTCACTTCACTTTGCATTGGTTCATGTAAGTCTTTCCAGGTTTTTCTGAGAGCATCCTGCTCAACATTCCTTTTTTTTTTAAATTAAATTTGACAGCTACTTATATAATATCTTTATTTTAAAAGCAACAGTGTTATTTCTAGGTTGCCTATAACTCAATTGATCTGATTAGGAATTTGAAGGATAAAAAATACCACTGATCAACCTGTATGTACAGTAAAACTTTTTTTTAAATTGATGTCTTTTTATTTACTTTTAGTTTACAACATTCAGTTCCACAATCTCTTAAGTTTCAAATTTTCTCCCCCTCTCTTTCCTCCGCCTGCCCCCCATAGTACCATGTAATCAAATACAGGCTCTACAAATACCTTCATGTTGAACATTAGTCGTGTTGTAAAGGATTATAACCACGGGCTGAACAATGAGAAAGAAGGGATAAAACAAAACAAAACACAAATGAGAGAGAGTAAATAGTTTGCCTCAATCTGCAGACTCTGTAGTTCTTTCTCTGGATGTGGATATATCCCTTTCCATCAAGAGTCTTCTGGAGGGGCTGCTAGGTGGCTCAGTGAATAGAGCACCGGCCCTGGAGTCAGGAGCACCTGAGTTCAAATCCGGCCTCAGACACTTAACACACATACACAAAAAAACTAGCTGTGTGACCCTGGGCAAGTCACTTAACCCCAACTGCCCTCCAAAAAGCAAAAAAAAAAAAAAAGAGTCTTTTGGAGTTGTCTTCTAACCTTGTATTGCTGAGAGGAGCCCAGTCTATCAGAGTTAATCCTCACACTGGGTCTGCTCACCTCACTCAGCATCAGTTTATATAAGTCCAAGTTCTTATGAAATCCATCTGCTTCTCATTTCTTATAGCACAGTAGTATTCCATTACATTTGTATACCATAGCATGTTTAGCCATTCCCCAATTGATGGGCATCCCCTTAATTTCCAGTTCTTTGCTATCACTAAAAGAGCTGCTATAAATATTTTTGTACACATAGGCCCTTTCTCTCTTTGATCTCTTTGGGATACAGACCTAGTAGTGGTATTTCTGAATCAGAGGGTATGCATAGTTTTATAGCCCTTTGGGCATAGTTTCAGATTGCTCTCGAGAAAGTTTGACTCAGTTCACAATGGCCATCAACAATGCATTAATATCCCAATTTTTCCACATTCCCTCCAACATTAGTAATTTCTCTGTTCTCTCATATTAACCAGTCTGATATGTGTAAAATGGCCTATTTATATCTTTTGACCATTTCTCAATCAGAGAATGACTCATATTCTTATACATTTGGCTCAGTTCTCTCCATATCTGAGAAATGAGGCCTTTATCAGAGAAATTTAATGTAAAATTTTTTCCCCAGTTTTCTGCTTTCCTTAATCTTGGCTTCATTGGAAACATTTATGCAAAACCTTTTAAATTTAATATAATCAAAATTATCCATTTTACTTCCCATTATGCTGTCTCTTTTTTTGTTGTTGTTGTTAGTCTTTTTTTTTTTTGCTTTTTTGGAGGGCAATTGGGGTTAAGTGACTTGCCCAAGGTCACACAACTAGTTTGTGTGTGTGTGTGTGTGTGTGTGTGTGTGTGTGTGTGTGTGTGTGTGTGTGTAAGTGTCTGAGGCCAGATTTGAATTCAGGTCCTCCTGACTCCAGGGCCAGTGCTCTATTCACTGCACCACCTAGCCGCCCCTGTTATATAGTCTTTCTTCCCTTATCTATAAGTCCGCAGATAAGATATCCTATGCTCACCTAATTTGTTTATTATATCACCCTTTTTATGTCTAAATCGTGTGCCCATTTTGACCTTGGTATACAGCAAGACATGTTGGCCTATGCCTAATTTTGACAAACTGCTTTCTAGTTCTCCCAAAAATTTTTGTCAAATAGTGAGTTCTTGTCCCAAAAGTTTAGATCTTTAGGTTTATCAAACCCTAGATTACTATGGTCATTTACTACTGTGTATTGTGCACCAAATCTATTCCACGGAGCCACTACTCTATTTTTTAGCCCATACCAAATTATTTTGATGATGGTCATGTTGTAATACAGTTTAAGATCTGGTACTGCTAGGCCACCTTCCTTCACATTTTTTCCCATTGATTACCTTTTTATTCTTTAAAAAAAATTAATTATTTTTAGTTTTCAACATTCATTTCCATAATATTTTGGGGGGATGGGGGAAGGCAAGGCAATTGGGATTAAGTGACTTGTTCAAGGTCACACAGCTAGTAAACATGTTGTGTGTCTGAGGCCAGTATTAACTCAGGTCCTCCTGACTTCCAGGGTCTGCTTTATTCACTGCACCATCTAGTTGTTCCTCCATAATATTCTGAGTTCCAAATTTTCTCCCCATCTCTTCCCTCCCTCCACCCTAAGACGGCATGTAATTTGATATAGGCTCTACATATACATTTATATTAAACCTATTTTCACATTAGTCATATTGTAAAGAAGAATTAGAACCAATGGGAGAAACCACACAAAAGAAGAAACAAACAAAAAAAAAGAAAAAAAGAGAGCAAATAATCTGCTTCAATCCACATTTAGAGTACGTGGTTCTTTATCTGGATGTGGAAAGCATTTTCCAATCATGAGTCCTTTGGAGTTGTCTTTAGTCATCACACATTGTGTCTGTTACTATGTATAATGTCCTCCTGGTTCTGCTCACTTTGCTCAGCATCAGTTCATTCAAGTCTTTCCAGGTTTTTCTGAAGTCAGCCTGCTTATCATCTCTTATTACACAATAGTATTCCATTACATTCACATACCACAACGTGTTCAACATGTACCCCAACTGACGGGCATTCCCTAAATTTCCAATTCTTTGCCACTACAAAAAGAGCTGCTATAAATATTCTTGTACATGTGGATCCTTTACCCATTTTTATGATCTTTTTGGGGTACAGTCCTAGAAGTGGCATTGTTGGGTCAAAGGGTATACACAATTTTATAGCCCTTTGGGCATAGTTCCAAATTGCTCTCCAGAATGGTTGGATCAGCTCCACCAACAGTGTATTAGTGTCCCAAATTGCCAACATCCTCTGCAACATTTATTGTTTTCCTGTTTTGTCATGCTAACCAATCTGATATGTGTCATTTGGTACCTAAGAGGTTTTTTATTTGTATTTCTCTAATCCATAGTGATTTAGAGCATTTTTCCATGGCTGTAATTTTTTCCTCTGAGAACTATGTGTTCATATCCTTTGACCATTTATCAGTGGGGCAATGACATATTCTTATAAATTTGACTCAGTTCTCCATGTATTTTGGAAATTGGGCCCTTGAAAATTATTTTTTTTTCACTTGCAACTGGGAAATAACACATACGGGTGCTGGGGTATGGAGATCCATCTTGTGCTACTGGAAAGTCAGAGGAGGGATGGAGAAGGATATAGGAGAGAGCAGATTGGGGGAGGGGATATTCAATGGGATTGCTGTTTTGGGGGGATGGGTAGGTGAGAGACAGGGAGAAAATTTGTATCTCAAAGTCTTGAGGAAATGAATGTTGCAAACTGAAAGTAAACCAAAAAAAATTTTTAAGAGAAAAAATAAATGAGGTCCTTATCAGAGACACTAGTTATAAAAATTCTTTCCCAGTTTTCTGCTTCCCTCCTAATCTTGGTTGCATTGGTTTTGTTCATGGATTACCTTGTTATTCTTGACCTTTTATTCTTCCAGATGAATTTTTTTGTTATACTTTCCAATTCTATAAAATAATTTTTGGTAGTTTGATTGTTATAATACTGAATACATAAATTAATTTAGGTAGATTTGTTATTTTTATTATGTTAGCTTGGTCTAACCATAAGCATAACTTAATATTTCTCTAGTTGTTTAGATCTGACTTTGTGTGAAAAGTAATTTGTAATTGTGTTTATATAGTTCCAGGGTTTGTCTTGGCAGTAAAATCCCAAGTATTTCATGTTATCTGCAGTTATTTTTAAATGGAATTTTTTTATTTCTTCTTACTGGGCTTTTGTTGGTAATATGTAGAAATACTGATTATTTGTGTGAGTTCATTTTATAACCTGAAACTTTACTGAAGTTGTTAATTATTTTAACTAGTTTGTTAATTGATTCTCTAAATATGCCATCATATCATCTGCAAAAGAGTGATAGCTTTATTTCTTCACTGCCTATCCTAATTCCTTTAGTTTCTTTTTCTTCTTTCTCTATTTGCTATAGCTAACATTTCTAGCACAACATTGAATCATAGTGGTGATAATGAGCTTCCTTTCTTCACCATTGATCTTATTAGGAAAGCTTCTAGCTTATCCCCATTATATATAGTGCTTGCTATATATAGCAAGATAGATATTATAGATAGATATTACTTATAATTTTAAGGAAACCTCCATTTATTTCTTATGTTTTCCAGTGATTTTAATATAAAGGAGTGTTGTGTTTTGTCAGAAGCTTTTTCTGCATCTGTAGAATCATACAATTTTTGTTCCTTTTGTTATTGATACGGTCATTTATGCAGAAAGTTTTCCTAATATTGAACCACTCCTGCATTCTTGGTACAAATCCCACCTGGTCATGGTGATGTATCTTTGTGATATATTACAGTAATCTTCCTGCTATTGTTTTGATTTAATATTTTATTTAATATTTTCATTAACATTCAATAGGGAAATTGGTCTATAGTTGAGTTTTTTAATGTTTTTGCTCTTCTTAATTTAAATATCAGCACCATATTTGTATCATAAAAGGAACTTGATGCTCTAAATCACTATTGATTAGAGAAATGCAAATCAAAACAACTCTACCTCACCAGTCAGATTGGCTAACATGACAAAACAGGAAAATGATAAATGCTGGAGAAGATGTGGGAAAATTGGAACACTAATGCATTGCTGGTAGAGTTGTGAACTGATCCAACCATTCTGGAAAGCAATTTGGAACTATGCCCAAAGGCCTATAAAAAAAGTGCATACCCTTTGACCCAGCAATACCACTTCAAGGACTATATGCCAAAGAGATCATGCAAATGGGGAAAGGACTCATGTATACAAAAATATTTATAGCAGCTCTTTTTGTGATGGCAAAGAATTGGCAATCAAGGGGATGCCCATCAATTGAGGAATGGCTAAACAAGTTGTGGTATATGAATGTAATGTAATACTATTGTGCTATAAGAAATGAGGAGCAGACTTCATAATAACCTGGAGAGACTTATATAAACTGATGCTGAGTGAGGAGAGCAAAACCAGGAGAACTTTGTACACATTACAGACACATCATATCTGTGATCACTAACTTTGACAGACTGGACTCCTCTCAGTAATGGAAGGTTATAAGACAAATCCAAGAGAGTCATGATGGAGAAGCTATCCACATCCAAAGAAAGAACTACAGAGTCTGAATGCAGATTGAAGCAAACTACTTGTTCTCTCTCTTTTCTGTTTTGTTTTGTTCCTTTTTTCTCATTCTTCATTGCGTTGGTTACAATCCTTCTTTACATCTTGACTAATGTTTAATGTGAAGGTATTTGTAGAACCTATATCAGATTACATGCCACCATACGGGGGAAAGGGGGAAGAAAAGGGAGGGAAAGAAAATTTGGAAACCAAAGGATTATGGAACTGAATGTTGTAAACTAAAAGTAAATAAATAATTTTAATGGGAAAAAAAGGAACTTGGTTAGATTCCTTTGCCTATTTTTTCAAATAGTTTGTATAGTATTTTAATTAATTGTTCTTTAAATGTTTGGTAGAATTCAATTGTGAATCTATCTGATCCTGGAGATTTTTTCTTAGATCATTTGTACCTTGTTCAATTTTGTTTTCTAAGATAGGGTTGTTTAAGTATTCTGTTTCCCTCTTCTAATAATCTGGGCCATTTTGTACTTTTGTAAATATTCATCCATTTCACTTAGATTGTCAGATTTATGGGCATATAGTAGAACAAAACAACTCCTAGTAATTGCTTTAGTTTCCTCTTTATTAGTAGTGAATTTATCTTTTTCAGTTTTGATATTGGTAATTTGTTTTTCCTCTTTTAAAAAAATCAGATTAAACAAAGGTTTGTCTACAATTTTTCTTTTTGTTTTCATAAAACCAGATCCTGGTTTTATTTATTATTTCAATGGTTTTCTTACTCTCAGTTATATAAATCTTTTCCTTTGATTTTCCAGAATTCTGATTTGGTGTTTAATTGAGGATTTTAATTAATTTATTTCTAGGTTTTTTATTTGCATGCCCAGTTAATTGATCTGCTCTGTATATTATTGCTATAAGCATTTAGAGATATAAAATGTCCACTAACTATTGCTTTGGCTGCAACTCATAAGTTTTGGTATGTTGTCTCATTATTATCATTCTCTTTATGTCAATTATTGATGGTTTCTATGATTTGTTATTTTACCCACTCATTCTTTAGGATTAGATTATTTAGTTTCCAATTAATCTTTTTTTGGAATTTTTATTTATTTTGTTCAATATTTTCCAGTTATTATTATTATTTTATTATTTTTATTATTCTTATTATTATTTTAAAAAATTATTCATTTTTCATTTTCAGCTTTTACTTCCACAAGATTTTGAGTATTAAATTTTCTCTCTTTTCCTCTCTTCCCCTCTCCCCGAGAGAGTGCAATTTGATATAGGCTCTCCTTGTACATTCATAGTAAGCATATTTTACATTATTTTCATGATGTAAAGAAGAATTAGAACCAATAGGATGAACCACAAGAGAGAAGAAACAAAACAAAACAAAAAAGAGAGCAAATAATATCCTTCCATCTGCATTCAGATTCCAAAGTTCTTTCTCTGGATGTGGAAAGCATTTTCCATCATAAATCTTTTGGAATTGTCTTAGATCCTTGCACTGCTGAGAAGAGCTAAGTCTATCAAAGTTAGTCACTGTACAGTGTGGCTGTTATCCAGTTAAATTTTAATCTGGTTTAGAACTCACTCTGGAGTCTGTGTGTCACATTCATTATGCAGGTCATGTGACATTTCTGGTACAGCAAAAAGATTTTCTTTTTTTGAAATTGTATTGGGAGAATTAATCTCTTTAGAGAAGTAAAGGAGAGAAGAAGCCCTTAAATATTGGCCTTCTTGAAAGCTATAACCAATAACACTTTTGCAGAACATCTTTTCAAAATCTTGAGGTTTGGAAGCTGAGCCAAGTTGGTGGAGTAAAGGCAGGGACTTGACTGAACTTTCTCCCCAAACCCTCCAAATACCTGTAAAAAGTGACTTTAAACAAATTCTAGAGCAGCAGAACTCACAAAAAGACAGAATGAGACAAATTTCCAACCCAAGTGGGCAGAGTCAAGATGGTGAAGTAAAAACAGGATCTTGCTTGAATTTGTCCACCAATTACCTCTACTACCTATAAAAAATGACTCTAAACAAATTTTAGAGACACAGAACCCACAAAATGACAGAGTGAAACAAATCTCCCACTGAGGGCAGTCTGGCAGACAGACAGGAAGGCACCAGTCTGGGAGTGGAACACAGTCCTACGTGGGCTACGACAGCACAAATCAGGCCAGAGCATACCTCAAGGGACTGAATCACTGGCAGCTGTGGCAGGATTCTTTTGTTTGTTTGTTTAGTTTTTTTTTGGAGGGCAATTGGGGTTAAGTGACTTGCCCAAAGTCGCACGACTACTAAGTGTGTCAAGTGTCTAAGGCTGAATTTGAACTTAGGTTCTCCTGACTCCAGGGGCTGGTGCTCTATTCACTGTGCCACCTAGCTGCCCCTATGGCAGCATTCTCTTACTTTGCCCTGCTTAGATCTGGGTCACAGCCTTGGGTGGTGGTCCTGTGGTAAGGAGTAGTGCTGGCATGGCAGAGCTTGTGGCTGCTGTAAAGAGGGAGTCCTCCTCACAGTTGTGAGGCACGTGCCTAGAAGTAGCTCGGACAACAGCTACCCAAAACCCCTGAAAACTGGGACCGAGCACTCTCCACTATGAAAGCAGAGTCCCACCTGTGCCAAGAGCCTAAAAGTCAAGTAACTGAGAGGGAGAGTGAGCAAACAGAGGAACAGAAATCAAACTATAGCATCTTTCTTTGGTGACAAAGAAGACCAAAACATAGAACCAGAAGAAAACAAAGTCAAACCTCTTGCATCAAAAGCCAACAAGAAAAAATATGAATTGGTCAGAGGTCATGGAGGGGCTCAAAAAAGATTCTGAAAATCAAGTAAGAGAATCAGAGGAAAAATTGGGAAGAGAAATGAGAGTGATGCAAACAAATCATGGGAAAAAAATGAGTCAACAGCTTTCTAAAAGATACTGAAGAAAATAACACCTTAAAAATAGACTGGGGGAGGCTAAGTGGTACAGTGAATAGAGCACTGGCCTGGAATCAGGAGGATCTGAGTTCAAATACAGCCTTACACACATAACACTTACTAGCCATATGACCTTGGCCAAATCACTTAACTCCAATTGTCCTGCCTTCTCCCCTCCAAAAAGCAAAAAAAAAAAAAAAGATTAACTCAAATGGCAAAAGAGGGTCCAAAAAGCCAATGAGAAGAATGCCTTAAAAAAAAAAAAGATTGGCCAGATGGAAAAGAAAGTTCAAAAGCTCACTGAAGAAAAAAAAATTCCTTAAAAATTATAATGCAACAAATGAAAGCTAATGACTTTATGAGAAATCAAGATATAAAACATTCAAAAGAATTGAAAAATAGAAAACAATGTGAAATATCTCATTGGAAAAACCACTGACCTGGAAAATAGATCCAGGAGAGATTATTTTAAAATTACTGGACTACATGAAAGCTATGATCCTAAAAAGAGCCTGGACTTTCAGTCTTTCAAGAAATTATCAAGGAAAACTTTCCTGATATTCTAGAACCAAAGGGTAAAATAGAAATTGAAAGAATCCACTGAACAGATCCTGAAACAGATCCTGAAAAGAAAACTCCTAGGAATATTAAAGCCAAACCCCAGAGTTCCCAGGTCAAGGAGAAAATATTACAAGCAGTCAGGAAGAAACAATTTGAGTATTATGGAAACGCAGTCAGGATAACACAAGATCCAACAGCTTCTACATGAAGGGATCAAAGAGCTTGGAATATGATATTCTGGAGGTTAAAGGAGCTAGGATTAAAACCAAGAATCACCTACCCAGCAAAACGTATTATAATATACTTCAAGGGAAAATATGGACATTCAGTGAAATAGAGGACTTTCAACCACTCTTGATGAAAATCTTGATGAAAATGAAAAGACCAGAGCTGAACAGAAAATTTGACTTTCAAATACAAGAAGCAAGAGAAGTATGAAAAGATAAACAGGAAAGAGAAATCATAAGGAATTTATTAAAGTTGAACTGTTTGCATTCCTACATGAAAAGATGATATTTGTAATTCATGAGACTTTTCTCAGTATTAGGATAGTTGAAGGGAATATATATATATTTATATGTGTATGTGTGTATATGTATATATGTATGTATAGGTGTGTATATATCTTCATGTGTGTATATACGTAGAGGGCACAGAGTGAGTTGAATATGAAGGGATGATATCTAAAAAATAAAATTAAGAGGTGAGAGGAATATATTGGGAGGAGAAAGGGAGAGATGGAATAGGGTAAATTATCACACATAGAAGAGTCAATGGAGGGGAAGAGCAGGGAGGTGAAAGGAAATGAGTCAACCTTACTCTCATTGGATTTGGCTTAAGGAGGGAATAACATACACACTCAACTGGGAATCTTACCCTACAGGAAAGTAGAGAAGAAGAGGATAAGAAGGGGGGTGATAGAAGGTAGGACAGATTGAGGGAGGGAGTAGTCAGAATCAAACACTTTTGAAAAGTGACAGGGTCAAAGGAGAAAATAGAATAATTGGAGGGATGGAGGGAAATATAGTTAGTCTTTCACAATATGATTACTTCACATAACTACACATGTATAACATATATTGAATTGTTGTCTTCTCAGTGAGCATGGGTGAGGAGGGAAGAAAGGAGAGAATCTGGGCCTCAAAAGTTTTAAAAACAAATGTTAAAAAAAATTTTTTACATGCAGCTGGGAAATAAGATATAAAGGCAATGGGGTATAGAAATTCATCTTGCCCTGCAAGAAAGGAAGGGGGAAGGGGAAAAGGAGAAACAGGATGCTCTCAGAAAAACCTAGAAAGATTTACATGGGCTGATGCAAAGTGAAATGTACTAGGTACAAAGTAATAACAATATTGTAGGGTAATGAGCTATGAATGACTTAGCTATTTTCAGCAATACAGTGATTCATTACAACTGTGAAGAACTTAGGATGAAAAATGCTATCCATCCCCAAAGAAAGAACTGATGGTGTCTAAAAATAAATTGATGCAACTTTTGGGTTGATTATTTTTTCATGTTCTTTATTTTTCTTGAGTTTTTTTGTCTGTGTTTTTACAACCCATTATGGATATGTTTTGCATGACTACACATATATAACCTCTATGGAATTGCTTGCCTTCTAAATGAGGGGAAGCAGGGCTGGAGTGAGGGAATTTGGAACTGAAAGTTTTAAAAACAAATGTTAAAAATTGTTCTTGCATGTAACTGGGGAAAAAATAAATACTAAATAAATACAAATAAATGCAATAAATACAAAAAAACTTGAGGGTTGGGTCCCATTTATGTATTCTCTATTTACCTAAAATAATGTTCAGATATGAAATTAGGAAATCACATATGTATTAATAAAAATGGATAGTCAAGGCAAATGACTTATAAAATCTTCCAATCCACAAATCCTGACCATACACCGTTCCAATTTCTACTCCTTCCTTTTGTCCATTTGTCCTTCCTTCCCTCCCTCCCTCCTTTGTGATGATTAAAACGTTTGAGAGACATACTTTTTTGGTAATTTAATCATTTTGTTAATAAGGCCAGCAGGTTTTAATAAAATGATAGTCATTCAGCTATCTCTCTTAGACCAAAAACCCCTTCTAGTAGTGGAGTCACAATTTATATGCACTTCAAAGAGAAAGTGTTCCTGAAGGGTGACTTCTCAACTCTGATAGGCTAATCAAATGAAAGGTGAGCCATCTTGGGGTACATGGGTCTCTTAAATTTTGGTCAAAGTGACATCATCAACTAACTAATCTTTAATCTTTGATTCCATGATACTTCATTGAACGTGATTTTTATTGCATTATAATATGAAAAGGATGCAGTTAATATTTTTGTTTTCCTTCATTTGGTTGTAAAGTTTTTATGCCCCAATACATGGTCAGTTTTTGTGTAGGCAGCTTGTGCCACTGAGAAAAAGGAATATTCCTTTCTATTCCCGTTCAGTTTTCTCCAGAGGTCTATCATATCTAACTTTTCTAAAGTTCTATTCATCTCCTTAACTTCTTTCCTGTTTATTTTTTGGTTAGATTTATTGAGTTGTTAGAGGGGAAAGTTGAGGTCTCCCATTAGCATAGTTTTAATATTTCCTCCTATAACTCATTTAACTTTTCCTTTAAGAATTTGGATGCTATTTGGTGCATATATGTTTAGTATTGATATTATTTCATTTTCTATGGTATCTTTTAGCAAAATGTAGTTTCTTTGCTTATCTCTTTTAATTAAATGTTTTTCACTCTTTCTTAGTCTCAGATCATGATTGCTAACCCTGCTTTTTTTTCTTTAATTTCAGCTGAAGCATAATAGATTCTGCTCCAGCCCTAATGTTTACACTCTGTGTGTCTCTATGCTTCAAGTGTGTGTTTCTTATAAACAATATATTGTGAAATTCTGGTTTTTAATTTAGTCTGCTGTCCTTTTTCATTTTATAGATGAGTTCATCCCATTCACATTCACAGTTATGATTACTGTGTATATCCCTCCATCCTTATTTCCCCTTTGTTTATCCTTCTGTCTCTCTCCTTTTTACCCTGTCCCTCCTTAAAAGTCTGTTGTGCTTTTGACCCCTACTCCCCCCAATCTACTTTCCCTTCTATAACCACCCTATTGTTTTATTTATGCCCTCCCCTCCTACTTTTCTGTAAAGCAAGCTAGATTTCTATGCCCAACTGAGTGTGTATGTTATTTCCTCTTTGAGCCAATTCTGCTGAGAGTAAGGGTCAAGCATTATCTGCCATCTACACACACACACACACACACACACACACACACACACACACACACCATCTTTCCCTTCAATGTAAAAGCTCTTTTTGAACCTCTTTTATATGAGATAATCTACTCCATTCTATCTCTCCTTTCCCCCTTCTCCCAGTGTACGTCTTTCTCCCTCTTAGTTTTATTTTTTTAAATCATCCAATCATAGTCAACTCATACCTGTGCTCTCTTTCTGTGTATACTCCTTCTAACTGCCTTAATAATGAGAAAATTCTTAGAAGTTACATCTTCCCATGTAAGAAAGTAAACATTTTAACCATATTAAGTTCCTTATGATTTCTCTTTCCTGCTTACCTATTTATGCTTCTCTTGAGTCTTGTATTTTGAAAGTCACATTTACTATTCAATTCTGGTCTTTTCATCAGGAATGCTCCTTTATTTTATTGAATGTCCACTTTTCCCTCTGACAGTTTATATTCAGTTTTGCTGGGTAGATTATTCTTTAATGTAATCCTAGCCCCTTTGCTCTCTAGACCATCACATTTCAAGCCCTCTGATTCTTTAATAGGGAAGCTGCTAAATGTTGTGTTATCCTGACTGGCTCCACAGTACTTGAATTGTTTCTTTCTGGCTGCTTGCAATATTTTCTTCTTGACCTAGGAGCTCTAGAATTTGGCTGTAATATTCCTGGAAGTTTTCATTTTGGGACCTCTTTCAGGAGTTGATCAGTGGATGCTTTCAATTTTTATTTTACCCTCTGGTTCTAAGATATCGAGACTGTTTAATGATTTCTTGAAATATGTTGTCTTGTTTTTTTTTTTGATCAGGGCTTTCAGATTGTCTGACAATTCTTGAAGTATCTCTCCTTGATCTCTTTTCCAGGTCAGTTGTTTTTACAATAAGATTATTTCACATTTTCTTCTTTTTTTCATTCTTTTTACTTTGTTTTGTCTCTTGATGTCTTGTGATATCATTAGCTTCCACTTGCCCAATTCTAATTTTTATTATTATTTTCTTACCTCATTTTCTTCAGTGAGATTTTGTACCTCCTTTGCCCTTTTAACTATAGGTGTCCCTCAGGATTCTGTCCTGGGCCCTCTTTTCTTTTCCCTCTATATCAACGGTTCTCAACCCCTTTGGGGGTCAAACAACCCTTTCACGGGGTCACAGGGGTTGCTAAGACCATTAAAAAACACATTTCCGATGGTCTTAAGAACTGAGACATGGCTCCTCTGTCTGTCTCCAAGTGGGCCCACCCACATGCAAATATGTCCATATATGAGTATTAAAGGGTCACGTCACAGCATTAGGAAGGTTGAGAACCACTGCTCTATATGACTTCACTTGGTCATCACATTAGCTTTCATGGATTTACTTAACATCTCTACTTATGATTCTCAAAAGTACCTATCCTGCCCTGAGCTCTCTGCTAGTAGTCTTCAATCTTACCTCTCCTGATGCCTCTCAGATCTCAAACTGAATATCCAGTAAATATCTTAAACTCAAAATGAAACATTATCTTTCCCCCAAACCCTCTCCCCCCTATTTTTTTCCCATTTTATTGTATAGACCAACAATATCCTCCCATTACCTCAGGCTCACGATGTAGAAGTCATCCTCAGTTCCTCAGTCTTACTCCTTAGGCCTGTCATCTTTGCAATGTCTTTCGAATATGCCCTCTTCTTAACTCTGACACTGCCACTACTATGGTGCAGGCTCTCATCATCTCATGCCAGAAGTAGCCTGCCTCTTCTCCCCACTCCAATTAATTTTCTAGTCAGCTGCTAAAGTGATTTCCTAAAGCATAGGTCCTATCATATCCTCCCCTCCCCAGTTCAATAAACTCCAGTGGCTCCTGGTTGCCTCCAGAAGCAAATACAAAATGCTCTATTTGGCATTCAAAGCCCTTCATAACCCAACCCCCTGATACTTTTCCAGTCTTCTTATACTTTATGTACTCTTCAATCCAGTGATACTGGCCTCGGTTGTTCCCCAAACAACCCATGCCTAGAATGTTCTCTCTCTTCCACTCTGACTACTGACCTCCCTGGCTTCTTTAAGTATCACCCAAAATCCCACATTCTATCTATAGGAATCCTTTCTGAAAGCACTCTTAATTCCAATGCCTTCCTTCTCTTAATTATTTCCCATTTACATTGTATATAGCTCAATTTGTCTTTATTTGTTTGCATGTTGTCTCACATGTTAGATTGTAAACTCCTTAAAGGCAGGAACTCTTTTGCTCTTTTTGTAATTCCAGCACTTAGCACAGTGCTTAGCACATAGTAGATTGATTGATTGATTAATTGAAAGTGTCTGGTGTCAGATTTGAACTTGGATCTTCCTTATTCCAGGTCCAGCACTATGCATTGTACCACTAGCTGCTTAAGCAGGAAGCCTGCTGCTAATATCTCTGAACAGAACACCAGCCTCTCCTGTATCAGTCCTTCCTGAAGTCAGCACATCATTATTGATAGAAAAAATAGGACTTCTTATATAAATGAACACTTTTTAATACTACTTTTTACAAATGCATGTTTAGTGCTATAAAATTTTGCTTTCCATGGCACAAAAGTATTTATTTTGTGGAGTCAGATTCCATGGCTTTCAGCAAATACCTCTTGTGAACAATAACACTTAGGGGGATTTCCAGCCTTGCCTATTAAGTATCTGCTTTTTTCTTTTCTTTTTCTTTTCTTTTTTCTTTTTGTTTTGCTTTGTTTTGTTTTGGGGTTTTTTTTTTTGTAACTGTGTTTTTTCCCCCAGACTCTGTGAGTGAGATCACTGTGTCCTAGGTTGGTCTACAAAGTTCTCTTTAATTTTAAAAAGCTGTGGGGTTGAGCTAGGCTTTGAAAAATGGGTAAAATTTAGACCATTTGAGTCTGAAAAAAAACTGTGCATCTAAGCTTGAGAAAGCAAGATAAAAGGAAATAGCTTCATCACGAATTTTGCAATAAATTGAGTTTTTATAGAGCTAGTATATTTCTTTCTGTAGGCCAACAACCCTTCCTCTTGGCAGTAGGAACACGGTTAAAAGTTCCACATTCCTTGCTACTATTCTTTTGTTCTCCTGTTTCAGGCGATTTTATATACCTGTGTATATAAGTGTTGTTCCCATATACTAGCCAAGAATCTATTAAATCAAGAGAGATTCACCTTACTCTAGATGTGTGTAATTAAAGCTTCAGTCTGTACAAGATAATTATAATAAACCACTTCCAAAGACCCCTCAGGAGGAATCCATTTTTTTTCAGGTATTAATTATTTGAACTCCTAGTTTCAGTGTTTGACTTTATTGTTACTGGACTTGTGTCAAGGCCCTTAGACCTATTTCCTTGATACTATTCTTGTTCTAGAGTTATATAGTCTCTTGGATTAGCCAAATAACCTCTGTAAATTGTTTTACTTTTTGTCTCTCTCTGTTGTATGACATTGCATGTTGGATTTATGGGAACAATATACCGAGAGGAGCCTTCAAATAACTTTTCTCACCCACTGCCTCCTGTTCTTGCTTCCCCAAAACAAAGGAAAGTAGTTACAGGGGCTCTCAGATGGATTGCTGCATTGTGTTATCTCTACTCTTCTAAAAGGAGTTGAATCTGTTGGCAACAGCTTAAGAAGGATGATTCTAATTGGGAGTAGCTACTAAGCCCCCTCTGGGAAGACTACAGATGGACCAGTATTCTAGATTCTGCCAAAGACTTGTTGCTTTTTTTTGTAGACCATGGAATAGGAGGTTTGGGTTTGGAGATAGGAAAGATCAATATTGTGAGCATCATGAGGAAACTAAGGTACAAAGCTGTGGAGTAACTCAGTGATAAATGTCATTTAGTCTAAGTTAAAACACAATCAGCTCCACAATTTACAATATAGCTTATCATTTCCAAGTATCACGTCTGTTGTCTTTCTAGTCTTTATCTCATTGGATTCCCCGCTCTCCTTTCATGAGACATATACCATGAACTTGGTTAGTAGAACTAACTGCCAGCTTATGTGGGGGATAGGGGAATCCAGGAGGGATTTACTGGTATTCACCATTTCTGTGTTTCTTGATTTTCCATGTGTCTGTACTATTACAATGCATACTTACTCTTTTATTTGGTACTCAGTTGCTGCCACTAGGCTCCAGTACCCATAAGTAACCCTTTATTAAGACCACCATTTTTTCTTCTTTCAGGGACCATATTCTGAGACTTCATCTCCTAGTACAGCTGTATCCTATATCCTGTGCTTGGAGACTGCTGTTTCTGACCCTCCCTCCCTCCACATAACATACCTCAAACCCCAAAACCTCACCTATTTTTGTTCTAAAGTGAGAATTTCTACTTACAACTCTGACAGGGATACTAGGATTCAGAACTGGAAGGGACCTTAGATTATCTCATATTTTACAAAGGAAGAAATGAAGGTTTAGACTTGCTGCAGTTCTCAACCTGTGGGTTGCAACCCCTTTGGGGTCACAGGGGTCACAGGGGTCACCTAAGACTATTAGAAAACACATATTTCCAACGGTCTTAGGAACTGAGACACCACACTCCTCTATTCATTTCCAGGTGGGTCCACTCACATGCAGACATGCCCATATACGAGTATTAAAGGGTTGCAGCATTAGGAGGGTTGAGAACCACTGGGTCACTTTAGAGAGATTAAGAGGTTTGTCCAAAGCAGCAATTTAAAATACAGTTCTCAAATCTCTTTCCACTGGAGCACTCATGCTGAACTAGAGCAATACTTACATATGCTATCAGGACAGTTTACAGCTCATTCTCCATAAACTTGGGACAAAAATGATGAACCATCTATTGATACCCTTGTAATTTGAGCTTCTCAAGAGTAAGGACTTCATGGATACTATATAACTGTGTGACTAATGCTCAGAAAAGTGTATGGGATGATGAAGAAAGCATGGTGAGTGCTTTGAACATCCTGGCACTCTGTCCCAAGTGTGATGATTCCTGGAATGCACGTAACTTTCCAGAGCACCACTAATTTTATTGTTCCTGAGTCCTAGAGTTCCTATAGTAATAATAAAAATAATAATAATAATAATAATAGCATTTATATAGCATCAGTTATGTGCTAGGCACTGTGCTAAGCACTTTATAAATATTATTTCATTTGATCCTCTCAATAACCCTGGGAGATAGGTGCTATTATTATGCCCATTTTACAGTCAAGGAAAGTGAGGCAAAAGGAGGTACTTATTGTACTCATCTGGAAGCTCCTTGAGGGAAGAACTTTGGTTTTCTTCTTTGCATCATCAGTGCACATAGGCAAATAATGGTGCTTAATAAATCCTTTCAATTTGATTATAAAAGGTATTTTACACGTGGTAGCACTAAATTGGAAGTCGTTTGCTCTTGGTAGACTGGTAGAGACTATTAACATGTTAAGTATTTTAACATATACCCCTGCTTATGTCACATGAAGATTTTTCCCCATTAACTTACATCAGTGACTGAGGGCAACCTGAGTATGTTGTGTTTTACTAACTCTACAAGGGCACCTGAGTCTTGATCTGTAATATCCTTAGCCATGAATGCCTAGATGGCCCTCTCCTTTACCCTGTAGGATCCCCTAATTTTCACTCCTCTTTACTTTGTAGAGTTTCCTACTGTTACTCTTCCCTTTACCTCTCAATAGTACAAGATCCACTCTGAATGAAAATTACTGACTTTTCAAGAATATATTCAATAAAGAATTTGAGACTGGTATTAGTACCTAGCTTGCCATCCGTCAGTTTTACTTGTATAGTGTTTGACACTTTGGGGTAAGATTTAAGTTAGAAATATGGTTGGTAATCAATAAAAATGAGGTGAGGAGAGAGTTAGGGAACAGAATAGTAGAACAGAATAGAATAGTAAGGTAGGCCTTACTTTGGGCAAAATCCTTCAATAGGGCTATCTCTGGGATAAATACATGAAAGATAGGATACAACTGAATAGGGAAATTAGAAACCCAGATTCCATTTCTAAATCTACTGCCAATTTTGCTATGATGTTAACTTCCAAAGAACAACGAATAAGAGTATTACATTCAGGTCTTGTTGCCACACTTTAAGTGAAACAAATTATAGATCATTCTAAGATTCCTGAGATTGACCAAGATAGTGAATGGTTTGCCAACCATCTTATTTGAAGAATGATTGATGGGAACTAGAGATGTTAGCCTGAAGAAGAAAAAATATGATAGTGATCTCTCATTTTAAAGGATATAATGTGAAAAGAGGAAGTTTATTCTCTAATTGTCCTGTGTTCAGAACCCCAACCTAGAGAGTATTGTGGGGTGGGAGTCTTCTGTGATGCTATCTGAAATCCACTGTTAGAACTAGTAGCAGAGGGGGCGGAGCCAAGATGGCGGCGTAGAAGCAGCAAAGCACCACAGCTCCCACACAAACACACTAAAAAACTCATAAAATGGGACTCAAACAGATTTTCAAGCTCCAAAACTCTCCAAAAGACAGAAAGCATATCTGTTGCTACAGGCAGCTCAGCAGGTGGGGCTCTTCACAGCAGTCTGGGAGCCATGGCCGAAACAACAGCCGGATCAGGCCCTGGGGCATCAGGCGAGGAGCTGCATCTATAGGAGAGCAGATTGGCTGCACTGGAGGCACAGTTACCACATGTATCAGGCCAGTAGAAAAAAAAGGCTAAGAAAAAGGTCAGTGGATTTTGCTAACTTAGGAGGAGAAGAGCGGGTCTGTCGAAATTGCTCCCAGGGCAAGGAAGCA
>CM053598.1:196597875-196617168 GCA_028646575.1 Pseudocheirus occidentalis
TCTTCAGAATGCTTTTGAGATTCTTTTTCCATCTGGGAAATTCGACTTTTTAAGGCATTCTTCTCCTCCTCGGCTTTCTGGGCCTCTTTTGACATTTGAGTTAATCTATTCTTTAAAGTGTTGTTTTCTTCAGTCAGGTTGTTGACTCTCTTTTCATGATTTTCTCGCATCGTTCTCATTTCTCTTACCAATTTTTCCTCCACTTCTCTTATTTGTTTTTCAAAGTCCTTTTTCAGTTGATGTATAGCTTCTAGGCATTCTTCAAGTGTCTTGGAAGCATTTGGTGTGGGAGTTCTGACTCTGTTGTCTTCCTCCCTTTCCATGCTTTGATCCTTTTTGTCCGCAAAAAAGGATTCTAGAGTTTTATTGCTGTTCTTATTTTGCTTCCTTTTTTTCATGTTGGCCAGTCAATTAATTGGTTGTTTTTTTTTAGCTCTGTAAAACTCTGCTTCCAGGGGGGAAAGCTCTATTCTAAATCGCTGGGGTTTTCCCAGCTGCCTGAGCCCTTAGGGGGCTATTGCAAGTCCCCCAGCTTTGGCTTGCTGAAAGCGCACCCCAGGACCACCACCCAACACCACAATCTGGATCCAGGCCACTTAATGCAAGAGCACTTGGCCCTGATCAATTGATTCAGCCACCTTTGCAGAGTCTGCAGGCCACGGGCTCTGAAGCAGCCCAGTGGGGGCCACCGCTGCCGGTTCCAGCAGTTCCCTTACCCCACTGCTTCCTTGCCCCAGGGACAGATTGGCTGAACTCCTTTTCCTCCCCCAAATTAAGTTTCAAAGTTTCACTTTCACTGACTGTCTCTGATCTTGGTTTGCAGGATTTAAAGATCCCCTCAGGTGCTTTAGATCTCTGAAGTAGACTGATGCTGAGGCTTGGGAGGCTTGGCTCCTCCTGCCCACCCTGGGGCCTGGCCTGGCTGCATTGCAGTTTTCGGGCTGGGCTGGTCTCATCTCCCGGCCTGCCGGCCTGCTGAATGAGCCCCTCCTGCTGAGCTGCCCCTCTCCAATCCCTGTTTTTCACGCCTGCAGACTGGTTGCTGCGCGGCTCGGCTTGGCTCAGCTCAGCTCAGCTCCTTCCCACCACCCCCGGCCTGGCCGCGGTCTCAGCTTCTGTCTGGGCCGGCCTCAGCTCCTGGGCCCGCCGCGATGAGCCCCTGCTGCCGAGCTGCCTTCAGCGAGACATGTATTTTCTGTATTTTTGTGAGTCTGAGAGTCCTAGACTTTGTCTGGGGTCATATTTTATGGGTGTTTAGGGTGGTTGTGTAGGAGCTACAAAGCCTTGCTACTTCTATGCCGCCATCTTGGCTCTGCCCCCCCCCCCCAACCTATGAAGGGTTTTAGATGTTAAGTAGAGGATTTTTTATCTGATCACAGAAGTAATAGGGAGCCATTGGGATTTATTGAATATGGGGTTAACATAGTCAGACCTGCATTTTAGGAAGATCAGTTTGGCCACTGAACAGAGGACAGACTGGAACAAGAAGAGACTTATGGCAGGGAGACTAACCATTAGGTTATTGTAACAGTGTAGGTATGAGGTAATGAGGGTCTGTGCCAGACAGGGTACATATATGAGAGATGTTACAAAATTGACCGGCCTTGTTGAGTATCCTTTCTATGTTATGGGAAAGTAAATATCTATTAATTTGCCAATTAGATGATCCATACATGTCCCATTTGATTTCAGTCCAGACCAGCATGAAACCTGGACTGCAACCAGCTCTCTGAAACAAGACAAGGTATGGAAGACATACTTTCAGGTTTATTCTGCATTATTAATATTCTCAATCATGTTCTTAATTCTAGACAATCAACAAAACAATAAATCAAGCCCCAATTTGCATTATTCCATGGTTTAAATACTCTCACTGAAAATTTAATAATTGTCTGTCCCAAGCCAGTTTACAAAGCATTTGTTTTACAAGCTCACAAGGTAAGCAGTACCAATATCATCTTCTTTTGATACATAAGGGGACTGAGGCTCAGAGAGGAGTTGACCAAGGTCACATGGCTAGTTCAAATGCAGGTCTTTCTTCTAATTTTAAATCCAGCAGAAAGTAGTGACCTTTCTGGTCCAGGGCTGCCTCCTGTACGCAATAGTTTCTTGTCTTATTCCACAAAGGCCTTTTTGAGGTCATATTTTGAAGCTATATTTATTTTGAGGGATCCATGATTTCCTTGTTGTTGTTGAGGTCCACACCTCTTAATTCTGGGCAGTTCTCATCTATGTTTTCCCACATGACATACACACAGAAAGTCTAATCAAACTACTCACTTTTATATATTTTGGGTTTATTAATAGATTGTCTTTCAAGGTTATCGACTTGAGAGGCAAACTAACACAATTTGTTGCTGTTGAATCTTTTTCTGACACTTTGTGACCCCATTTAGGATTTTCTTGGAAAAGATACTGAAGTGGTTTGCCTCTTCCTTCTGCAGCTCATTTTTACAAGCAAGAAACTGAGGCAAACTGGTTTAAGGGACTTGCCCAGGGGTTACACAGCTAGGAAGTATCTGAGGCTGGATTTGAACACATGAAAAGGAGTCTTCCTGTCTCCAGGCCCAGCTCACTACCTAGCTGCCCATCTTAAAGCTTGTTTTCTTCACAAAACATTTTCAATTTTAAAAGTAGATCCTTGAAACCTCTAATGTCTTAACTCCAAATGGAGGGAATTATAGGCACAACAGCAACAAGCCAGTGGAAAAAAGATTTCTGGAGAAGGAGCAACTTTTAGCAGGGCCTTCATCATGTTCCACAGATAGTCAATGATACTTGTGTAAGCCTGGCCTGGAATTTGTACGAGAGCTAGTTTGGCTGGGGAATAGGGCAGCAAAAGGAGAACTGAAGAATTCTGTCCCATGCTTTTACAGTTCCTATAAGGAGTTCTTAGGACTAGACTCCCCTGGGATTGACCCCTAAAGAGCTATTTGTTCTTTCCCTGCTTCAGTTACCTTGGCTAATCCCTTTAGGAGTATCTAAACCTAGCATAGCAGACCCTTTTACTCTGGAGGTAATTCCAAGGGATTACTGAACCACTGTTCAAAGGGCTTCACCGAGGAGTAGGAACAACGTGACCAACAGCAGTGAATTAACCAGAACATCATTCTCAAAGTGGGAGGTGGGGGAAGGAGGTTTCACAGAGAGGCAAAGACCACTTTTAGCAAAGAAAGATGTCATATTATTGCTAATTTTTGTTGTTCAATTGTGTCTGACATGGGGTTTTCTTGGCAAAGATCCTGGAGTCCTTTTCCTGCCATTTCCTTCTCCTACAGATTAAGGCAAACAGAAGTTAAGTGACTTGCCTGAGGTCATACAGCTAATAAGTGCCAGAGGCTGAATTTGAACTCGGGTCTTCTTGACTCCAGGCCCAGCACTCTATCCACTGAGGCATTTAGCTGCCTCCTATTAAGGTTATTAACAGTCATTATCATTAGTATTGTTGTTGTTGAGTCATTTTTCAGTCATGAAGAGGCTGGAGGGGTTTGCCATTTTCTTTCTCCAGCTCATTTTACAGATGAGGAGCTGAGGCAAACAAGGTTAAATTACTTGCCCAGGGTCACACAGCTAGTCTGAAGCTGGATTTGAACTCATGAAGGTGAGTTTTCCTGATTCCAAGCCAGGTGCTCTATCTACTGCACCACCTAGCAGCTCATTATTACTGTCAGCCATCCTATTAGCCAAATCAAATTTCTAGTCAATGTTTGTTGGGGGAGGAGGACAGGTTAGAAGGTGAAAGAAAAATTGAGACCCAGCAGCTTCAAAATAATTTAAGATTATATCCCAAGGAAGGGCTAAGGACTTTACAACAAAATCCAGGTGCTTTTCATAGTTCTTTGAAGCTCAGCATCATAGCTTTGCAAATGGACAGAGGTCAATTAGATCCCAGAACAAGAATTAGAATTTCTGGCCCCAAAATCTTTCCTTCTACCTCCCTATTTTTTACTATAACAAATTTCAACTCTGATCTTTCTCTGAGGAAGAGGGCTTTTCACTCATATACTACCCCAATAGTACTTTAAATTAATAAAGCTGATCCCATTTTGTGCATCCTCAGATAGTCATCTCCTAGACCTACAGGAGAAGGAAGATGATACTGCTGCCTACTTCTGTGGAGGTTTCCGGAGGAGGGTGCAGGAACCTGAGGGGAATGCAGAATCAGAGACCTCTGGGAACTGCTTACTCATGAAGGAAGAGACTGCTTTGCAGCTGGCCCAACCCCAGTCAGTCTGCTGATTCACTGATTTATGCTGGGGCTGATCTGCTGCTCTTCCTGAACTTCTTTTACCACGCCACTCCCATTACTACTCCAACGCTGCCCACCTCTCCTGCTATTCACAATCCTATAAGCTCACAGGCTCCTAGATTCAGAATGGGAAGACATCTTAGAGGTCACTGAGTCCAATCCTCTCATTTTATAAATGAGGAAACTGAGGTCTAGAGAAATTAAGTCATACAGGTATCAAATAGCAAAGGAGGTAAAAAAAAAATGGGGATTTGAACTCAGGTCCTCTGACCCCCAAATCCAGCAGTAGTTTTTCCACTAAAACATGCTGCCCCTTCACAAATCTTAAAGAATTTTTATAAATGATGCAAATATAAATTCGTCATATTTTCAGTTCTCAGCATTTCTTCCAACCCTTCCATCATTTCAGAAATAGTCCCTTACCTTTCTATGAATTGCAAGAGAAACTAACCTCCCAGAAGAAAAAAAATCTCCTTTGCAATCCTCTTCCAGTTTCCACAAATGTACAACTGCTTGGACAATGATGAGAGGATCTTTCTCTTTGTCTTTTTCTTTGTCTCTCTCTATTTCAGACTCTTTGTCTTTTTTGCTGCTTTTATGGGAAGGAATTTAACTTAATGAGTATCCAGCTGCTTTTGTCATGGGTGTGAGTCTTAGGAAAAAATGAAGAAGACTCCTTTGAACATTTACCTTTTCACTCTGACCCTAACATATCCTCAGCAGCCAAGGAAGATGATCAGGCCAGAAGCAATTTCAGAAGGGGATTGACCATGGCTGCAAAGAAAAGCTCAGCCCATCTGATTGATCTATCAGTTATTTATGTTTCCCATGACGTTCCAGAGCACTGAACCTTTTAAAGACAAGTGCCCTGTCAAGAGGGCATTGATGGTTCTAATGATTTTGCTTGTAGCAGTTGTCTGTAGTCACTAATTAGCTCAGGCCCATCATGGGGAGGGAGGGAAACGAGGAGAGCAGCTCCAATTTACAAAGTGGGAGGCCGGATCTCTTCTACATCCCCAGGCTAAGTCTAGCAATGCTGGGAAGATCTTTATTTCCTTTCCAAATCCCTGAGGATTTTATCTGTAGATTGGAAACTTTCACTCTTCTCTACTCTCCAAAAACTTAGCTTGATGGGATGCTGGTATCTTTGGTGTGGGATGATTCCCTAGTGGGGTTCAAATTCTGAGGCAAATATGTGCTGGGGCCCCTCCCCCCTGCTCAGTATCATGATTCAGTAAAAAGGACATGCAATTTAGAATTTGTGGGTCTGAATCCCAATTCTGCCACCTGTGCGACCTTGGGCAAGACACCTCACTAGGCCTCAGTTTCCTCATCTGAAAAATGAAGGAGTTTTCCAGTTTTAACCCTATGCCTCTAAGTTGGTGGATTTGATATTATCAGAGGACAGCTGAGATCATTGGAACCTAGAGGGTAAACATGACTAAGGGGCATTAGTCTGCTGAAGGTAGAAGCACTATAAAGGAAGGGGTATCATCAAGACTATAAGCAGCATGAAAGAACCATCTTTGGAGGGATAAAGGATGGTATTCTTTTCCTTGTTAACTATGCCTGATGTCCTGGGCCAGTGACCCCCCCCCCCCTTTTGCCATATTCTAGGGATAATTTTGCTTCTGATGGTTGGAGGAAATCTCTAACCCCAGGGAGTACCACCGCTCAGGCAGCCCAACCTAATGTGGCCACTTTATACCCCCAAAGCAGCTAGGCGGTGCAATGGATAGAGCACTGGCCCTGGAGTCAGGAAGAACTGAATTCAAATTTGGCCTCAGATTCTCACTAGCTGTGTGACTTTGGGCAAGTCACTTAGCCCTGTTTGCCTTAGTTTCCTCATCTATAAAATGAGTTAGAGAAGGGAATGGCAAACCACTCCTGCATCTTTGCCAAGAAAACCCCAAATGGAGTCATGAAGAATCTGACATGACTGAACAACAACAAAAACACCACCAATTTTTCCATTCAAATGCCCAAAAGAGGAAGAGCCTGAGAATAAATCTCTTGACCCCATGGAAAAGCCATCTCCAAACCTTGATCCTGTGAAAGGCCACCCTGCTAATCCAAATTGAATATGGTCAATAAAGAGTAGACATCTTTCTCTCTGCCTCCAGGGATCAAAAGGGTCACTTAACCTTAGATCTCCACAGGACTTTCCCAAGTTCCATGTCTAGCTTTCCAAAGGTTTCTTACTAGAAATTCCCTCAGTGTCAAGGTGGAGGAGGGGGGGGCAGCCTAATCTCAGGTTTTATACATTCATTTATACATTTATACATTCCATCCCAAGTCTTTTAAAAGCATTACTTTCACAAGCAGACTCTTCCAACTATTTTAGCTTATTAACCTTTTGCCTAAGAGATTGAGCTGATTGGGGTGGGGGTGGGGATATGGGAGAAGAGGAAAGATTGAAATATCCAGTTTAGAGCTGAAACTAGGGTGGGGCAGCTTTGTTCTGGGTGTCTGAACTTGGAGCACTTCCTTCTCATTCTCGTCTGGAGACCACCATCCTCTCTTTCTTCTCTATTCAGAGTCCTCTGTTGACCCATGCCCCTGTGGGGTTTGGAGGGTAAAGTTAGGCCCCAGGACAGAGCAAGACATTGGAGGTACTGGGCCAATGGAGTTCAGAGGGAGTACCAGGCTACCATTTCTACTGGCAGGACTGTATCTGCTTGACTCTCTTCTAAGGTCTGTCTGTACTACCCTTCCACCAATGGGACTTGTCCTGGATGCCAGAATTTCTAGTTATGCCTCTGGTCCAGTCTCTCTGCCACAAAAATGTACTTAGCCTGGTGAGGGTTAGGAAGTCAATGAAATCCAGAAATAGTTTTATAGTGAGGGTCTCTCTCCAAGAAAATTCCTTCTGGTTCTACATGGAGATGGTGAAGTCTCCTCCCATCTCTTCCAAACACAGGTGCTGTCAGCCCATCCCTTCTGTATGAGGTGACCCCAATTCACAGCTGAATAAATGTCTGCATGTGGACTGGTCCCTGGATCAAAGTACCAATTCCACTTATACCCCTCAAACAGAAGTCTAATATTCTCTTCATTCTAGTATCTTAGGCCATTTGGGAACAAAGATCGACAAATGAAACCAATTTCCAGAAGGAGCAAATGAGGCCTGGAAAAAGATGACGTCAAGGTAATATAACAAGGCACAGGCAGAGCCAGTCTGAAATGTCAAGTGTCTTGACTCCCAGTTTATTGTCTGACCAAGAGAAGCTTTTCTCGAAACCAAGAGCCATTTTTCCCTTCCCTTCCTCCCTCTTCTCTCACTCCTCCCCCATCTCTGTAGAAAACATGCTTTCCTTTCCCCCTCTCCATCACTCTCACTCCAGCTGAAACCACAAGCATCCTTAAAACTCACCTTCTGGACCACTTGGCTGACTGCCTCCCAAAGGGTCTCTTCCAGAGCACGCCATAAAGCTGCACTTTGGTGCTGATGTCCAGGGCATCGGCATCTGTCTGTTCCATGGAAGGGGAGGGAGAAACTGAATTGGATTTGGACGTGAACATTTTTACCTCAGAGGAATTTCCCCCTCCCCTCCTCAAAACTTCTCTGAATCTAGTTGCTGCAAGGAGTTGACCGAAGGCAACAACCCAGAATAACAATGTCTAAGATGGCTGGGAGCCAGAGGCAAACGAGGAGAGCCTACAGATTTGATCAGTCCTCAAGCGGTTCAAGGCATAGTCGATAGTTGTTTCCCGGGTGAAGAGAGGAGCGAGGTTTCCTCTCACCGACTGGTGCATTAAAGCAAAAAGGTCAACAGCCAGCCACAGGGAGATCAGAGCTTTGCAAAGCACGGAGAAAAAAGTAGAGCAGTCTCCCAGAACAAATGGAGTAAGCCAGGTTCCTTAATCTGTTTATGCGGAAGGCAGAGGAGGAGGTGCAGGGAACGATCCCAGGTGGGACCTCGGAGGAAAAGATGCTTGGGTTTCGTCAGTCTGGTATCTGTGGCACCAAAACAGCTCTCCTTTATCACTCCCTCACTCCTTACTCCCCCACCCGTCCGCCACGCACACACCCCAATTCTGGTGGCCTTTGATTGGCTGGGAGTAAAAGGTAAGTCAGGGGCCACTTTAGGTACTCCAATCAGAGTCCCTGAGCTAGCTAGTCTCTGAAGGTCTCTCTGCTACCACTGTCAGAAGGTCAGAAGATGGATTTCCTTAGTGCCAGCATTCTGAAAATAACCACTCACATCCATAGAGCACTTCATGATCTTTAAAAACAAACAAACAAACAAAAAAAAACAACTTTGCTCACGACTCTGAGATAGAAGGTGCAAATATTATGGCCGAGAAATGAAGAAACTGAGGTTCAATGAGTGAGAGTTACAGAGGTTGCTGAGCAAAATTAGGGTTTTAACGATTGCTGGAGAGGGGTCGTGGGGCGGCTGCTCACCATGTTGGATGGGGAGGTTTGGACAGTCGAAGAGCCTTTCCTTGAAGGGTTAACTGTAGGAGGCCACCCTGCCAGAGTGGTACCTCACCCTATCGCCTTAGTTCAAATCAAATCAACACGCATTTATCGAGTGCCTACTATGAGCTAAGCACTGTGGTAAGGTCTGGGGAAGCAAAGAAAAGCAGTATCAGTCCCTGTCCTCAAGGAGCTCACAGTCCAAAACTTCCCCATCACATTTAGTAGCAGTCTTACTGATAATCTTCTAATTTAACCTTATTTATTAAAAAAAAAAGTTATTGATGCTTTTTGTTTTACATCTTGGCCATTACTGGAAATACTCTCTCACACTCTCTTCACCCCAACCCCACTGGATTGAACACTCCTTTGATTTTTAAAAAATTTTTAAACTTAATTTTAAAAATTAAAAAATTCTCTCCTTCCTGTCTCCCTCAACCTCAATTGGAAAAAAAAAAAAGAAAAAAAAAACCTTTGTAACAAATATCTATGATCAAGCAAAATGATTTCTTGTACTGGCAATGTCCAAAAATTATATGTTTCAGTCTGCACACTGAATCTGGATCCCTCTCTGTCAGAAGGTGAGTAGCATATTTCATCATGAGCTCTTTGGAATCATGGTTGATCAAAATTCTTAATTCCCTCAAAGTTTTTCATCTTTACAAATTTGTTGTTATTGTATAAATTATTCTCCTGATTCTGCTCACTTCAATTTGCATCTGGATTGCATTGGAATTCCAGGTTTCTGTGAAGCCATATGTCAACATTTCTTCTAGCAAAATAAAATAATTTTATATTCATATACCATAATTTGTTTTGCCGTTTGCCAATTTATGGCCACCCCCTTAGTTTCCAGTTCTTTGCCATCACAAAAATAAATACTTTTGTATTTATGGATCCTTTTCCTCTTTCTTTGATCTTTTGGGGTATAAGCCTAGCAATGATATGCCTGGGTCAAAGAGAGACCACAGTTTAGTGACTTTGGAGGAGGCATATTTCCAAATTGCTTTCCAGAACATCTGGATCAATTCACAGCTCCATCAGCAAATTGTACATTAATGTGCCTGTTTTTCCACAGTCTCTCCAATATCCATCCTTCATCTTCTTTGTCAGTTTTGCCAGTCTGATGGCTTGAGGTAGAAGCAATTTATTATTTAATTTGCATTTCTCTAATAATTAAATTTGGAGAATTTCTTCATATGGCCATTGAGAGCTTGGGTTTATTCCTTAGAAAACTGCCTGTTCATATCCTTTGACCATTTATCAATTCAGGAACAGTTCTTCTCCTTCTTCTTTTTTTGGGGGGGGTGGGTGGGGGAAGGCAAGACAATTAGGGTTAAGTGACTTGCCCAAGGTCACTCAGCTAGTTAAGTGTCAAGTGTCTAAGGCTGGATTTGAGCTCAGATCCTCCTGATTCCAGGGTCAGTGCTCTATTTGCTGCACCACTTAGCTGCCCCCAGTTCTTATTCTTATAAATTTCAATCGGTTCCTTTTATATCTTTGAAACTAGATCTTTATCAGATATACTTTTTGCAGAGTTTCTCCCAGTTATCTGTTTTCCTTTTTATTTTTAGCTGCATTGGTTTTGTTCTTGTAAAATATTTTATATTTTGTGTAATCAGAATTGTCTGTTTTCTTTTGTGATGTTTCTAACCCTTGTTTAACAATGAATTGTAAAGCCAAGCACTAGCAGCTTTTCAGAAGAATGCTACTGTGAACAGCTTTTATGGTTGTGATTGCACAGTATAGTGAGTGTTCTATTTATTCCATAACAAATCAGAGCAAAACGCTCACAGAAATCAAAGTATAGCATCCACAACATTGCAACTTAACACATATAATCAAAAAACAGCATTAACAACAACTTGTCACAGAAAATGGCTACATAGTTTTCACTACAGTGGTCACAAAGTTTTGAACAAAGAACAATCATTAAGTAACTCAATCATTCAATCATCTTACTCCTTCAGTCATCCTCAGGGAGGTCTGCTTCCTCAAGGGACACAAAGTACAGCAGTCAAAATTCTCCCCTCATGGGGCACACTAAGTTAACTCAATCAGTCACTTATTCAGTCATCAGTCACTAAGCATAAACATTTATTCAATCAATCATCCTTCATCATTCACTATTCAATCATCAGAAAATACAGACCCTCCACCCCAGGTCACTAGTAAATTTACAATTTCTCAGTCAGTACCCAGTATCCAAGTAAAAGTCTTCTATCAGCTTGACTTGGGGTGGTTTCTCAGATTCACTGGATCCCCTTCCATGGTCCCAGATCCTACCTGGATTGGCCAAACTGTCACCTGAGTTCAAAGGCAGACAGCTCCCAGGTTCTTGTCCAGCTCTCTGTGTAGTTCCTGCTCCACAATGGAGCTCACCGTGTCCAGTCCATCTCAAATCCTTCCAAGTCTCTGTTCCTGGGAAGACAAGGCTTAACAAAGTCACAAAGTCTTAAATTCCTCAGTCTTTTGTGAGCTCTGGCTGGCCCTCGGACTCAGCAGAAGTTTTAATCGGTTCCCAGAATCAAAATCACTCCAGGTTTTCAAAATCAAAATAATTGTTTTCAGCCTGGGGGAGGCTTTCCTCTTCAGCCTCCCTGGTGGCAGCAGCTTCTGCATCCATGGAGTTTACTCCATGAAGATCTTTGTCAGTTACCAATTCTCATTTTTCTTCTCAATTCTCAGTCCAGCAGTAGTAGCCCAGCCTCTAGATGCTGTTGAGAGAAATTCTTTCTTTCTCTGGCAGCAGCAGCAGCTTCTGCCTCCAGATACTTGTCCCAAGAAATTCTGTCTCTTCCTCTCTGGGTTTTTCCTCATATACACACAGCATTAGCTTCCTGTTTCAGTCAACCCCTTCCTGTTAAGTCAGCAACAGGAATTCATAACTTTTTGATTAATTACTAAGTGCTAAGTATCTGTTACCTTTGCCAATACAAAGGGATCTTCAAATTCAAATTACATTACCACTATGTGAACTCTTCTCTAATTCATCAGTTTGAAAAGTACTTTCTTCCTTGTTCTTGTAACTGTCTCCTTTTTTGTCTTTTTTGTCTTTTTTGTTTGTTGTCTCCTTTTATATCTAAGACACAAATCCATTTGGAGTTTATCTTTATATATGGTGTGCATAAATGCAAGATTGCTTCCCATGAACCCTCCTTTCACACCAATCTTCTTGTCTTGAATCCAAGTGGTCTTATAGCTTTGCCATTCACCTCTTTAAGATTTCTACACTCAGAAGCATAGCTGATCATACTTTATAACTCTGTTTTTATTTGCCAGCTAAAAAATACCTTTAAGCAAAACTGGGCTGAATTAGTAACCACTTGTGTGACCTTGAAAAAAAATCACTCACACTTTGAGTCTTAGTTTGCTCTTTAGTAAAATAGAGATGGAACTGGATGATTTCTATAGGCCTTTTCCAGCTCTAAATACTATACTGTTATGACTCTAAAGGGGCTTGATGTAATGCCATGCACAAGCAGCTTCCCAAAAGAATGCTATTGTGAGCAGCTCTTAATGTTCTTATTACACTGTATAGTGAACACTCCATTTATTCCATTACAAATCAAGGCAAACATTCACAACAAATAACAATATAATATTCACAACATTACATCTTATCACAGAAAATCACAATATAGTGTTCACAACAGCTTAACATTAGAATGGCCACATAGTTTTCACTAAAGTGGTCACAGTATTTAGAACAAAGAACAATAGAATAACCATCTGATATCCCTAAGGAAGCAAACCCTCCTTACTTAATCATTGTCATCTCACAATACAACAATCAATCTTCCATTTATGTGGCAATTATAGATTAATTTAATCAGTCACTTATTCAACAATCAGTCACTAAATATTGTTAATCACTAAATACAATCATTAGAAAATTATACAAACCTTCCACTCCTCAGTGTCTAATAAACTTCAATTTCATCACAGCATTCAAAATCCAAGGAGAGGCCTTTTCTTCATCTTGACTTGGGGTGGTCTCTCAGATTCCCTGGATCCCCTTCCATGGTCCCAGCTCCTACCTGAATCCACCAAACAGTCACCTGGATTCAGAGGCAGACAGCTCCCAGGTTCTCGTCCAGTCCTCTGGGCTGTTCTGGCTACACACTGAAGTTCACAGGGTCCAGCACATCTCCAAACCTTCATAACTTCTATTGCTGAGAATTCAAGGATCAACCAAGTAACAAACAAAGTCTTATCCTGGTCATACTTCTTCAGTCCTCCAAAAGTTTGGCTGACCAGAAGAAATCTCAGCCTTCCAAGCGGCCTTCTCAGCAGCAACTTCAGCCTTCACCAGATTCTGGTCTCATAGAAAACTCCAACTCAGTTCTCAGTCCAGTAGCAGCCCAGCTCCCAGATGCTGGAACAATTCTGCTTCTTCTACCAGGAATAAAAATTCTTGATTCTGACTGCCTCTCTCTTGGGTTCTTCTTTCACACACACACACACACACACACACACACACACACAGACACACAGACACACAGACACAGACACAGACACACACACACACACACACACACACACACACACTGGTTTCCTGTCTCAGTCAACCCTTTCCTGTTATGTCAGCAACAGGAGACAAAGTTCACACCTTTCTGTTTCTTTCTTTTAGTTACTAAGGGCTAAGTACCTGCTAAATTAATTACTATTACACTTGAGTAGTTAGGAAATAATAATGATGATAATAATGATGATGATATATATTGCCTTACTATGTGCTAAGTGCTTTATAAAGATTATCTCACTTAATCCTCACAACAATCCTGGGAGACAGGTGCTATTATTATCCTCATTTTACATTTATGAAACTGAGGCAAACAGAGGTTAAATGTCTTGTCCAAGGTTACACAGCTAGTAAATGTTTGAGGTCAAAGTTGAATGGAAGTGTTCCTGATGCCAAACCAAGTGCTTCATACATCACTCTACCTAGTTGCCCAACAGGGTACAGAATCTATGTGAGAAGGTTCCATTGGGAAATGCAGGTAATATGATAATAAGAGATATCAATAAAATTTTATTTTAAGAAAGAATTTTCATTCACCTCAATAAAACAAAGTTTAACTCAAAGGGGGCGACTTCCTTCAGGGCTTTGTAAGATTATAGAATTTAAAGCTAGAAGAATCTTAGAGGTCATCTAGTCCAATCTAATTTTATCTAGAATGAAACTGAGCTCCAGAGAGGTTAAGTGACTTGCCTAAAGTTATACAGACAGTAACAGCTGGAATTTGAATCCAGGTCTAAATTCAATGTTCTTTATATTACATGATCACACATCATCCCCACCCCAACTGCCTCGATTCTCATTGTCTTATTAAGTCTAACCATTCCCAACATCCAGGACTATACAATAGCCACATTATCTTTCCCCAGAGAGGTGGGCCACTGGCTCATTGCTCAGGGACAGAGAAATCTGGCTATGCTCTATATCTTTGCTGTTTTTAAGCACTGATGTTTGTATTTGTGCTATATAGTTATAGGTTTTGGACCTGTTCTAACTGATCTTTGCAAAGGATTATAAATAGTTTTGGCCCAGGGAAGAAATATAACCCTTATTGAGCTGAGTCACCCTGCTCTCATTGGGTTTTAGGACTGGGGTTTTTCTCGGCAAGGATACATACATTTCCTTCTTCGTCTTACAGATGAGAAAACTGAGAGAAACAGGATTAAGTGTCTCGCCCAGGGTTACACAGCTAGTAAGCATCTGAGGCTGGATTTGAATTCAAGTAGATGTCTTCCTGACTCTGGGCCTGGCTTTCTACCTTCTGCGCCACCACCTAGCTGCCCCATCCAGCTGCCCCAAGTTTTGTTTGCTTAATAGCTTATTCTTTAATTCAATTCACTACATAATTAGTAAGTACCTATGTTTAATGCACTATGCTTGGTCTCTGGGTCCAACTGTCTCCAGGATTCAGTGACCTGTCATACTTTAAAACCATTCACTTGGTTTTTTACACCATGCACCAAAATAAAGTCTAAACAGGTTCATGATCTGCCATGAGCTGCTCAGTGTACAGCACTAATCACGGTTCAAGATGTGAATGAGAATGAATCAGGCCATGTGTGTAGTTCAGGGAAGAACTCCATTTATTGATTCTTAGGACAAGGTTTTAATAGAGCTATGAAACAAAGAAATAGGACTCAAGTTTTCTTATCATTATCTTAGTCTGACATATTCTGGAAGTAGCACAGAATGGATAACTTAATATGGATTTGTCATCTAGGTGACTAAAATCTTAGGGTAAAGCCTTTGATCTCAGAACTCAAATAACATCCTTATGGAGCCGCATCTTCAAAGGATACAATTGAGAGCAGGCTTCAAAGCAAAAGCCACATTATCAAAGGTATCACACTTAGAGCTGACTACCCAGAGTTACCTGAGTATTGAAATCAATTTGGCTCTCCACAATGATCTAGCTATAGAGGCTGATACTGTAAGCAATCTGGGACAGCAAGGAATAGTTTAACTGTCAGATTTATGGAGAAGGAAAGAATGTATGATCAAACAAGAGAGAGAGAGCATTATGAAATGCAAAATGGATAATTTTGATTACATTAAATTGAAAAGGTTTTGTACAAATGAAGCCAATGTAACTGCAATTAGGAGGGAAACAAAATAGGTAAGGAATTTTTACAACCAGTATCTGTGATAAAGGCCTCATTTCTAAAATATACAGAGAACTGAGTCAAATATATAAGAATACAAGTCATTCCCCAATGGTTGAAGGAAATTAAAGTTATCTACAATCATATGAAAAAATGCTCTAAACCTCTATTGATTAAAGAAATGCAAATCAAAGCAACTCTGAGGTAGCACATTTCATCTGTTAGATTGGCTAACTGTAATGGTGATGGGGATGTGAAGATCTTCCCTGCCCCTTGTAATGGCAAGCAAACAAGTACTTAGGACTTTGTTTTTTCTGCTTGATTAAAAAAAAAAACCGAACTTGTGAATCCCACAGTGAGAGGAACTTGCTAATGCAACAGGAAGGGGTGGGGCAGGGAGGAGCTAATAATCATACATAAGGAGAGGCCCAGGCTGTAGAGAGAAGAATTGAGAACAGAACTTGTGGTGACAGAACTGAGAACTGAACTGAGAACTGAGAAGAACTGAGAACTGAGAAGATAATTGAGAAGAACTGAGAAAAGAGAAGAGAGGAGAACTGGGAGGAAGCATAGCTGTGGTGCTGGTACTTTGTCTGTCTGTTTTCATGTTACTTTGTTGGATTTGCCTGTTGATAGAGGATGTTGCTATTGTTACAGAAGCCCTGGGACCTTATTTCTAGTTCAGAAGCCCTGAAAGAGGATTTTCTTGTATGTTTACAGAGGTCCTGGAGGAAGGTCATGCTGGTGTTTTCAAAGGTCCTGGGACTATACTGATGATTTGTGTTGATTTCTCAGACAACAAGAAGTTGTTGGGTCTGTGTTGATTTTACAGGCAGATAGTGAATTGATGATGATGCTGGCAATGTTTATGAATGCTATTGTGGCTTTCTTCAGCTTAGTTGTTTTTTTTTTTGGAGGGCAGTTGGGGCTAAGTGACTTGCCCAATGTCACACGACTAGTTTTTGTGTTACGTGTCTGAGGCCGGATTTGAACTCAGGTCCTCCTGACTCCAGGGCCAGTGCTGTATTCACTGCGCCACCTAGCTGCCCCTATTGTGGCTTTCTTAAGCTTTTTCTTCCCAGGAATAGAAACTGTGAAGGACTTGAGGTGGACTGGACACTGTGAGCTTCAATATGAAACAGGAACTGGACAAGGAGCTAGACGAGGAGTTGGAAGCTGTCTGTATTTAAACCCAGATGACAGTTGGGTAGATTCAGATAGAAGCTGGACCCATGGAAGAGGAACCACAGAAGCTGAGAGCCAGCCTCAAGTTAAGATGAAAAGACCTCTCCTTGGGTATTTAATGCAAACTGAGAAGATCATGATTTACTGTGGCCTAGGGGTGGGAGGACTTTATTCTCTGTGTCCTGTACTTCTTCAGGATGATTGAAATAAGGATGACTGGAAACTAATCTCCAATTAAGAAGAAAGAAGACTTTTTGACTGAGAGATTAAGATAATATGATTTAGGAGTGGAGAACTTTGACCTTTGTACTTTGTGTCCACCTTTGTAAGGATGATTGAGTTAATTTCTTACCCAATGATATCTTTTGCTTAAAACTATGTGACCACTTTGGTGAAAACTATGCAGCCATTTTAGTAATAAGTTGTTATGTCATAACATTGTGAATGCTGTACTTTGGTTTCTGTGAATGTTTTGCTTTAATTTACTGCTGAATGAATAGAGACTTCATTGTACTATGTAATCAGAATATTGAAGCTTTTCACAGCAGAAGTTCTCTGGAAAGCTGCTCATGCTTGGCTTTACACTAACATGCCAAACAGGAAAATGATAAATGCTGGAGAATATGTGGGAAAATTGGAACACTAATGCATTGTTGGTGGAGTTGTGAACTGATCCAACGATTCTGGAGAGCAAATTTGGACCTCAAAGGACTATAAAAAAAGTGCATACCTTTTGACCCAGCAATACCACTTCTAGAGCTGTATCCCAAAGAGATCATACAAATGGGAAAAGGACGCACATGTACAAAAATGTTTATAGCAGCTCTTTTTGTGATGGCAAAGAATTGGAAATCAAGAGAATGCCCATCAATTGGGGAATGGCTAAATAAGCTGTGGTATATGAATGTAATGGAATACTATTGTGCTATAAGAAATGAGGAGCAGATGGACTTCATAATAACCGGGAAAGATTTATATAAACTGATGCTGAATGAGGAGAGCAGAACCAGGAGAACTTTGTACACAGTTAAAGACACATCATATCCATGATGACTGACTTTGATAGACAGCACTCTTCTCAGCAATACAAAGTTATAAGACAATTCCAAAGGACTCATGATGAAAAAGGCTATCCATATCCAGAGAAAGATTTACAGAGTCTGAATGCAGATTGAAGCAAGTTACTTGCTCTCTCATTTTTGTTTTGTTTTGTTCCTTCTTCCTCATTGATCATTCCATTGGTTATAATCCTTTTTTACAACTTGACTAATGTTTAATGTGAAGGTATTTGAAGAACCTATATCGTATTGCATACTGCCATGGGGGAAGAAGGGGAAAAATTTGGAGCTCAAAAGTTTGTGGAATTGAATGTTGTAAACTAAAAGTAAATTAATTAATTTTTAAAAATTTCCTTGCTCTTTCTTGTCTTTTCCTCTTTTCACACAATCAAAAATGCAAAAATATATTTTCTTGGATTTGTTCAGAAAGGAAGTGGGCAATATTCTAAAATATCAAGAATGATGTAGCAGGTAAGTGGGAGTATATATAAAAGAAAACTATTCAGTACAGACTGGTTTGTATCCAAATTTAGCACCCCCTCCTAAATTCTAGCTCTCCCTCAAAGTTAAAGTTACCTGAGCTTGGGCTATAGAATTTCATCTGCCTAGATCTTCATGATTCAGACAGGTTGCTCTCGTGTTAGCCTGAAAATTATGTCTTTTTAATTAGATTGTCCCCATGCAGATTTGGGGTTCATCTACTTGGATTCTTTGGATTGAACTCATTCCTTCTTTTTTATTTGAGGTAAAATAGCAAAAGAACACTAAAGGTGAAAGAGGAGGAATCAAACCTCCTTTGGGAGTCAAACCCCGTCAACTACTACCACCTCTAAGACTCAGATAGAGACAATCTAGGAGTTCAGAGAAAGAGTTCCGAGAATAACAGTGTCCTCCCCCTACCTTGACCACCAGCCCTGCTTCTAGCAGGCCCATCACCAACTGAACATCCTTGATGGTCAAATATGCCTAAGAGCCCTGGGAAAAATTATGTGCCCCCAGACCCAGTCCGTATTCTAGCCCAGTCCCTAATGCCACCAAGTATTCAAGAGATTTGTCCTGGAAACTGCTTCTCTGAAAAACATAACCTCTTCCAACCTTCTTCATCAACCATAGCTAACTGAAGACTCAGAAAGTTTTTGATAGCAAGTTCTTTGACTTGGCTTTGTCAAATGTTTCAACAATAGAAACTTTTGTGATTTTACCATGTAATGTTAATGAAATCAGAAGATCTTCCATGCCCCTTTCTACTGGCACCTAGTAAAGGCACTTAGCACATAGTAAAGGCACTTAGCTCCTTACTTCCAGTTAACTCCTTGGGAGTAGTTAACATCTTAACAGGAAGGGGCTGAACAGGGAAGAGCTATACTGTATATAAGAAAGAGAACCAGGAGGACCTTCAGATTTTCTCCCAGTCACCACCTGGAGACTGCACCTTTTCCTGAGATCCTCCTTCTGCAGCTTCTACCAAGAACTTCCAAGGACCAGGCTGAGGAACTGTTGTGAGTCTGAGAGGGATCCCTGCTTGAGGGAGCCTGTTCTATTTGTGAAGGCTTGGGAATGTGGGTGTCCACTGCATTAACTATGTGTATCAACTTTGTGACCACTATAATGACTTTGGTTTTCTGGTTTTGGGACTTGTCCTTCTGGTTTTGGGACTCAGTATTCTGGTTTCTGAATAAAGACCTTGGTTCTGCCTTCCATGTGGAGAGTTTGTTACATTTTGTGATTCAAAACTATACCAGCATATTCATAAC
>CM053598.1:196617668-196650449 GCA_028646575.1 Pseudocheirus occidentalis
AATATCAGGGCAATTTTCCTTGAGAATTTCTTGAAAGATGCTTTCTAAGTTCTTTTTTTGATGGCTTTCAGGTAGTTCAATAATTTTTAAATTGTATCTCCTGGATCTATTTTCTAGGTCAGTGGTTTTTTCAAGGAGATATTTCACATTGCCTTCTATTTTTTCATTTGTTTGGATCTGTTCAATAGTATCTTGATTTCTCATAAAGTCATTTGCTTCCATTAGCTCCACTCTAATTCTGAAGGGATTATTCTCTTCAGAATGCTTTTGAGATTCTTTTTCCATCTGGCAAATTCAACTTTTTAAGGCATTCATTGGCTTTTTGGGCCTCTTTTGCTATTTGAATTAATTTGTTCTTTAAGGTGTTATTTTCTTCAGTCAGGTTGTTGACTCTCTTTTCATAATTTTTTCGCATCATTCTCATTTCTCTTCCCAATTTTTCCTCCACTTCTCTTATTTCATTTGCAAAGTCCTTTTTAAGCTGATCTATTGCTTGTAGGCAATTTCATGTTTCTTGGAAGCATTTGATGTGGGAGTTCTGACTGTGTTGTCTTCCTCCCGTTCCATGCTTTAATCTTTTTTGTCCCCCAAAAAGGATTCTAGAGTTTGGTTACTGTTCTTATTTTGCTTCTTTTTCCTACTCATATTGGCCAGGCAATTTACTGCTTGATTTTTTTTTAGCTCTGTGGAACTCTGTTTCTAGGAGAGAAAGCTCTGTCCCAAATTGCTGGGGTTTTCACAGTTGCTGGAGATATTAGGGGGTGCTGCAGCTCCCACCAGCTTTGACTTGCTGAAAACGCACCCCAGGACCACCACCCAAGACCATGATCTGGATCCAGGCCACTCAATGCACGTAGCTTCTGATCAATTGCTTTGCCCACCTGCAGTCTGTAGGCCTGGAGCTATGAAGCAGCCAGGTTGGGGTGGCTGCTGCCACTTTTGCTGCTTCCTTGCCCTGGGGGCAGTTCAGCTGGACTGCTTTTCTCCCCCAAATTTAGCTGAATTCTACTGACCTTTCTCTTAGTCCTTATTTCTCCTGGCTTGATAAATCTGGAAAATGCTCCAGCTGCCACTGATCCACTCTCCTGAAGACTCCAGCTGTGGCTCTTCCTGATCACCCTGGTGCCAGGCCATGGTTTCAGCTCTCATCCTGCTGTGATGAGCCCTTTGTGCTGAGCTGCCTTCAGAGAGAGATGTGTTTTCTGTATTTTTGTGAGCTTGGGAGCCCTAAAATTTGTTTAGAGTTGTATTTTATGGGTATTTAGGTTGTCTGTGTGGGAGCTGTGAAACCTTGCTGCTTCTATGCCGCCATCTTGGCTCTGCCCCTAATTCATAGTTTCTTGATGTCATCAGAAGAAGTTTTTAATTTTAACTTTTTGTTGTTGTTGTTCAATTGTTTTTCAGTTGTGTCTGACTCTCCCCGACCCCATTTTCTTGGCAAACATAATGGAATGGTTGTCACTTGCCTGTTGTCACAGGCCTAGTGAGAGTCTGAAGCCAAATTTAAACTCAGGAATATGAGTCTTCCTGACATCAGGTCCAACACCTTACCAACTGACCAGATCAAGGAATTGCTAGGGGAACCAAAGTTCTTTCTTCAAAAAAATTTTTTTAAATTATTTATTTAGTTTTTAGTTTTCAACATTCAGTTTCATAAGCTTTTGAGTTTAAAATTTTTTTCTGCCTCTCTTCCCTCCCCCTTCCACAAGACAGCGTGCAATCTGATATAGACTCTACATATACATTCGTATTAAACATATTTTCACACTAGTCATGTTGAAAAGAATAACCAGAACCAATGGGATGAACCACGAAAAAGAAGAAATAAAACAAAAAAGAGAGACAAAGAGCAAATAGTATGCTTTCATCTGCATTCAGACTCCGTAGTTCTTTCTCCGGATGTGAATAACATTTTCCATCAGGAGTTGTCTTAGAACCCTGCATTGCTGAGAAGAGCTAAGTCTATCAAAGTTAGTCATCACACAATGTACCTGTAACTGTACAATATTATCCTGGTTCTGCTCCTCTCACTCAGCATCAATTCATTGAAGTCTTTCCAGGTTTTTCTGAAGTCTGCCCCCTCATCATTTCTTATAGCGCTCCATTACATGCATATGCCACAACTTGTTCAGCCATTTCCCAATTGACGGCTATCCCTTCTATTTCTAAATCTTTGCCACCACAAACAGACTTACTATAAATATTTTCAAACATGTGAGCCCTTTTCCCATTTTTATGATCTCTTTGGGACGCAGTATTGCTGTGTCAAAGGATATGCATATTTTTATAGCTTTTTGGGCATAGTTACAAATCACTCTCCAAAATTGTTGGATCAGTTCACAACTCCACCAACAATGCATTACTGGAACTGAAGTTCTTATTTTTCTCTGTCCACTAACTATCCTTTCTTATATAATGCCTCCTTAGGGCTCACTCACTCAACTCACACCACTATTAGCCAGTTGGATCCCCAGAAGAGTGGTTGTTACTATTCTGGAGGAGGATTCTAAGAGTAATTCTGGGGGTGGCTATCCTCCCAAACACTAGGTCATGAGACTCCACCAGTGTGTTTCCCTTTAAAAATCAGCTAGTAGACTAATTGGGTCTTTAGGAAAGGTATTTATTTATTTAAATGCCTTCCTTAGGAAGAATAGTAATTACAAATTACACTTCCCTTAAATATTCCCAGAGTCCAGGGTGGGAAAGAGTAAGCAAGAACTTGGTTGCAGTAGCTGTTGGATGGGACAAGCTTATTAGTCTGCTACTGTCTGGGTTCTTGTCAGGATGTGGCATCTTCCATAGGCAGACCAGGAGACCAGTGAATCCTGATTGGTTAGGGACAACTGATTGAAAACACTATATGTATGCCTGGAGAAAGATTCATGGTTTTATTAGGTGGCCTCTTCATTTGCAATCAAATCTCTCATTCATTCTAGGGCGAGTAATTTCTGTTTTGCATCTGAAAGCCTATTCCTTTACCTTTCAATACTTTTTCAATCTATAAGTTTTGGATAAAATTTTATTGGGACATAAGCAACCACCTTTAAAAAAAAGTACAGTTTTTACTAGGGTTTGTTTTTTTTTTTTTAATCCAGGATATATATTGGTCTTCTGGGTTTGCTCTTAAACAGCTGTTGTCTTTTTCTACCTCCCACTACTGGCTAGGCTGAAAGGGCAATTTACCCTCTGCAGCTGGAGTGTTAAATGTTTTCAGCTAGAGCAGTGGTTCTCAACCTTCCTAAGGCCGGGACCCTTTAGTGGTTGTATGTGGGCGTGTCTGCATGTGGGCAGACCCACCTGGAGACTGATAAAGGAGTTTCCTAAGGCCATCAGAAATATATGTGTTTTCCCATGGTCACAGGCGACCCCTGTGAAAGAGTAGTTCAACCCCAAAGGGGTCACAACCCACAGGTTGAGAACAGCTGAGCTAGAGAATGATAAAAACCCAATGAGCTTTGGTTTAAGATTGTCAGTTTTCCCCCTTTGACTCCCATAGAAACTGAGCTTTGAAGGTATTACCTTTGGTCAGTGAAAATCATTAAATATCATATTTTTGACCTAAGTCTGAATTAATCAAATAAAGTGCTTTGCCTTACATTAAAATGCCTCTTTCTGTGTCAGCAACTCCAGAGACCAGATAAGGCTGAAAGTGGGATTTTCCCTTATCTTGGGACATACTCCTTTCGGAAGAAGCCAAATGGATCCAACAGCTTCTTTGTTCTCTGAGTAAATTCAGAGAATATCAGAATATCTCTTACCCTAGAGAGGGCTAACTTGGGAGCATTCTTTCTTCTAAGAATAAGACTCTGAACCTAAGATACTATCTTGAACAAGGGAACCTTTTCTTATCTAAATATTTTGTGGGGCATGTATTATGTTATGGCATATTAATGATAAAGAAAACACAGATGTTCTAGGTTGACACATCATCAATTCTTTGTAATCATAATTTTTACCCTGAATTGGGGTGGTTTTTAAATGTATTTAAGTCTTCTGCTCTCTCTGTTCATTTGTTAGGACCTAGCTCTCCTAACTCCTTGTACAAGTTTTCTAGCTTAAGGGAAGAAGGAATAAAATGCTGTAACTATATTACTATTTGTCTCTCTCCTTTAACCAAACTTTGAGAAGGTTGACATCAGGAAATGAGAGAAGACTTTTTGCTAATTGTTCATATCTCAAAAGCCCTTCCCACTGGAAGACATTCCAAGTTCTTTTAGGGTTATCAGGTTTTGTTTTGTTTTATGGTCTCCCCACCCCCCGCTTCCATACTCCTTTGAGAATCTTATGTAAATGATTGCCTAAGATGACTGCTTGGGGAAAAAAAAATAAACAACTTCTCGCAAAGTGATTCTCACTCTGGCCCTTAACTGGAATAGCTCTCTGTCCTCTACGTTGCCAGCTACTCAAAATCCTCAGGTTCCAAAATAGTTTCATTTTTCTATTTTCTATTGAATTTTCCTGTAGAATTTGAGTGCATCAGATCCATCTGAACCCTTTGAAATCTGCTAGGTCTTTTGAAATTTGGAAAGATCTTAACATCAAACATTAATACAACCAATTAAATTTGTTCAGTCACTACACTGAAATTAATTAATTCCAACATATAAAGTATTATCATAATATTTTAGTCACTAAGTCCTTAATGAATTCTTTGTCCATTTGTATTGTTGTTTACTCATTGAGTTATATTGAGGTGGTGTGGAACAAAGGAAAAAGGGCTGAATTTAGAATCAAAGGACCTGGTTTTGAATCCCAATTCTACCACTGGGCAAATCATTTAAGCTCTCTGAGCCTTACTTTTCTCATCTGCCAATCAATCAATAAATATTAATTAACATGTGCTAGGCTAAGAAGACTGGTTTAGATGACCTCTAAAGTCCCTTCTGAGTCAGCTAGGTGGCATGGGGGATCGAGAGTTTGACCTGGAGTCAGGAAGACTCATCTTCCTGAGTTCAAATCTGACCTCAGATACTGTGACCTTGGGCAAGTCTCTTAACTATTTGCCTATTTCCTCCTTCGTAAAATCAGCTGGAGAAGGAAATTATGGGGATAGGATCAGAACCTCTAAAAGGAAAAGACCATGTCTTTGGGATCTGGACTCCAAAAAGGAAAAGTCCCTGGACTTTACCACAGAGCCCAGATCTCTGGTTCACCCGAGGTACCTGGCCCATCCTAGTCAATAATCCTTTTAACTGCTCTTTCACTGTCTCTGCCTGGCCCCGTCCAGATCTTCCCACAGTCTTTCTGTATAAAAGTGTCTATCTTTCTCCCATGAAATTGCTCAGATTCTTGTATTGAAGGCTTGAGTGGCTGAATTCTTTCAAGGCAGATCCTCGCCCTTTGCCCTTGTATTTTGGGGTTTACTCCAGACTGCAACAGAAATGGAGAACCACTCTCGTATCTTTGCCAAGAAAACCCCAAACAAGATCACGAAGAGTCAAATACAATCGAACAACAACCGAGTGCCTTCTAGTTCTAAATCTGTGATCTTGTGATCTTATAGTCATTCTTAGCATACAATATTTCATCTCCCATCTCCACAGGCCTTTTGGCATTCCTAGCTTCTCTGAGGGCTGAAGGGTTCCTTCAAGAGTCCTTGCCTCTTCCCACCTATTCCCTCCCATGGCTTGTGTCCTTTTCCAGCTCTTTCCCACATTACTTTATATAGATTTTGTATTGATCGATACAGATTTTATATTTATATAGATTTGTATGTTCTACCCTAATAGTAAATTCTCTGTGGGCAGAAACTATTTCATTTTTTCTTTGTATCTCACTGCCTAGTACATCACAGACAGCTGATGATTATTGAATGACTGCATAAAAAAGGTTAATAGGCTCTTTAAGGGAAATAGTGCTCTCTTCTCTGTTGCCATTGAAACTTGTATGAATCAGTAACATCCAGGGACCTCTTTTCTCGCATCTCTGTGCCTCTGGTGCGAGTGCTTGCTAAGTCCTTTTCAGTTCTGCTCATCCGTCTATCACCCAACTCTGACCTGTGGCTCCAAGAAGCTGTAGCATGCACTGCGGTCACACACCTGTAAAACTGTCTCAGGAGATGGGAGAAACCAGGTTAAAGGTAATCAACAGGCCTCAAACCATTGGTGAGTTTGGGGGATGTCTACCCCAAGCAGGCAAAGACTTTCCCTGACAGGACGGGCAGTTGAGAACAATTTATTTTAACCTCCTTGAGGGTAGCATTCAGTAGGGGCTGTGGAGCCCTTAGAGTGTGGTCACTTAGAAAACACCAAGGTCATTCATTGCATCCTGGGCCATCACAAGTTATCTTGACTTTTGTCTTGCCACTGAATTTTAACAATTCAGGAAGAGACTGTACTTAGTACAACTCTGCCTCACTTAAATCCAATTCACTGGAAAGTCAAGACATCACCTGTGAAGTCATTGGTCCTCTTTGAAAATGAAGGACAAATCAAGCCACAGTCCCACAGTCAGATTCAGGCTAATGCAATGGAAACAGACCTCTAGGTTTGATTTCAAGGTTTAGAAAACCTACTGTTTAGCATTTTTTTTTTATTGTTAGGATAACAGAGGCAGCTGGGACTTTGAAAGGGAGGCAAGCATGAGATCCTCAGGGAAGACAGAGACAGAGCTGAGGGGTATGACAATAAGCCCAAGATGCATATGCAGTGAGCCCCCATATGCTTCTCCTACTGAGCTTAGAGGAGACAGGCTGACGCTTTGATGTATGCACCTGCTCACTGAAACTGGGCTTTATGCAAAGAGATTATCAAGCAACTTCAGCTGCTGTGAAGAACTGCTTGACATCCTATAAACCTTTGGATTGCCCAAATCTCTCCACTAACCATTAGATAGGATTAGACAGTGCTGCCATATCCAGAGTTAAACCACAGAACAACATATAAAATGATAAATATTAATTAAATGCCAGGTTTTCCATAGAGTTCTATAGTGGCATTCATTTATTTGGCCTCAACCAGGTTTCCTGGGTTTTGGCAAGGGTAAGGGATACATGGGGAAGGGAGGAGCTTTCTGAGCTATACCCTAACACTTTTATATCAATAGAATGGAAGAATGGGGCCTGATGTTAGATTTGGAATCAACAGAGCTGGTAGAATTGTGTTGTAGTAGAACAGCCAAGCAACCAGCATTCGGTCATACTGATCACAGCTATTGATTACTTCCTACTAATATGCTCACTTTTTTTTTTAAGTTCTAATTTCAGCAACCCAATATGGGAGCCCAGGTCTAGTTAAGAGAGGGAGAAGAGGGTATATGAAGAGGATCAATGATACCAGAACACAATGATATTTGGAAAAATGTGTATATTACTGCTTCCCTAGCCCTGCAATCCATGTAAAATATTAAATCATAAGACATTTCCACATTTAGGTAGTTCCCCGGAAGATGGACAGAATTCCACTGGGAAATGGGAGGTGAGGTGAAAAGGGGAATGCAGTTAGCCTCTACCCAATGCTGCTTGGAAATGCAGCAATTTAACCCTAAGGATTTCAGTGTCCCTCTTTTTAGCTAGATTAAGCCTTTTTCCAAACTGTGCTGCTCTCCTGTGGCCAAAAAAAGTAAAGCAAAGATAATAGCTAAGTTTCTGTTGGTTCATAGATCCATGGAGGGCTTCATTCAGCTACTGCTGCTCTAGAAAATTAAAGGAGTGAATCTCCATCGGATAAAGTGCACCCACACTCACATTTACTTCTCCCTCTCTTCCCCTTTATATGCCATATTTAGGTTTGTAGACTTAGAGCCGGAAGGAACCTTAGAGACGGAACTTCCTCAGTTGACAGATGAAACAGGTACAGGGAGGTTACTCATACCAATTGAGCTAGTGACAGAACTGAGTTGCAAAGATATATTTTAATCTTGTCCTGTGGAGACAGAAAAACTCGTTACAATTCCCTTACAAGAGCATCTTGGGAGAATGTTAATGTCACTTTGTGATTATACACCATCTTCCTTAAGGGTTGCCTATACATTACAATTCCATTACTCCATTCAGGTAGAGAAAGAGCAGGAGGCATATGCTGGTGACCATGCTGAGGGTGATGCGATTCAGAGGCCAATATTCCATCCCCCTGGTAGAAATGGGAGGAGAATTCAGCTTCTGACATTTTATACCTTCAAATGACCATGTTCATCCTTGGGAGCATGGACTGTCTTATGTTTTTCTTTGTGTCCCCAACACGTTTGACTGTGCCTAGTACACAATAGGTACTTTAATAAATGCTGCTAATTTATCAAACAGCTTAAAATAAGGAGTTTGGTTCTCAATGGCTCAAAAAGCATACCTCTGCAAAGTCTGAACCATTTTGGGCAAGAGCCAGAAACTGAAAGAACAGAGGACAACAGTCCCTCTCCTACTGGGAATGGAAAGATCCCAAATCTGGGTATTCCGTGCCTTCTATATCGAATATCTCTTTAGGCCAGGTGGAGACCAGTGGTGCTCAGATAACATGCTGACAGGTCAACCCTTTCCCTCTGGCACTCTCCCTCATTGGGAAAGAGCCCTGCTGGGTACCCTTCTTGCACAGGGACATTTAGGACTTCAGGGACTGAACACAGATAATGAAACTAGTAGACTGTACCATAGTGGGGAGGATTATATAAGACAGAGTCCAAAAAAGAGAAAGTGCTAAGGGGCTAGCCCAGCATTGTACTTTTGGAAGCTACTTGGGAGGGCCAAGTCTGCATGTAGCCTACAGAAAGCAGCATTCTTCCAGCAAGTGGCTTACCTGACCACTTTTTAGCACTGCATTTTTGGTGAAGAAATATTTTTGCTTTTAAAAGTTAAAAACCAGTCCAGAATGCTCTAACTAGATTTTTTTTTCAAAGAAGTTTTTTTTTTTCTGTTTCCATAAGTACTTGTAGGTAAGTTGATTGACCAAATAGAAGATGTTCCTGTCATACTGCACATAGAGAAAACAAGGTAGAAAAATAAGCAATAAGGTTGGTTCCTGAGCACAGAAAAATTCTTTCATTTCCCCTTATGCCCTTATTGCTTTCTCCCCCAGAAAATACATTCCTATGGAAATTTCCAATAAGTATTTCCCCAAGAGCATGTGTTCATTCATTTAGTTTTTCCAAATTTTAAACTCTTTTCTCTTTATTAAAAAAAATGTACTTGCCACCACCATTTTCAAAACTCCTTGCATAGGAGATGTGACAACTTCAGGTTTGTGCAGGTTATACATAGAGATTCTTTCCAATATTCTTTGCTAAGTTTATTTCTGAGTCAAGCCCTGTCAGGAATTTGAAGAGGCTGGCTAAGACCCCATCACAAAGTGAGAACTCTTCGAGTTAGCCTAACCAATTAAAACCTGCACAAAGGAGAAGAGCCAGATGCCCTGGGCTTTATCTGGACCAGAGGGGGACATGCGCATGTGACTAGAAAGTTGGTTTTCTGATGGAAGGAAGATTCTGAAGCCCAGGAGAATATGGAAATAGATCTACATTGTCTATTTTGGCTATTATAGTACCAAAGACTGACTCCTTAGCATTCAGTTCATCACAAATACTAACTCTTCACTCTGATATGAAATACCAGAGATCCTGTACCTCCACTATCATCTATCTTCCTGATTGCTTGGGTCATTCTTTATTTGGGGGATAAGTACAGTGACTGCAGACAGATAATGGAGGGTGATTTTTGAAAAGAAGAAGCAGGATAGACTTTTCTATGCAAAGATGGGAGAAATTAACCCAAATATTTTTAATGCAGGAACTGCTTCTGGGTAGGTAGTAACATGCCATGGAAACCATACCAACAGATTTTAGACTCCTTTGGAGAACAAATGACACATTCTGGCTAAGAACCCTTGTCTCTCTGTCTTCAAGAACTGATAGAGTCATTTTTATGGGACCAGTCTTTCTGAGTTAGAGTCTATAAGGAAAAAAGTCACTGTAGTTTGGGTTACTCTGTAGCATACTAGAAAAGACCATTGGCTCTAGAGTCTGAGGACCTAGGTTCAAAACTCACCTCTGACAGTGTGAACTTAAACTCCCTGGTCCTCAGTTAGATTAGATGCCCTTTGAGGTCAATTCCAGCTTTATATTTATGATCTTATTAGTAAAAAAGGCATAAGAAGGTGGAGAAAGAAATTCTTGTGATCACACATGGACCTGGCAGTTTAGATATCTAATCCTACAGAATCCATGGCCCCCAAAGTGGTTCTTCATAGACCAGCCTTTACATTTCAACTTTCCCATGACTTTACTCAGAGGGAATGAAGGGGATTTATAATGCAGAATTCACCTCCTCTTACCTCCTGGACTTAACTTCCTTTTATAATGGCCCCTTTTATGGATCCCTTCTTTTTTCTTTCCATATCCAGCAAGAACATCGCTACCCACTCAGCATATAAGGTCAAGGCCACGTCATCCTTCTGTGGATTTCAGATAACTCTGGAGAGCAGTAGTCTAGGAAGTATTTTGCTGGGCTCAGCTGGTGAGTCAAGTCATACAGGGACCACCATGGAGGACCAACTACTTACTAGTAGTCTTTGAGTATTTGCTGAGAGATGATTCTATGCCTGAGGACATGGGAATGAGCTGAGATCCTCAGAGGTCCCTATTTGGCATTTATGGCTTAGAGTAAGGGACAAAGGGCTACAGGAGGGTCAGCCCTTGGGTAGGGTGTAGAACATCTAGCACCAGGAAGCATTAAAAGTGGCAGGGAAGCCCTCACTGAGTTAGAGACAAGGAATAGAGCCAGGGACAGAAGTAAAACATGGACATGGTATGAATAGGAAAACATGAGGAGAGAGGTTGACAGAGTAAAGGAGAGGGAGAGGAAAAAAGGGATAGGCAGGGGTATATGTACAGTTCAGAAAAAATATAGAGATAGTAAGCTCCTGCATGCCTGATTGGATATATCTGTGCAGCAAAGAGGCACCCAGGGAATTCACTGAGGATAGCAGTTAGGTAGGTAGCTGGTAATGGTATAACTCCTTCACTTATAGTCAGCACATGGAAGAAAAGGTAACAAAGACACATACATGCATACATATGTACATATACATGCACATATGTATGTATGTGTGTGTATATGTATATCTCAAGACAACCATCCGTACCAAGGCTACCTACCAGGTAACATGTAGATTGGTGCCCTTAGGCAAAGAGTTAGTACATAGGTAAGGGGCAGAGATTAGACCAACTAATCCAAGATCAGAAAAACTGACTTGGGGGTAGGAGAGACTTGAGAAGGACATACATATATACTATTGTCATTTGTGGGAAAGAGTGGCATTACTAATGGATTGATTTCCCCACAAGGAGAGAAAGGTGCTCCTAAACAAAGTGGAGAAAAAGCAAGAAGGCTGACCTTCCTACCCTTACTCCCACATTCCTGGGGGAGATGGCAATTCCAGGTCAGGAAGAAAACAGGAATCACTTCCCGCCCCGGGGAAGGGCAGGGGTGGGCCCAGGCTGTGATGCCATAATGTGGTAAATGGACTCCCGGAAGCGCTGGTCTCGACTCAGCCTCTTGGCCACCTCCTTGAGTTCCTCAATGCTGTTGGCCTCCAACTGGGATGTCATGAAGGACTGGGAAGGTTTCACTGCAAAACACCCGCCCAACACCACTCTTAGAAATAAGCTCTTCTCCACTGGCTCTTCTCATTATTCCTATGTTTGCTTCTTTCAATTTAATATAATCATATCAGTATTGTAAGTACATCTGCAGTGAGGAGTTCATTTGAAATCAACATGTTAAACCTGAAATATGAAATAGCACTCTTCTAGGAATCCTTTTGTCTAGGACAAAAATGGGGTGGGGGAGGAAAGGAGGAGGTGGTAGGTGCTGTGGGACACAGGCAAGCCTCCAAATGTTAGGGGGTTGAGGGGAAGGAGGCCCTATGAGAGGGATGCTGAGGTGACAAGACCCTAGGGGTGGGTTAGAGTGAGAAGTCAACGTCTTTCCCCATAGTATACCAAAATGTGACTCGCTTTTCCTACCCCCAACCCACCTCCACCCCAGCCCAAATCCCACAGGGTCATTGAGAAGGCACTTACTGTCATTCCAGGATGTGCTAGATCTCCTTCGATGGAAACGGCAGCTCTTGATACGACGGGTAGCAGCCTTGTGAATATACACTGAGTTCTTCATGATAACTGGCATCTTAGCTTCTAATTCAGCATTCCGTATACACTCCTCAAAGAACCCTGTGGGGAAAGTGCCAAGGCAGAAATTGATGAGACATCCTAGTACCCTGAGCCTTCCAAAGAATTCCAGGTCAGATTAGAAAATCAAGGACTTCTGCTCCCCCCAAATTCCCCCCAAATAAAAGCAAAAACATTACAATACAGAGAAGTAGGGGAGTTGATTGGGGATATAGAAATCAACCCTTCTTAAAGGGTGGATTGCAAAAATTTGGCAACAGTAAAAGGTTTCTGAACAGACAATGACCAAAAATTAACTAAAAATCAAAGCATAACGAATCTGAGGTGTCCCTGGCAGCACTTGCCAGTACTGCATCATGCAGTATTACTGCATCATTATGCATGTATCATTACTGCAGCCTGGGTGCTGAACACGAAGCACAGGCACTTTGCACTGTGCATGCCCTCAGACCACAAGATGCCAACAAACGCTGCCAAAAAGGGGTCATGAGTAGAAAAAATGTAAGAATCCCTGATATAGATAATGGCCCTGGGTGCTTTGGATGGAGGAATATGGTTATATCCTACCCTCTACCTTATCAGAAGGAGGAACAAAGGACAAAACTCGCCCAAAATCTCTGATCAGGACACAGCAGAAGGAAGAGGGGAAAAGGGGAGGGAGCAAAAACCAGAGAGGAGGAGGGGAATGAGAGGCAGAAGATGGGAAGGAAGAGAAAGAAAGGCAGGAGTCAGAAGAGGAGGAGGAGGAGAGGAGAGATAGAAGAGGAGAAATAGAAAGAGAGGGAGAGAAGAGTCAACATTTATTAATACAGGGACTTAAGGTTTCCAAAATACTTTACATAAAACTATCTCATTTGATCCTCACCATAGCCCCACAAGATAGGTATTACCCTTATGTTATAAATAAAGGAACTGTGGTTCAGAGAAGTTATCAGGCAGCAACTCTGAGAGGTGGAATCTGAAACCTGATGCACCTTGACTCCGGCTTTTTCAATTAGCCTGCCAAGTTCTAAAAGGAAATGCCTAGTGTTTTTCTGGTCAAGTCTACAGTTTGGGATGCGGGTCAGCCTCTGGGTAGGAGGAAAGGAGACCTACTTTTCAGATGGCTGACGTCAGCTCTCATCTTCTCTTCTTTCTCTTTGTTTCGGACCTTGGAGTTGAGCCCTTGTTCCAAGCTCCGTAGGGCTCCTTCTGCCTCCCGAAGTCTCTTCTCAAGGTCCATTCGGACCTTGACCTCAGCCTGAAGTGTGGTATTCGGAACATAGGAAAGAAACTGCTATTGAGGAAGTACATCCCACCTCCTCCATGAAGCCTTCTCTGATCTCCCTTACTAGAAAAGATCTCCTTCCACTAAACTCCTGAAGCAATTATCGGTATAGATGATACATCATTTATTGCTCTGTGTTGTTATTTGTAGATGTGCCTCATCTCTCCTACCAGACTCTGATGTTTTGGAGGGTTACTCTCTCTCTCTTTCTCTCTCTCATACTCAAAAAATATTTGCTAATTGATTAAGGCAGGATGCTCACTGAATTTGCTAACAGAGATGAAACCTCTTCCCTACACTGCTTGCAGTTACCAAAGGCATGGTGTAGACATCTAATAACCATAGTTAGGAGGTAGGGCATTTTCTGTCACCATCCTAGAATGGGGGCCAACCTTCAGCAATTCTCTATTGCCTTTAAGGTAAAATATAAATTCCTCAGCTTAGCATTTAAAGTACTTCACAATCTCATTCCATCATAGCTTTCTAGGCTTATTTCATATTATTCCGTGGCAGACATTTTATGTTCTAGCCGAACTGACCCACTTTTTATTCCTGAAACTTCCCATTCCATCTTTTTGCACCATCCTTTTTCACAGGCTGTGGTCCATGAACTCTATTGTCAACTCTCCCTTTTAGAATCCTTGGCTTCCTCCAAGGCTCACCTTAGGTGCCACCTCCAGCAGGAAACCTTTCATGATTCCCCTAGTTATTGGTATTCTCTCTGTCCTCTAATGATTAGGTATATGTTTACCTTTTTATATTGTCCCCTGCCCCAGTAGAATGTAAGCTCTCTGAGGGCAACAGTTTTTTATTTCTTCTTTGTAATCCCAGTACCCTGTATATAGTATATAACAATTTTAGGGGGGATTGGATTGGGTTGAGATGGAGAAACCCACATGGAGAGAAAGGAATGTGAGGGAAAGGTCTAGTACACACTTATATCCCAAAGATAATCTGGGTAAAAAAGGGCACCTGTGGCCAAGGCTTAGCACCTTGAGGTCCCTCTCGGTCTGCTGCTTCTCCTCTGTCAGCTCCTGCAGAGAGTTCTGCAGGGCCTGTGACTGGCTGGAATAGAACTCCCGTTCTTCCTCCAATGCCCGAGATCTTTCTTCATTTTCCTTCATCCTGTCTCAAGGAGGAGAAGTTTATGACCATCTCTACTCACCCAGTTCACTCTTCCAGTAATGTAGTTAGGGATGGCACTTCAGGAAATGACCCAATCAGAGCACCGCCGGAGGGGTATGAGTGTGTCTTGGGGGGTGGGGGTGGGGAGGTGTCAGAGAATTCTCCCAGCCCTTTGTACACCTGCCTGGAAAATTTCTATGATCTATAGATTACTTTAGCACCACAACCTTCTATCCTACATTAACTATCGACTAATGAGCATAGTTCTCATCTCCATTTGGATCATGTGGAAACTGATTCACAGAGTAAGGAAATTACTCATCTACTTAGCAATGTAACTCAGGTGTCCCAGTTCCCAGCTGAAGTAAGTTCGAATTCCTAGATCCCCTTGCAAATCTTGTATTCTTTAACCTCTTCTCTGCAAGGAGTTTCTCCTCCAGAAGCTGTTGCATCTTCTCTTCAATCTGCCGCAGGTTGCAGTGGAGACCCCCACTGGGGTGGGGCTGCTCGTTCTGATTGGCCTGAGTCTCTGACTGGTTCTCATTCTCCTGTAGCATCTCCAAGGTTCTTTTTTTCTCTATGGAGAGTTCCTAGGGTGGGGATGGAAGTGACAGGGCATAAATGAAGCACTTCCCTTAGGCAGCCAGGTAATACAGTGGTTAGAGAGCTGACAATGGAGTAAAGAAGACCTGAGTTCAGATTCAGTTGGGCAAGTCATTAAACTTTTTTGTCTCAGGTTTCTTATCTGTAAAATAATGACCTACCTCCCAGAGTTGTTGTGAGGATAAAACGAGGTAATATTTACAAACAGCTTTGCAAACCTTAAAGTATGATACAAATACTCTCAGTTATTATTACTTCTGTCTCCAGAGAGTATTGCTCTCCTTTCTCCTTCCTTTCTGAATTTCATTTGAAGCCTCTTTTTTTACCCACAGAAGAAACTATTTCATCACAAATCCCTCTTTCCATGGCTATCCAAAGTCTTTTTTTTTCCTTTTTGGAGGGCAATTGGGGTTAAGTGACTTGCCCAAGGTCACATGGCTAGTTGGCTATCCAAAGTCTAATGACTTACAGCATCATAGGATCCCAGATTTGGAGCTGGAAAGGACTTGAGAAGTCATCTAGTCTAAACCTCTCATTTTATAGATCAGAGAAATTAAATGACATGCCTAAACTCATGCAAGTGGTATATAACAAGAGCTGTGATTTGAACCTGTGACTCGGATTAATCACTCCTTCCAGTGCCTCCCTCCATCAAGAATCAGTTCAGGGAATGGGGCCAAATCAGTTGTTTTTTTCTTTTCTTCTGTGAATTTGGCATATTGTTCCATAAGTTTTCAGGGATGAAAATATCCTCCTTAATCCCAACCTTTACCAAATAGCCAAGCAGCAATTCTCAGTTAGATGGTCCCAAGTAGTGACCATAATGACATGTGGAGGTGAAATGGCAGTGAATTTTAGTATCAGTTTTAGTATCAATATTTAGTCAATGAATTCATCAAGTACCTATTATGTGACAAGCACTGTGTTAGGCTCTGGGGTAAAGAAAGGTAAAAAACAGTTCCCACTTTTGTGAAGTTCACAGTCTAATGGGGAACACAACATACAAATAGCTAGGTACAAACAAGATATATACATGATAAGTGGGAAATAGTCAACAGTGACTAGGCACAGAATTAAGTGGGATAAAGAAAGGATTCCACAAGACAGTGGGACTTTAGCTAGGAGTTGAAGGAAGCCAAGAGGTAGTGATGAGAAGGGGGAGTCATTACATGTGTGACGAACAGCCAGCTAAGATGCCAGGAGTTGGGACATGAGGTGTCCTATGCAAAGAACAGCAAGTGTAGAAAACTTACAGGAGTCTTTAGCCCCACTCACAGAATGTTCCCCTCTCCTATACAAACATCTGCAAGGTTACAGGGCAGATAATCAGGAGGACGTGTAGTCTTGTTTGTTTGTGCCTCCAGACGTGGTCCTATGATAAAGCCCCAATAAATAACTAACCTTAAACTGGGGTAAAGAGTAAACAAGATCAAAGGAGGTCCTTGTACATTGTCTGCACTTTTTCTGGTCACACAGATCTTCTGCTGGGGGATATATAAACTTTGTGAGACCCTTGTATTGTTGGCTCTGTAATAAACAGACTATTGATTACATCTCTGTCTCTTTATTCTCACCACTTGCTAGCCCACCCAACTGTGCTGGCCACAGTACACAAGAATACTTCCCTTCTCTACTTTGCAATCCAGCAGGAAGACTGGTGGTGGAGTTACCTCTTAATTTCCCTTGATGCACAAGTTACTTTGAGGGAATGTGCTTCAGGAGGAAAGTGGTCAGCAGATTGGTTACCTTTGTCACTTTTATACCCACTTAGTCTACTGGGTTTTTGGATTTCTACTGGACAGTATCATAACCAAGACCACTGTTCATTTCTACAAACTCAGAATTTTTAATAATAAGTAAATAACTCTGTGGGCTCTAGGAAGTAGAGGAAATCAGTGTTTTGGGTCCTGTTGGCTGGGGAGGGTTCCTGCAGGCCAGTGTTCAAGAAGACCTCTCAGAGCAATGGCTTTTTCTTCTCCCAGTCCCCCTCCCCTTATAAATGCCCGAGTCTGTTTCCAGGATACACAACTGAAAAAAAATAGCATCATCTGCCCTTCCCAGACAATGATCCCCTTACTTACTTCCAATGTCTGCTGTAAGGATTCAGTGAGGTTTCTCAGCTCTTTCTTCTCTTGTTCCACCCCCTTGAGGCATCTTGCTGTCAGCTCCAACTCCCTAATGAGACAGAGAGCTTGATACCAGTACCCTCCAGTCAGTAGAATTTTAAAAGAAAAACAAAAACTTAAAAAAAATAACAACCAACCCAAATAGAAGTCCCTTGAGGACAGACAGCATGTGTCTTAATTTCTGTCTCTTTCTTTCTGGAGTATCTAGTACCATGGTATCATTTATACAACTCATAGGACCCATTCAGTAGCATCCTGAGAGACTTTATGCACAATCTGGAGCTTTGGAGACTCCCCCAGTATAAGGTTATCTGCAAATACCCAACTTTTTCTCATATACTTCTCAAATCTGGTGAGTCAATAGTATCCATATGCTATGCTTTCAATGATTCAGTGTAATAAAAATATTTATGAGATCAAGGTGGTAGATTTTGACAAAACTACCTTGTTAAATTTAATATGCTTTAAAAATGCACTATATCTAATAGAAGTTCACAGTTGTAAAAAATAGTAATGTTTCTTTTTTATATTAAAATATTTGTACTTATTGATAACTGTCAAGTTCACAATACTCAATATTCAATGTACTTATCACAATAATATGATCTTATCAATTTGGGAATTCCCCTGAAGATACAGACCGCAACCTATCCATATCTGTCCATCCTGTGCAATTCTCATCCATATCCTTCCTAAAGGTGGCCACTGGAGATCAATCCAACATGTTGGAAGCACTTTCTCCTGTTACAAAAGTATACAAGTGGAGCACTCAGACCATATATCTGTTACTCCTTGTTTTCTCCAAGTGACCAGATTATCTTTTCTTTCTGTGATACAGTTGCCTGATGACATCTATTATTTAGTCTTGTTCTTCTCATTCATTACATATTGCAGCTTGTCTACAACCCCTACATGCCTTTCTGCTGACCTGTGTGTAATATTCATCTTTAATTCTTTATAGGCAGTGCTATTCTATATCTTTCTGCCATCAAGTAATATTGGTAAAATGTTTGCATTGAAAAGATGGCACTTTGCTCTTACGTGAAGTTGAGTTATTTCAGTTGTATCTGACTCTATGACCCCAAGAGGGGTTTTCTTGGCAAAGATACTTAAGTGGTTTGCTCTTTCCTTATCCAGTTCATTTTATAGATGAGGAAACTGAGGCAAACAGGGTTAAATGACTTACCTATGTTCACACAGCTAGTTAAGTGTCTGAGGCCAGATTTGAACTCATGAAGATGAGACTTCCTGATTGTGCTACCAAGCTGGGAAGTTAGGAGTCAACAAAAATGTCCCCCCAACCTCTTTTTAAAAATTTCCTTAAAGGAATCTATCCAATCCCCCTTTCTTTTAAAATCTGAATCCAGCTTACTGACAATCTGTCTCAGATACATATGTTGTTGGACAAGCTCTATTGGGTGTCCATTCATTTTCATGTTGAAATCTGAGCAATAGACATTCTTCACCCATTTGGTCTTTCCTCTGTAGATGAACAAGCTAAACTCCTTTGAATGATTACATATCTTTTCCGGGAAGCTCTTCAATTCTTTAGGACTTGCCACAATCAACATGAGGCCATCTATTAAAAAGGAACATCTGGAAGATTACCATCCACAGGGAATTCTTCTTCAACCTGAACTCAGCACTGAGTCTCCTCCATCATTGTGGCAAATACCTTTGGCAGGCATACATCTCCATGTTTTATGCCTCATCAGACATTTATTATCCAACGGTTATTGAAGAGAATTAATTCTGTTGTTAAAACTTCCAAGAAATCCTAAATGATTCGCTAAATGGATGAGATACCTTATTGTGTGAGTCTGTAAAGAAGTATTTTATTCTACTGAGTCTAAAATTGATAAGCAATTAACATAATAGGATCTTATGTTTTCTATATCTTTTAGTCAGTAGTGAAGTAATAAAGCTGTGGTTCATTGTTTAATAATATTGCTTGGGAAAGCCTGTTTGTTCCCTGCCAATGCTCTCTGTTTATATAAAGATGAAGGAGAGCAGGTGCACGCGCGTGTGCACACACTTACACACACACACATACACAGAGGCAGTTACTGATATTCTTTTGGTTGCTTTTTTATATAAAGGGACAGGGGTCATTTTCTAAGTCTTCCTTTCCATTCAGGGCACACCAGCATTTCTCTAGGAGTCCCTATACCATAGGCAATTCCCTTAGAGGTCCACACATATGGGTCCTTATTGAAAAGATCATCTGAAATTTCCCTCCGATGAATCCTTGCCCCTGCAAAGCCATTCCTCCTGGAATTCCAAATTCACCCAATAACAGGACATACAAGCTGAGTTAGAAAAAATAGCAAAACAAAGTCAAGTAAGCCAGAAGATGGATTCAACTTCAGAGAAAAGGAACTAAGCACTAAGAATTGATTACTTGGGGTTTCTAGGCACACAAGCGAAACTTATCCTATGGATTTGTTGGGCACACAGTTCTCACCACAAATAAATATTCTGTTGTTGTTGTTCAGTTGTTTTTAGTCATGTCTGACTTTTCATGATCCCTTCCCAGGGTTTTCTTGGCAAAGATACTGGAGTGATTTGGCATTTCCTTTTCTTCCTGTTTTAAAGATGACAAAACTGAGGCAAATAGGGTTAAGTGATTTTCCCAGGGTCACACAGCTAGCAAGTATCTGAGGCTGGATTTGAACTTGGGTCTTCCTGGCTCCAGGCCCAGCCCTATCTACTGTGCCACCTTGCTGCCCCTAAAATATGCATCTAGGTTTGTCTAAATTAATGGGAGGGGTGGGGAAGAGAAAAGCCTCTACTCGTTTTGGAAATGCAATTAATGGCATAATGTCATTGTGTTATTTATGGTATCTAAATTGTAAAATCCTCATATATTGTAAAAACTGACCATTGTGAGCCAGGAATGGTTTCAGTTTTAATCTAGGTTGGGTTGAAACTAAAAGATGGAGAAAAATTGTGTAAAATGTAATGTTATGTGTCAAGTTACTTCTGCTATTCAGAAAACCAGGTATAAAACCTTTACTTGTAGTTATGAATGATCCTCTGTGCAAGGTGAATTGGAAATGTGTTTTTGCAGAACTCTTATTGAGCAAATTAAGATAGATAGATAGATAGATGATAGATAGATAGATAGATAGAGATATATAGAGATAGAGATATAGATATAGATACAGATTTCTATAGAGGGACTCAGCTCAATTTGAAAGATACATCCAGCTGAATTAAGGTCAATGGATTGGTAATTAAATGGGTTTTGAATTTAAAAGTTTAAATATAAGAACATAATAATTGTGTTATTGGTAAACAGTTGTGTTATCATATTTTGAAATATTGTAATTTAAGAAATCATGAACTTTCAAGTTTTTTCTTTATTTTAAAAGGAAGTTTCAGCTATCATTTAAGAAATATATTATAATATATAAGAAGTTATTATTGGTAATTATGTGAAGAAAAGACCAGTGAAACCTCCTAAATTTTGTCAATTGGGTGGGAAAGATTTTTATGACCAGAGAATTTAGAAACTGCGTATTAGTTAATGATATTAGGATAAATTGTTTTTGAAAAAGAGAAATATTCTTATTAAGAAATGTTTTATAAGATCTTTTGTTATAAGATGATAGGGAACAAACAGATTAGTAGATAAGGGGACTAGGAGAAACAGACCCCAATATTTGGAGAGTGGTGTTTATGGGTTTAACAAAATGAAGGACACAAGATAAGAAAGAGCAGGTAGAGATGCCTGCCTCTTAGTGCATTAGATATTATCTGTAGTTAACTGTAGATAATGCCTTTACCTTTAAAAGAAACAAGATACCTTTAAAGTAAACAAGGTACCTTTAAAGAAACAAGATAACTATTAATGTGTATGAAGGGAAGGAGGAGTTCGGTGGCCCCTGCAGACCTCATCAATCCCAATTCAATAAGAAATTTAAAATTTGTAAAGGCAAAGTTAGTAATTATACAAAGACTTTATAAGATTTCTAGTCATTTTATTAATTATGTATAGATTTTATAATATTCAAACTTGCTGTGAACTTTAATTTCAGGCTGATTGCCTAAAAGAGTACTTATAAAATTAAGTAAGGAATTTCTCCACTCCCCACCAGGAAGGAGGGGGAGGGGCAGCAGTTACTTCAGATTGAAAAAGCCCCACTGATGAGTCAGTCTTGAAACTGGCCCTATAAAGTTGGTATAATTGATTTCTAGTAATTGGTTTTTGGTACCAATTTGGAATATAGAACAGGAATTAATTATGTATATGAGTCCTGGTAAATCTTTGTGGTATACTGTATGTTGCTTTCATAAAAGTTAACATTTGTAATTAAATGTATAAGTATAAGGTTTAGATTCCTGAATAAACAAACTCGGGAGAACATTCTTTTCTGAATAATATGGGAACAATTAGACCAAGGGAAAAGAAGTTTGTGAAGCAAAGGTGCAAACACAATGTTGAATCATTATCCCATAAACTAAGGCTGGGATACATTTTAGCTACTATAATAAAGTGTGTGTGTTTAGGTGGATCTGGGCTATTCAGTCTCAGATCATATTCCTTTAATATACATATTAATATATAACCTATATTAAATTAATATAATATAATATATATATATTAAAGAACTTGGTAAATAGTATTTGGCTTAATCATCTGCCTGTCACTAGATATTTGTCTGTATGGAATAGGGTACTTAAATGTTTCAAAATGATGTTAGAATAATTGAATATTGGTACAACTGATTGAGGGACCTAGCTATTATTCTATTAATTACTGAAACTAGATCAGAAACATCTTCTAAGTAAGGAAAAGAATTTCAGTGCAAATTTCTTAAAGGGAGGTAAATTATGGAATACTTTTGTATTAATGGAAAAGTCAACTTCATTCAAAGTTTGTTACTGTTGTGGAAATAATACATGTCTTCTGTGGTCCAAACATGTTTTATTATAAGCTTTAAAGAAACTTATTGATATGCACTGCTTTGGGATTAATTACTTATGGATCCACCCAAGCTTGTTTTAATGATAACTGGAGTAGAAGTCAGTCTCTCCTATAAGTAAATTTGTTTGTATAACTATTGAACTCAAGGATAGGAAACTTCTATTTTCAAAGTATTGATAGAGTTGAACGTTTCTATCTGCAAAACATTATTTATGTTGGATCCTCAATAGCATCTGGTCTTCCTAAAGAACTAGACTCAGAGTGGAAATTTCTGAGGGAATAACAAGATCAGATAATTCTGTATGTCAGATCTATCAGTTTGTGAGGGTTAGCCATTAACCTCTTTGCTTTGTCTAAGCAGAACAGTTATGTTAGTAAAAGGATAATAACTTGTGAGCTGTCTTGTTTTATGGTTAAAAATGTAAAGGAGTGCTGAATAGGTTGAATAATGGGTTTGAGAAATTTGGAAGGATAGAGGTTTGATTGGGAATCAGATAAGAAGGTTTGGGGACAAATGTGGGTTTATCCAAGCCCTGCTGTCTCTGGATGGTGGTACTGGTTTTAAAGGGTTTTAAGTAAGTTGAGAAAGTTTGAGAAAGCGTTTGGGAAGACAGAAAGATTTGTAACTTGATTTTATAATTAATAGCTCAATCAAATTTGAGAAGGAGAGGAAATAAGAATTCAAATGCAACTTTGAATCATCATCCCATGGAATGAGGTTGGGATTATAAAGTTGCTGTAGAGAAGGTATATCTGTGCACATGAGTGAAATGGGGTCCCAGTGTATTTCAAAGTTATGAAAAAGCAATTGGGTATTAAGACAATTAGTTGCTGAGATTAAACCAGAGACATCTTTAGTTGAGAGAAGAGAAATTTTAGTATGAGCTCAGATTAAGCATAATTATAAGGAGGTATAGAAGTTTGGAAGTAGAAGTATATGCTCTAATGAGCAGTAATTTCTTATCCCGATAGGAGATTTGATTTTTTTTATGAATAAGAATAAAGGAATGAATGTAGGTTATTTGAGGTTCACTTCAGAGATGTTCCTTAACCAATGTGAGATTATTAATCACATTTTAAATTGATTGTTGGTGCTTGTTATTTAAGACTCGATGGGGCTGTTAACTGTTTCTTTGAGTTCACCTCCAGATAGGAGTGTTAAAAGAGGCTGCCCAAGCTACCCAAGCCACCAATTGATGTTGCCAGATCCTGTAAGACACAGGTATGAAAGTCAGAGGAATGACTGTTCAGCATGAGCTGAGGTAGGATTCTTCTTACTGGGGTTTTCCTGGCAAACATCTGGCAGACTTTAAGCTTGGCTTGATGGAGATTGCAGCATGGTATACATTGTGCCTGGAACTGGCATTCTGAAGTTTGGGAAATATGGTTCCCTCATTATAATTTTGTCCCTATTCTTGGTGGCAAGTTCAATAATCAAAAGTTTTGAAATAAAACAGCAGCAAATCTACTTGATTCTGGAACATCTTAAGTTACTAAAAGATAAAGCTGCTAGGCTTAGGGTTTAGTATAGGTATTCCTATGTGAGTCAGAGTCCTTTAGTTCTTTGTAATAATATGACAAGTAGGTAAAGGATTTGTGGGAATATTATTCCATTATTCAGTTAGTATCACATTTGTCTCAATTTTGTTATAATCAGTCAGTGTTAAAAAAAAGGATAATTTCTGGAGTACTTGGAAACATTTTTAATTGTGAGCTTAGTGAAATCCCATCCTCCTGGCGGAGGACTTGATAATGGATTAATGCAAAACATAAGAAACTGGTTCTAGTGTGTGATCATGACAATTGACTAAGACTCCAATTTTAGTTTTGTAAGAATGATAAGGGTTCTGGAGTTGTCATTTACACTGGTTCCAAGGTTCCTTCTGTAGGTAAATGAATGAAAGAAGGCAGAAGGAAGAGAAGCTGGGATGCAGAGCTGAAGATGGATGACCCTATGTGACCAGAGGACTTCTCACACTCACAAGACAGCAGTGTGAAGAGAGACTTTTGGACAACTGTTATTGTTTTCTTTTGAATCTCTGTATCTGTACTCATAAAGGGGACTGCCCCCTTTATTGTTGTCAATTCCACGAGAGCCACAAGGGTAATTAGAGTTAAGAAAAGTGGGGAAACTTCAAAAGGTACAAAAAAAGAAAGTGGGGAGTTGTGAAGGATAATTTGTAGTGAAGTTTCCCCATTCTGAAAAATCAAATCTAGAATGGCTTCAGTATTCACTAGGTCTAGGTTTAGGTCACCTGACCTTCAAGCAATCTGGGGCTTGGCAGGGGAGACCCTCCCCCCAGAGCCAGCTCAGCAGAAGATCAGGATCCTTTGTCTCAGAAAGATTCCCATGCTTAGGTCATGGGTCAGCCCCCCTTGCCAATGAGAGTGAAGGCTAGTTGGGAGGTTGGGTTACTATAAAAATCGTGGGCTAGTTCCTACCTGTCGTTCTCTCCCTGCTGCCATGTGGGCAGTGGGGGAAGAGTCCTTTACCATGACCTTAGATTCAGACTCTGAACTCTTTCATCTCACACACACTGAAAATGCTCACTGCTCTGAAAGCCAACCGGAACTGGCTCCAGCACACTCCTGTTTCTACCTCTTTGAAGAGACCCTTTTCCCACATTTGCACTGAAGTCATCAATGTATGTTGTTTATATGAAGGATCTTATTAAGACCTTCATCAAAACCGGAATTTTTCTGCTGCTCCATTTTCAGCAACTGATGGTGATCTAGAGGCTGCAATTATTCTCACTGTAGTCTCTTATCAGCAGAGGTAGACAGAATAAATATTTATCACCAGCCAGGCACTCTGCTAAGCACTCTAACAGTTATCTCGTTTGATCCTCACAATAACATTTCTTTTTTTTTTCTTTTTGGAGGGAGGAAGGAAGGGCAATTAGGGTTAAGTAACTTGTGCAAGGTCACACAGCTAGTAAGTGTGTCAAATATCTGAGTCTGGATTAGAACTCAGGTCCTTCTGACTCCAGGGTGGGTGCTCTATTCACTGCACCACCTAGCTGCTCCATCACAACAACATTTCAAAGTAGGTTCTATTATGATTCCCATCTTACAGTTGAGCAGACTGAGGCAGACAGAGGCTAAATTATTTGCCCAGAATCACAGAGTTAGTAAGTATCTGAGGTGGGATTTGAAGTCAGGTCTACCCATTCACCACCACTGCTTATAGGTGATGATCAAATACCCCATGAAATAAAATTTCTTCTTGCCTTTGGATGTATGATAAAACTCAGTATATTAGCTCTAGACCAGTAACTGTTTCCCTTGCCTTCACTGGCCTTAGTGGCTTTTTGGAGCCATTTCCTGCCCCTCCATTTTTCTTGCATTTTCCTCTTTCTCTGTCTGACATCATCCTCTTTCTCTAGGCATCTCCTGTTCTCTTGCTTTCTTGTAGGGAGAAGAGAGGCTGAATTTTTAGTCTCAGTCTCAAGGTTCTTCAAACAAACATGTAAGCCTCAGGTTACATGATTAAATGTATGTGATACGGTTTTAGAAATTGACAAGGACTAAACAGACTGAACTGGATAGAGAAAATTTGAACTATTCTGAAAATAGTTATGGAGTAATAAACATATGAGGAACTGGCAGATAAAGTAGAATGAATACTATTCTTTAAAAACACATTTATTGTTTCTAAAGCACAGATTAGATACTCTCCCAGTGGTTTCTTTGTGTAAGATTAAGTCTATAAATGGATTTTTTATAATGGATTTTTTATTAAATAAGTCTAATTGATACCTATTGTTTTTTGTTTGTTTTTGCTTTTTTTGGAGGGGGGAAGGCAAGGCAGTTGGGGTTAATTGACTTGCCCAAGGTCACACAGCTAGTAAGTGTGTCAAGTGTCTGAGTCTGGATCATAACTCAGGTCCTCCTGACTCCAGGGCAGGTGCTCAATTCCCTGCACCACCTAGCTGCCCTTTGCCAATTGTTTTTTAAAAAGACCTGAGTTTGAATTTTTATCTGCTATTTACTACCTGTGTGACTGAGAAAGTCTCAACTTCTGTGGCCCTTAGTCTCCTTTTTTGTAACATGAGAAGGATGAGGGTGAGATCTCTAAGCGCACTTCCATCTCTGAGTCCTATGAACTTATCAACTCAGCCCTGGCTATTGTCAAATGGGGCAATGTCCTGGTATAGTTAGAACCTGCCTACAAATTAAATGTATTGCTCCTCTTTTTAAGACAGAGAATTCAGAAATGGAAGATGCTCAACTATCTCCTGAATCCTCATCTATAAAATGAAGAGGTTGCCCTAGATGACTATTGAGGAGCTTTCCAACTCTTGCCATCTATGGTGCCATAAGGAACTAATCCAGTTGCTATGTCTAGAGTCTGAATGCTTTAGACCATTAATGGTAGAGAACTGTCTCCCTCTCCCTCCGCCCATCCAGGAAGCTTCTTCTTCCATACCCTTGGGCACTACAATCAGTACCTCTTGATTTGCTCCTGCTCCATCCTCAGCTCCTGAACCACTTCCTCAAACTGTTGCTTCTCAGCCTCCAGGATCTGGTTGAGCCGCTCAAGTTCCTGAAGAGGGAAAGGGGAGTTTCTCAGCAAGATCCAGTCAAGTTCTTGTGTCCTTCCTTGATCCACTGGGAGGAGACAAGCTTTCTTTGTGGTATCACCAATTCAGGAGCTAGGAACTTTCCATGAATGGAAATGATAACTGCCATGATTGGCTTGCCATTAATGGGGACTATTCTTTTTTGGTCTCTGTCTCTCAGCCAATCAATTAATTAGTATTTATTTTCAAAAAAATCCTACAGCAATGCCCGCACTACAAAGAAAGGTGAAAAACAGGTTGCTCCCAGTCTAATAGAGACAACAGGCAAACATAATTCACAAACAAGATATGTACATGATAATCTGAGGGTAGTCCCAGATGGAATGCAATGAGATTAAGGAACACTGGGAAAGGCAATGGTTTCTTGCAGAAGGTGAGAATTGAGCTGAGACCTGAAGGAAGCCAGGGAAGCTAGGAGGTGGAGATAGAGAGGGTTTTAGGAATGGGGGATTTCTTTCAGAAGAAATGACAGTTCCATATGACCTGGCTCCAGGTTTAAATCTTGAGGAGATTCTTCAAGATTCATCTTAAGCACCATTTCCTCCAATAGGACTTTTTCTGATTCCCCCAGTTGTTAGAACTGGCCCTGGCCAAAAACATCATTGGGTAATTGTTTTGTATGTGTCCTATATTCATTTGTGAACATGTTGTACCTCCTAGAAGAATGCAAGCTTCTTTTTTTTATAATTGGAGGGGGAAGACAGGGCAATTGGGGTTAAGTGACTTGCCCAAGGTCACACAGCTAGTAATTGTTAAGTGTCTGAGTTGGCTTTGAATTCAGGTCCTCCTGACTCCAGGTCTGGTGCTCTATTCACTGGGACACCTAGATGACCCAGAATGTAAGCTTCTTGAGGGCAAAGACTATTTCACTTTCGCATTTGTAATCCCAGGACCAAAACAATGTAGTTTGCTTAATAAATGCTTTTGTTTAATTGATCCCAGCTTCTTCTAATTGGAGAACATAACACAGCTACATTCTTAGAAACGGTGCATGAAGTAATGCATATCCCTGAAATATCAAGGAATTAACTAACATAATAAACTTTGGTCATTTTCCCGAACATTAAGAACATTTTTTTTAAAGCAAAGATCAGAAGCCCTCCAAATGGTCTGTTTCTATTGACTGATATGAATCAGAGGACTGAAAACACTGTTGAAACCATACAATTATAAGATTTACTTTTTCTTAAGTTTTATTGATCCTTACTGTGTTTATACTAGTCATTTCTAGATATACCACTTGTTGCCTATTTTTTCCTTGTAACAAAGAATAGCAGATGTTTCTACAATAGTATTTCATTCCAGTGGGGAACAGAAGCTCTCATGAGGCAAAATTCTAGGAATGGCAAAATGTATTGCTTGGGCTTGCAGATTTCAAGGACTTCAATTTCCTTTGTTCTTTGGAGATACTTCTTACCCACCGTTTTTGGGATGCAGGGAACAGAGACACGTAAGAGTAAGATTGTCCAGCATGTGGGCAAATGGCAGTGAGCTTTGGGTGTGTGTTATTCAGGAAGAAAGATCAGTGTTCAGATACACATAAAATGAGCCGACCAGGGACCAGTGCATATAGGTAGAGGACCATTGGCTGGAAACTGGTGATTTCAAAACAAAACTCCATCAGTTGAAGGGATGGAGAAGGGGACGGCTTTTTCTCTTTTCCTTTGATCTGTCTTGCTTAGTTTAGACCTCTATCCCTGATGGACACAAACAATCCTCTCTCACCTTTCTACAACCTCTAGGTGGAGGAGGAATTTTAGGAGATGGTTGAGTGAATGCTCAAGGCAAGAGCATGTGCTTTATTTCCTTTTAATTTTATTTTATGTCCCATAATCTATATAGTCACAGTAAATTGAATGACTCTGTCCTTCAAAGAATAGGGTGTGTGTGTGTGTGTGTGTGTGTGTGTGTGTGTGTGTGTGTGACTAAGAGCAGTATTCTGAGACTGAGAGAGAAATTCCATAGATGGAGTGGGGGCAAAAGTTATAGTTTTTCTATATTAATATTTTTAGTGATATTTCATTTTTGCACCCTAAGTTAAATTGAGAACCTGGCAGCACCAGGAGAGAACCTGGGAAAGGGAGCAGTCTAACGGTCTGCAGACTGAGCGGCCTCTGGTGGCCAGTAGGCAAAAGTTTGCAGCTTTAGTGGGAAGGATATTCCACACAGAAGCCAGAGTAACTGACGGCTTTTTTGGCTGGTTGCTTAACTGTATCACCACCTTATGGACAAATGAGACACCATACTCCCTCTTTGCATAATGAATCTAGCAAAACACAAACTTTCTAGGTGGCTGAGTGGACAAAGGGCTGGGCCTGGAGTCAGGAAAAGCAGGCTGTAACACTTACTGCCTGTGTGATTCTGAGCAAGTCACTCAGTTCCTGTTTACCTTAATCCACTGGAGAAAGAAATGGCAGACCACTCCAGTATCTTCACCAAAAAACCTTCGTGGACAATATAATCCACGGCATCGTGAAGAGCCAGACAACTAAACAACAAGCCTACTCGCTCATGTCTTGGGGGCAGCTAGGTGGTACAGCGGGTGGTGTGCTGGGCCCGGAGTCAGGAAGACTTCTGAATTCAAGTCTGGTCCCAGACACTTACTAGCTTGTGACCCTGGGCAAGTCACTTAACTGTGTTTGCCTCAGTTTCCTCATCTGTAAAATGAACTGGAAAAGGCAATGGCAAACCACTCCAATATCTTTGCCAAGAAAACCCCAAATGAACATGACTGAAATGACTGACCAACAATAACAAAGAGTTTCTATAGGGTTAAGGAAGGGGACGACACAAGCCAAAATGGTCTAGTTCTACTACTAATGTGCTCCAAGCGTCATATGCAGATGCTACCTTTGTTACAGAAGAAAAATCAACATCAGTACACACAAGGTTCTGCCTGAGTAGTCAGTGTCCTGCCTCTCTGTTGAGAGAAACATGTTTCAACATCTGTTCTTCTACACCCTTACTGGATTTTCAGTTTTTCAGCTTCTTAGAGAGGTGGAAGGAGACTTACAGATCATTTAATTCACCTGCTTCACTTTATTTATACATTTTTAAAATTAAAAAATGTTAATGAACAAAAATCCATTTTCTCTCTTCTACTCCTTAGCGTGGGGGGAGAAGGGGAAGGCAGGCATGGAAGGAATGAATGCAAGAAAAATGAAAAGATATACATCAATTCCTTGCTTTAAGGTCACACAGCTAGGACACTAGGCAGAGTCAGGCTTTAAATGCAAGTCCTCTGACTCTAAATCTAAAGCTATTTTTTACCTCACTCCTCCTACAAACAGCTTGTAGTCTTATTTGTTATTTTTCTCACTCTTTAGTCTTTGGGTACAATGTTACATGTAGTTTTTGTTTTTTTAAACAACCATTAGAGTTTTGATATGGGATTTCTCATGTAAGTGGCTGAAAGAAAATGCCAATTCAAATGTTAGAGCCCTGCAGTTATTCCTCCCAAGACATTAGGAAAGGAATAAGCCAAAAAGCCTTTCTGGCTCTCATGACCTTTTCTTTTGCCCAGAAGAAGCTTGCTCTAAAAAGCAAGGGGGAATGAAGAGATCCAGAACTGGCTACCAGAGAGCCTGAGCAGCAACTTCGACTGTATCAATCAATTGTTATTTATTGGGGCAGGTGGGTGGTGCAGTGGATAGAGGAGTTTGAATCTGACCTCAGACACTTCCCAACTCTGTGACCCTGGGCAGTCACTTGACATTGTTTGCCTCACTTCCTCAGCTGTAAATGAACTAGAAAAGGCAATGGCCAACCACTTCAGTATCTTTGTCAAGAAAACTCCAAATGGGGTCATGAAGAGTTGAACCCGACTGAAACAACTGAACAACAGTTATTCAGGATCCCCGTGTGCAAGACGTGTGTTCTGGAATAGCAGGTCTCAAAGACCCTTTCAGGGGCCCCTGAGGTCAGAATTATTTTTGTAACAATACTAAGATGTTGTTTGACTGTTAAGATACTCTTTCCTTTTCTAACAACATATCTTTGTGAGGACAGATTTTCTTCATAGACTTTAGCCAAAACAACATATCACACAGATTAAGTGCAGGATCAGATACAGAAATCCAGTTATCTTCTATTAAGATAGCCATTAAAGAGATTTGCAATAATATATAAAACAATGGTACTCTTCTTACTAAATTTTGTTTTGGAAAATAGATATTTTTCATTAAAATGTGTTATTTATGCTGACATGTAATAAGATTGTTAGTGTTTTTTAAGTGAATAAATACCTATTTTAAAATTTTATCCATTTTAGGTTTTTTTGCTTTTTTTTCTGAAGGGGGGAAGATACAGCACTTGGGGTTAAATGACTTGCCCAAGGTCACATGGCTAGTTTGTGTGCATGTGTGTGTGTGTGTGTATGTGTGTGTGGCTTAAGTGTCTGAGTCCGAATTTGAACTCAGGTCCTCTTGACTCCAGGGCCAATGCTCTATTCACTGCACCACCTAGCCACCCCCCCATTTTAATTTGTAATACAATTATTATTGATAGATATAGTCCACATAAACAAAAGCTATTTGGGGTCCTTTATAACTTTTAAGAGTGTAAAGAGGTCCCAAGACAAAAAAAGACTGAGCACCGCTATCCCAGAATGAGGGAAGGCCAGGGGAAGCTTGAGGGGAGCTTTATAGGATTACAGACCCAGAACCAGAAGGGACTGTAGAGGTGATCTTTTCCAGAAGTCTTATTGTACAAATAAGGAACTTGAGGCCCAGAAAGAAATGACTTGTCCAAGCTCACATGGGTATTAAGTACCATGCAGAAATCCAAACCTAAGTCTCCTGACGGCAAATCTAGCCCACTTTCCATTTTATCATCCTGCTTTCCAGGCTTCTGAGGCATTCTGCAAGAGGTGTTCAAAAACAAAGATTCTTTGTTTTTATAAAAAGGATTCTTTTTGAAATTGCCAGTATGTATATTATTATTTCTGAATTGAACTCCTTTCCTTACTTCTAGCTTTAAATTGTACTTATTTTTACCCCTTGCAGGATATTCCCAAAGGTACTTCAAAGACCTTTGCCACAGAGGAAAAGGTATTCAGTGGTTCTCAACCTTCCTAATGCCCCAACCCTCGTAACGTGGGCATATCTGCAAGTGGGTGGACCCGCCTGGAGACGGATACAGGAGCCATGTCTCCGTTCCTAAGACCATTGGAAATATGTGTTTTCTGATGTTTTTAGGCGACCCCTGTAAAAGGGTCGTTTGACCCCCAAAAGGGTCACAATGCACAGGTTGAGAACTGCTGGTATAAATTTTACCACTTGATCGGCAGAAACAGAAGAAAGGTGGAGTCCTGGGCAATTAACCTCTTATAAAGTTGTACCTTGTTTAGACTTCTAAGAAGCTGAAGGTTTTAAGGTTAAGAGACAAGGAAATGTAAAGAAAAAGTCTTTTCACATGTAAAGGAAATATTCTACATCTTAGAAAAAGTTTGAAGTCTGAATATCTCAATTACATATGATGAGCTTTTATATATCATAACACACACACATATACACATATAGATATATTACATATGATGAGGTTAGCTCTTAAGAGAATGAATTTTCCCCAGGACACAGACAGCTTTAAAACCTCTGCTGCCAACCAATCATCTGCTTAAGAGCCAAGTGGAAGTTGGAAAGCATAATTTGACTGATTATGGTAAGTAAAAATGGACTCCCTTTCTAATAAAAACCACCTTTGAGCCAGAAAACACTGTAGAACAGAAGAGGCTAGACCTCTCCTAGGTCCCACTTGAAGGTAACAAACCTCTAAGAAATTAAAAGGTTAATGGTGATTGCCTTAATGAAAGGAGACTTATACCAGTTACCATGAAAAGAGCCAGAGGATGGGGGCAGAGCCAAGATGGCGGCGTAGAAGCAGCAAAGCACCACAGCTCCCATACAAACACGCTAAAAAACTCATAAAATGGGACTCTAAACAGATTTTCAAGCTCCAAAACTCTCCAACAGACAGAAAACACATCTGTTGCTACAGGCAGCACAGCAGGCAGGGCTCTTTGCAGCAGTCTGGGAG
>CM053598.1:196650949-196674579 GCA_028646575.1 Pseudocheirus occidentalis
AGAGGAGACAGGGAGAGACAAAATGGGGTTAACCATCCCATATAGAAGAGGCAAGGGACTGTTACAACTTTACTTTCATTTACTCTCATTGAATTTGGCTTAGGGAAGGAATGACAAACTCTAAACTGGGTATCTTGCCACACAGGAGAGTAGTGGGGATGGGGATGAGAGGGAGGGTGATGCAGGGAAGGGCGGGGTGGGGGGGAGGGTTACTGGAAGCACACACTTCAGTAAAAGGACAGGGACAGAGTAGAGAATAGAACAAGGGGGGGGGGTGATAGGAAGGAGGGACATATAATCAGTCTCTCACAATATGTCCACTGTGGAGATGTCCTGTATAATTACACATGTACAGCCTGTATTGAGTTGCTTATCCTTCCAGTGGGGGTGAGTGATGAGGAAGGAACCGAAAGAATCTAGAATTTAAAGTTCCATAATCAAATGTTAAAATATATTATTATTATTATTAACTACATGCAACTGGGAATTAAGATATACAGGCACTGGGGTAGGGAGACCACCCTCCTGCCCTACCAGAAAGTTAGAGGGGCGTTGGAGGAAGACATAAAAGAGAGAAGATTGGAGGACGGGGTTTACAGTGAGCATGCTGTTTTGGGAGTGGGTGGTAGGTACGGGAAAGATGGGGAGAAAATTTGTAACTCAAAATCTCGTGGAAATGAATGATGTAAACAAGAAAATAAATAAAATAATTAATTTTTAAAAAGAAACTATGAATTAATTCATAATTTGCTCAAAAAAATATTATTATTGCAAAGTGAAGAGTGAGACAAATAGGTAAAGTTCCAGCTTTCGGATGTAATTCCCAAGTCTAACCACTAAGGAGAGCTGAGGTGGCTTCGCTTTTCCAACCTAATATGCCCAATTGCAGCCCTTCAGTTTGATTGCTATATTTGGGTAGTTCCTTGTTCTGTTCTGTCCTGATTTGGGGGTTGTGTGTGAAAGTGGTAGTGGGAGGAAGCTGGCTTATGCACACCCTAGCCTAAGCTGCTACTTTCCCTTGGCAACTTGTAACTTACTAGGCTATGTAGGTGGGTTCTGAATAAACTCCAGCAAAATTAAGAAATAAGAGTAACTCATGGAGACTCTGAATTCTCTGACTGTCCCCCAATTCAGCTCCTGCTGAGTATTATGTCTCCCAAACACTACTTTAGCCAAGAAGTCTCTCTATAATCCTTCCTAAACTGCTAATAATCAGATCTGGTCAGAATTCATGGTCAGTGTGTGTGGCTTTTTTTTTTTTACACAACATGCTGTTTTATTTACCTATCGGTAAATAAATTTCAGTGAAGAGCAACAGATTAAAACAAAAAAAATTTTTTTTTTAACCTTGTGTTCACTGGTTTAATACTGGTAACTAGTGGTAAAGAAAAACTTACATATGCTGCAATTTAGGGACAAGCCTTCCAGAAACAATTTTATTAATTGTATTGTTCTAAGTCTAATCATTTCTGCTTAGAATTCAAATAAACAGAAACCCATCTTGCTTTTGAAAATCTCTTTCAAACAAGTCATTTCCACTTATAATTTATAGTATTTCTGAAGAAAGTAAAAATTCCAGTTAAGGTTAAGCAACCCAGCCCTGTGTAGAGTCTTGGTTTCTTAGTCTTGGTGGATGCTTGGGATAGTGAGAGCAGCAGCCATACCCTAATAACTTATTGACCAGATCTTGATGGCCTTAATATAGAAGTTAAATGTGGCTGTGTCCTTATTGCATGGATTCACTGAGCTAGGGAAAAGTAAGCCTCCTTTTTAAATGTTCGGTGATTTAATTCAAGGCATTGGATTCTGCGCACTTGACTGGATTAGTTCATGCTACCCAGGATTCTCTGAAACCTTTGTTTTCATCATCTTTTAAGGTAGAGTAAAACTCCAATATTCATATACCACAATCTGTTCAGTCATTCCCCTTTAGATGTGCATTTCCTTATATTTTAGTGGGGGGGGGGGGTTCTTTTCTTTTCTCACCTCTTTAAAGACAAACACTTAGGATCTGGGCCATAGTAGTCTGATGACTGCTGTCTTACACTTGTCATTGCTGTTCCCTGGATATTCCAAGGTCTCCAATGAGACCAAAAGTCTTAAATAGCCATAGGATTTTAAAAGAAGAATTAAAAGGCATCTAGGTAATATAATAGAACACTGGACGTCTAGGTCAATTGATTCCAGTCAATCAATCAAATCTATCAGTGAACATTTATTAAGCACCTTTTTAATTAAGCACCAACTTAGCATCATACTAAGAACTGGGAATAGAAAAAGAGGCAAAAGATGAATCCTTATCCTCAAGGAACTTACAATCTAATGAGGGAGACAACACGTAAGCAAATACATACAAAACAAACTAATAAACAGGATAAATAGGAAAGAATTAACAGAGGGTTGGAGCTGGAATTAAGAGAGTTTGAAGAAGGCTTCCTGTAGAAGGTGAGATTTTTGTTGGGATTTAAAGAAAGTAAGGGAGGTCAGTAGTCACAGCAGAGAAGGGAGCACATCCCCGGCATGAGGGAGAGCCAGAGAGAATGCCAGAGTTGAATGATGGTGCATCTTGTTCACGGAGCAACCAGGAAGGCAATGTCGCTGGATCCAAAAGCACAGAGATGTTTCAGATGGTAAGACAGAAGAAAACTGAAAAGATAGAAGGGGGACAGGTTATGAAGGGCTTTGAGTGCCAAACAGGGTATTTTGTATTTGCTCCTACAGGCAATAAGAAACCACTTGAGTTTTTGAATAGGAGAAAGACGTGATTGGAACTATGCTTTCAGAAAATCACTTTAGTGGCTGGATAGAAAATGGATTAGAGTGGGGAGAGACTTGAGGCAGGCAGACCCACCAGCCGGTCATTGCAATAGCCCAGGCGTGAGGGAATGAGGGCCTGCACTGGAGTGATAGCAGAGTCAGAGGAAAGCAGGAGGCTTATTTGAGAGATGTTGCAAAGGTGAGATTGATGGGCCTTGGCTGCAGCCTGGATGGGGGGTGAGAGACAGCGAGGAATCCAGTTTGATTCCTAGGTTGTGAGCCTGAGGGATTGGGAGGATGGTGTCTTCTACAGGAATAGGGAAGATAGGTGTTGAAGGGGAAAGATAACGGTTTCTGTTTTGCATATATTGAGTTTAAGGTGCTGAAAACCTAAGTTCAAATCAGGCCTCTGATACTTACAAGCTGTGTGTCCCTGGGCAAGTCATTTAACTCCATCTGCCTCAGTTTTCTCAACTCCAGAATGGAAAATAGCTCCTACCTCCTAGGGTCCTTGTAAGGATCATTTGAGTATTAGATGATACATAAAAAGCTCTTAGCACGGTGCTTGGCATGTAGCAGGTGCCTAATAAATGCTTGTTTCCTTTCGTCTTCCTTTCTTAAAAGGACTGCATGGGGGCAGCTAGGTTCCGTACCAGCCCTGGAGTCAGTAGGACCTGAGTTCAAATCCGGCCTCAGACACTTAACACAAAACTAGCTGTGTGACCTTGGGCAAATCACTTAACCCCAATTGCCCTACCTTCCCCCCTTCAAAAAAAAAAAGGTAAAAGGACTACGTGGTGGGAGAGCTAGAATCTAGAGGAGGTTACCTTAGATTAGTCTGGTGGTCTGGTAGACAATTGGGGAATGGCTGAACAAGTGTGGCATATGAATGTGATGGAATGTTGTCACACCTTAAGAAATGATGAAAGACATGATTTCAAAGAATCCTGGGTAGTATGACCTGAGGCACAGCGAAGTGAGCAGAACCAAGAGAACAATTTGTACAAAGAAACAACAACATTATAACAAAAAATAACTTTGAAAGATTGAAGAACTCTGATCAATGCGGTGACTGTATCTCCAGAAGATGTATTTTGAAGCACATCGCCCACCTCCTGATGGAGAAGTGACACACACAAGGTGCAAAGACGTGTATTTTTGGACGTGGCCATTGTGTGGATTCATTTTACTTGCTGCTTGTTTGTTATAAGGGTTTCTTCCATCTCTTTGTTTCTCTGAGTTAATAGGGAGACAATGGTTGGGAAATGTAGGGGTAGCAAAATGACGAGAAGAAGAGATCATTGACATTTTTAATTGACACACTTGAGAGCCATTCATAACATAATAATATAACATAACAAGATAACAGAAAGAAGTTCAGAAGAACAGACAAGTACAGTTTTGAAAGTAACATGTAAAATGTATAGTTTTGCAAGCAATGTAATTACGAGATTCATGGTTTCATACAGAATCTTCTTTTTATGTTCTGTTGTGTGTATGGAAATACTTTTTTCTTTTTTTAAGTTCAGAATAATTTTTTAAACATAAAAAGGAAATGTATTAAGAGAGTAAAAATGTCAAGGATGTTATAATATTTTGCAGTTTTTATGTTAGCATTCTCAAATAGCAATATCTATGTTTTACATTCAAAAATATTTTATCTAATAAGAGTTCTTGTGATTTCACAAGAATGTGCTTGTCATATTTATTCCAATTGATAATATTGCTTCAAAGTAGAGTTAATCTTATTCTGGTCTTCAGTATTAAAAAAATGTTTTTTTCACTATACTCAATACTCACCTAATCTGATGTGTCTTTAAATCCAACTGTAATGTACATTACACTTTTGTTTGTTTTGGAGACACCAGGAGTTCATAGGTTCAAGAACTTCCAACTCACAAGTTCTCCTCATTAATGATTTACTTTCAACCCTTTTGCAAAATGCCTTCTGCTATTCCTGTCACCTATTGCTGTGTTCATTACCACTGAATGATGAAGTAATAGGATTATATAAAGGCTGATGACTATGCCAAAATGACTGTCACTACTGGTCCCCTTTTCCCTCTCTCCTTCCCTTTCTTTCCTGTTCCTGATCCAGCATGATACACTTGAGATCCAGAAATTGTTGTTCAGTCACATCCAACTTTTTGTGACCTCTTTTAGAGTTTTCTTAGTAAAGATGCTAGAGTGTTTTCCCATTTCCTTCTCCAGCTCTTTTTACAGATGAGGAAACTGAGGCAAACAGGGTTCAGTGACTTGACCAAGGTTACACAGCTAGTAAGTGCCTGAGACCAGGTTTGAACTCAAAAAGTCTTTCTGACTCTAGGTCCAGCACTCTATCCCCTGTGCCACCTAGCTGCCCCAAAGACAGAAGTTACTATATAGTTCAGGATGGAAGCAACCTTGCATGAATTCCCTTTGTAAATCTCTGGATTGTTGCCCTGCTGCCCTTTTTTCTCATGTATTATTCCAGCAGTTCTCAACTTGTGGGTTGTGACCCCTTTGGGGTTCAAACGACCCTTTCACAGGGGTCACAGGGGTCATCTAAGACCATCAGAAAACACGTATTTCTGATGGTCTTAGGAACTGAGATATGGCTCCTCTATCTGTCTCCAGGAGGGTCCACCCACATGCAGATACACCCACATATGAGTATTAAAGGGTCACAGCATTAGGAAAGGTGAGAGCTACTGTATTATTCTCTTATTGTCTGGTGGTTGCTTTAAGCTGTTTCACATTCCACCAAAGAGAGGATGCTTGGGACTATCTGTCAGTAATATAACCTTAGGTTTCTTTTGAAATGTGTTTTATACCCAAGGGTAGCAGTCTACCATATCTAAAAGACACTTCTTTGACTTCCTCTGCTGCCCAAGGATATAAGCATGTTCTTATCACTGCATACCTCCCTCTGGGAATATTATAATGCTATAATCAACTTTGCAAGTTCTGTCGCCAAAAAAAGATCAAAGAAACTTCACCTATACAAGAAGGTCACATTCATAACATCCAGGTGAGTAAGGTGATAGTACCTCAGTGAAGAGGATCATGCTATATCCTGTTGACAATACCTCCTACCATGCTAAAAGTAGCAGAAGTTACTTTCCAGATTTAAGCTTTCTCCTGCAAACTGACTGCTACATCTCCAGATCCAATTCAGAACTTAAGCCATAAATAAAACTCACCCTTGGGGAGGTGGTAGTTCTCTTGATTCTTCTTAATCATAGACATCCTATAAAAGAGTTAGCTTAGTTCTTTTCAAAAGTATTAATTTTCTATCCTTGAATAAAGACATAAGAGGGAAGAAGCTACAGGAATGTGTAAGCCTTTGTGAATGAATCTGTAATCTGAAACCTGAGTAATAAGGAAATCAATTTACCTGGAGACATTGGGGGGAGAGGCATTGCTCATGCATGTGTATAACCCCCCCACCTTACACACACACACACACACACACACACACACACACACACACACACACACACACACATACACACACACCCCTCCCTGTCCTCCTTAGGTCCAGTGAGGGGAAAGTGACAGGCATCTCTTCTTCAGCTTGTAAAAGAGGCTGTTCAATTCACTCATACAATAAAGAAATTATTTGTATGGTAAATTATCTAACTACTGGTTATTATGGAATACATGGAGGACATTCCACATCTGCTTGAATCTGGAAGCAATGGAACACTTTGTGTAGAACCTCTTGGGACTGTAACTTTGATTACAGCCTTTGATTTAATCTGAGTTTGAATACAGATCAAAAGACCTAGCTGCTGAGTGTGTAGTTTACCCAGGCAAGAAAAGATGCCAAGATCCATTCTCAGGGACTGTTGAGGTTTGGGGTTTAGGGATGCCTGAGAGCCCAAAATACCAACACTCCTGCCAAAATGAATTTGACCCAAGCCTTCTTTCAGCCAAAGAAAAGCAAAGTTTATTAAAGATTCACCATAATGGATAGACTCTTAAGGACCCAAAGCATTTGTGATGCTTGTATTGACAAGCATTTGACAGACTGAGTCTGAGTTAGACTGAATCTCAGTGCCCTCATGGAAGCAAGACGGCTATACAGAGAGACTGTGGGAAAGTTCTAGGGGTGGTCTAAAGGAGGGCTTTGGGGAGGGTCTTGAGGAGGAGACTAGGGAGGATCTTGATGGGACTGAGGTCAGACTGTATGAACCAAGAGGATGGGATTTTGATGGAATTAGGGGTGGGAAACAGCTGGAGGTAACAGACAGTGGAGGGCTAGCCTAGTTTAAGGGTGACAGATTTGGTCCTAGATATTTTGATAGGATCAAGGGTGGGAGGTAGCTAAAGGCTACCTGGAGATAACAATGGAGGGCTACACTAGGTTAGTGGTATCAGATTCAATCATAATGACAATGGAAGGCTTATGATCTTCAGGGAGGTTCCCAGAGCCTAAACTCCATCAGAATCACTGCCTGATAGTTTGAATATTATAGTTATCCAAATGGATTTAACTTACTAAGAAGGTTGAGAGGATATGGCCTTAGGAATCTAATACCAGGAACCTCAAAACTCAGTCTCCCACCTTTTAACCTACTGTTTCCCCTTTTAAGAGAAGGGAATCTGGAGAGACTGTTAAGGGGGAGGACTTTTCCTGTCATGACTAGAGATAATCTTGAGAAGATAGAAAGAAACTATTGTGACTTTTATCTTGTGGAAAGACTATATTTATCTTGAAGGAACTAAATAGGGGTAGGACTATTATCAAAAATAAGTTCCGTGCATTTGTGTAATTGAAGTGACTGTGTTCTTTCTCATGTCTGAACTGCTGCAAATAATTCTCCTTGTCTCTGTTTTATTGTTTTGTCGATAAATTATGTCTTCAGTAATTTTAATATTTATTTCATCCAAAGATATAAGGGATATATAGGTATGAGTAACTAGTATTAGAATAGAAGACTTTTCCAGTTTATTAAATGGTCAGTTGCCACTACATGCTCGAAGAGGATCAAAATGGTATCCAACTATGGCTGATTAGACCAATATGAGTTCAGAAAGCTCTATCATCGTGATGAAGTTCAGGCTCTGGGAACCCCCTTGAATCTTCCCACTTGATGAGATGTTTGCCTGAGGCCATAATCCTTTCACTACTGCTAGGCCCAGATCTCTATTACTATTAACCCAGCCTAGTTCTCCATTGTCCAACTACTTCCCACCCTTGATTTTATACCTAGGACCAAATCTGTTACCCTTAAACTAGCCTATCCCTCCATTGTCTGCTACCTCCAGCTGTTTCCTGGCCTTGATTCCATCAAAATTCCATTCTCTTGGTTCATGGACTCTGACCTCAGTCCCATCAAGATGCTCCTTAGACGCCTCCTCAAGACCCTCCTCTAGACCACCTCTAGATCCCTCTCACAATCTTTCTATATATAAGATCCATCTTGCCTCCATGAGGACGCTGAGATTCAATCTAGCTCAGATTTAGTCTGTGTCAGATTGTTCTGGCCTGCTTGTCAATACAATCATCACAAATGCTTTGTCTCCTTAAGAATCTACCCATTATGAAGAATCTTTAATAAACTTTGTTTTACTTTGGCTGAGAGAAGACTTGAGTCAAATTCATTTTGGCAGGACCCAGAGTATTTTGTGCTTTTAAGCACCCTAAACTCCAAACTTCAACAATAGGTTGGGCACAAATAATCCTTATGAACATTTGCTGTGGGCCAATGATGTAGAATAATGTTTGCAAACATTTTTGCACAGTTTTTGTGTTTTGACCACAGGATTAGATCTCCCCACATATGGATCTCCTGATAAGCAGACCAGGGTTAGGTTTGATAAAACAGTTTTTAGAGCACCTTTTCTAGCCCCTTCCTTGTGCTAGGAGGTAAGCAGTGTGGTTCTTAAAAAGGACTGGTCAGAAACTCAGGAAACTGCTGAATCCCACTGCTGCTTCAGTCCAGTGAGAAGACAACCCTCAGGGTTGGGCTGCTTGTGTGAAGGGTTGTGCATAGCTTCCAGTGATGGGGTAATGGGACTTGGAGCCCTAAAAGGAAAAGACCATGTCTTTGAAAGTGACTCAGTGCCTGATTTTTCCATACATTTCAGCAGCTCAGATCACTGCCCTCACCCAAGGCCCACCCCAGCCTACCTAGATTACCTAATTAACTTACTTGAAGTAATTAACTTACTTGAAGTAATTTCACTATAGCTCCCACCTCAGACAACTTCACACTCCTTAATCCCATGCAGATCCTTTCACTGTCCTTTTTGTATATAAGCAACTGTCTCACCCCCATTAAGTTCCAGGTTCACTAGGATGACAACCACTGCTGCTTCTATTGGTTTTACAATAAACCTTGTCATTTGAATATGCAAATTCATGCCATCCTATACCCTGAAATCTCGGGGTTCCCAGAAACCTCATCATATTCTTTTAATATAGTCTGGGATATAAAGAGAAAATTCTGAACTGAGATGAAATGATATAAGGAAGTGTTTCAAAACTCCTTAATGATTCATCTTAAATTCTCCAGAATCTGTTAGGATGTTTTAACTTTTCATTGTAGCCTCAGCCTGGTCAGAGCTGGGAACCACAGAGAGAAGAATCTTAAGAATTTTTTAGAATTTTAACTTAAAACAAACTTCACTTTTCTGCCCACCCCTTAAAAACTTAAGAGTGCAGTATTGCACCTTCCAGACAGGTGAGTCGAGACCTCTGGAAAAAATCCAGTCGGTGCCTAGTTCCTTCTCCCCAGTACTAGAGAGCTCAAAGACTTCACTTTTAAGGCATCTCTTTTTAAGATCTTATAAGCTCAATTTGTTCCCATTTTGAAGGACGCTGCCTATAAGAAGACATGTTACCTAAAACCCTTTTTCTTTATGTGAGGCAGGAAATGGTTAAGTACTAGTCAATTGGCCTCTTTTTGATCTGAAGTGAAAAGATTCCCCCTTTATTTTTCCCTTGTGCGTCCCTCCACATTCAGAAGTTGGCCAGAGTTTGAATGTTGAGTTTGTGATTAACAACTTTTTTCTTTCCAAATGTTTTCAGACCTTTTGCTCTCAAACCCTCTATTCACATAGTTTGTGCAAATAGATTATGGTTTTCTTTCTACTCATGCTTCTCTCATTCCTACATGCTTAGACTTTCTTGCTTTTCCTTCTATCTACTTTCCCACTGGTGGACTTTGATTAAAGCCACTTTAAAACCACAATCTCTTATTTCTTTCTAATTCTTAATTTCTTTCTAATTTCTTTTATCCTACTCTATATTAACCTTTATCAATCACATAATCTCACCCATTACTATTGGGGTTACAATAAACATTACTACTTGTTTGGAAGATGGTTTGAGTGCATGAATTCATTCCAAGTGGACACCCACCCTGTACCCTGACATTTCAGGGTTTCCAGTGTGGAGGGAATTCTGATTTTTGTAATAATCAATATGATGTGTAATGAATATACTAATAGATTAGATTTTTTTTTCAGAATTGTCTCTATTGTGAGAGAGTTCACAATGCAACTGATAAATGAACTGATCAATCAAACTTTGAAGAGGCTCACAATCACGGGCATCCTTCTACCCATGTACCTAAAGTGAATCAAGTCAAAGACTGTAGAACCACATACCTCTGGCCCCACCAAATAAGGACTCCCAAGGACTTGAGTAATATTATTCCCACAGGACTCCAGAATCATTGTATTGTCTTCCATTTGTGGGTTTGTTGTGGGAAATCACTCTGGCACTGGGAACAATTTTTTGAGATTCACCTTCATGTCTCCCTTCCCACTTGTGATTTGTGTATATAATCTCTATCTTCACTTCAGCAAAGTGGAATTCTGATCAGAACTGTCGATTTGCAAATCTGTTCTTCATAATGAGACTAATTAAATGGATACCTGTTTATTGGCACTTTGTCTCTGGCCTGTTGTTTTATCGTTCTCATGTTAGAGACTGGCTCGGTAAAATCCTGTTACCCGCAACAACCCTAAACTGCATCGCCCTCATCCCCCAATATTTCCCTCATTTCAGCCCTTCTCTTTCCTGTGCAAACTGCTAACTTCCACCTTTCTGAGACAGATATCAGTCCCTCAGGGCTCCCAGAACCTACAAGAGTAGCTGCCCAGTTGCTGGTGTGAAAATTGTGCCCTGAATTTCTGCCCCTCTCCAAGATTACTTTGTGGTGTATGGCAGCAACCTTAAGGATGAGCTCTGTAGTCTTGAGTAATAATGGGTAAGTTACCTTCATTTCTTTTCCTGCACCCCTTTAATATGGGAGTGTGCTAGGAAATGATTAACAAGCAGCTCTCCAGTGGCAAAAAAAAAAAAATACAAAGTGCACACTTTTTTTTTTGTCCATTGGAGCATTTTATTTGTATGTATGTTTTACATCCTTAGAAAAAGAATCCCAGGATTTTTCCTCCTGTGTGTTTTCGTCTTGCTTCCTCATGGTCCATGATGCCAGCTGAGGTTGTTAGCACAATAAACCCAAACTGACGGGATAGCAGCAGATTATTCTGCCACTTTTCCAGATCTTTCAATTGAACATCAAATCTGGGGTTGATTACACCACACTTGTCTAATCAGCCTGTGAGATTCACAACAATTTTTCCTGCTCTGTGATCATCAGTGATCTCAAATTCACCAACGTAATCATGCTTTATCATCACAGTTAAGAACCGGACAATTACTTTGGAGCACAGCGTAATGAGAACCTGGCGTTTTCCTCACTTTTCAGCATTGTTGATGCTTTTGAGAGCATCTGCCAGGACATTCATGCGCACCATGGTGGCAGCGCTGCAAGATGGCGGAAAGAGGATGGGATGGGTGAGCGAGGAGAGATCCAAAGCGCACACTTTTAGGTTTAATCTCTATTGACATTTTCTCCATCACTTTCTTAAGTTTAGACAATCAAAACAATAAGGCAAAGATGACAAAACAGGAAAATGACAAGTGCTGGAGAGGATGTGGAAAAATGGGAACTCTAATGCATTGTTGGTGGAGCTGTGAACTGATACAACCATTCTGGAGGGCAATCTGGAACTATGCCCAAAGGGCTATAAATAATTGCATACCCTTTGACCAAGTAATACCACTTTGGGGGTTGTATCCCAAAGAGATCAGAGAAGTGGGAAAGGGTCCCATATGTACAAAAGTATTTATTGCAGCTCTCTTTGTGGTGGCAAAAAACTGGAAGTTTAAGGGATGCCCATCAATTGGGGAATGGCTGAACAAGTTATGGTATATGAATGTGATGGAATATGATTGTGCGATAAGAAATGGGAAGGAGATGGACTTCATAATTACCTGGAGAGGCTTACACGAATTGATGCTGAGTGAGAAGAGCAGAACCAGGAAAAATTTGTACACAGTCACAGGTACATCACATGTGTGACGACCAACTTTGAAAAACTGGACTCTTCTCACCATCGCACACTTAAAAGACAACTCTACAAGTCTTAGGACAGAAGGAGATGTCTACATTCAGAGACAGATCCAGAAAGACCAGAGGCTAAATGGAGACTGAAGCAATGCATGCTATCATTCTTTTCTGTGTTTGGTTTTTGTTTCTCTTTTCTCATTGTTCACTCCATTGGCTATAACACCTATTCAACCAGACTATTGTACAATGTGAAAGAGTTTGCAGAGCCTATATGTGATTGTACGCCACCATGGTGGGGGTGGGGGGTGGGGAGGAAGGGGAGAAAAATCTGAAACTCATGTGATTCTGGAACTGAATCTTGTAAACTAAAAGTAAACAAACAAGTCAATAAAAAAATTAAAAAAAAACCAATAAGGCAGGCCTTGATATGTGGCATTTGCCAGTTCCTTGAGAAGTAAAATACTCACACTCAGTGTTTGCCAACTGGCTCTAGTAAATCAGTGCAAACTGGCTACAGTACACCCTGAGTGAGACACAGGATAAACAAGCATTGGAAGGGTTGTAATTTCTGTGGTGGTTGTTGTTACATGATATCCCCTCATCTAAGCTACTCTGTTACTTTCAAAAATACCACTGTCTTTCCAGTGATGAGAACACAGGTTCTCACAACCTCAAACTTACTTTTCTCAAACTCAAATAGCTAGTCAGTTACCAAATCTTGTCAGTTCCACTTCCACAGTTCTCACATTTGTTCTTTCTTTCTACCTCCAAGGCCACCATCCTAGTCCAGGACCTTACCACCTTTTATGTGGACTTTTGTAATACACTCTTAATTGGTCTTCCTGCCTCCAGTCTCTCCCTCCCTCTAGTCTGACCTCTATAAAACTGCTTTTCGAAGTGATTGTCCTAAAGCATGAGTTTGACCATGTCACTCCCCTATTCAATAAATTTCAGGGAATGCATATTGATCCTGGGATCAAATAAGATCGTAGAATCACAACTCTGTCTACATTTTGTTTGCATGTCTCTCCCATTAGATTGTAGACTCCTTAAGGGCAGAGGCTATTTTATTCCTCCCTCCCCCCTTAGTAAATAGTATTTTTTCCAATTACATGTAAAGATAGTTTTCAACATTCATTTTTTTTTATAAGATTTTGAGTACCAAATTTTTCTCCCTCCCCAATATGGCAAGCAATCTAATACAGGTTATACATGTGCAATGACATTAAACATAATTCCACATTAGTTGTGTTGTGAAAGTAGAAACAAAAGAAAAAGGAAAAACCATGAAAAAAAGATCTGCAGCAAGACTCTGTAGTTCTTTCTCTGGCTGTGGATAGCATTTTCCATCATAAGTCTCGTGGAATTGTCTTGGATCTTTGTATTGCTGAGAATATCTAAATCCATCATAGTCGATCATTGCACAATGTTACTGTATACAATATTTTCCTGGTTCTGCTTACTTCACTCGGCATCAGTTCATGTAAGTCTTTCCAGGATGTTTTTGAAATCCTTCTGCTCATCATTTCTTATTGCATAATTCACTGTTCCATTACATTCATATACCACAACTTGTTCAGCCATTCCCCAATTGATAGGCATTTCCTCAACTTCCAGTTCTTTACCACCACCAGAAGAGCTGCTGTAAAAATTCTTGTACATGTAGGTCTTTTTTTCCTTTTTTATAATCTCTTTGGGATATAGACCTAGTAGTGGTATTGCTGGGAAAAAGTGTATGCAATTTTATAGCCCTTTGGGCATAGTTCCAATTTGCTTTCCAGAATGGTTGGATCAGTTCACAACTCCACCAATAATTCCACCAAATAAATATTCCAATTTTCTCACATCTCCAACATTTATCATTTTCTTTTTCTGTCATATTAGCCAACCTGATAGGTGTGAGGTGATGCCTCAGAGTTATTCTTTAATCAGTAGTGACTTAGAACATTTTTATGTGAATATAGATAGCTTTAATTTCTTGGGGAATGACTTGTATTCTTATAAATTTGACTTAGTTCTCTATTTATTTGAGAAATAAGGCCTTTATCAGAAACACTTGCTATAAAAATTGTTTTCATGGACTGTCTTTTGCTTCTTTTGTATTCCTAGCACTTAGCATGCTGCCTAGAACATAGTAGGTACTTAATAAATGTTTATTGATTGATTGATTGAAGAGACTTAGAAATCATGTAATCCAACTCCTTCATTTTACAAAGGAAGAAACTTAGACCTACGAAGGATAAATGACTTTCCTGAGGTGACATAGGTAGTAATTGTCAGAGGTGGTATTTGAACATACTCTGTCTCAAGAGTCATTGCTTTTTTCATTGCTACCTTTACTTTATCCTTTTTAAATTTTTTTGTCTAAATTTTATCATGTGCATAATTATTAACACAACAGCATGATTTATAAGTAAACATAGGCATTTTAGGGGTACATGTTCAAAATATTTTGCTGACAGGGATAGGAAATCAAAAAAGTTTGGAGAACACTACCCTATTAGGCAGACTCTGGATTTCTTCTTTTTTTTTTTTTTGGAGGGGGGAAGGTGTTGGGGCTCTTGTTGGTAATGGGTTGAATTGGTCCTCAGCTAACAGGAGCCCGGTGAGCACCTTGGGGCAGAATGTGAAGGTTGCACCTGTTTGTGATAAGCAGGATTATCTCTCCACCTTCAGGGTGATGCACTGGCTCACTGTGGCGAGGGCAAGGCCAGGGGAGGGGGCCCTAAGAGGCCCTGGAGAAAGGACTTAAATACAGGCTACCCAGCAGAAGGAAGTCCAGCCACGCCAAGTTTAGAGAATGTAGCTAGAGGCAAGTGTTGTGTTCTAAAGAAGAGAAAGTCCAGCCACGCCAAGTTTAGAGAATGAGAGGGAGTTCCAGCGACGCCAAGCCTAAGAGAAAGTAGCAAGAAGCAAGCCCTGTGTCTTAAGTTTTCTGTGTAGCTGTTTCTCCCGGAGAAAGTGGAAGCCGGGAGCTGGGGATGCCTGAAGCCTGTTGAGGAAGGGTATAGGTGAAACCTATACAGCCTGAACCCCCAAAACTGTAACAGGAAGGCAGGGAAATTGGGGTTAAGTGACTTGCCCAAGGTCATATGTCTAGTAAGTATTAAGTGTCTGAGGCCAGATTTGAACTCAGGTTTTCCTAACTCCAGGGCCAGTGCTCTCTATTCACTGCACCACCTAGCTGCCGCAGGACCCTGGATTTCTATTTTGGATAGTAAATCTTTTGAGGTGGTGGACGTGTATGGTATTAAACTGCTAAGTTCCTACCTCTAAGCTTGGCTCCCTTGTTAGCAGTCAGGGAAGTCTATTCCCCTTCTCTAGTATGTAGCAGCAGCAGTTTCCACAATCTAATAATAGTCATGATTGCTAAAAGGCAATGAACTTTCTCCATGCATGGCGAGAATGAACTCTCAACACCACATGTAGGGAAGATGGGGTCTTATGTACAGAGGAATCTAGGGGTGGTCTAAAGGAAGAGTTTGGGGAGAGTCTTCAGGAGGAGTCAATGGGGTCAGACTCCAGTAAAGAGTTTGGGGAGGGTCTTTCAGGAGGAGTTAATGAGGTCAGTGCAAGGGTAGATTGATATTTTGATAGCCTCAAGAGTGGAAAGTAGATGGACAATGGAAGGCTAGGCTAGTAACAGAGGTTTGGGCCCAGTCACAATGAAAAACTTATGGCCTCTGCAAATGCCTCATCAAGTGGGAAGATTTAATCAGAATTCAAGGGGCTTCCCAGAGCCTGTACCTCAAAGATTCAAGGGAGCTGAAGGGGGCTCCTAGAGCCTGTACCTCATCACTATTATTTTCCCCACTTTACAGAAGAGGAAACTGCAAAACAGATTAGATAGGGACATACCCAGGGTCATAGAACTAATTTGCTTTTTTTTTTTTTTGGAGGGGATAGGTCAGGACAATTGGGATTAAGTGACTTGCCCAAGGTCACACGGCTAGTAAGTGTTAAGTGAGGTTGGATTGTAATGGCCAGGAAATAGTTAAGTGATACTTTATGAAATTAGAAACCAGACAAGTAAAACTTTATAAATTTAAGATACTTTATGAATTTAAGATGAAGAAAAGGCCTCCCCTTGGATGAAATTGAGGTTTGCTGAACACCAAGGGGTGGAGGGTTTGTGTGGTTTTCTAATGACCCTGACCTAGGGTAATTTATCTTTTTCTTCATTCTTCTTCTTCTTCTTCTTCTTGATCAGATATCATCCCCTGTGCCCCTCCATTTACCCATTAACCCCCTGCCTACAGATTTAGTCACAAACCCCCCTTGCCTTAGTAATAGATTTCGAGCACATGAGTAATAACCTGCTTAGTAACAAATTATGTTAGTTAGCCAAACAATGAAGCTGTGCTGTATAAAAGATTCTCCAGCCCTAAGCTAGGTGCTGCTCTCTCCCTTCAGATTGACACAAGACATCCCCAGCTGGTAAAATAAAGCTCCTAAAAACTTTTTATTTGGACTCTGTGGTCACTTGTTAAGACTTGCCATTTCAGAATTTGAACTCAGGTCCTCCTGACTTCAGGGTCATTGCTCTATTTACTGGGCCACCTAGCTGCCCCAAACTAAAAATTGTTTGAGGAAGGATTCAAACTCAGTAAGTCTTGCTCTGTATACCACACCACTTAGCTGCCTAACAATAGATGCTTAATCTAACATATGTTTGCTTATAGTTTTATAGTTTATAGTTTCCAACATCAATATAACAAAGACTCTTTATTTGGACATAACTTTGATATGGTATATCTCAAGAAAACAAACATTCAAGTTACACCCCTTGAACTATTAAACAATTTCTTATTTTCTCTTGGTTGTTTTTTCAGTTGTGTCTGATTCTTTGTGACTTGTGTGGAGTGTTCTTGGTAAAGATAATGGAGTGGTTTGCCATTTCCTTCTCCAGTTCATTTTACAAATGAGGAAACTAAGGCAAACAGGGTTAAGTGACTTGACCTAGTATAACAGCAATCAGTTTAGCAGATACTTAGTAACTTGGGGCTAAGTATGTGAACTTTGTCCCACTTTTGAAAGGGCATAAGCTCCCCTGTTGATATGGAAGGGGACTGTCTGAAACAGGAGGCCAGTGTGTGTATATAAGCAAGAATTCCAGAGACAGAAAGACAGAATTTGAATGTTGCTCCTGGTGAAAGAAGAATAGTGGAGACTGAAGCCAGCTGAAAGAGACAGACAGACAGACAGAGAGGTGGGCGGGGAGAGACAGTTTCTCTCCCAGCATCTGGAAGCTGAGAACTGAGTTGGAGTTTTCTAGAGAGAGAGAGAGAGAGAGAGAGAGAGAGAGAGAGAGAGAGAGAGAGAGAGAGAGAGAGAGAGAGAGTTTCTCTCCCAGCATCTGGAAGCTGACTAAGAACTGAGATGGAGTTTTCCTGAGACTAGAATTTGGTGAAGGCCACCTGGAAGGCTGAGAGGGCTTGTCTGGAAGGCCGATATTCCTTCTGGGCCCTAGGGCCAGCTGAACTGCTGGAGGACTGAAGAAGCATGACTGGGATAAGACTTTGTTTGTTCATGGCCTGGCTGATCCTTGAGTTCCAGGCAAGAGAAGTGGTGAAGGGTATTGAGATGTGCTGGACCCTGTGAACTTCAGTGTGTGCCAGGGACTGCCCTGAGGACTGGATAAGGACCTGGGAGTCGTCTACCTCTGAGGACTGGACGAGAACCTTGGAGCTGTCTGCTTCTGAGTCCAAGTGACTGTTTGGTGGATTCAGGAGGGAGCTGGGACCATGGAAGGGGATCCAGGGAATCAGAGAGACCACCCTGAGTCAAGATGAAGAAAAGGCCTCCCCTTGGATGAAATTGAGGTTTGCTGGACACCAAGGGGTGGAGGGTTTGTGTGGTTTTCTAATGATTGTATTTAATGACTAATCAAATTGATGTATGATTTCCCCATGAGTGGAAGATTGATTATTGTATTGTGTATTGATTGAATGATTGAGTATTGATTATTGTATTGTGAATTGACTGAATGCTTTGTTCTAAATATTGTGGCCACTGTAGTGAAAACTGTGTGGCCATTCTAATGTTAAGGTCTTATGAACACTGTATTGTGATTTTCTGTGATAAGATGTAATGTTGTGAATATTATATTGTGATTTGTTGTGAATGTTTGCCTTGATTTGTAATGGAATAAGCAGAGTGTTCACTGTACTGCATAATTTAAACCTTAAAAGCTGTTCACAGTAGCATTCTTTTGGGAATCTGCTGGTGCATGGCACCAGGTCATACACCAAGGTCATACATCTAGTAAATGTCTGAGACCAGACTTGAACTCAGGTCATCCTGACTCCAGAACTGGTGCTTTAATCCACTAAACCACCTAGCTGCTCAGTCTTTTCTCTAGCTTCACACAGTAATTCCCATTCTCTTCTAAATCAGTGTAATAGGATCGATATCTGCCAGGATTACACACACATAAACTTGCCATGGAGGGTAAGTTGGTTCTTTTCCTAAAGAGCAAGGAATCTGTCCCCAAGAATTGATTGACTCAAAAGGCTAAGGCTAAAGCCACGTTCCAAAAGGCCTGTTCTCATGGAGTTGGGATATTATTAGATGTCTCAAGGCCTTAGTGTCAATCTCAGAGTTTAATCTAAGAAAGACAAATGAAATTAGGTTGTCTGAGTCCCTATTTTTATTTCTCTCAAACTGACAACATGCATGTGGAATTGCAGTCAAATACTAAGCCCATTTTGGATTTGGCATGTCCAGTTTATATGACTTTTCAACAGGGGCTATCACCCCATCATCATTTTGCCTCTGGACAGAGTAAATACCTGACCACCCCCTAACCATACCAGACCACTCCTAGCCTTGGGCTATCTAGCCCAAAGAATCTGTCTCCATCCAAGTCTCCAAACTCAGTGGAGCTTCTGTACCTTTGAATAAATTACCTCAGACCTTGGGTTAAGGTTTGACCAGGATAAGGAGACTCAATGCAGTCTCATTATCAGTAATGTCCTTCTGAAGAAGAAACTAAACTTGGAAGAAGGGGGCTGGTGGACAGCTCTGAGTCTCCAAGATAATGATTACTAAGAAAAATCATTTTTCACAATAGTCACCAAACCTTGTTCTGCTGACCAGTTGATATCCAGTGTGAAGACACCTGAGTTAAGTGGTATATCCATACAGAATATGCTTTCAATTCTAGAGCTGAGTCAACTTCCTTTTAATAATACCTGTTGAATCAGATAGGGCATTTCATTCTAATATTGCACCTAAACTATCAGGGAACTAGCCTGTCAGATTTAACTCACAAGAATCAGGTTGAGCTGGCAAGCCTTGTCCTGGGATACAAGTAGATATTTAGCACAGGCTAAAACTGTGCAGAATAGCATCTAGATGTTGACCATTTGTAATGGTAATGGTAATTTGAAGATCTCCCTTGCCCCTTAATAAACCTTCCCTGATTTGAAGATTTTCTCTGCTCCCTAATAGTCTGAATATAATCACATGGAGCCTGTGGTGGGAAGAGTTTGCTGAAGGGTGGAGCAGATCCCACAGGAAGCTGGGAGTCAGAGTAACTAGACTGTCAGGGAGAGAGGACAGCAGGCAGACAGCTAGACTTGTGAGTGCTGGTTTGTGGAAAGGCTAAAGGGTGGTGTGGCTCTCTGTGGTGTTATAGTGTATTAGCTTCTTTATTACTATGATGGATTCAGCTTTCTGGTTTTGAGGTTTGGTTTTCTGGTGTCTGAATAAATGTTTTACTTCTGTCTTCTATATGGAGAGTCTGTTCAATTTTTGATTGAGAACTATACTGGCACATTTATAGTTGTCATAGGGGCTGTGAATATTGTGTTGGTACTACACTATTCCACAGTGAGAAACTGTCAGAAGAGATAAAAGTAGCTAACATTATGTATGATGTATTATACATAATACATCATACATAATATAATGTATTAGCCAGTAGGCTAGGTAATGCATAGAGGGGAAAGTAGATAGCACAATGGATAGAGGGCAGGGCTTGGATTCATCTTCTGAGTTCAAATCTGGCTATAGACACTTAGTAGCTGTGTGACCCTGGGAAAGTAATTTAAACCTGTTTGCTTCAGTTTCCTCTTGTGTGAAATGAACTAGAGAAGGAAATGGCAAGCCACTCCAATACCTTAGCCAAGAAAACCTCATATAGGGTCACAGAGTCAGACATGACTAAAAACAACTAAACAAGAATTTTAGATTTAGAGTCAAGAGGACCAGCGTACAAATCTCACCTTAGACATTTATGAGCTGCCTGACTGTGAGCATTTCATCTAAATCTCTTGATCTCAGTTTCCTTGTGTATAAAATAGGAATAATAATAGCACCTACCTCCCGTGGTTGTTGTGAGGATCAAATGAGAAAACATGTCTAAAGCACTTTTTGAACCTTAAAGTGCTATATAATTGCTGGGTTATTATTATTATTATTATTATTATTATTATTATTATTATTATCATTATCATTATTGGGCAGCTAGGTGGTGTAGTGAATAGAGTATCAGGTCTGGAGTCAGGAAGACTCCACTTTGTGAGTTCAAATCTGGCCTCAGACACTTACAGGCTGTGTGACCCTGGGCAAGTCACTTAGCCCAGTTGGCCTCTACTTCAAGGAAATAGCAAGTCACTCCAATATCTTTGTCAAGAAAACCCAGAATGGAGTCATGAAGAATCAACTTAACATCAAAAATTATTATTAGATTCCAACCAAACTGGCTTACTATTCCCTAAATAATATTTGATTTCCTACTCACAGTTTGTCCCCCTGGGCAAAATGTACAAACCACCTTGCTCTCATCCTGCTTCTGAGATTGACTTCAAGCACCACCTCCAACAGCCTTTCCTGAGCCTCTTGGTTGCTCTTGTTTCCCTCCCCATCATCGTTCTACAGATGTGTAAGAGGGGATACTCCCAAAAGATTTAGGTAAAAGCTGGAACTAAAAGACAGAGTCGTTGAAATGTAAAGAGAATGATTTTCTGATGCAAAATAGACATTCCTTCTCTCTAGGTAGGTTCATTCAAATCCATACTTCTCATCCAAGTTTGATTCTTGGCTCATTATTTTTCTCTCCTCTCTAGCTCTTGACTTCAGCTTGCAGATTGATAGTCTCTCAAGGATCCTAAACTCCCACTTTAATTTATTCATTTTTCATGACCTACTCCTCTATGCTACCTCAGAGATGACCACACCCTTGATCTTCTCTCAGAAATTATCTACTTCCACATTCCCAGACACTGAAATTGCTTTATCTGATTATAAATATCTGATTATCTGATTTGTTGTCATTCTATCTCTCCCTCTGATTTACAACACCAATACTTCTCCCTCTAATTTACACTCCCAAATTGTTCTTCATCCTCACCCTGACCTCCAATCCCTTTACCTCTCAGTCCTTTCCTAAGTTATCAAACTTACACTTTGTACACTCTCTTCCCTTCCCCGTTTTTTAAAAATTGATAAGACATTTAACCAATGTGATAAAAAAAGAAAAACTAATTTTGAGTATTAAAAATGAAAAGGGTGAATCTCCCTCCAATGAAGAGGAAATTAAAACAATAATTAGGCATTATTTTACCCAATTGTATGAACATAAATTTGACAAATTAGTGAACTGAATATGTTCAAAAATTAAAGTTGCACAGATTAACTGAAGAGGAAGCAAATTACTTAAATAACCCCATCTCAGAAAAAGAAATTGAACAAGCGATTAACAAAGTAACTCCCTAGGAAAAAAAAAACTGCAGGGCCAGATGGATTTAATATCAATTTCCATAAAACATTTAAAGAACCTTTATTCCAATACTCTACAAACTACTTGGGAAAATTAGTGAAGGAGTCCTGCCAATTTTTTTTTAATGAAACAAATATGGTAGTGATACCCAAATCAGGAAGAGACAAAATGGAGAAAGAAAACTACAGACCAATCTCCCTCATGAATATAGATGCAAAAATTTTGAATAAAATGTTAGCAAAAAGACTACAGCAACTTATCACAAGAATATTACATTTTGATCAGGTAGGATTTCCTACAGGAATGCAAGGATGGTTCAGTATTAGGAAAACCATCAGTATTATTGATCATATCAACAATAAAACTAGCAGAAACCCTGTGATTATTTCAATATATGCAGAAAAACCTTCTGACAAAATAGAACATCCACTCCTATTCAACATACTAGAAAGTATAGGAATAAATGGAGTTCTCCCTAGAATAATAGGCAGCATTAGCAAAACCATCAGCAAGTACTACATACAATGGAGATAAGCTTGAAGCATTTCCAATAAGATCAGGGGTGAAACAAGGATGTACACCATCATCCCTCCTATTCAATCTGGTACTAGAAATTTTAGTAGTGAGAGTGCCATAGAATGACTTAGCACAGATTTACTCAGACTTGCTCTGGCCCACTTGCCCAATGGAAGCATCACAGATACCTAGGTTCCTTAAGTGTCTACCCAATATGGTGAACTTTTAATGAACATTTAATAAACTTTATTTTTTGGAGGGGCAGAGCCAAGATGGCAGCATAGAAGCAGCAAGGTCCTGCAGCTCCCACACTGCCACCCTAAACACCCAGAAAATATGAGCCCAGACAAAGTCTAGGAAAGTCTAGGACTCTCAGACTCACAAAAATATAGAAAACACATCTCTTGCTGAAGGCAGCTCAGCAGCAGGGGCTCATTGTGGCGGCCAGGAGCGGAGCCCCGGAGTGGAAGGTGGCCCAGCCTGAAGCTGAGACCGCGGCCAGCTACAGGACGGCGGGAAGGAGCTGAGCTGAGCCAAGCCGAGCTGCGCAGCAGCCAGTCTTCAGAGGAGAGGAGCTACAGCCTCCAACACCTCCACATCTGCCAAGGCATGCAGAACAGGGATGGGGGAGGGGCGGCTTGCACCAGAACAGAGACCAGCCCAGCCCAAAAATGCAGCCCCGGCCAAGAGGAGGGAGCCTCCCAAGCTGCAGCTTGAGTCTACTTCAGAGATCTATTGCACCTGAGGGAATCTTCACAAATGCAAACCAGGATTAGAAGGTCAGTGAAAGTTAGAGTGAAACTTTGAAAATTAATTTGGGGGAAAAAAGCAGTTCGGCCAATCTACCCCCACCCTGAAAGGAAGCAGTGGGGGAGGGGAACTACTGGAACCAGTGGCAGCGGCCCCCCGCGGACTCCACAGGGGGGCTGAATCGATTGATCAGGTCCAAGTGCTCTTGCGTTGAGGGGCCTGGATCTGGATCATGGCCTTGGGTGGTGGTCCTGGGGTGCGCTTTCAGCAAGCCAAAGCTGGGGGGACTTGTAACACCCCCCTAATAGCTCCAGCAGCTGGGGAAACCCCAGCGATTTGGAACAGAGCTTTCCCCACTGGAAGCAGAGTTTCACAGAGCTAAAAAACAAACAAACAACCAATTAACTGACTGGCCAACATGAGGAAAAGGAAGCAAAATAAGAACTGAAATAAAACTCTAGAATCCTTTTTTGTGGACAAAAAGGATCAAAGTATGGAACAGGAGGAAGACAACCCAGTCCCAATTCCCA
>CM053598.1:196675079-196699938 GCA_028646575.1 Pseudocheirus occidentalis
CCTTCTACTTTTACTTCCACTTTACTTGAATCAACTGCCACATGCACTCTTGTGATTAGAGAGCTAAAGGGCTTGGTCATTTAATTAAAATTGCCAACTTAAGTCACATTGAATTTCTAGGTGTGTGCTTTGTTTAAGAAGCTGCTGGAGCACACTTCTTGCAGGAGAGACACTCTGTGTGTATGTGGGAGGTTGGGGGGGGGAGGAGTGGTGGAAAGGGAGGAATTAGGATAAATTGGGCAATAAAAAAACCTTTTCTCCCTAAAAATACTCCTTTCCTGTAACCCCTACACATCTGCAGTCCTATCACTTTCCCACTATTCAGAATTTGCACCTAAGACCACCACTTATTCCTCTCATTTATCACTCCCTCTCCACAAACCCTCCTGCGTCCAAAAGCATAGACACTAATTAGAAGCTTCAGATACAATTGTGAACCCCAATATTTTCCTCTTCAATATAGCAAACGAATACTCAGAATGCACGCTTGCAGTTTAAATCTCTTTGTAAATATCGAGATTTTTGAAAAATTTTAGGAGTCCCCCACCCCTTTTCCATATTAAATAAATTTAAGTGCCCTACTTTGCAGTAGCTTGCTTTTTCTGCCCTGGTTTAGGAGTATGAGAGTAAAGGAATGGGAGATCTGAGGCTAAATTGGTAGAGATGAAAGCATGTACAGAGCCAGAGAGCTGCTGATATTGGTAAAGATAGAAAATCAATTTAGGTTTAAAAATGGGGAGAGGAATCCCTAAGAAGGCCTTTACTTAAAGATGAAGAGTCAGCATTAGACTTCTGCTGAACACAGAGACAGGGTTAGTCTTTTCTAACCTTTCATTTAGATTTCTCTAAATTTCCAAAATTGCTGCAACTCTATATGGCAGTGTTTCAACAAACTGTGCTGCTGCAAATCCTAAAATATTCTAAGGTTTTGTCAAATTAAGTTTTTGTTGTTTGTTAATAGGCATTAAAATAATGCTTTTAGAGAATTTTACTTATAAGGGTTGCATGGGCTGAGGGCATGCCCAGTGCAAATGCTCATGCTGTGAGTTTAGAACCAAGGCTGCAGTGAAGTTGCACTATGCAACACAGGCAAAAACTGCCAGAAATACTTTGGCTTCATTATGCATTTGATTTTTAATTAATTTTTGATTGATGTGCGTTCAGAAACCTTTTACTGCTGCCAAATTTTTCTCACCCCATAGGGTCCCAACCTATGGGGTGAGAAGATCTGCCTAGGGAGTGGGTGAGGTTGAAGAAATACTAAAACTAAATTTGGAGGACTATTGTGGCCTTTGGAAAGGAGAAATACTTACAAAGTAAAATTCTGTTTAATGTAGCTAAGTGTGGACAGCAATCTTGAAACGAGTGACAATAAATAAGATGTAATTTTTTTAGGGAGAACTTTGCAGAGTAAGGTGGCATCTATAACAGAAGAGGAAAAAAAGAACTATTGTCTTTCATAGGTCCTTGTTTGAATGAAAAGAACAAATCAGAAAGCATCCATGATGAGGGAAAAGAAAGTACAGGGCTTGGAGACCAAAGGTGATGGATTCAAAGAAATATTGATGTTTAGCATGAAGAGGAGAAACCTGGAAACAAGTTCACTCTGTTTTCAAATGTTTGAAGGCCATGCCAGGTGAAAGAGTGATTCTTGTTTGGTTCGGCATCAAGCAAGTAATAGAAGGCAAGCAAATTTAGGCTCCTTATGAGGAAAAACTTAACAATTAAAGTTGTCCAAAAGTGAAATGGCCTAATCAAATTGCTTAGCACAAGTGAAAGCTGTCTCATTATTTGCTGGGGAGGTTTTTGGACATTTTGTGACATTCATTCTGTTTTGTAAATACAAACATCTAGCTTCTCTGTAGCTTAAAAGGTAAAAGAGCTTGAAGGTATAAGAAGAGGTATAGCTATAATACTTTTATTCTAGTTAAAAGGAAGGATTAATTTGCTACACAAAGGGTATGAGAATAGACTAGATTTGTAATCCTAGAAACTGTCTGCATACCCACAAAACATGGATGACAGGGTCAGGATCATTAAATGCATGTAAGACTAACAAGCACGTGGTGGCTTTAGAGACCATGAGCTGACTGAATTTTGGCTATCACTTTTTAAGAACAAGAGAATTAATGGATAAAGATTAAACAAGGTGGCAAGAAAGTAGACAAATATTCAGGACTCAGAGACTGAAATAAGGAAAAGGGCCAGTTAAATTGCAGTTTGAGGTTTGATAGGAGGAAAGATTTACTAACAAAATTATCCCAAAAGGCAAACTCTCCCTCACTGGAGGTCGTCAAGCGCAGGCGTAGGGATGATCCCCAACCTTCCCCGCCCCACTTGGAACTTGCTAGGGCTATTCTTCTAATCTAAACTGTCCTGGTTTTAGAAATCCCCTCTATGGTATTTGAGCTTCTCGAGAGCGGGCGTTGTTTCACTTTTGTCTTTACTCTCAGGACCTAACGCTGAACCCAGATTTCAGAAACCGGTTCATGAATACCGAATAGTAAAGCTGAAAGAAAAGGCCAGGCCAAATAGACGTTTCTTAATTTCTCATCCTTACAACTAAAATAACAAACACACCAACTAACTCCCGCCCATCCACTTCCTCTTTTCTCCCTCCCCTCCAACGGCCGTCTTTGGCCCCGCCCCTCGGCAGCTCAGGGGCCTCCGACACAGAAAAGGAGGAGCCTCTGACACTTCTGCCAGTTTCCTCAGCATAAGTAAGCGCAAGAGGGTCACGTGCTGCTAAGAGCTAGAACCGGAAATGACGCGAGGACCTTCCATTTTGTGGAACGTCCGAGTTGTTAAGTGCGTCAGTTGCAGAAAGAGGTAGCCTGAGGAAGTTCGTGGTCTTCGAAGGATCGCTATTTGTGTACTTTCGACTGCTTCGCTGACCCAGCCTCCAGCGGGTTTAGCGCTTTACCTCCTGCCCATTTAGACTGGTAAGCGACCGGCTTTCTAAGTAAAATAATGCCTTTCGGAATTAATTTTTGCCGCTCCGGTAACTTACCGTAGTCGCGGTTAAGGAAAGACACTGGGGAATACTCCATATTACCAGCAGGAAATATTCTTTTCTACCCCTTCGGGCGTGAAAAGGACCTAAAGATTACTACCCGGAAGCGTCTATCTAGTTTTTCAGAGGGCTGTAGGTTATCGGGGCGGCGTCCGTTATAGCTTAATGGATTTTCTCCATTTCATTTTAATTCAGGCGGTTTAGTGTTAGGATTTGGAAGACAAACCTCTATCGTCCATTCATCCGCCTAATCGGCCGCTTGAACGGTGGTTGGGTCGGTTGGGAATGTTCTTGGGGGGGAGGGGAGGGTAGAGTGAGATTTGCGCGCGCAACTCTAGTCCCTTCCCCGCCCAGACGCCATTTTATGGTTCTAAAGGCTTTAATTTGTTTACTGCGCATGCGCAAGGGGCGCGTCGCGTGATTTTGAGCTTCCATTTAACTGTGACGCTCTGGCAAATGAGTAGCTCACGCGGCTGCTCGAGATTGGCCCTGAGAGTGGGGAGGATGTGGCCCCTCCTTCCATTCTCGGTCTTTCCAACTGCGGCGGAGGGGAGGGGAAGTGCGCCTGCGCTATCCGAGATCTCAGTGGGCGTTGCGGCTGCTGCAGTAGGTAGGTTGAAGAATGATCCCAAGTGCGGACCTAGTTTATTTAATTCTGCCGAAGTGTTTGTTTTGTCGCCTAGGACTGCTGGAAAACTATAATAGTTCGTTTCTAGATGTGCAAAAGTTCCCAATAAAATTATGATATATATGTAAGCTCCCAATTTTGGTTAGAATATTACTTTTAGTTTTATAACTAATGCATCATTTCTTTTTAAAAGGAAGTAAAAGTGGGACACCATGAGTGGCTGTAGAGTATTCATTGGAAGGCTGAATCCGGCAGCTCGAGAAAAAGATGTAGAAAGATTCTTTAAAGGATATGGACGAATAAGAGACATTGATCTGAAGAGAGGCTTTGGGTTTGTGGTAGGTATCCAGTAAAAACCATTTCTAGTAAATTATAATTTTTTCTGAATACAAACTCAGGCCAAATGAATTAAATACTATATTAACATAGCTTTAAGAAATTCCACATCTTGAGAAAATTTAAATATTAGTGGACTGAATTATGCTAGCATTAGTATATAGATTAGTAGCTGCTATTGCTCATATTGCTATAGTTCACTAACATGCAGTGCTTTAAGGTTGCCCTGTATGTCACATATTCACTTTTCCTTGATTAAATAGCTAAAATAATTGATTTCTTAGGAATTTGAGGACCCAAGAGATGCTGATGATGCTGTATATGAACTTGATGGAAAGGAACTCTGCAGTGAGCGGTAATTCTTTTTGTTTAAAGATTAATGCTGTATTTGATCTCTGGGATCTGGGCTCAAGACCAACTATTACTGCCTATGACACCATAGGCTTCTGAGTCTTAATTTTGTATCATATGATCTAGGAAAATTATTTTCAGCTTCAAATCTGTGCCTGTGAAATCAAGTTACTTAGATTTTTGTTATTTTTGTTGTTAAATAAATTTAAGCCAAGCTTAGAACACTACAGTATGGCAAACAGCAACTTACAGTGTTGCTTATAACTTAGTTAGATCAGATTGTGGTAACTCAGATCTTGTAATTTATATCTCATCTCAGAAGTTATCTCAAAAGCCAGGGATTTTTAACTTTGAGCTAATGAAGGCTTACAAATGAGTAGCACCCTTTAGAAACTGCCAGGTGAATTTTCAATGCATCTTTACATAAGTCCTGTGAAAGTTTTTAATTATAATTAGATATTTTACAAATGTATTCATAGGAATAATTACATGCTATGCCTATATGTGTGTTGAAAAATCAGTGTTGAATTCTTTGAGTCAAATAAAAACAAGGGTTTCATTGCTGTTTAGACACTTAACTAGTTCTGTGGGCATGACTGAGTCATATAACTCAATTTTTAATGGGAGTGTAACATCTGTATTACCAACAGGTACTAGATTAAAACTTAAATGAGAGTGTAAGTACTTAGAAAAGTGTAAGCATTATTAGTGAAAACTTTAACCTTTATTCTAGGGTTACTATTGAACATGCCAGGGCTCGTTCACGAGGTGGAAGAGGAAGAGGGCGATACTCTGATCGATTTAGTAGCCGTCGTCCCCGAAATGATAGGAGGTATGGGTTTTTCTGAGTTGAGATGTTCTAGTTTAAAAACAGAATTGAGTTAAGTAAAACGTTCTGTCTCTTAAAATTCATAAATAGAATTTTTCTATTTCCATTTTAATTGTTTCTCTTTTTCAGAAATGCCCCACCTGTACGAACAGAAAATCGTCTTATAGTTGAGAATTTATCTTCCCGAGTCAGCTGGCAGGTTTGTTGAAATAAGGTTTAAAACTTTAAATTTTTTTTAATGGGTAGTTAATATTAAACCTTTTACTAAAATAGTTTTATTTTTAAATATGAACTTAACTGGACATCTTTAATATCATTTGAAACTATTTAACATAATTGGGGGATATTTCAAGCCTAGAGTAATGATAGTGATCAAATGTAAATGTTTTTGAGGATTTTTCTTGTTTTAAAATCAATTTTAACCAAATATTAAACCCTTTATTTGCCAGCCTATCTGTGTCGTTGGCCTTATGACGAGGAGTGCCTGTGGGTTATCCTAATCGTTCTGTCTTGGTCACTCTTGGTTGGGCCTGGTTGACTTTGCCAGTCAGCTCCTACAGTGATCAGTTGGCCACCTCTAGATCTGTGTTTGCCGGTCTAGACGTAATCGGTGCACTTCCTTAAAGTGCCAGGTTGCAGCGATCCCCGAGATAACGAGATCTGATCCCTAAGTTGAGAGCTGTCCTCCTGTAACGCTTCCGAATAAGAGGTCCTGGTCGAAAAGAGTTGAAAGATACGAAATTAGGTGGTCGTTGGAATCCTGATCGCAGTAAAGTGGTCCTTGGTAACTTCACAAGAGTAGAAAATGTCTGCATCCGTCAGTAGTCTGCTAATAGGGAGGGCTGTGCGATTTAAAGGCTTCCATCGATTGGGTAGTGTCCTTCAAGTGGGTGGCGAAGAGCCAGTCGGGCATATGTCATGACGGTATCTCCGAGCGATTAATGCAGTTTGCTGCTTGACTAGCCTAGGGAAATGTTAATAAAGGTAAAGTAAACTACATTTTTAATGACATATGGGGCACAAAATAACTGGTGTCTTGTAAATGTTATGTTTAAATATAAGACTTACTCTACTTCAGTCTTTACTTTACAAACATGTACTGTTAACTTTTGGGTTTTTTTCTTTTTATTTCTTTTGTGCTGAGCCTCAGTATAGACTAATACTTGTAATGTTAAAATCTGAATTTTTCCTTTGCATTTTGCTTAAAGCACTATGCTATTTTCACTTATTTCGTGCCCTGATGTAATTTTGAATTCTGATAGAATACAAGTGTGGTAAATGCCATGTTTGTACTTTATCTAACATCTTCTCTTTCAGTAGTCTTGTTTTATACCATGTTATCTGTTTATATTCTTTCATTTTTCTTCGTTTAACATAATTGTCTTGTGTTAGGATCTCAAAGATTTCATGAGACAAGCTGGGGAAGTAACCTTTGCAGATGCTCATAGACCCAAACTAAATGAAGGGTAGGTAAAAAAAAAAAAGCCTATCACTTGAACTTATAAGTGTTGGTTATAATTTGGTAAATCAGATTGTGGTAACTCATCTTGTAACCTATTTATATTGCAACACATTTCTGTATTCTCATAATTAACAGTAATGGGATCCATATCTCTTTCCTAGGGTGGTTGAGTTTGCCTCTTACAGTGACTTAAAGAATGCTATTGAAAAACTTTCTGGAAAAGAAATAAATGGAAGGAAAATTAAACTGATTGAAGGCAGCAAAAGGCACAGGTATTTTTTCCATCTGTTGAAGTATGATTTTCTGCTATTTTGAGAAAATAGCAAGAATATAGGAAAGGTGGGTTTTGTTCCTACTGACTAGTTATTTTATTTAATATTAGTAGGTCAAGAAGTCGATCACGTTCCCGCACTAGGAGCTCTTCTAGGTCTCGGAGCCGGTCTCGGTCTCGGAGCCGCAAGTCTTACAGCAGGTCCAGAAGCCGGAGCCATAGCAAATCCCGATCTGTTAGTAGGTCACCTATGCCTGAGAAGAGCCAGAAACGGGGCTCTTCAAGTAGATCTAAATCTCCAGCATCTGTGGATCGCCAGAGATCCAGATCTAGGTCTAGATCTGTTGACAGTGGCAATTGAACTGTACGTTATTTGCCCTGGGGACCTTTTTAAAAACAAAAATCAAACCATACTTGCTAAAAATCCTGGTAAGTATGTGCTTTTCTTGGGAGAGGGGGGTAGAGGGTGGGCTGGAAATCTTTGTAAATGTGGACCACCAAGGGTTGTTGAAAACTAATTGTATTAAATGTCTTTTGATAAGCCTTCTCCTGCTCACATTTTTGTGAATGTCTGAAGTGTATAGTTATGTATATTGACTGCTCTTTTATAACTAGAGCAACTTTAATTTTTTGTACTAAAGAAATAATTTGAACGTTTTAGTTCCTAGTTTATTGGAATATGTGAGTGGCAATTCAGAAATTAGTTTAATGCCTTATAATTAAACTAATTGCTTTGGACACTTAAGAATTCTTCATCTGCTGTATATAAAGCTTAGGGGTGGGGTGCTGGGGTTTTTTTTGTTTTGTTTGGGGGGGGGGTGGTTGGGAACACAAGGGTATGTTCCCAACTACCCTTTAACAACTATAAAAGTGCATTAAAGTCACCATTAGTATTGGTAATAAAATTTGTATTAAAAAAAACTGTTTGGTTTGTTTCACTGAAACTACAAAAGAATTCCCCTTTTACTATTCAGTCTTTACCTTTTCTGGGCCTGAGTTTGGTGTTAAGTATTTGGGGAGAGCCACTGAATCTGGAAATTAGTAGAGGGCAAGAACTGATGAATATATAACCTTCTATACTAAAGTATTTGAAATGCATTTTACATGTCTTGACCAACATACCAGTAAAAGACCCAGACCCAACCCTAATCTGATATGTAGTTATACTGCGCATTAGAAGGTAATTACTGTTGTTAAAAAAAAAAAGTGTTCATCACTTAATGCATTCAAGTTTTCAATTTTTGGCATACGTTTTTAGAACTTAAAAGGTGGATTCTAAGACCCATAGTTCAGTAATGGAGGGAGAAAGAAATGGATGAAAGTAAAATGGTGTGTGCAGATAGTCCCAGTAACTTTTGTCAGAGCCACTTTTTGTGGAAAAGCCATCTCAGCTTGGAGAAAATGAGATGAGATGTAGAAGTCAAGCACACCAAAGGGTGCAGTGACGTGGGGGTGGTACTTAATAGGATACATGAGTAACTGGATGGAGTGAGACATTTTTAGTTAGCCCACCTAGCAATCCAAGCGAAGATTGTTTGCTTCTCTATACGTGGATGAAACTTCCTAAATCCTAGAATTTGTCAGTGTGCATACTTGAATTAAATTTTGTGTAATGCTACACATATAAGTGGTCTTTGGGATATTCTTTTACATGTACCCCATAAGTTTGGTAGGCAAATAATTTTGAGAATAAAAATTAAGATGTTCTACTTGGTTTTCCCAATCCACCACTGCATTGGCCACTTTTCAGTTAACCTCAACAATTAGACCATAGAAACATTATACCAAGCATTCTCATCCTATTGCATATCATGCTTTAGTAAGTTCATCATAGCCATTTACTTGGAATTGACAAAACTACCTGTGTTAGCTAATTTGTCCTCTAATCTCAATGGCATAATCTTTATCAAAAGACAAGCTTGTGTTGTTCCACTAAGCTTTGTTTTTGATCCAGTCTCTTAGTTTTGGGGAATTTGCACCCTTAATCCTAGCCTGTGTTCTCAAATTTTATCTGTTGTCTCTGCTCAGTTGCTTTAAACAGATCTGAAGTTTTCATTTGATCCGTTACGCTATTCCTGAGTTCTCCGTTTATCAGTTCTCTCAGCCAAAATTCTCATGCCTGAGTTTCCTTAAACTAATGTCCAATTCCTTACAGCAGTGGTTCTCGGCCTGTGGGTTATATTCAATTTGTAACAATGAAAATACACCCTGCATATCAGACATATTACGATTCAGAACAGTAGCAAAATTACAGTTATGAAGTAGCAACAAAAATGTTAATGGTTGGTCACCATAACCTGAGGAATTGAACCACTGCCTTAGTCTTTTAGCTGTAAAGGTGTTCTTTCTGATCTGGCAATTAACAGCTTCCTGTTTTTTATATTCGATTTTTCTATTTTGTATGTATCACTTAGTATGATACCTAATGGTAAACAGTTAATAGCAAAGCTCTGTTAGCTGCCATCTCCAATGGTAAAGCTGTTACTCTTGAGCACTTAGATTTTCCAATTTCTGAAGTGATACAAATGACAAATTTGATTTTTCTGAAAACATAACTTCTCAAAAACCCTGCCTCCCTTGTTGCTCTTACGAAAAAATGTAAAAGCTTGTGGAATTTAGAACCTGTCACAATGTGGCAAAACATGCTGCTTTTCAAGTGGATTTCGTATTTTAAGGAGTTTGTTGACATTAATTTGATCCTCATTTCCTTATTACCCGTGCTTTTGTGTAAGTGGACACTTACTCCTGGAATACATCTTTGCCTTGGCTTCATAAAGCTTTTTTCAAAATCCAGTTCAGGTGCTGTGTCTTCTACACTGGTTTTCTTTTATCAGTGTCTCTTGAAGTTACTTTGTATCTTTGTCCTTGTATCAACCAGTACTGAGTACTACATGTAGGCATTTAATGTTTGTTGAATTTTTATACTTTGTAATGTATTTGGGAGGAGTGGTGTGCTTTCAGTTTAAAGCAGTGGTTCTCAACCTTCTTAAGGCTGCAACCCTCATACGTGGGCATATCTGCATGTGGCAGATCCGCCTGAAGACAGAGGAACGGTGTCCTAAGACTACGTGTTTTCTAATGGTCTTAGGTGACCACTGAAAGGGTTGATCCCCACCTCCCCTGACCCACAGATTGAGAGCCAGGGGTTTAGGATAACTGGCAACTTAATCACTAACTTTGTGTCTGTACTAAATCCTCTGTACAGTCCTAGGAACACAAAGAAAAGGTTTTACCCTTAAGGAACTTAAATGCTACTAAGGACAAGAGTGAATTCATAAATAAGTAAATACAAAATAATTGTTGGATGAGGTTCTTTTGAAAGGAACTAGGGAATTAGGTGAAATCCCTAATAAAGAGGCTGTGGTAGTGCTATGTGAAGGTGGGTTAGATGCAGGCAAAAGATGGAATACTGTGTTTGGAGGCTAGCGAGAATACCTTATTTGTCTGAGGAGGAATGATGGAGCACATCAGCCTAAAAGAGATGAGTTGCTTGTCCATTCTCCTACATAAAAGTGCTACTGCCCTAGTTCAAATCCTCATAACTTGCTTAAGTTTCTCCCCTTCAAATTCAGTACCTTACTGACAATCCTGAAGTCTTCTCCCCATGTCACTAACTTGCTCTGGAAGTTTGTTGACTTCCTGCTACCTCTAGGATAAAGTTCTTTGACATTTGAAGTACTCTGTAATTAGACTTTAGCTTACCTTCCCAAATTTGTTACACGTTACCCCTCCTCCATGCATTGTTTGGTCTAGTCAAACATATTCTATACTATTGAGTATATTGGCTGTTGGTGGGGGCTTGTGAGCCTCTCCCCCCACCTCCAAGAACCTATGAATAGTAAATTGCCCCTTGGGAGACCTAAGGTGCAAATGTGAATGCAAGTTGAGAGAATAACCAGGAGGGAGAATTATAATATGTATTTCCCAGGGAAACAAAGCCAGAAACTTATTTTTTTTCTTGACTTTTGTGTCTTTGCACATGGCTTAATAATCTGATATCCATATTGTGTCTGAAGGGGTTTATAAAGGAGATAAGTTTGTATTTTATTGGAGTAACAAAAGTAAAACTAAAAGGGGCTCCCTTCAATTGCAGAATGATTGAACAGATGATTTGTGAATGTAATGGAATACTATTGTGCCATAGAAGAATTATGAAGGAATAATTTCTGAAAAGCCTTATAAGAGCTGTATGAACCAATGCAGAATGAAATGAGCAGAATCTGGAGAACGATTTATGCAATGACCAACCCATCAGTACAGAGGACTGATGAACAATGCTATCCTCTACCTGATGGGAAGGTGATTGATTCAAGATATGTAATGAAACCTTTGGGGACATGGACAGAGTAGGAATTCATTTTGCTTGACTGCATATTTGTTGCAAGGGTTTTGAAGTTGGTGGAGGGGAGAGTAAAAAAGAATGGGTAGTACTGAATGAAGTGCCTTGAACAAAGGAGTACCGTGATCCAACCTGTACTTTAGGAATATCAATTTGGGCAGCTGTAAGAATAGACTGGGAGGCAAGATGGGATGGCAATTAGGGCCTGAATTAGAGTGGTTGTATGTATGGGCAAAAGGGAACAGATTTGGGAAATGTTAAAGAGGTCAGATCAAGACAGTCAACAAATATTTATTATGGAATGACTTCATTTAGAGAAGAGATAAGAAAATACCTTCCTGCCACTTGTGAAGGCAGGGTACTGTAGGTATATATGGAACATTGTATATACTATCGATTGATGAGTTGGTTCTCTTCATTTAACTAAAAACTACTCTCACCAAAGTTACTAATGATTTCTTAATTGCCTAATTTAATGGCCTTTTCTCAATCCTTGCATTTCTGGACTGCTCTGCACCATTTGCCACTATTGATTGCTCTCTTCTGGTTACTTTCTCTCTAGGCTTTTGTGACACCCCTTTCTATGGGTGGGTTCTCCTACCTCCTTTGATGGTTCTTCAGTCACTCCTACTAACCTTGGTTGTGCCTCAAGGGCTTCTCATGCTTTTTTCAAACTTATTTCACTAGATCTCATTAACTCCCATGGATTCAGTTATCTCTATGAAGATGATTCCCAGTTATACATGTATATACAGCTCTAGTCTCCTGAGTTCCAGTCTCTTCACCAACTGTCTTGGACATCTCAAACTGGATATCCTATTGGCATCTCAAACTCAACATGTCCAAAACAGAATTTGGTATGTTTCTTCCCAAACCTCCCCTCTTCCCAAATTATTATTGAGCTCAACCATGGTGAACCTTTTGAACACATTCAATCTAATGTAGGCCAAATTTTATCATTTCTACCTTACAACATCTCTTAAATGTGTTTCCTCTGACTCACACAGCCACCATTCTGGTGTAGGTTGTCATCTTATACCTGAACTAGCCTTTGATTGGTATCCCTGCCTTATCTGCCTGTTCTAATCTATCTACTAAGTGACTTCAAAGAAAGATGATTTTCCTAAAGTGCAGATCTATCACCTTCCCTACTCAGTGAACTCCAGTGGTTCCCTATTACCCTCAGTATCAGATATGAAGTGCTCTGTCATTTAAAGCCCTTCACACTTCTTGAAAAGAAAAATCTTCATATTTCTCAATCAACTAGTGTTTCCTTAGCTTTCTCATAGATCAAAAGTAAGATCTCCCAATTGGATATGCATAATTTCCCACCAGACCAGGTGGTCTACAGCGTGACCTAGAACATTGTGGCTTCAGGCATTGTGTTCCAACAGGTTTTCATCTCCAAGTAAACACACATTATGACTTCCCCTTACATCCAAGGATGTGCTGGGCTCAGAGTTTAGTGGCCCTTGAGAGCCAGTGGTAACATTTTTCAGTGTGAATGTTTACATCTTAGAAATAGGAAAACACTACACATCAGGGCTTGATTCATTGCTTTGGTAATTATAATTTAAAAAGTGATGGAGAAAAAATAATACAGATTAAACCTTTAAAGATCCTTTACAACTTTGCCCCTTCCTATATTTCCATTGTTATACTGGTCTACTTACACATATCTTTATCTTCTCAAAGGCAGTCCCCCATGCGTCAAATATTCTCCCCTCATCTCCTGGCTTGCCCGATTTAAAGACATCTCAAATATCACCTGTAGGAGGCCTTTCTAAGCCTAGCTGCTCTTTTCTTTATTCCCCCTCCCACTGTATTCCTAGTGCCTGCCTTCTGTTATTACCTTCCATCTATTCTTGATATATCTGGATTGTTGTTTGCATACTATCTTTCCTCTTAGAAAGTGAGCTTGAGGGCAGGGACACTTTATTCCCTTATCTTTAAACCCAGAGCTTAGCACAGTGCTTGGCATGTAAGTAAATGCTTGTTGACTTATTTTGTATTAAAAGAACTGGTTCACTGGATAGGGGACTTTAGAAATGAGGATGATATAAAAAGATGTCAACGTAACTTTAAAGAAAAGATTCTTATGCATTCTAGCCTTATTTTTTGTAGCTCTACTGGACATTTTTCAAATGGATGTTCAATAGGGATCTCCAATTTAACATATCCAAAACAAAAACAGTGACACGATGGTTTGAACTCTGAGCCTGGAGTGAGGAAGATCTGAGTTCAAATCCAGTTTCAGACACTCGTTATCCTGCCCTGGGCAAGAGGGTGAAGGGATGCTAGCAGGATGATGGCACTCACTTTCTGCATCTGTGCCTACCGAAATTGTCATCTCATTATCAAATGAGATAATATTCGTAAAGCACTTAGTACAATGGCTGGCACATAGTAGATAAAATATAAATGCTTGTTATTTGTATATTAAATTTGATGGGATGACTTTGGACAAATCACTTGACCTTCCTTAGGAGGTAAAATGAGAGAGTTGGGCTAGATAGCCCCTTAGGTCCTCTCTAGCACTATGATTCTATGGTTACATTTTAAGACAAAATGTCTCAGAAGAAAGTAGTACTTGTTTATATATATGTTCCAGTGGCAGTTTTATATTGTTTCCATTGAGGGTTGATACAAAAAAAGCTTGTGATCTAATAATAGCTTCATTTTTAAAATTAAAGGGAATGGTCACTAGCCATGGTTAGGAAGGACTGAGGGAGGCAAGAATAGGAAAAGAAAGGCAAAGATGGGAATGATTCACTAAAATATTTTTTTCAATTAGGAAAGTGAAACCAAAGTTACCATAAGAACTTTATTTTCTCATTCTTATCCTCTATTTCTTGTAAAGTTTTCACCCCTCTGTTTAATATTTGGTTTCCCCAAAGTCCCAGAAGCTGGTATTCCTTAGTCATTTTAGGGGATCAAGTGTTACATTTTTGCATGTAATTTTATTTTCCACGAGCATAATGTTATTGTTGTGACAAGTAAGGAAGAATAAGGCTGCTTATCCATCTCCTGGTTAGATTTATTAGACTATATAAAGGCAGACTGCCACCTGTGATCTCTCAAGTATTCATATTCAAGGCCTTCTTGTGTTTTAGCTTGTTCGCATATGTCTGCTTCCCATTCCTATATAAACCTTTACTTTTTTTTTTTGTTACCATAATTTTTGTTGTCCTTACTTCCCACAAATCTCTCAGAAAATCAAATGGACAAATGGACATATCTGGTCTCGGGATTAGTCTTTTATAATTCCTCAGGATGGCATACAAGGTATGGAAGAAGAAAATATCACTAAGGGAACTGATATCTTTAGCACAAAAACAAAAAACAGTTAAATAATGTTTTAGACCCCTAAAGTTCAGACAATGCTGCCAAAAATTTTGTAATAACAATATAGACACAAACTTTAGGTTGTAGTTGCACCAATAACATTCCTCTTTATTATGAACATCCTCTTTATTATGAATATGCAGATGCTGGTGTTAAAAGTGAACAATTTAGGAAGGTATCTGAAATCTCTTTGGCTCCCTATGACTTCTTCTCTCTTTTCCTAAGAATATTCAAATGTGCCTTAGAGTTGATTTTTAAGAGTTAGTTATGAAAATTAATTTGAATTTTAACAATGGGTACAATAATGTAAATAATGACAAAACCAAATGACAACAAAACTCAGGTCAAATATAAAACAATTTGATGGTGAGTGGAAATGTGACTTTGCTCAGTAAGTCTGCTTTGGGGGTGTTAACTTTGGGAGAGGTCTTTAGAATGTGTCTATTGTGTCAAAACAAAGTATATCCAATTATTTTTTTTCACTGAAATTTTTAAAAGGAACTGGTAGCTCATCATAATGATGTTTGTTTAGAAGTTTTGGGACAAATGAAAGGAAGACAACAGAAACTACACTGAAATGAGAGTCTAGGTAAATTTTTTTCCTAATGAACACTTAACACTTAATGAGCCCTTCTTATGGTACTGGACATAAATTCATCAAATTTCCATTATTTTTTGTGTGTGGCCAGAAAAAAAGTTCCAGGTTGGTATTGGCTATAAGTTGCTCAGTTGGACATCCATAACACCTAGGGGCAGTACCATGATCACTTTGGTGGTTACTGTTGGGATGGCTTACAGAGGGCACAGGAGAGTTTGCACTTGTAATTCAGATAATGCTGTTCTTCCTGTTGTGTATTTCAAGCCTTACTGTTGGCACTTGGAATGGCATTTTATAGATAAGATCTAGTTGCTTTTTAGGTGGACTAAGTCTAGGCCACACTTGGACCATTGCCTAGAGTTCTTCCTGCTGCTTTGGTGGTGTCACTCACAGCTGTGTAGATCATTTTTGTTTTATCTGTAAGGGGGATAAAAGGAAGAACAAAGACAACAAATGAGACAAGTTTAATCCAAAAGTAGTAGAGCTAACAGATGTTGGCAGCAAGAAATCATACCCCAGGATGTACCAATCTACTCTAGAATGTATTTTGTATTACCTCCTCTCATTTATTGATTTTTAGAAACTCAAGATGGCTTATTTAACCCATCTCCCCCAGCAAGTTGTAATAGCCTTGTTAGATAAAGGACACCTTTCCAAGCCTGAGAACATATGTGTTCTACTTTGTCAATATCCTTTCAGGGTCTTTCAAGAAATTCCAAGGTCAGGAAGGAGGGAGATCAATTCCTATTACATCCTTAGGATCCGTGTGAGTGTATGTGTGTGTGTGTGTGTGTGTGTGTGTGTAGATTTTTTCCAGAAAAGTGTGAATCTGGATCTCATTACTCAACTGAGTCTGCTCTTTCTAAGGTTATGAATGATCTCTTTTAATTTTGAAATCTGTTGACTTTTCTCAGCTTTCCTTCTTTTGAACTTCTCTACAATACATGACACTGATAACAATATCATCCTGTATAATCTCTCCTTCCTAAGTTTTTGTAATACTACTCTCTCTCTTTGTTTTCCTTTTGCCTATGTGACATCTCTTTCTCAGTCCTCTTTCCTAAGTTATCTTCCATGTCCCATGCATGGGTCTCTCCTAAGGTTCTGTCCTGGGTTTTATTTTTTCTCTCTGCATCCTCTCTTGGTGATCTCATTATCTCCCATGGGTTTAGCTTTGCAGATAACTTTAAGAACTATATCCTAGTCTCTCTTGAACTCTGGTTCAACTTCACCTACTGGACATTTTTCAAAGGGATGTCCAATAAGGATCTCTAATTTAACATGTCCAAAACAAAATTCATATTTTCCCTCAAATCTTCTCCTCTTTCTATTCTGTTTCTGTTGAGGGCCACATTGATCCTATCTTACACTGATCCAAGATCCCACTGCCATCTTGGAGTGATCCTTAGTTCTTCCTCTCCTTCATAACACTCCCTCCACTCCCATTTACTTGGCAATTAGGTGCCAAATCTTGTCAGTTTAGTGTTATGAGATCACTTTTTATATGTCTTCTTTTCTCTATATAACTCTAGTTCATTTAGCTCAGGCTCTCTTCTCCTTTCGCCAGCACTACTGTTTTTTCTTTTAGCTGGTTTGCTTCTCCTTAGGCAGCCTGGTTCCCACTGGCCAGTGTCCATGGGTTCACTTATTTCAGATACCAGATCAGCTTAGTCCTGGCAATTCAGAACTCACGAGTTTAAACAATTCATCATCTTAAACCACCACAGTAGAGGGATTATAGACACATACCAACTATGCCTGTATATAAACTATTTTTTGATTGTCCTCATTTTATTTCTCATAAACTTCCCCTTGTTCATTGTATGAGTATAAGGAGAACAATTCTGGTAATTTTAGTTACATTGAAAGAGAGCAACTGAGCAGCTTTCTTCCTGGTTTTAGGCTGGGAACCCCAATCCTTGGTTAATGAACCAAGAATCTCTAAATGGAGGCATTTTTTACAAGTCATTTATCCAGTATTTTCCGTAGTTACAAGTCCTAAATACAAACATTTAAAAGGAAATTTAGGACTTTTCCCTAAAAGGAAAAAAAAAGTCTAAGACTAAAACTTTCACAGTGTACCTGTGGCAAGTCCTAGAGCTGGTTTTGGGTTGGGAGAATAAGAATGGTTATGATTCTAGTTTCATTTCAACTTCCACTTTCTAAATCTTGGTATATAGTGACCCTTTCTTGGGCTGTACAAATGTCAATGCACTCTGTGGTTTTGGTACTACTGTAAGTCCTAGGTTAGGAATCTGTTCATGATATTTTGGAATTTCATCACGGATTTTTTGAAACATGGCCTACATTGTAAATATAAAGAGCATAGCTAGAAAACTAGAGAAGAACAGCAAGAATAGCAGGATTAAACTAAATCTCCTGACAAGCTGTTCAGGTGATAGACAAGCCTCCATTTGACCAGAGTCAACTTGAAGGTCTTCTCTTCTTTGGTTATGATGCTCCTGTGTATACCAAAAAAGGTGTAAAGGGAATGTGAGGAGGATGGGGAGGAGGAGAAAGAGAAAGAGGAACTACTCTTGAGGGAGAAAGGAATAAGATGGCAGTACCTCCTTACTACCTATTGCCTTCATGCCAAGTCATAGTTTGTACTTTTATCCACAGATGGAAAGACAGATTAGATCAGAGATTCTTAAATGCTTTTGTGTCATGAAACTCTTTGGCAGTTTGATAAAGCTATCAAAACTGTCAGGGTAATGGTTTTAAAAGCATAAAATAAAATGCATGGTATTACAAAGATCAATTATATTGAAATATAGTTATCAGAATATATATTTTAAACAAATTCACAGATCTCAGGTTAAGAACCCCTCGGTTATGTGATCTTAAGGAGTTTTCATATCACAAAATGTATGAAGATAAAGTTATTTGAGTTCCTTTAAACAGATGTGTTGTGTGTTTAGAAGTCACTACTCCAGCATTTATAAATAGAACTTAGTAAAAAAAAATGCATTTCAATCTAAGAAGTTATTGTTTTGTCCATGACATATCAGACCAGTAGCTACTGAAAGTTTTCTTTAGTACAGTGTATGATTGAGGATTCAGGGATCTCTTTTTTGCTTAGATAATAGGATCACAAAGTTAGAGCTGGAAGGGCTTTAAAGGTTAATTAGTTCAGTCCCCTCATTTTACAGATAAAGAAACTGAGGATCATAGAGATTGAGTCTAAGGCAGAACTTTGGCTGTCCTGCAGTCTTAATTAATTTTACCCCAGAGATAGTCTGAATAGAGTCTATCATCCTATTCCTTACAACCTCACAATTTTTCTATATCCATAGTTTTGTTTCTTTGTCACAATTACCTTTTCTTCAAGTCCTAGTTTCTGCCTATCACAATACACTTTCCCCAGGCAGAAGGTTGCCTTTCAGTTGAATATATTACTCCAGTTCCCATACTCCATCCCCAGATAGGATCTTGCTGAGAAAGAAAGAAATGGCTCATTTTATAGAAGTCTGTAGAATCAATGTCCCATCCAAAAGAGAGTCATTTTTTACTTTATCCATAGCAGGTCAGTGGTTACCGAGTTTATGAGACAGTGTTTCCATACTTACCCTTGGGAGTCCTGATTTTATTGTAGCATTTAAAGATGGCAATAAGAAGAAGCCCTTCTCCAAGTTGGAAAATCATGTAGAGGAGAGGAAAAAAGAAGAGAGGTCCAATTACTTCTGGAGGAAAGGCCATATTGAGGATGGTGGAACATAGCTGAACATTCTGGCATCCAGTCTCCATGCTCACGGTACGTCTGCATCTGTGTAGATACATCAGCCCCAAAGGCTATCATAAAAGCAACTTCAGGAAAATTAGTACCACTGTTATCTTTTCCTTCCTCATGAGACTAAATACATTGAATTGTGTTAGACAAACTAATTGATATAAAATAAGCATCTCGTTTGCACCTGAGTGGTCATTTATGGTTGGCCTTTTGTTTAAGATTTTTATTAATGACTTGAATAAAAACATAGATGACATGCTTACTCAATTTGCAATGACACCATGTCTGAAGAGGTGGATTCATCACATTGGATGACAGACAAATTCAAAAACATCTTGGAAGGCTAGGACAACAGACTAAATAATAAAGTAAAATTTCATAGAGATGACTCCTCCTTATGAAATAGACTTTAAAACTTTATTAAAATTTACATTTTTACAAAAATACAATTTTAATCTCAAAATTTTATTGATTTTTAAAAATCAGCTTCATGAATTCAAGATGTGCCTGAATATCAAATTGTCTGAAAAATCTGGGCTTTTTTTAGGGGACTACAAATTCAACCCAAAAAGCTAAAATAATTGTAGCCATTATGTTCAAGATTAGGGAAATATGCTCTTCTATCCATGGTCAGACTACATTTGGAGTATGCTATTCATGTGGCACAGTAGATAGAGTACAGGGCCTGGAATAAGTGAGATTTATGTTCCTGAGTTCAAATTTTGCCTTAGACACTTACTAGCTGTTACCCTGGGCAATTCACTTAACTCTATTTCCCTCAGTTTCCTCAACTGTAAAATGAGCTGGAGAAGGAAATGACAAACCCTTTGTGGGTTGTGACCCCAGATGGGATCGCAAAAATCAAACACAATTAAAAAACAATTGATCCTCAGCTTGGAGATGAAAATCCTTGAGGGGCATATTATGCTATATTTGAAGAACTGTCATATGAAGGAATTAGTCTTGTTATGCTTGGGCAGATGGGGCAGAACTGGAGGTGTAATGGATTTATCTTATTTGAGCTCTTCAAGCAAAAGTTCAATGACCATTTACTGGATATGTATAGTTCAGGTCAGGCTGGACTTCATGGTCTCTGGCATCCTTTTCAACTCTGAGATTCTATGATATCTTTTAATTTTATTTCCCATCCTTCCCTTTATGCTGTAGTCACATTAAACTACCCTTCCCTAAACCTTACTGCCTCATTTTCTTTGTTCACTCTTGGAATATACTCTCTTCCCTCCTACCCCTACTCGCCATCTCTGTCTATTGAAATACTTCCTTTCCAACCTTTACAAACCAAATTCTTCATAAAAATTCTCTATTATTTACATACACACATCCCTCCAGCTAAAAGTAATCTCTCTTATATACAATCATATTGTACATTAATTTTATGACTTTTTTCTATATACATGTCATTTCTTCTACTAGACAGTGATTTTCTTTAAGATGGGGACTGGCTCCTTAATAAATATTTGTTCTGGGAGTGGCTAGATGGCTCAGTGAGTAGAGCACTGGCCCTGGAGTCAGGTGGACCTGAGTTCAAATCTGACCTTAGACACTTAACACTAGCCATGTGACCTTAGGCAAGTCACTTAACCCCAATTGCCCCTCCAAAAAGCAAAAATAAAATAAAATAAAACAAATGCTTGTTGTTGAATAGAAAGAAGTGCATTGGAAAAGATGGAACCTACAGAAAATACTCTGTGAGTAGCTCTTGTCTAGGGCCCTCAGCTTCAGAAATCCAACACTACCCATAATATGAAGAAGCCTCCATAATGTCACATAAGAGGCATTGCCAAGGATCCAATGTTTACCTAGCTTGGGAAAATGCAGGGATTTTCCAGATACTCCAGAAAGAAACTAGAAAGGGAAAAAAGTAGGATTGAGTTGGGTGATAGAAACCAAAGTCACACCTACCTTCCATTGAGGCGTAAGATGGCTGAGAGGATATAACCCAGGGTGAAGCCAATGAAAGGCATGAGAGCAGAGGTAGCCAGAAGATGATATGTCATAACAAACAGGATGCTTCGGCCAACATTGATGGCAGAAAGGGCAGCAATGGCCACTGATGAAATAAGCATTATGATCATTCCTCCCTGAAAATGAGGATAACAGGAAAAGAATAAGTTAAAAATAAGAAGAAAAGAAAAGCCTTTTTTTTTTAAAGGGACCTGTTCTTTAGTAATCCCATTTCCTGAATGAATTAGACCATTTTTTAAAAAATTATTTACTTTTAGTTTAAAACATTCAGTTCCACAATCCCTTGAGTTCCAAATTTTCTCCCCCTCCCTCAACTATCCCCTACCTCCTCCCCCCACCATGGTGGCATGCAATCCGATAGAGGTTCTACAAATACCTTCACACTAAACATTAATCAAGTTGTAATGAACTATAACCAATGGAATGGACAACGAGAAAGAAGGAACAAAACAAAAGAGAGAGCAAGTAATTTGCTTCAATCTGCATTGAGACTCTGTAGTTGTTTCTCTGGATGTGAATAGCCCTCTCCATAATGAGTCTGTTTGGGGACTCTGAAGATCTTCCCTACCCCTAGGCCCTTTGATAGGCTTAAGTCACTCTGACTCTGAGAACCTTCCCTGATTTGAAAATATACTCTGCTCCTAATAGGCTGAATGTGGTCACATGGAGCCTGTTGAGGGAAGCTTGTTTTTCAGGAACACCCACACCTTATTACTTTGTGACTGGGCAGTTGATTGGTCAATAGGGTTGTGACATTCTCTGATCCAGGAGAAGATTATATATACCCTGAAGTGAGGTTTTTGCTTTGGGGCTCAGTTTGGAAAGAGTTGTGTGATTTGGCCAGATGAGACTCTGGACAGCTGTTGAGTTCAAAGAACCTGTGCTAGCAGCCATCCTGGGTATGTTAGGGTATTTGCTAATACAGAGTCCCTTGGACTTGTGTTATAACCTTGCATTGCTGAGAGGAGTCCTGTTTATCAAAGTTAATCATCACAGATACAATATGTTTGTAGTTGTGTACAGAGTACTCCTGGTTCTGCTCTCCTCACTCAGCATCAGTTCATATACGTTTCTCCAAGTTATTATGAAGTCCATTTGCTCCTCATTTCTTATAGCACAATAGTATTTCATTACAATCAGATACCACAACTTGTTTAGCCATTCTCCAATTGATGGGCATCCCCTTGATTTCCAGTTCTTTGCTACCACAAAAAGAGCTGCTATAAATATTTTTGTACATATGGGTCCTTTTCCCAGTTGTATGATCTCTTTGGAATACAGCCCTAGAGGTGGTATTGCTGAATCAAAGGGTATGCACATTTTTATAGCTCTTTGGGCATAGTTCCAAATTGTTCTCCACAATGGTTGGATCAGTTAACAACTCCACCAATAATGCATAAGTGTTCCAATTTTTCCACATCTTCTCCAGCACTTATCATTTTCCTGTTTTGTCATCTTAGCCAATCTAACCAGCAAGATGTGGTATTTCAGAGTTGTTTTGATTTACATTTCTCTACTCAATAGTGATTTAGAACATTTTTTCATTTGAAAGTGAGTTCTTTTAATTTTTTTATTTTAAATTTGTTATTTATTAATTTTGATATTCATTTTTTTAAAAAATTTGAGTTACAAATTCTCTATCTCCCTCCTACCCTACCCTGCCCATTGAAAAAACTAGAAATGTGATATCAATTATGCATGTGAAATTATGTGAAACATTCCATATTAGCCATTTTGCAAAGAAAAGAAAAATGAAATGAAAAAAATGATGCTTCAATGTGCTCTCCATGCTATTTTCCTTTCTTCTTCTTCTCCTTCTTCTTCTTCTTCTTCTTCTTCTTCTTCTTCTTCTTCTTCTTCTTCTTCTTCTTCTCTCACTCATCTTTCCTCAAAAGTCTGTTTTTTCTGACCACTGCTTCCCTTAATCTGTCCTCCCTTCTGTCAGTCTCCTGGCCCATTCCTTTCTTTTACTCTGATCTATTCCTACTTCTTTGTTGAGTAAGATAGATCTCTATATTCAACTGAGTGTGTATGTTATTCTGTCTTTGAACCAAGTCCAATGAGAATGAATTTCAAGCATTTCCTGAAGGTGAAAAGCATTGGACATAAAGATTGTGATCTTCCTTCTTCCGTCCAAATGACAAAGCAATAAGAAGTTAGATCAAACCCAGTCATATCCCCTAGGTGAACAATATTTAAGGGAGCAGATATACTTCTAGTCTTTCTTTCCAAGAAGAGCAGAGTGACTTCCAGTCTCAACTTTCTTCTTTTCCTTTGGACAGAAATGAAAGTCTCCCTTGGAGAAGGTTTGGAAAGAAGAGACTAGAAATATCTACTATACCTCCCTTGGAAGCACACATGAGCCCTCTCCTCATGTAGCATCCCATCTTACTATACTTCTTTTTCTTATTTTAATTGATTTGTTTATTTACTTTTAGTTTACAAGATGCAGTTCCACAATTCCTTGAGTTTCAAATTTTTTCCCCTCCCTACCCCATCCCACATGGCAGCATGCAATCACTTACTATACTTCTAATACAGAGATCCTATGATTCCATGAAGAATATGCTCTCTTATCCTCCATTTATCTTGGGCTGATTCAGAGAGGAAGGGGATTTTGTGTCACAGTCACAACTAAACTTCATTTCAGTTATTTGTGTGGGTAGTGTGGGATAGAGGATGGATAACTGGCAAACTGAAACAGTGAGTAAGGTAGATCAGACCAAAGGAATGAGCATACAGAAGAAATTCTAACAAGACTTACTGAAGCATATTTAGCTATAAGGGATAAATGAGTATCATAGTATCTTTCTTGGATTATTATAATATCCTCTGAGTTGGTCTCCCTGACTCAAATCTGTCTATATATTTTTCATACAGTTGACATATCAATGATCCTAAAGCACATATCTGACCATTTCTCTCCCCTATTCAATTAACTCTAGAAGAGCTCTTATTTTTACAACTTTCCCTAAACAGAGAAAGAACAAGTGAATCCAGACTGTCCTACAAACAGAATTAGTCAGGAGTTCCAGGGGAAGGGAGGATGTACTGTAATCAAGTTGAAGTTGGCCTTCACCCCAGGCACCACCTTTTCCCATTGTCCTTCCCATGCAACTTTAGAAAGAAAACCCGCATCCTTCCAGGGGTAAAGCTAAAGGAATTACTAAAAAGTAGGTCATATCCAAAGGGAGGGTCTGGGAAAGAGTAGCAACTTGCTTACAAGGGTGGGGACCAGAAAGAGGGAGTAACTAGTCCTTTCCTACCTATCACTCAAATGTCTTCTATCCCATACGTCTCATACATGCAAGAAGTGTATACCTACTGATGCTACTGAAGATCTATTTGATCTCTGGCAATTTTGAGCCTTTGCTCCATCACTGGTAAATCCCTCTCTTCATGATTTTTTTCAAAGATCAGTGATCTTTGTGCATGCTTCTAACAAGTATCTTAGTAAAATCTGTTAGCATTATTTTCAACATACTTATATTTGTTATGTCTTTTTCTCCTTATAGAATGTAAACTCCTCAAATGTAGGGACCGTTATATTTTTGTCTTTATATTTCCAGTGCCTGGCACATAATTGATATTTAGTAAATAGTTGGTGATTAATTGAGTTTGGCAACAGAACAGTCTACCTAACCAAAGCCAGATATAATGCTTCATAAGCTTCATGTCAAGTAAATAAGTGGTCCCCTTGCTTGTAATATATGCTTATCTCCCCTCTGCCAGCTCCAGCTAATGTCCTGGGAGTCTTTGCTGGCTATTCCAGCTCTCATTGGTCTTTCTTTCCTCTAACGTCCTATACTGTTTATAATCTGTATTATACAGCTTAACATCTGCTGTCTTAAATTGTTGGCAACTCTTTCACCTACATTAGTTTTGTTGCTTCAACAAAGTTCCTTGAAACTAGTCACAGATCATTTTTTATGTTTTCTTTCTAATGAGTTCTATTGTATCACCATGTAGGG
>CM053598.1:196700438-196716296 GCA_028646575.1 Pseudocheirus occidentalis
TATCCAGCTCTAGTCTCTCTCTTGGGCTCTCACCAAATGTTGCCTTTCGAACATCTCAAACTGGATTCCTATAGGCATTTCAGAATCAACATGTCCAAAATGGAACTCATCATCTTTTCCCTAAAATACTTCCCCTCTTCTGAACTTCCCTTTTCTGTTGCAGGCAGCATTATCTTCTCTGTCACCTAGTCTCACCACTTTGGTGTCATCCTGAACTCCTCTCTCTCACTCACCTGTGTGTTCAATCTATTGGCAAATTTTGTTGCTTCTACCTTCACAACATCTCTGCTCTTATGTCACCTTCTCCTCACTTATTCAGTCACTCTGCTCATCCTCCATCCAGCTGCCAAAAGTGAGCACAAGTTCTAACCATGTCATCCCTGTAATCAGGAAACTCCAGCAGATATCTCCTTATTACCTCCAGCCTCAAATATAAAGGTTCCCCATGGCATTTAATGCTCCTCACCACTTGGGCTCTTCCTGCGTTTCCATGATCTCTACAATCAGACTACTGTGGTCTACTTGCCGTTCTTTCACATATTCTTTTGCTCTATGCCAAACACTTAGCACAGTACCTGGCACATAACAGGTATTTAACAAATGTTTGTTGACTAATTGACCTTTACCACTGAGTATATTCCTTGGGAGGCTATGTCAGGTGGTATAAAAACCAGGACTTACTGACCTGGTGCCAATATTGGCTAAACAAGGAAAACAGCACTAGTTGTATGTTAAGTGGTTGCTGGAACTAAGTGGCAGAGGTAAATTTGAATGTACAAAAGAATATAATTCTTCTATGCTTATAAGAATTGTAAAAATGCCTAATCACAACTAGAGCTGTAACTGTTGTTATTGTTTGTCCTTTGTTTTCAAAGAGGGCCAGTGATATCATGGGTGATGTCTTGACTTTTGAGTTAATTGGATTTAATAGAGGCAGAGTTGCCCAAAGTCATCAGCTTTACTCTCTCCTCCAAAGTCACTGAAGTCCAGTGGCAAGACAAAAGTCAAGACACTAGTGATGGCCCAGAATGCAGTGGATGACTTTGGCATCTTTGATGTCCGACCAAGCTCTAAGTGCTCCATATCACCTGCTTCAACCTCCTTCATGACCATTGGAACAAACTGCTCTTATCCACCCATTCCATAGGGATAAATCTTCACATGTTTGAGGCAAACATCCCCTAAATCACCAATGGGTTTGAGGCCTATTGATTACCCTCAACTTGTTTTAGACTGTCTACCAAGATGGTCTGCTTTAGTGTGGCCATTGCATATGCTTCAGCTTCTTGGAATCATAGGTGAGAGTTGGGTGGTAGGTTGACAAGCAACCCTGAAAATAGGTTGCAAGGCATCACACCAGAAGTACTAGTCCTCCTTGAATACTCTATACATCCCAGAGCTTGTAATTAGGGTGGGATGATTAGCATTTTGACATAGAACACACTTCCTCCTCCTCTTTATAAGGGAAGAGAAGGACATTCTAAGTCCCTAACACCTTGGAGTACAGGAAAGGGAATCCCCAGGGTCAGTATCTACTGGAGAAATGATGCTTATCCTGACTAGGTATGACTTTGGGCAGAGTGGTAGCACAACTTTTAGGCAGCCCAAAGATGAAGAGGTGGTTTATCAAGACAGCATCCAAAAGTTGAAAGAGATCTCAACTTGTACTTGACCAAAAATTCCTTCTAAAAAATCACCAACAAGTGTTTTTTCACACTTTATTTGAAGACCTCTAATGAAAAAGAACCCAATACCTTCAAAGGCAGTATATTCCACTTTAGGGCAGTTCTAATACTGAGGAGTTTCTCCTCACATTGAGCCCAAATTTTCTTCCCTTAACTACCATCCATTGCTCCTAGTTCTGACCTTTGAGGTCAAGCATAACATAACAAGTATAATCTATCATCCACATGACAGCCCTCCAGACACTTGAAAACACTCCTCTACTTTTCTAGGTTGTTTCACCTGATTCCATGCAGTCTTGTTATTATGGGAAGTTTCTAGAGGTACTCCAGATTGTCAGTATCTTCTCTAAAATATAGTTCCTAGAACTGAATGCAGTACTCCAAAGGTGAACCAACTAGGGCAGAGTAAAATATTCCTATTACCTCTCAAATTCTATATACTCTGCTTTTGCAATTGATGCCTAAGCCAGAGCACTCATGACAAGTTCCTTTATCTGTTCTGAATTGTCTGAAATAGGATCCAGAGTGGTAGCAGTTTGGGGATGGAGGGAAGAACTGTGGATCAGATCTGGCAACTGCTATGGCCCTCCCATATTTGGGGTAATATATGCATGGTAACAAGAAGCCATATGAGAAGACAGAATGAGTGACTTGATTTTTTTCACCACATACAAAGGTCTGCCCTATCCCACCCTCTTTGCCTGGATTCTTCCTCCTCTTCCTCCTCTTCACCCTTGATAAATGTCTGAGGTGACATGAAAGGAGGAAAAGCTGCTTTTCCTTACAAGTAAAGTACTTTATAAGTAAAGTAAAGCAGTAACTTTACAAGTAAAGCAAAGTAAAAAAGGAACTTTTATGGCAGCCAGCAAGCTTTGGGCTACAACCTACACCACTATCTGTGGTGACCAGGACCAGAAGAGTTGAGAGCACTGTCGAGCAGTAGCAGCAACTACAACCTGAACTCCTACTTGTGTTAATAAAACAGACCAGGACCAGTCCTAGAATTAGTGTTAGAGAAGTGTCACGACTAGGAAAAGGAACAGGGCACTGAATGGGGTGGGGGTCCCAAGTACTAGACAGTGAAAAGTAGAAAAAGGGTAAGCCAGAATCAGAGAGCTCTCTCCTACTAACCTTGTCTTTTTTTTTAAACTTTGGAGCCCAATGGTAGTGATGGGGTTCAGGGAGTCCAGGTACCCTAATAACTAGAGTCCCTGGAAAGCAGTCTGGAATGAATTCACAGACTCAAGCATTCTCTAAGTCAAGGTGTTAAAGATTTATTGCTACATTATACAGAGGACAAGAGTTCTTAGGGAACCTGCAACCTTAAAGGAGTACAGTTAAAGGTTATATCGGATAACTCTAGTAAAACCTCTGCCAAATATGCTAACTAGGTGAGTCAGGGTGGGATTAGGGAGTGATTAAGGAGTGGTCAGTTCTTAAAGGAACATGCACTTTTAATATCTACTATGCAGGCATATTGCCCAGAATTCACTGGGAAATAGCCCAAGGGAGATGCATGGAGGTGTGGTTTTAGGCTTGAAACATCACTAAGTGAGCTAGCAGTCAGGGCTGACCAAGATAACAATGTCATATTTGACAAGATGGATGTTAGGAGTATACATATGTCCCAAGCCTAAGGCATATAACAACGGATTCAGTATGCATATAATGAACTAGGGAGTTACTTATAGATAATCTAGTGAAGGATTCATAGGTGCAGCTTGTTATTGTACCAAGGAAAGATAAACATTTGGCTTGGGCTTGATCATGATTATTGTTAGGTAGAACACTGGCATGGGGAGAAACAGGCAGAGATAATGGTCCAAGGCCAGGGAGATTTGAGACTAGGGAGAGATGCAATTTTACAAACTGGGGTTCAAGCACAGGCACCCAAACACCCCATCATTAGGGCCCTACACACACACACACACACACACACACACACACACACAGAGGCACTCCTTTACCTTACTTACTTTTCACCACCTATGAGTGAGATTGACCTTAGAAACCCCAAAGAAGTAGGAAGGTAATCAGGGGGATCTTGGGGACAACTGGGTGATGCTCTGCACAAGAGTGGAAGTATTGATCATTTCTTTGCAATTTTATTTTTGTATGTCCAATTAATCCATGTGATCATAGAAAAGTCAATTGCCTGTGCTATATAAATACAGAGGGGTTGAAATGATCTAGAAAATTTCAAGGAAATAGGGAAGTGGAGCAGATCCCATGAGTTTTCACTAATTATTCAATAATTTGGAGATGAATTTCATATTATCTCTGAAGCAATATTGAACCCAATTCACTGAGGGCAATGTTTTGCTCAGCAGTCTGAAGAAAATCTAATATAAACCACTAGAGGGGAGACTTAGCACAAGTATATGGAGAAGGTCTCCCTCACTACTTAATTTTCCCAGGATTGTAGATTTTATGCTGAAAGGGACCCCCAGTGCCCTCCCACTTGACACCCTGATTTCTCAGATAAAGAGACTGAAATCTATGGAGGTTAAGTGACTTGTTCAAGGTCACATAGGTAACCTTGTGTCAGAGATAGGACCCAGATGCTTCAACTCCACGGTGAGTGGCTGACAGAAAACAGGACAAGAGCTGGGTGGGAACTGCCTTGATCACCAGCGTCTCAATTTCACCTGCCCAGTGCATACCTAGCCCACACCAAGCTTGTCACACCTTTATTTACTCATCTCAAGATCTTGTTAGCTTTTTTTTTTGGCTGCCATGTCACACTGCTGACTCGTTCTGGGCTTGTATTCCATTAAAACCCCCAGATTATTTTGGCAGGGGGGTGTCTAGGGCAGTACATCTCCATCCTATGCTAGGGAAGTTTTTTCAAACCAGTTTTCTACATTAAAAATTTTTTTAACCAATTGTAAAAATTTACTTTTATTCTTAATCAGTTTCTTCATATTAGACTCTCATCTATCATGTTGGATAGATCTATGGATAGAGATCAATGGATAGAGAACTGGACCTAAAGTTGGGAAGACCTGAGTTCAAAATCTGGTCAAATTATTTAACCTCTGCCTGCCTCAGTTTCCTCTAATGTAAAACAGGGATAATAATAACATCAACTTCCCAGGGTTGCTGTGAAAATAAAATGAGATAATATTTGTAAAGTGTTTTGCAAACATTGAAGTGTGAAATAAGTGCTAGCTTTTATTATTGTTATTATGTGAGTTATCTCTCTTAGCTTTTTGTCACCTGCAAATCTGGCCACCATGTCCTCATCAAAATCACTGATTTGAAGAAAATCCTCGGGTTTTTGAGTACCATAGAAGGCTGATACTGCCTTTGCCATTCTGTGAAGGTGGCTTCCCCTAATTACCCAGAGCAAACAATGCTTGGGATCATTAGAAATCTTCCTGTCTCAGCTATTTCTTAACCTGGATAGAAGTGTGAACTCCAACATTCAGTTCCCCAAGTCCTTCTTCATATGTTCCCCACTCATCCTCCCAAACACAATCACGTATCTTTCAAATGAATGACACCATTTCCTTGCCAAGTTATTTTTAAACTAACCAAATACTCCAATCGGCTGAAGGCAATAATAACACAGGAGAAATGTTGCCCTTGACAAATTCTGGGAAGCAACTGAGGGAGCAAAGGAAGAAAGTCCAAGCAGAAAAAGAGGCTTGGGGAGATGCCATTTCCTTCTGTAACAGAAGACACTTTTTTTTTCCCTAGATACTTAATTAAAAGTTGCCTTTCAAGTTTTTGCTTCTGTCTCTCTAGATTCACTATTTAGAAATGGATGTTAGCACTTTTTTTGGAGACTCTCCCAAGTTTAACACCACTCACCAAGAATTGAGTGACATTAGTAGTCTAATGTAACTAGAAGTAGCAAACATTGAAAGTCAGGTAACACAGAAAACTAGTGACATCTAGTGTTAGACAAGGGGACAGAGGAGATGGGATGCCACTTGACTGACTAGCTGGGGAACCAGTGAAGGTTGGCTAGACTAGCCAAAATTAAGCTTATGCTCAGAAAACGGATATTAATCACTTTTCTCTCAGAAAGTCACCTCATTGGGGGAAAGAGAAAACTGGAACAAGAAAAATTAATTAAGATTCCCTAGGAAGACTCCAGAAGTTTGGCAGCTTTCAATGATGACTTCTTTTAAAAATGAAAATTTTTTTGGTATCTTTTGTTTTTATAATGCTTAATTTCCCCCAAGGTCCCTTCCCCTGAATCTCTCCTAGAGAACCATCACACAAGGGTTTGTTGATTTTTTTTTTTAAGGAAGAGTGAAAAACCCAACAAAATTGATTAATACATTGAAAAATACGCAGTGAACAGAGCACCAGCCCTGGAGTCAGGAGGACCTGAGTTCAAATCCAGCCTCAGACGCTTAACACAAAAACTAGCCATGTGACCTTGGACAAGTCACTTAACGCCAATTGCCCTCCAAAAAAAGCAACAAAAAAAAATCAGACATTATACACAATATTCCACACTTGTAAAACCTCCTTTGAGGTTTAAGGGTGTTGAGACTCTGAAATAGTGATACACAGTCCTGCCTCTAATGAATTCAACCCAATCCTTCTTTTAGCCAAAAACAAGGCTTATTAGAACACTGGTCAGAATGGGCATGATTCTAAAAATCTACCATATTGGCTAGTCTTACAGAATCTATGCACGTTAATAGAGGCAAGATGGATCTTATATACAGAAAGACTGTGGGAAGGATCTAGCAGTGACCAAGTAGTCTAGGGTGACTGAGAAGTAACAGAGAAGGGCTGGGTGCCCTACGACCACATGGCCAAGAGAGAATGGGGTCTAGATAGGAAGTAGCAGGAGCAAACTAGAATTGAATTGAAATAGACAATGAAGGACTGGGCTAGGTTAGGGGTAACTGAGAATTGGGAGATTGGGTGTAAGCCAAAATGAAAGGCCAGTTGAGAGAATTACTGAAATGGATCAATGCCTCATTTGGGAAAATTCAAGGAGAGTTGGGGGAGGGGAGGAAGAGGGGAGTTCCCAGGGCCCATACCTCATCATATTCATCTCTAAAAAATGGGATGGAGAGGTATATTTTCAAATATCTTCTATGAAACAAGCTAGTTCTTTATAAATTTACATTCATTTTTTGTTGTTTTATGGTTGTTCTTTCCAGGTACATTGATGTAATCACTGTATATGATGTTTCTTGGTTCTGTTTACTTCATTCTGCATTGGTTCATGTAAGTGTTTCTATGCTTCTCTATATTCATGTTTGTTGTTTCTGACAGCATAATAATGTTCCATTAGTTATTTCCCAATTGATGAGCATTTCCTTAGCTTCCAGTTCTTTGCTTCTACACACACACACACACACACACACACACACACTGCTGCTATAAATATTCCACTGGATAGGGAAGCTTTCTTTTTGTCAATGATTTCCTTAGAAATCATTCCATTGCTTAGCAGTGGATCACATATGGAGATTTTGTCCACAATTGTTTACATAACACCAAATTACCAATGTACAGCTCCACCAATAATACATTAGGGTCCCTATCTTTGCACACCTTCTCCATATCAACTATTCTCATCTTTTGTCATCTTTGACAATTTGCTGAGTGTGAGGTAAAACCTCGGGATTGTTATGAGTTGCATTTCTCTTATTATTAGTGATTTGGAGTATTCTTTCATATGGTTGCTAGTAGTTGGCATTTGTTCTTTTGTGAACTGTTTGCTGTTTGTTCGTATCCTTTGACCAAAGGATGGCCCAGTACTGTGGGACCAAATCAAAGAAGGCATTGTGCTGTTTGAGGGAAGTAGAATTGCAATAGCTCAAAAGGAATGTGAGATGTGCAAATTTAGAGACATCTTTACTCCAAATGTTCATGTAGATTATTTGTGCCCAACCTGTGGTAAAACTTGCTTTCTAAGTTCATAATGGTCTGATCAGCCAGTTAGACACATTGTACAACAACCATTTCCTCTATTATCAGATCCTCTGACCATCAAATCTAATGGGAATCAATCCTACTTTTAAAGAGAATTTAGGGTCTCTCGGTCATGTATCCCATTTATTGTTATCTGTATTAATTGTCCACTTCTAATTCCCATCCCCAGAATACACAAAGAAAAAGAACACTAGACTTGGAGTCAGACAGCCTGGTTCAAATCCTAGCCCTTCAAAATCATTTTTGTAACCTTGAAGCAAATTACAAAACTGTCTAGAGCTAAGTTTTCTTACTGGCAAAATTAATATAATTGTATCATATTTCATACTAGTACAGGATCTGGCATTTATTCAGTCATGTCCAAGTCCTCATGACTCTGTATGATGCTTTCTTGTCAAAGATACTGGAGTGATTTGCCATTTCCTTCTCCAGTAAGGCAGAGGTTTAGTGATTTGCTCAGGGTCACACAGCTAGTGAGTATGAGATTGTGAGGGATAATTTATGGCGAAGTTTCCCCATTCTGAAAAATCAAATCTAGAATGGCTTCAGTATTCACTAGGCCTAAATTTAGAAGTCAGCTGACCTTCCAGCAATCTGGGGCTCAGAGCAATAGAGATCCTCCCCAGCGCCTCAGCAGAAGATATGCCAAATAAGGTTAAGATTGCTTTCATTGGACACCTACATGTTGCCGGGTTCTTTGTCTCAGAAAAAGATTCCTGAGCTTAGGTTGTGGGTCAGCCCCTCTACCAATGAGAGTGAAGGCCAGTTGGGAGGGTGGGGGTTTCTGCATTAGAAGATTATATAACAGTGGGCTGGCTTCTACCTATTGCTCTCTCCCCACAGATGCCATGTGGGCGACAGGGGCAGAGTCCTTTCACATGAGAAAGAATAAAGACCTCTTCTGACCTTAGATTCAGACTCTGAACTCTTTCATCTCATACAAGATTATATTTGAATTCATGTCTTCCCAACTCCAGACCCAGTGTTCTATCCACTGAACCACCTAGCTGCCTCTACCACTTAGTAGGCACTTAATAAATACTTGTTGGTTAGATTGATTGGACTAGATGACTTCTAGGGTTCCTTGCAGTTTTAAATCTATAACCTCTTTCCATATTTATTGCTAATACCACACAAGATACTATGTTAGGCAATGGATAGGATTCAGGGATGCATAGCATAGAAAAAGAAAACATGGTCTGTGCCTACAAGTAGTTTACAATCCACATGGGAGATGAATCAGAAAAATATAGAATTGTAGGGTTTAGAGCTAGAAGGAACCTTAGAAATAATTTAGTCCCAGCCCCTCATTTTACAGACAAGGACTCTGAGGCCCAAAAAAGGTAAGTGATTTGTTCACAATCACACAAATAGTAAATAGCAGAGCTGGTATTTTCAATTCCAGGTATTCTGATTCCAAATCCAGTGCTTTTTACACTATATCATGCAGTCAACAAGTTCAAATGCAGACTGAATATTTAACACACCCTCAGCATAACCTTTTCTGTGAGTCAGTCTCTAGGTAGAATGCAGTTCAGGGCTACCCAACCAGAGCTAGTCTTACAAAGTGTACTGAGAAGGCACATCTTCCCAGAAGTTTGAAGGAGTTTACATGTTCCTAAGGACAAACGTATAGCTAGATTTGTGACTTTAAAATAGATACAAAGTGATCCATTTGGAAAGGTGTCAGGAAAACACAAACAACAGGCAAGATTAGGAAAGGATTCAATCATTTCGTGCTAAAATATAAGCACTCCTGACAGTTATCAGTCATTAAGGACACTTTAGTGATGCTTCCTGCTGACAGAATACTATAATAATTGATGGAATCACTATGATTGTGACTAATACGGTGATTGCTCATGTATAAGGCTATGTAAAATTGCTTATGACTCCAGGGAGGAGGAAGAGAAGGAGAAAATTTGGAACTCAAAAAAAATTTTTTAAATGAATGTTAAAAATTGTCTTTCTTTGGTTATGCCCCACTCTAGCTCCATAACAAGATCATCTTTTTCAGTCATACATATAATTTATGTCATCCTTTGTACCAAAGGTATCAAACTTCTGGCACTCAAAACTTTTGAGGATAACCAGAACCAGATTAAAATATAATTGAAAAACGTTTGACAAAATAAATTAAAATATTATTAAAACATTAAAAAAAAAAAAAGAATCCCTATGGATTGACCAGAGAGAGGGTAGGTCTGGGTGAAAGTTCTGGGTGGCCAAGAAAGGATATGTTTGGTAAATGTTTAACAGTTGGTTCTCTCATGGATGGGGTTGGGAGTTTGGGGAGGGGAATGTGCATCTTGCATGCTTTTAAATTCTGTCTTTATTCATTAACATTTTCTCCACCATTTTCTTAAATCCAGACAATCAACAAAACAATAAATCAAGACCTAACTTGTAAATGCTTACACGGAAAAGCAAATAATCTGCTTCCTAGCGCCTGTGGTATCATAGCCCTGAGTGAACAAGGCTTATAGAGCCACCAGGAAGACTGGGCTGGGCTGCTGGAGGAGTTGGTATGGGTAACAGGACACCAAAGATAATAGGATCTTAAATTTGGAAATACTTCTATTTCCTTATAATACCTTATAATCCATCTAGTCCCAGTCCCTTATTTCAAAGGAGATGGAGAGAATTAAGTTGGTGAGGTATAGTGGTGATGGGAACTACACAATTCAAGGGTAAAAGATGCAGATCCTGCCTTGAAAGAATTCAGTCACTCAAGCTTTCTTTCAGTCAGAGACAAGGTTTATTGTTTTGCCAATAGAAGTGGGTGAGATTTTAAGAAACTGCACATTTAGCAGATGAGGCTGACCTTTTGTTATAGGGGGAAAAGATCTGTGGGAAGATTTAGATAGGATCTAGGAGTGCCTAGGGTGACCCAGAGGTAATGAAGAAGGGATTAAGGGTAGGAAATAGCCTGGCGTGGTCCTGAGGTAACAATGAAAGGCTGGACTGAGTTGGGGCTGGGTCAGTCACATTGGAAAGATAGTAGAAAGGATTATTCTGGGATGAGCCAATGCCTCAGGCAAATGCCAGGGACTGGGCCATATGGGAAAGTTCAGGGAAAAGTTCAAAGGTGAGAGGAAGGGGTTCAAGGCCCATACCCCATCAAAGTGACTTCCCCTAAATGATCCAAGTGACGGTAGCAGGGTCAGAATTTGGTTCTAGGTCCTCTGACTCCAGATCCAGCATTCTTCCCGTTGAGTCATCCGTTCATCTTTGAGTGTTAATAAGTTTTCCAAGAGCCAGCTCTCTTCTAAAAGGCTAAAAGAGACATTTATTCATAAAATATTTGAAATAAATACTACCATAAGCAAAGTACTTTGTGAACTACCTGAAATACAAAGACAAAAAATAAAGTCATCTTTAACCCTTAAGGAATGAACTTGTTCCTAAGGACAAATATATAGTTAGACTAGTCAATTTAAAATATATATAAAGTGATTTATTTGGAGGGGTGGTAGGGAAGACAGTAACAACTGGAAAAATTAGAAAAGGCTTCACAAAGAAAAGTATACATTAGCTGGGACTTAAATGGAACTAAAGATCCCAAGAGGAGGTAGAGGATTCCATGCCCAAGGGACAGCCTAGGACCAAAGACTCCTTTCCAAGGGATAGAACAGAAACTAAATCTACTTGAATGGAATATTAGGCAAACTAATGTGAAATCAATCTTGAAAAACAGGTTGGAGACAATCTGTGAAGGGCTTTAAATGCCAAACTGAGAAGTTTATTTTATCCTAGAGAAAAGATAAAAAGGAGCAGGGGAGTGACATGATCAGACCTGTACATAAATGTTCATGTTCACTGCCATCCAGCAGGACTGCATTTAATACCTACCAAAGACATGGATTAAAGTAATGGGAAAGAACATAGCCTGGTGAAGAGTATTGAACGTCACATCAGAGAACCTGAGTTTGATCCCAGCTCTATAACTTACAAACTGTAGCTTCTACACAGTATTTGTCCAATGTGTCTCTCTTAAGGTATTTTATTCTTTCATGGATACCAGTGTAACATTTAGACTGTCCATCCATCTTTTCTTGGAGCACGATTGGCTCACACATGTCCTGGATGAAGTGTTTGATGCCACTCTTTGGACTCAAGTAATTTTTGATAATATGCTGCAATCTACATAAACCCATCATTCATCTTTTTGTTGCCCTTTGTGCAACTTTTGTTCCAAATAAATTTCAATTGGATAACACAATTAAATAGTATGATGTTCCATGATTTGTAGCCACATACCACCAGGAGAATATTGATCTTAATAGGTAGTACATCTATAGCACTTTAAGGTTTATGAAGTGTTTTGTATAAATTTTGTATAAATTATCTTTACAACAATCCTGTGTTCTCATTATCCCTATTTTACAGATCAGAAAACTGAGGCTGAAAGAAATTAAGTGACTTGACCAGAATCACACACTAATCAGTGTCTGAGACAAGATTTGAAAGTCCAGACTCCAAACCCAGCACTCTATTTACTGTACCACCTACTAGCCAATATTATTTAAAAAATGGGCTTTGGGGGCGGCTAGGTGGTGCAGTGAATAGAGCACTGGCCCTAGAGTCAGGAGTACCTGAGTTCAAATCCAGCCTCAGACACTTAACACAAAAATTACTAGCTGTGTGACCTTGGGCAAGTCATTTAACCCCAACTGCCCTCCAAAAAACAAAAAAAAAAGAAAGATGGGCTTTGATGTCAGGAAGCAGCCTAGGATTTGAGTGCTACACAATTTTTCACTCTCCTCCTCTTCAATTCTGGGTTCATTTTGTGTGGAACTAGTGAAAACTTCTCAGTCTGGGATTGTTAACTTTTCCTCTCCCTCCCCTCCCCTGGTTACTGTCAGTCACTTTTACCTTCCTTTGTCTGTTTTCCCGCCTTGGCAGGAACCTCCCCATCTCTCTTCTCTTGCTGTCCCAGTGGGGAAGAACTTGGTGAGGTGAGCCTCTCCACCAATGAGAGAGGAAACAGTCTGGAAAGGGGGCCTGTCCAAATTTGGGATATATATTCTGGTTCTAACCTTTGAAACACTCCCTCTGCCTCATGTTCGGACATAGGATACATAGCCCTCTTCTCCCAGGGAAGAGAATAAACTCCTGTTCTTACTGTAAGGCATTTTACTTACAAAAGTGAATCTGTGTTTACTTTTCTTACTAAATTAAGGATAAAGGATATTTTTCAACCCAAACAATTTCATTGTCCAGCTGAGTTCTGCTCAAGATATATGTGCTTATGGACTAATTTGATGGGCATATGGGAAATTTGGATTGCCCATTATATGTATTCTTCAACTGCTTGGCTTTTCCTATATGCACTGCAGAACTGATCTCTTTTGAATGGCTGTAGACCTCATGAAGGAGTCCCTACAATACTAATGGTGCTTCTTGTAATCAGCGTTCATCTATTTTCAAACAGGAGCTTACAGGGAACTTGACTATCTAGAGCAGTGGTTCTCAACCTTCCTAATGAGGTGACTCTTTAATACCCTCATGTTGTAGTGACCCCCAACCATAAAATTATTTTCATTGCTACTTCATAACTGTAATTTTGCTACTGTTATGAATCCATCTGATATGAAGGATGTATTTTCATTGTTACAAATTGAACATAACCCACAGGTTGAGAAATGCTGATCTAGAGGGAACCCCTCTATTTGCACTTGGTACAGGATATCTTCCATAACTTTGGGGAGCTCATGTCTTCATGCTTTGTGCTATGCTTTGTGTGGGGTAACAAAGACCCTTACCCAAATTAAACTTAGAGGCTTCTCAAGGTAGAAAGTAGAAAGAAGTTTATTCCAGTTCTCATGAGAAAAGAACAACTCACACTGAGTGCATTCAATACATTCTGTGTCAGATCACGCCAGGCATTGAGAAGATACCTACTTTTATAGCCCTAGCCCCATTACCTAATCTCAATAGCCCCTCCCTAGCCCCCTTCCTCTCAGCTCATTCTCAAGAGCTTTGAGGGCACAATCTAAAACATGACAAATCTAACCCAAGGACAGTGATGACATATATATGAAAAGCAAATGCAATTATTTGATAAGTTTAGCAGTCCAGTGACTTCAGCACAGCTCCTACATTTTTGGGGGCCCCCTTTTCCTTTGATCAATGAACAGACATGATCAAAGCCTGTGTTCTTGTCCTTGTTCCTGTAACACTTCATGGTCAGCTTGCCCTTACAATATAGCTGGGCAAGGAACTAAGCAGATGATTATCCTGCAGATTTAGTAATCTAAGAATTCTTATACAACTCCCATCCTCATTAGTCTCTTGACCAGAGTAATCATGCAGATGTGTTTGCATCCTGCGTTCCTATCCTCCTCTCCTGGAACACTTCAGGGTCAACAGCTTGTTTTTACAGAAAAATTGAATTGAAAACCCAACCTTTAATTATATAAAGGTCCCCTAGCCTAAAAAATTTATGAGGGGTCTTCACCATATCTCACACAACTTGAAACTCATTCTGGGTGAAACCTGTCTCAGGTTGGCCTAATGGTTCAGGCTCAGAATTGGAGCAAAATGAGACACTCATAGACTATTTAACACTTAAGAAAAATAGGTTTACTTAACAATAGCATGGAAAGAATACTCAACATGAATACAGTATTGGTTCAGGTGGACACAGCTTCCCATACCTCTTTATTTTCCACAGTAATGCATCTAGTCAGAAGGATTCATGAACAGTAGCAAGCAGCTGAAGAGCATCAGCTGCTCAGATGTTGGCCTTCCTATGCCTTAGTCAACTTGATAACTATGTCAATGGTTTAAGCCTTAGTCCACTAAGTCAAAACCTAAACTACATGAATTAATAGATACTGCCCTGGCTACAAGACTTCAACGCAAGTAATGAGTGAAAGCAAAAATTCAGGATGAAAATCATGTAAAATGTATGGTTTGGGTGACTGAACATTATGATAACAAAATTCCACATTGGGCAGAGAGAAGAGCCAACTATATTGATGGTAGGAGGAAAAGTACTTGAAATATTGTTCAAGCTTCTAATTTGTACATTGCTCATTATACTTTGGGTGAGATGCCTTTGAAATTTATCATGAATAGTGTAGGGTAAAGACTGAGACAACCCAGGTTCCCAGGGCTCTCAGGTTCCTAGTCCCCTGTCCTGAGATGCCATAAAACAGCAGTTCTCAATCTGTGGGTCACAACCCCTTTGGGGGTTGAATGGGGGGAGAACTGACAACCACCAGTGAAGATTATACACTTCTAGAAAATATGAACAAACTAACTAGCTTGAAGTATCTAGAAATGAAAGATATTGCAGTAAACATAAGTAGAAACCTGAAGGACTTAAACCAGAAATATGCAGCACTTCAGCCTTATCTGGATCAGATCACTTTAATTGAGGAGCAAGTAGCAGCTCTTGAGCAGGCAGCTTACAAGTTGGATGCATATTCAAAGAAACTAGAAGCAAAGTACAAGAAGTTAGAGAGGCGATGAAAGAATTCTTTCGCACAAAGACTTTATCTATAAGAATGTTTTATAAGAAATGTGCTATGGAACTTATAACTAGGCTTCAGTTCCTCAAAGGAAGAGGTGCTGCTGATCCAAGGAGATTCCCGGCCCCACTTCTGGCTGAATGTGTAACTGGCCACCCCGGTGTTTTCCTCAACCTGTACCCCTGGAACCCCATCTCATCGTGTGCTTCCTTATGTGCCCTGGACCAAGGCTCAGAAATCAGGATCAAATCCGTCTGGAGCAGACGCAGATGAGCGACTCTCGACTCCTGTCTCCTCACCTGCCTCCCCCCTTCTTACCTGTTCTTCAACTTAAATAATAAATGCCAACGTATGACCCTCAAAAAAAAAAAAAGAAAAGAAATACAGGATGAGACTAAGCAGAGCCCAACTATACCATTCCAAAGAGTAGCAGGGCCCTGATTCTGGCCCTGGCACAGAGCTCCAATTCAGAAAGCAAATCTAGAGAGATGGATAAACCAAAGAAGACATTGAATAGTATCAAAAATTATTGTAGATCTAGAGATCCCCTTGGAAGAAGGAGAGAGTAATTCCACTTCCCACGAGTCACACTGTTTTTGGACTTCTCTGAGACTTTCCACCCTGCTTTCATTCTCCAGGACACTCATTATTGGGGAATCTCATCATGCTGCAAGGTTGAATCTGAACCTGCTTGGTACTCACATTGATATAGTTAGGGTTAGGGGTGCTTGAGACCCCAAAATACCAACACTCTGAGTCCTGCCAAATGAATTCAACACAATTCT
>CM053598.1:196716796-196741231 GCA_028646575.1 Pseudocheirus occidentalis
TGTTTAATAGTATCATGGTTTTTCTTAAAGTCATTTGCTTCCATTTGCTCCACTCTAATGTTTTTTTTGCTCCACTCTAATTTTGAAGGAATTATTCTCTTCAGAAAGCTTTTGAGATTCTTTTTCCATCTGGCAAATTCGACTTTTTAAGGCATTATTCTCCTCATTGGCTTTTTGGGCCTCTTTTGCCATTTGAGTTAATCTATTTTTAAGGTATTATTTTCTTCAGTCAGGTTGTTTACTCTCTTTTCATGATTTTCTTCCATCATTCTCATTTCTCTTACCAATTTTTCCTCCACTTCTCTTATTTGATTTTCAAAATCCTTCTTAAGCTGATCTATGGCTTGTAGGAAGTCTTCATGTTTCTTGGAAGCTGTTGTTGTGGGAGTTCTGACTGTGTTGTCTTCCTCCCGTTCCATGCTTTGATCATTTTTATCCCCAAAAAAGGATTCTAGAGTTTTATTGCTATTATTACTTTGCTTCCTTTGCCTGCTCATGTTGCCAGTGAATTACTTGATATTTTTTACCTCTGTGGAACTCTGCTTTCAGCTGCTGGAGCTATTAGGAGGCTGCTGAGGCTCTTACCAGCTTTGATTCACTGAAAACGCACCCCAGGATGACCACCCAAGATTAAGATTCAGATCCAGGCCACTCAGCACAAGAGCACTTAGATTCTGAACAATTGCTTGGATCCCTTGTGGTCTTCAGGCTGGGAGTTCTGAAGCAGCCACATGGAGGCATCTGCAGGGCTGCCACTTTTGCTGTTTTCTTGCCCTAGAGGCAGTTTGGCCTGACAACTTTTCTCCCCCAAATTTAGCTGAGTTCCACCGACCTTTCACTTAGTCCTTGTTTCTTATGGCTTGATAATTCTGGAAACTGCCACAGCTGCCACTGGTCCAGTCTCCTGATGGCTCCAGCTGTGGCTCATCCTGGCTACCCTGTCAAGCTACGGTTTCAGACTGGCCTGGTTTTGGCTCCCAGAGTGCTGAGATGAGCCCTTCCTGCTGAGCTGCCTTCAGTGGGAGATGTGTTTTTCTGTATTTCTATGTGAGTTTTGGAGCCCTAAAATTTGTTTAGAGTCATATTTTATGGGTATTTGAGGTGGTTATGTGAGAGCTGTGGTGATTTCCTGCTTCTAATGCCACCATCTTTCCTTTCTACTTTCTACTTTGAGAAGTCTCTGAGTTTAATTTGGGTAAAGGTCTTTGTTACCCCACACAGAGGGGTTGAGGAAGAAGAAATTTACATGACACTTTTGTTGTTTATTTGAAAGGAGTAGCAAGTTGTGACTAGTAGATTTATAGTTTCATGTGGAATCATATTTTTAATTGTACTATTAAAGAAATGCTTGTTTTAGTCCATAAATTAATTTTTTTAAAGAGGAGTTGGAGAAAGCTTCTTGCAGAAGATTTCAATTGGGACTTAAAGGAAGCCAGAGAGGTCAGTAAGTCAGAGAGCAGGGAGAGCATTCCACATATGGGGGACTGTCAGAGATATTGCCCACAGCAATTTGATGGAGCAGTTTGTTCATGGAACAACCAGGAGGACAGTGTCAGTCACTTGATTCAAGAGTACATATCTGGAAGTAAGGTTTTAAAAGATTGGAAAGGTAGGAAGGAGCTAGGTTACTAATGACTTTGAACACCAAGCAAAGGATTTTGTCTTTGTTTCATGGAAGCAATAAGGACTCACTGGAGTTTAGTGAGGAGAAGAAATGACATGATTAGACCTATGCTTTAGGAAACTTACTTTAGTGGCTGAATGGAGAATAGATTGGATCAAGGCAGACCAGACAGCAGGTCATTGCAGTCATTGAGGCAGGAAGTGATGTAGGCTTGTACTACAGTAGTGGCAGTGTCAGAGAAGAAAAGGAAGTCCATTTGAAAAATGTGGCAAAGATTAAATGGACAAGTCTCGGCAAACAGCTTGGATACAGGGAGGATGGGCTTGATGTTGAGAGATGCTGAGGAGTCCAGGATGCTTCCTAGGTTGTGGGCCTGAGAAACCAGGAGTATGGAATTGCCTTCTAATGTAATAGAGAAGGTAGGAGAGTCAAAGAATTCTAGTATTGTCAACGGATGGCTTCCTCTTTGGGTTGGGCAGGTGTATAGATTTTCTTATGAAGTAGTGTCATTTGATGAAACTAGTGCTGGAAGAGGAGTTTGGGCATACTGTTGTTAGAAACGTAATTAGTCTAGGAATCAACAGTACTTGTTGGACAGCCAGGAAGGTTTTCATTATTTCTTTCCTCAAGAAAATGGGTCATCTCTTCAAAAGACTACAGAGAATCAGACAAATGCAAGCCCTTTTATGCTGCTTCCATCCAAATTTCCTGCCTTGTTCTTCCCTGCAGAACTGGGATTGGTTACAATCTTTTTGACCTGCCCATTGCATATCTACTCCTTAGTATGTTCCCTCCTCCCAACAATGGGCTTCGTGTGTCCCATGACTGGATAATGAGGCTCTAATTCTATGCAGGGTGTGTTAGCTAATATGTATGAGGCTAGTTAAGCATTCGTGTTAATGAAAAGTTAGTGACAATCCTTTGACCGTAGTCAGTTTGAGCCAGTTTAGCCCAGGCCCCTTCCAAGGGTAAACTTACAGATTTCTTCCAGCTATATGACTGGATACAGTTGCCTTGCCCTTCCTCCCCTCCTCCTGATTTATACCTTCCTGCACATCCTGTGCAACATCTGTTTTTAGAACACCCATTGTTCCTATAGAATCTGTGGAAACCAAAGCTAACATTTCTTACAGTGTTACAGTATAACAAATCACATTTATGTAACACTTTGAAATGTAAAATAAGGCTTTGAGGAAGGTGGTGCAAGTATTATTACCCCCATTCAACGAATGAAGAGACAGACTGAGAGAGGTGATGCCAGGGCTGCCAGCCGCTAAGTCTTCTGACAGCATGAGAGGGACGTGCTATGAGTCCCTCTGGGCTCATTTTCTTCGAAGTTGCACTAGACCAGTAGATTGGGTTCCCAGAGGGAAAACTATAACCCCCCCTTAGGATTTGGGAGGACAACTGTGAGAAATTATGACTTCTAATACTGCTGTTCATGAGACTCCATCTGGTCTCTAACCTCACCCTTAAGCTCCAATATCAACCAAGCAACCAGGAGAACTCAATTAGCTTCTTTAAAAAGTCTAGCAAGAATAGCAGGGGCAGCAGAGAGGAGGGACATACTCATCATGCTTGTGGAGAGTGTGCTCAAGCTTAAAGTACAATGTGTAGGGAACATGTGTGGATAAAGGGTACTTCTTGACTTGGCCCTGGAAGCTCTTTCTCCCTTTGTGAAGTCTTTATAAGTCATTCTTAGGTGTAGCTAAGTTCTGAAGAGTGATACTTTTCTAGATTCAATAGCCAGTCTTTCTGTCATGAGGCATCTTGATCCCTGAAGCTGCCACTGTTGTGGGGGAATGTCTTTTTCTGTCTGTAGGTGCTTCCTTTATTGTTGGCCACTGTCACTTTGGCAGATTCTGTTACTGACTCCTGTTGCCAGTGGGATCTCACTGATGGTGCTGATAAACTTCACAAATATACTGGCTTCCTGGGAACTGCCCTCTCAGAACACTCATTTACTTAATATAAGGAAAGGATAAACACAAAAAAATGTAGGCCAGGTCTGGGGAAAAAGGCCAGCTCCCCACAACCCAGCAGCTCAAAGCACCCTTCCTTACTTGAGAGCAACTAGGGAAGAGAAAGATCAGTCGCTTGAACGTTTCAGGGGCAAACTCAATTCCAGCTCTGCTCTTTTGAATCATCATTCTTTCTAGTTCCAAAGCCAATTAGAAGACTTTTAATCGCTACAAAATACCAGCCCCTCAGTCACTCATAGGGGCAGCTAAGTGGTGCAATGGATAGAGTGCTGGCCTTAGACTCAGAAAGACTCCCAAGTTCAATCTGGCCTCAGACACTTTCTAGCTGTGTGACCTTGGCCAGGTCGCTTCACCATTTGCTTCTATTCCTCATCTATAAAATGAAAAAGAAATGGCAAACCATTCCAGTTTTTTTGCCAAGAAAATCTCAAATGGAATCATGAAGAGTCCAACATGACTGAAACATATGAACAACAGTCACTCATGACTGGAAACTGGCTCCCCCAAATTCCACATTGGATAATAATGCATGCTATGGAATTTAGAAATGCCTTCTTTTACATGTCTTGATTTCTATCTATACCAAAAATAAATTATTTCATCTCACAATGAAGGGCATTTCTAAAAGGGTGAGAATTGTTGCCGAGAAGCAGAGCCCATGCCTTTTTCAAGTCCAGATTGCCATCGCTTTTTTTTTTTGTCTATTGCAAACATTTGAATAAGTGTTCTCTGCAAGGCATTTAAAACACCAGTTTGTGAGGATAAATTCCATTGGAGAGAGAGAAGATAGAGCCACAGAACTGAGGAATTTTCTTGATTGGGGCAGGATCTGAGAGTCAACTGTTTTCTGATCAGCCTTGCATGGCTCTGTAATCTTATATTTCTCTTTTCCTGTGTCAAAAATCTCTCCTTCTTGATGTCTAGGTTTATGGAGTCTCTTCTTCTTGAAGTAAGCATCAGTAAGATGATTTGGAATTTTCATACCTGAAAGGTTAACCCTGGTAGAAGTGGCAATGACGAATATGGTTAATGGTCAGAGGTCAGATCACCAGTAGCAAACCACTAGCCAGCTGCTTCAGGAGAACCACTCTCTTGCCCCTGTGGTAGCCGGTGAGCATGATCTGAATGGTGTGTGGGGTGATGCTTGCTGGAAGTCTCCTCACATGCTGGCTGAAGGGCTTTTTTGCCATGACTTAGTAGCTTTCTAGGTACATCCTCAGTAGGGTAATACCTAGGCATTTTGTGAATCTTTACTATATGGATTCCTCCATTCTTATCACCACCAACAGGCTTTGAGATAGTAGCAGACACTTTCCTTCTTTTTCCTTTCACTCTGAGTTTTTGGGACAGCACATTTCTGCTTCTACATGACTCTCTGGGAATACACTGCAGACCTGGAGCATCTACCAATCCCTCAGGTCAGGACTGGGTTCTGATTGCAATGCTTTCAAGGCTTTTTGACCTTCTTTTCAGCGACATCTTCCTTTTTGTTCTCTTTTTTTCCTTCTTTTTCTTGGCGGGGGGGGGGGGCGCTTTTTGTCTGCCATCTTGAGAAATGGGGACTGCCATCACGAGAAATGGGGACTGCCATCACTTCTTAAATCGTTTTCCATCAGGCTTCACACTAAAGTGAGTGTGGATAAATCTCATGTTGGATTGGAACCAGGCAAGGAAAATCTGCATTTGCTCTGTATAATTCACTGAGCAGGGCATATCTCAGCATACTCTAAGTACTGGGCTCTTTTGGCCAGTCCTGCCATTACATGAGCAACATTTAAGGAAGATGAATTTGGCAGTAGTGGATAGGATGGATTAGAGCAGGGTAAAAATGACAGGGAGGGCATCTAGAAGACAGTGTGGTATTAAGGTAGACTGAATTTTGGCTCTGTTACTACTCATGTGACTTTAGACAAGTCACATATCTAAAGAAGAGGTTTAAGGTCCTTTCTAGCTCTGACATTCTCTGAGTCTTGGAATTATTCAGACATCTAGTGAGAAAACTAACCAGAACCTTTTGTTTGAATGGAAAATTTGAGAGTGGAGATTTGAAACTCTGAGATTCCCTCTTTCTCTAGGACCAAACTAGAAATTAGACTTATTGGATTCTCTACTTGGGGCTATATAATGTATATGCTCTAGGATTTAGAAATGTCTTCTACATAGGTTATATACCTATGAAAACTGATGATTCCTTCTCACAGTGAAAGGCATCTCTGAAAGACTGAGAGTTGTTGCTGAGAAGCAGAGCCCAAGCTTTTTCCAGGTCCAGGTTGCCATCATTTCCTAAATCCTTTTTGATGGGGCTTCACACCAATGTGATCATGGATAAGTCTCTTCTGCACCAGGGTCCAGGTCCCTCAAGTATAAAATGAGGGGGCTGGACCAGGCAACCTTGGAGTTTCCTTGTCGCTTTAAATTCTACAATTCTTTGATTAAATCAGGAAAATTCAGCCTCCTGTATTTCTTGAGTATTCCTGTGCAGCACAAGGTCCTTCCTAGGAAAATATAGACACTAGAGAGTCTTATTTTTACATTTTCTGTTGTCAACCCTCAATTCTTCTTTTGGTTTCCTTCCTGGAGCCCACTCCATTCTTTCCAGGCCTTCTGCTTACTTCTTCTTTCCCACCCAATGATACTGTAGTTTGGATTATTTTTCTCTCACATACGGAATTCTGTCCTTCTAAATGAGGTAGTTTCCTTCTTCCCCAAACCATAGCCTTTTTTACCCCATTAGGACAGGCTAGGCAGCTTGGTGAGTCAGTGGATAAGAGAGCTTTAAGTAAGGAAGTTCAGATACTCATTCGCTTTGTGATCCTGGCCAAGTCACTTAACAACTGTCTGCCTCAGTTTCTTCATTGGTAGAATGGAGATGTTAATAGCACCTACTTCCAAAGGTGGTTTTGAGGGTAAAATGAGATATTTGTAAGGCACTTTGCAAACCTGTTATTATTATTATTTTACCATTTCCTTCTAGTTTTAGTGACTGTGTAGGGCAAGGGATAAAACTCTTGCATGAATCAGAGATGACTACTCTGTAAACTGACCTACTCTCTCAGTGTCCAAGTAAACTCTATGATATTGCAAAATACAGAGTAGTTGCTAATAGGCATTGACAGAGGGAGCACTTGACCTGGAGTCTGCCTACTTAACCTGGGGAAGGAGGGGGGTCCCCTGAATTTTTTTTAAGTAAGATTTTATTGATGGCTTTTGTTTTTTTACATAATTATAGTTTTCCTCAGTACTGCATCTCCCTGAGAATCATCCCCTAGCAAATAGTTTTAAGAGAAAACAAATCTATATAATCAAATCAATACATTGAAAAAGTGAAAATACCTATGGACATTTCACCTCCGCAAAGGGGTGAGTTAGGAGTGTCCTGTCACATCTCTTCTCCCTAAACTTGTTTTTTAAAAATGTTTTAATGTTTAATATGAATGTGTATGTAGAGCCTATATTAGACTGCATGCCGTCTTGGGGTGGAGGGAAGCAAGGAAGGGGGAGAACATTTGGAACTCAAAATCATATGGAAGGAAATGTTGAAAACTAAAAATTAATATTTAAATTAATATTTAAAATATTTTGATAACTATTTCAGTATAATTGGTTTCCTTTGTAATCTTATCTATTTTATGTATTTAAAAACATTGCTCTGAGAAGAGATATGCCAAAGCATAACTCACAAAAAGTTAAGAATGGAATCTACGCAGGTAAAATGTGAACTAAAAGTTCTAAGTTAGCCACAGAGAGTAATAGAATATCACGTGTTCAAACATTTTTAGATTTCTTAGCTGAAACTTTGAGTGCACCCCCAATACATATTTATTACTTATTGATAAATACATATTATAAAGCATATACAAAAAATTTAGAAGGGATTATGTTGTAATTTATTGAATGGAGATCTGTGCTTTAGAAAAATCACTTTGGCAGTTTCCTAAAGGATGAACTGGAATGACAAAAGATTTGAGTGAGTGAGGGAGACCAGTTAAGAGGTGATTACAATAATCTTGGCAAGAGGTGATGAGGATCTAAACTAGGCTAGTAGCTATATGAGTTGGATAGAAGGGGGCTTTCTACTTCTGTTTGCAAGTAAAAAGACAGGCTTCACTTAGATTGGATATGTAGGGAGAATTATCAATTAAGGATAATACCAAATGATGATGCCCTTGAACAACAGGGAAATGCAGGAGTAAGTTTTTTTTTTTTTTGCTTTTTGGAGGGCAGTTGGGTCTTAAGTGACTTGCCCAAGGTCACATGGCTAGTTTTTGTGTTAAGTGTCTGAGTCGGATTTGAACTCAGGTCCTCCTGACTCCAGGGCTGGCGCTCTATTCACTGCGCCACCTAGCCACCCCAGGAGTAAGTTTTAATGGAAAGATAATGTAATGAAAGCTTCAATGCAGATCAAAACCCATCCAGACCTACTAAGCCTCTGCCATTTGTGTCCCTACCAAAATGAAGGGGGAAAATGGGGCTCTTAGTCACTGGATTGCAAAGCCCACCTTGGCTCTGAGGGGCCACTTGCTATGGTCACCAAGGTGATGGGGGTGGAAGGATATAGAGCTGGTTAGGCTAAAGCATTTATGAATTTTCTCAATGGCACCTCTACAGCTTGTGTTATGAGTTCTCAGGTATTGATTAGTCCTCTGAGGGACTGATATCTGACTTGAAAGAAAGACATTTAGCAGCTTGCACAACAATAAGACAAGGCCTAGCAGAATGTTGGGTGAATGTAGAAGTGTATGACTGGCCATTTGCAGGTAAGGTGGGATGTGACTCATCTCCCTGATATGGAATTAATCACATACTGCCTGGGGTCAGGCCATACCACTTCTCTTTCCCACCCCAACTTTTGGAGACCATTGGAATATCAGAGCAATTGGAATAAATCTCAGCAATGATCTACTCAAGGGGTCCAATGTTTTTGTGTGATGGGCTCATTCTAAAAATAATGGCACATTGCCCACATGCATAATGAAATGCTGAATTTCAGTTAAAAGAGTAGGGAAAAATAAATCTGCATTTCCCCACTATGGTCCTCTTGTTAAGCACCTCTAGGTTAACCCCTTCACTCTCTGTTCTGATTGTATCCTGTGGCTGATTCCCTCAGCTATTTAGCTTATGGGACCAATGGTCAAGATCAAAACCCTTCCTGTAAGTCAGTCAGTTTAGAGGTTTCAAGGATCTACACTGAAACCCTGTTTATCCCACAAATGCACGATGATGTTCACTGCTTGCCCATCCTGCCTAAAACTTCTGTGGATCTTCACAACCATTGCTAGGAATGCTTAGCCTGTTCTAATCCACTCCTTTGGTATGTTGAATTCCAAAGCATTATAAAACCCAGTTCAAATGCCCCCTCTTTCAGGAAGCCTGTCCTAATTTCCCAAGTTGATAATGACTTTTCCTGTGTGGTACCACAAATGGCTCAGTGTTTACCTTTTATTTTCCATGTGTTAGTTGTGTTAGTTCCATTTACTTCTAAAGGACTATAAGCTCTGTGATCATAGGGACCATGTTTGCACTCAGCAGAGCTCTGCAAACAGGTGGCATGAAGTAAATCAGACGGATGGCTCTGGAAATGTCCAATGCCAGAAAAATATAAATTGTACAGTCTACCAGTCTTTAACTAAAATCATCTTAACTCTAGTTGATTACTCATGAATTTCACCTCAAACTTTTAGCAGAAAATTTTTGGAAAGATTGCACACACTACTTGCTCATTTTAAAATAACTTGCTTTTATTATTATTATTTAGAAATGCAGTTATATACATAGAACAATTAAAATTAAATTAAACTTTGTACAAATATTAAAATACTATCTTCACACCCACTGCAATGTACAGGATACATATGTTTATAAAATAAAGCAAAATAAAAATGATTGCTATCCTGCACAGCATCAATTACATTATGTGTTGTTTTAAGTCCCACATTATATATGAGTACCATTCTACAAAGGATTCCATAGTGGTGCAGTCTGGATAAGAACTGAAGAAATGCACGGAAGGCCACCAAACTCTTCCTGGCTTAAATACCAATCTCTTCCCTCAGTGGCAGTCTGACATCTCAGCTCCCACACTGTCCCTCCTGGACTCCCTCCTCTGCTCGGCAGAGTACTTAGTCAGACTTTGGGGCTTTCATTTGAAAACTTCAAGTTTAAGCTAAAAATAAAACAGGCATTGCTTCCCAGCAAAGTCCAATCCATTCTTTTCCTTTTCATGGACACTATCAGGTACAGTGCTCAACCAAAACCTGTGTCCAAAGCAAAAAAAGTGATTCACTTCCTCTCTTGGCAACAGGCAGATTGAGCCCAATGAAAAGAAGGAAGTAAAATGGTTCCCATGGGAAAGGCAGCTTTGCCATCCCCAACCCACACCTGGAATTGAACTCTGGGGCCTGTTTTTGTTTTTTTTTTTTAAAGCCAAGATAGACATTTTTACAGCATATTCCAATCTTTGTGCTCACATGCTTTCCTAAACATGGAGGAAGCAGAGGTATGCAAGCAAAGAACTTGAAAGCTAGCATAGGGTGCAGGAAAGGATGACTAGATTGCTACTCTTTGTTCCTCAGAATGAAAGCAGGAAAACTATACCTTTGTCTTGCTTGGTAGCTTCTCATTAGAGCTTATTAGAATGTTTATGAGGGGGACAGATGGATGGATTGGAAGAATGGAAGCAGATAAGCTATTAAATTTTGTTTTTAAATAGAAAACTTAAAGAATGTACAGTGAGATACTGTATCTAATAAAATCCATTTATTAGGAAATAGAATTAGATGGAAGCTTTCCTGGACAGAGCTGGAACCCCAGCTCAGAAGAACTAGGGGGAATAGACAGCACAACACCAAAGTGGTCAAGTTTACATCAGGTGTAATGGAAGGTGGGAAAATAAAAAAAACTGCAGAGATGGTAAACTAAGGCTTTGCAAAGAACAGGTATTACTTTAAAAGGAGTTTTCACCTTGTACTGGTTCTCTTTAAAGTAATTATGATGGTGCAAGTTGACAGGACATAAAACTTGCACTGAGGCAGAGAATATTTTTTGTGCAAAAAAAAAAAAATTAGTCCTTTGGCACTGACCATTACCTTCCTAAGACCTAAGAAGCTGACAAATGCTTTTTGTTCAGTTCATCTACAATGGGACCACCAACAATCAGCCTAGTTGCTCTATCCAGTAGAGCATGCCTTTGTCTCTGAGCCAGGACCCACCTCAAAGCAGCCGTTAAACTCCCTGAATCCCTCTGAAGTTGTCAAAAGTAAAGTCCATGAGCCCTGAAAACAGTATTGAGGGGCTAAATGCAAGTTGTTTTCTTGCTGAGCATTCATTAAAAGGTTGTTCTGGGGGAGGGACGGAAGGAATTACTCTATTTGAAGCTGTCCTGATCATTAGTAGCTAACTGTGTAACCTCAACTCTAGCATGTACAGGATGCGCTGTTTAACAAAAGTGGTCTAATTTAATCCAATACAGGCTTCTCAACAGCCCTGCCTTTATTTTGTATTCCAGTAACCAAAACAGGTGGGAGAAAAGGACTCATGAACTTATTCTCCTCTTAACTTTTTCCCTTTTCCTCCTAATTTGGCAGTATGTCTGGGCATGTAGTCAGTCCCCTGGGTAGCTGCTCTGTCTCAGCAAGACCAGTGGAAGGAAGCTTCAGAAAAGCTTCTCTTTTTCCCTCTATAAAGGGCAAGCAAACAGTCCATATGCTGCTCAGTAAGCATAGGGTCCTAGAGTGTGCTCTCTGAGGAGAGGATCACTCCAATAACAACAAAAAAAAAGGCAAAATCTTCTCTTTCTGGTATCCTGGGACATAGGTACATGCAGATATTCAAACACTGAAAGCACAAGCTGAAGGTTTGGTAGGGAAGCAGGACTATCTCTCCCTTAGCTGTTTCTATTTTTCACCATTTTAGGAAGACTGAAAGGAAGGGCTTGGACTCATTCTACTTGTGGCCAGGCAGCAGTGGACATTAGGGACTCTCCCCTTCTTCCTCCTGGGGATCAGAAGCTGCCTGTGGTTCTAGATATTAAAAGTGGTTGTGGAGACAGGGGTGCATCCATTCTGCTTCACTGAAAGAAGCTTTCTCCTGGCCTTAAGTCCATATATGAAGCAGCAGTGCCTGCTGTGGAAGTCTCCTTATAGAGCCTCTCCCCAAATTCCCAGCAACTCACCTGGCTTTGGGTAAGAGTTATGTGGGTATGGTGGTGGAAGGCAAAGGAGGAAGAAGTAAATAATGGAGCATAACAGGCACTTCCCTTACAAAGTGCTTTGCAAACCTTAAAGCACCACATAAATGTCAGCTATTATCATGACTCTAGGAGGAAGTGAGACTGCTTCTTGTTGCTAAAACAAGGGGATGACAGTGCAATAAAGTGCAGTGTGTGGGTGAGGGTATTTAAGGGGAGAAGCAGCCACACTGCTGGTTGAGAGAGGTTTCTCTTTCTAGTTGTTCTTGTGAAGGTCTCTCCCATCGTCAAAGACAGCTGAAGGTTGTCCCCAAAGGCTTTGTTGAGCAGGTTACATAATAGTTGGAAGTTATTACTACAGTCTTGAAAAGGAAGCTGGGGGAGAAGAATAAAAGAGGGCTATCTTCCAAGTCTTCTGTCCCAGCGCTTCTAAAATATTCTGAAGCCTTGGTCCCCTTTATCCAATATCCTTCTGAGCTCTCACAATGGTCAAATGAAGAGTGTCACTGAATTGTTCTCTAAGCACAATATCACGGAAGCTGTCTATGGGAGACTTTGCCATACAAAATATAAAAAGTCTAAATGCCTAGACTCTGGCCTTTTCTCTAGGAAACCAATGGCTCTAGAGAATGATGCCTGTTCTCCAAACACACCTGGCTCTTCTAGAGTGCCATTCCCTCTCTATCCCTCAACCTAACTGCTGCTTAGCAAAAGCTCACCCATAGCAAGGCAGTCTGGTATCTGTATCTGGAGTGAGGGTGGTAGCTCAGGCTCTTTCTTAGCCCTTCTCCCTGAGCTCCAAGGAAGACAAGAAAGTCATCTGTCAGCTTTGACAAAAAAAAAAAAAGGGGAGGGAAAGGTGGGAGAGGAAAAGGTAAAGTGGGAAAAGCAGCAGCACTAAGTAGCAGGGTGCTTCTTGGGCACAGTTACTAAGGCACGTGACTGTGTTGACAGGAATGCTCAGGACCCAGGGTTTGGGCTGCCAGCAGCCACACCCAAGGCACTGTGTCTGGGAGAGGGGAGAGCATGTCAGCTCCTCCAGCTCCATAATATCACCACACACCCAGAATGATGCAACTTGCCCAAAATGCTAGTTGCAAGCCTGGAAAAACCAGCATGTGCAGGGGAGAGAATGATGATGGGTACTAGATGGTTTCTGACTTCTCTTCTTTCTATGGATGAGCCACCTCTGCCACAGTGGCCTGGGAAAAGGTAAACAAACCCCGGAGGCCACCTGTTGCTTTCCTTTAGAATTCAGGGAATGAGGGAGAGACAAAGGTCATGACTGAGAAAGCCAGGACCAGAAAGTGGAATCTTGCATATTAGAAAGACAAGAGCGGCCTCCTCCACGTATGCTCTCCCTCCTCCCCTCTGAGATTCCTCATATGTATCATCTAAAAATATCAATTAAAGAGGGGCAAGCATTCTTGGCCCCTGGATTGATCAACAGAGAACTGCTGAAAACTGGCATAATTCTCAATAATCCCTCTATTAAATAGTTAAAGAAGTCACAGATGTGTCATCCAAGTATACAGCTGCTCATTATAAGGCAGCCACTGAAGGTTAATTCCCCTCTTCCTCCACCTCCAATCCCCCTACAACAGCTGCCCCTACCCTGAAGCCTTTCCTCACCAGCAAGCTCTCAACCGTGGGCTTACTGCTGCCAACAGTAATGGAGGGGGCACTGGCCCCATAGACCTTTTGCATCCTGTGCAGCAATAGCAGCAGCAACAGCACAACCACTCAGGCCAGTGTTGAGTCAACAGGCCTGGGGTCTGGGGGAAGGCACAAGTAAAGACAGCCGTGCTATGGCCTTTAGGGGCCGCTGCTAAACAGCTGGCTGAGGGGAGGGCTGAAGAGGTCCAAGGAGGTAGGGAGGAGACAGGAGGGAAGGAAGGGTCCAGTCTCAGCTCACTCAAATAAGTTCCAGAAAGAGAGAGGCAGGAGAGGCCAAGTACAGGACCAGCCCCATTGGCTGCCCAGCAAAAGTTTCCTTTGGATGTTTGGTTAGGAGGGACCTTGGGGCACTGCTCTAATCACCAGGGCAGGAGGGCATAGGACAGCGGATAGAGGCTGCACAGAGTGCTTGAAACCCAAGGGGAAACGAGGAGGGGGCAGGAAGGAACAATGTAAAGGAGAAGGACGCCACATGAAGATGGCAGCAAACTTCATGCTTCTTTCAACAATGGGATATCTAAAAGAGAGGCAAGAAAAAGAAAATTGTTAACACTCCTTGCTTTAATCCAGTGTCAAAATTATAGAGCTCTCTATATGGAGTCTTCTGTTTAAAAGCATAAATAGTAAAAATAAAATGTCCAGGCAGTCCTATTACTTATACATACCTCTAGGGAGCCAGAGAAGATATAGAAGGGGACAGCTGAGGACAGTCTCACATATTCTTCCCACTGCCCACGGGACAAAGTCTGACGTCTGACGCTGTAATCTGGCCCTCTCTTCCTCAATCTCCCATATTCTCTCACTATTGCTCTCCATTTCTCTTTACTGCCCCTCAGAATATGCCAACCTCCTTCCCAGTCCTAGAACTTTGTTCCTGCTGTCTCCCTAATCAAAAGCCTGCCTATCTCCCAAGGTCAAGCTTCTAAGGCTAAAGCTTTTAAAGTCTACTACAGCCCACTGAGCTGCTCCTTTCTTAGCTCTCAGCACCTGGGGCACTTATTCATATTTAACCTCATATTAACTGCTTAATTAGTACATGTCCTGTTTTCATAACTATACTGTGAGCTCAGAGACAGAGGTCATATTTTATATCTCTTTTACTTCTATGTGGTACATACAGAATAATTAATTTGTTGAATTAAGTTCCTGAATAAACTTGTACAGTGAAGTAAGAGGAGATGAGAAAAGGGTCAATCAGAACTTCCTGGGTGCCCTATGTAGTAGAATGGCAGTAAGGGTACATGAATTGTTGACTGTAAACTCCAGAGTGAAGTCAAGACGACACATGCTTCTAACCAGAAAGCTTTCAAGGTATAATTTATGCAATTCAGTTTCAGAGAGTAAAAGTGAAAGTCTGACTTCACTTATGTTTTTCTGGGAAAAACAATGCATGCCTAAAAAAAAAAATAGCAGTAACTCAAAATCTTGTGGAAATGAATGCTGAAAACTAAAAATAAATAAATAATAATTTTTAAAAAAGCAGAAAGACCCCAAACAGTACCTGCAACAAAAATATAACTTAGCCTGGGATACCTGCCTCACTCCACACATGATAGCTTACTCCATTTATAAGGAGAGCTTTGGGAGTTCATGTCTAAAATATGGGTCAACTTTTTAATGGACTTTACTACCTCTGTTCAATTAGCAGAGGCTGGCTAGACATGCGATGTATCTTTGCTACATTCAACAAACAGTAACTTCACATTTCTTGACTCCTGGTATTTTTAAGTTTTTAAAACTATTATGCATAGCATCCATGGTAAATGTGAGTTTCCTCTTCTGAGGGATAACACCACTGAGAGCTGACATAAATATAACACTTCACAGCTTCTAAGCATGCTGCATGCATAGTATTTCATTTGATCTTCACAATCCTAATGATGAGTAATGAGGGCAGGGTAATTCCTTATCCTCACTCAGAGCAGGGGACTGAGGGGAGTGGCTGAGCAAGGACCTGAACAAATCTACTAACTCTAAATCCAGCACTTTTTCAACTATGTCACAGATGTATCTGGGAGAAACTGGTGAAGGAGCCTGCTAGGGTGTGGACGTCTTAGCTGTCCAGCAAGCTGAAGTTTCTGCGATACACACAATAGCTTTCTGTAATGGGATGAAGTTGACGCTGACATTACATGATTCTATGCTTCAAAATGGAGTGAGATCTATTCAAAAAGGAAGAAAGTCTCTTCTTTCTCTTATAATAGAGGCAGCTGGGTGGTGCCATAGAGCCCAAAGCTCTGGACCTGGAATCAGAAAAGTCTAACTTCAGACACGAGCTATGTGATCTCAGGCACTTCACCTGTTTGCCTCAGTTTCATCAAATGTAAAGTGAGGACAACAGTACCTGCCTTGCAGGGTTGTTGTGAGGATCAGAGACATAATATTTCTAAAGCCTTTAGTGACGTGCCCAGCACACAGTAGTGCTATCTAAATGCTCATTCCTTCCCCTGCTCCCATCTAAGTCTTCTCTGTCATCATCTTGATGAACAATTAAAATGGTCCCCCTCCTCTCCCCACTGTGCTCAATTGGCTCTTTTTTATTTTTTATTTTTATTTTTTTAAGTTGGCTCTTGATTCTTTGATAAAATAAAATAAATAGCACCTGGCTGCTTTGGATACAGCAAGAAAAAAGGATAAGAAATTCTCTCTGTACCTCCCAATCCACCAAATTCTGCAAGAGTCATAGTAAAATGTTCCCTGAACTTTGCAGAGCTCCACAGAAAAGGCCAAAATGACCCAATCCAGGAAGAATTTATGGTTTGGAACACAGAATTTCTCCCCAGCTATCTCTTTCCTTTATATCAAAGTACAAAATGAATATAAATTGAATCTATTATGGTATTAGAGACTGAAAGAAAACTAGAATCTTTGCTGATTCTGCTGTGAAAGTCCTGAGTAGTCAGGAATCCTTATCAGTTAGACCACCTACCATCTGTATATTCCTCAGAAGTGAGAGATAAAAGGCTTTGTATATCACTGTTTTCTGAGTCTGGAGCATCTTTGTGTGCTGGATGGCTGTTTCCTGTACTTGCCACCCATGAGGAGGTGGTGGCCTGGTGCACCATCACAGTCTCTGAGTGCTGAGCACTTTGGGAATCACCTAAGCCAGAATGTCCTGGGACATCATCTTCTCCTGCTGAGGAAGAACAGACACACCCTCCTTGGTCTTGCTGTTGCACCTCCCTTGCACTGCTTGGCCCAGTCCCTTCAGACAATACAATTTGTACTCGAGAGTTAGAAGGCAGCAGAGAATTCCCAGAGCTGCCGTACACTGCTTCTTCATATGATGGTAACGCCACCTGAACACCATCCACCATAATGGAGACCTGGTCGCCAGATACCCCTTGATCACGCCTGCATTCAGGGTAGAAAAGGGAGGAGGGAAAGCAACAATAGTTAGATATGAGCATTTTATCATCTATTTATTTATAAATTTAAAAGCTGCAAGAAAACTATGCCATCTACTTGCCAAAGTCAGACAAGAGAGGGAGGGATGGGACGGAGTCTAGTAAATTGGGTGCGCTGGTCTGGGAGTCAAGAAACGTTAGTTCTTCCCATGATTATACCTCTGACTTTTGATGTCAGCTCTCAGTTTCCTCACTTTACCCATCAGTAAATATAATCCTTCCTGCCATCCTCCCTCCTCACAGGGAAAGCTGTGAACATTAATGACATGGCATCTGTAAAATATTTAGCAGTCTTTGGAAGAAAGGGGAATTGTTATAAAAAATGGCATAGAAAGCAGAGGGTATGTAAACATGAGATGTCACTCACTAAAAGTTAGTTCATTTCTTGCACTAGATTTTATATGTTAACTACAGCAAAAGAGCATTAATTAAAATTAACTGGGAGAAAGTTTGAATGTATCATTGGTTTTTATTATTTTCAAATACATAGCTATTCATTTAGTTTAACAAAGTATTGGCTGGTCACCATAATTTGTATAGCTTCTTTACTAGACAGAGAGTCAGCCTTGAAATCAGCAAGTCCTGCGTTCAGGTTCTACCTCTGACACATACTGGCTGTGTGTGACCTTGAGAAAGTCACTCAACTTTTCAGTGTTCTCTCTAAGCAACTCTAAACAACAGTTGAGGGGAAAGTGTCAGCCTGCATTGGCAGTAGGAGTTCCCTCTCCAGGAAGTTTCCTATACCAGAGAAATAATAGGTCAAGTCTCTAGCGCCTAATGTATGCTTAAATGTTTGAAAATAGTTCCCTTAAAAATGTACAATTCCCCCTTAGAATCTTATTTTACACTTATTGATATGGTCAGCAACTTTTTCTTTTAAACAACAGAACAATTACCAAAAACAAAATAAAGCAAAACCAACCCCCACCTAGATATACAAAGGTAAATTTTATTTCAATTCCTGTCTAGAATCTAAATGAATGTTGGTTTATTCCATATGTGAATTCGTGACTAGAAGAATGATTAGTGATTAGAATGAGAGCAACTGAACTGAGTTAGTGAATAGAGTGTGTGAAGGGGCTTGTTTACTTTGTGTAAGAATGAGAAGCCTCTTAAAACATCTAGTCAAGTCCAGAAAAAGCTCTGTAGTTGAAAGTAGTCTCTACCATTAGAAATCAGCTCTAAGTGAGTGAGCTCCAGAATTTTTATGGTAGACTATAAACTCCTTGAGGGCAGAGACCATTTTTCTTTTTGTGCTTGTTGTTCCTGTTCCTAGCATAGAACCCTGAGTTTGATGAATTCCAAGGCAGTTGTGAGACAGAGCTGGCTAATTGCTCAAGGGAATTACAGTCTGAAATAGTGGTACCATAGATTACAAGGACCTAAATAAGGAGAGATGCAATGTGACAAGGACAGGCAGGAAAAACCACTGTCCTTCCTATACTTTTAGCTCAGTGGGGCCTAGAAATCAATCTGTCCTCTTGAGTTTCTGAAAGTAGAAAGGAAAAATGAACTGGTAAATCCAGGGCTTTTCTAAAAGTTGTGTTTATGAACCCCAACTGTCAATTTTTTCTGAGATACCTACCAATTCCCCCCTCCCTACCTTCTATCCCATCCATCCAGCTCACCTGCTATGATGGAAGGACTTCAGTTTTGGCTGCAGCAAAACAAATAGCACAACTAGGAGAAGGATGAGTGCTACTGAGCTTGCTGTGGAGGCCACTATCGACAGGGTAGGCACACCGATTGTTGTGTGAAGGTCTTTCTCTACAGAAACAAGTAACCATAAGTAGCAGTCCATACCCACAAAATACAGCCTATCAGACCAAATATAAGATGTGCCACCAAATATATGTCAAGCTCTATCATACATGTCACACTGTGTATTTCACAGAGTTCACTACAAAAGTTTCCTCATCTTGATCCCTAAATATCCAATTCTCCTCACTTTTGGCTCTCTATACCTAAAACCACCACTGTTAGGTCATCAGATCTACTTAAATTACCTCTCTCTTTGATGGCATTTTGAACTAATAAGTTCCACTGTGATGCCTTAGATTTCACCTGTGTTTTCCTACAGAGCAACAATATTCTGTGACAGCTGGACTGGGAACAACTCATGTTCCCAGCTTCTATAAGGAACATTCACTTTTCTGTGCCCCTCAGGGGCACTCTAAGGTGTCATGGGTTAAACATGGTTTGGATGAGAAATCCATGCATAAAGTACAAATAAGGCATATGACACACATTTTCCTACAGGCTGCATGTGTTTTCCTGTTAGGTGAAACACAAGGGGGGGGGGGGAGGGATACAGCTCTCCAATTAGACTGTTGTTCGCATAACACAAGAGTCCATTCCCACTGAGGGGCCAGGGTGGGGGAACAAGCAGAGAACAAATAATGACTGCGTCTAGCAGATGAGGCTCAAAGGTCACCAGCAGTTGGCTATGGAAACAAAGAGACTTTGAAAATCAAAAGAGTTAAATCTCCCTACCAGGGAAATATCTTGGCAAATTATCAAGCACTTTAAAGGTCACCCTTCAATTACATGTAGTGGATGTAGCGGCATGTGCATTAATTATATCAGTCTTTCACAAAGACAGGGTTTTTAAGGAGAAGGGGGATAATGGGAGCATTGGGACTTGGGTACTCGCAGGTCATCTGTATACAAATTACACTTGGGCTAGCACTTTGTTGGAACACTGGAGGAAGCAGACGTGACTTCCCACTTCAAAAAGGGAATCTGAGTCTCTCCCTCATAGCCTTTAGCATCAATGCCAGGCTGACCTTGGCTGTGATGGCAGCTGACCTCCATGGCTGGGTTCCACTCCCCATCTTTACATGTCAGGTATTTGTAATCCCCCTTCAGCATGTAGCCTTCATCACACAGGTACTCGATGACACTGCCTGATGCCAAGGGATCTTTACAGGGAGTTGGGTGGCAGATGAAGCCACCATTTTCTGGTGCTGGTGGTCGAGGACACACTAAAAAGAAGGAAAACAAAACAAGTGAAGTTTTAAGTCAAAGAATTTGCCTAGATATTTCAGCTAAACATACAGCAAGAAGACTGATACCTTTGAAGAAATGTGGGAGATTGGGGGTGTCTGAGGGATTTCATATAATCCCTAGTGGGTTCTTGTCTGGAAAAGAATTTCAAATAGGACCCAAGCTGTCTTTTGGCAAAGTTATAAAGTTTATTGATATGCTGGCTTAGTAGCAGGCAGGAGAAATAGGGGGACCTACAAAGTGCAGCGATCTAAGGTAGTGTTATAAAGTTTTACGCTTTGCAGGGGACAGGAAAAGGTTAAGGGATAGCCTGCAAAGAGCTGGGGCTTGAGATGCAGTTATTATAACCTAGAACTGTCAGTCAAAGGCTAATTATGCTAATAAGGTGGGCAAAGGTGGAGTTAGGGAGGAGCTTAGGAGTGGTCAGTGCTTAAAGGGATATGCACTTTTTATATCAACTGCACATGTGAATTACCCATAATTCACTGGTAGATTCCTTTGGGGGGGGACTATCGAGAGGTGTAGTCTTGAGCTTGACACGTCACTAGGTTACCTTTGGTCAAGGATGTATGAGGTATGGCCAATGTGGCTTTTGGGAGGACAGGCTTGATTGTTTCCAAGTCTCAGAACCAGACTGATTAGGGATTCAGGAGGCACCATACTGAGACGGAGTTATCTCCTGATAATGTTGCTCAAGGCTTTTGAGTGCAGCTGGCCACTTAGAACAAAGGGGCTATGCATTTCTCTAAGGGTTTGTTTATAGAATACTTGGGTGATGTATTCATAGGGATGGCTATTGTTGCTAGGTAGACTGCTAGCTCAGGGGAAAAAACTTTTTTTGGCTGGGGGAAGGGAAAGGCAGGGTTTATGCCTTTACGGCAGGGGGAAAGTGTGACTTTTACAACTTAATTGCACAGGCTTGTTACAAATTGATGTTACATACATAGGTACCCAAACACAAGTGAGATTTTACAAACTGAGGTTACAGACAAAAGCCTCCCAGACCCCATCACCTTGATACCCAACAGGAAGAGGAACAAAGGAACTATGGCCTAAGTTTTTGGTGACTGCTATAAAAATCAAGACACTGAAGTTAAAAAGGGAAATGTTCTCATAATGGGGAAGTTTAGTTCCCTGCATTTTTACCCTTCCCTTTTCCCATTCTGCATTAAGTCCAGAGAGATCAAGTAATAAAGGAAGAAACAATTATAATATATATCCTTACTATAACACACCTCACTACTACATTGATTTGGATATAACAATGCCAAATATAACAGTTAACCTAGAGAGAAGATATTAATTCTATTCCTCATCGCCCATGTTATGAAGGTATTTCATAATTTAATAAAAATGAACTAAATTCAGAAGGTCAAAGCAGAGGCCTAGGTTTGTGCTTTATTTATTTTCCCACTTAAAAGTATTTTATGGGGCAGCTAGCTGGCGCATGGAATAGAGCGCCAGTCCTGGAGTCATCCGAACTCAGACACTCAACACTTACTAGCTGTGTAACCTTGGGCAAGTCACTTAACTCCAAATGCCCTGCCCTCAAAAAAAAAAAAAAAGTATTTTATTTCTTTCGAAGTTTTGTGCTTTAGAGAGTTTAAACCACTTTCGTTCCTAAAGTTCTTCTGGTATCTGTGGCCTTTGAGCCAAGAGTTTGGTGGCTGAATCAAGCTTTACGATAGTTCAATGTTCCCTTACCTCCTCCATCTTCATCAAACAGACCTGGTTGTCTGAAGACCCAGGGGCAGGTCTTTAGCATAGTGTGGGAACTCACGCCAAAGAAGAAAGCAACAAGGCATACTGAACAACCAAATGGCAGCTGGAAAGGGAAGGGATGTAAAGATATCCCTGGCAACCTCCTAAAATGGATGTACAATTCATGCTGCAGGCACTTTAGTGCAGTATTCTCTCAGAGAAGGGAACAGAGGGAACACTGAGAGGTGAAAAGGAGAGGAGAGAACACCATCCACCCCCACCCCCACCCCTGGTGCCAGTGGCAGGGTGGTGGCTAGGAATTCATAGACTATAACTTTTTGTTAGGCTTACAAATGTCACCAAGACCAAGAGTTTCTCAAGAGAACAACTCCCATTTCAACTGATCCTTTCCCCCTCAAGCTCTTGTCTTCTTCCTGAATATCACAGGTATCATTTGCCTAAAAACATGATCTATCACTTTATGGTTTTATCATTCTCTCCTTGAGTAAGCGATCTTTGCTATGGTGGTGATGACTTCACTCTTACAGAGGACTACACACATGAACACACATGTAAGGACACAGATGGCAGGATACAGTGGAAGAGTGCTGGATTTGGCACAGACACAAGTCCCTGGGTGTGAATGTTTGCTCCATCATTGGGCAAGTTACTGAATCTCTGGTCCTCAAGGGTTCCTTCTAAGATGCTGGTCCTCAGAATCACCTTATCAACAAATGCAGTACATGCTATGTAGAAAAGGTGGAGATACAAAGAAGTCCTTTATCCTCAAAGAATTTATGATCTAGTTGTGGGTACAAGTCATGACTACACAAGAAGATACAAACAAATAAAAAGGCACATATAGTGAACATCAAATGATTAATACAGAATGTGCTATAGGTATAAAAAGGAGGGAGTTAAAACTAGATGATCTCTAAGAACCTACTAGCTCTGAACCCCATTATCTTAAAGGTAACTGCAGAGTTTGGAGAAGGAAGAGGTCATCCTGGACTTGGATGGGCAGGGAAGTAAAGAGGCAGTATTTGAAAAATAGGTAGGAATCGGTGAGGTAGAAAGGACTGGGCACATATAAGGTCATTTTTATTGTTAAAGTCCTTGCCCCCACTTCACGAACCACCATTTCCCTCTTATTAATATTTCTACTAGATTCCCCAACATATATTCTGAAAGGAAATAAACCATCATTTACCTAGCCAGGTATTTGGGCAAATACCCCTAATAAACTTAATTAGGTAACTTCTAAATAATAGGAGAGGCTTATCCATTACCTCTGCTATGCTTCATCCCCCTCCCCCAAGTTCACTTGCTTTCTTAAGAAGAGACCTTATCTAGGACACTCTACCCTTTGCACATTTCTCCCTCTTATTCATGACAACAAAGTCCTTCTACAAACCAAAGGACTTAACCTCTAGCTTTCTATGTGCTTTATCTAATTGGTTTACTTCCTCCAGCTAAATATTTCCCCAGAAGCAAAGTTTCCCAGCAATTAATGCAGAGCATCACAGGGCTACTTTCCAAGAACAGGCAAGATATGTCAGCCCTATTACAGTTAAGGCAGGTGGCCAGACAGAGGAGAAAGATCTCCCATTCAATTTACTCTTTGGTTTTCTAGAAGTTCTGTCTTCTAGGTTCCAGTTATTTAAAGGAACATGAATACCCCAGGCAAAGAGCAGTCTTAATTCAGTAAAGCAAAACCAGCATGACAAAAACATCAAGTTTAACAAGGTTAGAAGAAGAAAAATGAACTGTGAGATCTCAGGCTTGGTACTCCAGAAGCCATTACCAGTCCAAGGCAGTAAATGTGGACAAGCTATATCAGTTTAGGACACACCAGGGATAAAAGAAACAACGTGGCATTGCTTCTGACTACTAGTACTGAGTCAAGATCTTCAGGTCCCAGTAGAGATCAGTCATTTGTTTATTTTTTAGTTTTTAACATTCATTTCCACAAAATTTTGAGTTACATATTTTCTCCGTCTCTCCCCTAACCCCACCCCAAGATGGCAAGCATACTGAATACCCCTTCCCCCAATATGCCCTCTCTTATATCCCTCCCATACAACCTTCTCCCCCCCCACCCTTACTTTCTTGCAGGGAAAGATGGATTTTTATACCACCTTGCCTGTATGGGTCATTTGTGATGGAGACTCTGAGCTATTACCTTTTAAGTGGCTGTTTGCAGCAGGCAGGATAGGAGCAGATCATCAAGGAGGATCAAAAATCCTAAGAGTAATGGATCAGCCCAACAGGTGTAAGGAGTTAATTTTCTCATTAGAATGTCTAAATGACAATGCCAGGATGCCAAAGGTTGTTTCATGCTTGGTCCATAAATAAAGGAAAACAATTAACACACCTGACTGGCATGCTGCATAATTTAAAGGGAATGGGGGTAGGGGGAAGAGCCTGAAGACAGGGAAAAATCAATTTATCTCCCCTTCTTGGTTTTCCATTATTGCTCTCAGTCATTTGTCTCTTTAGTGAGTACAAGAAGCACAACTACTTGCTTCTCATTCAGGGGCAGGGATAAAGTAAGAGAAGCAGGTGACCATCCTTGGAATTGTTACTGTAACTTATAGGTACCTTTGATTTCACATAATTTGCCTGAGGTCACATAGCTTTTTCAGTGCATCTAGACTGACTCTCAAGGCCTTCACACAAGCCTATATCTAGTCACACTAGCATAATAGAACATTTATTATGTAGAATCCCAATAAATGGGACCTTCTATTAGCCATTCACAGTCATGGTGGTAGCAGTGGTGATTTGAGGTAACTCATAATAAAAACAAACTTTCATACAATTTAATAATAAAGACAACTTCATGGTATGTCC
>CM053598.1:196741731-196761838 GCA_028646575.1 Pseudocheirus occidentalis
TCTCTCTCTCTCTCTCTCTCTCTCTCTCTCTCTCTCTCTCTCTCTCTCTCTCTCTCTCTCTCTCTCTCTCTCTCTCTCTCTCTCTCTCTCAGCTGGCTTCAGTGTCCATGATTCTTCCTCCACCAGGAGCCACCAGGAGGAACATTCCTGATTCTGATTCTTGATCTCTGGAATTCTTCTTATATACACACACTGGCCCCCTGTCTCCATTAACCCCCTCCTGCCACATCAGCACCAGGAGACAGAGTTCACACCCTTTGTTCACACAGGAGACAGAGTTCATACCTTCTGCTTCTTTCTTACAGGAGACAAGAGTTCCCTTTGCCTCCTTCACAGAAGTACTTAGCCCTTAGTTACTAAGGACCAAGTACTTGCTAAATTAATTAGTTATAGTCCTTTATTAAGCTGTTGACTCTTTTTTCATGAGTTTCTTGCATTCCTTTCATTTCTCTTCCCAATTTTCCCCTACTTCTTTTATTCGATGTTCAAAATCCTTTTTGAACTCTTCCATGATCTGAGATCAATTCATATTTTTCTTGTAAGCTTTGGATGTAGGAGCTTTGACTTTTTGTCTTCTTTTGAGTGTGTGTTTTGATCTTCCTTATCACTAAAATAAGTTTCTATAGTCTATATATGTTTGCTTGTTTCCCCTGCTTATTATTTGACTTTTTAACTCTTTGTTAACATAGGGCTCTGCTTCTAGGGTGAAAAGTAAACTGTCTCAAGCTTCAGGGGTTTTGTGCAACTATTTTCAGAGATACTTGTAGAGACCTGTAAATTTTCAGTTCTTCCAAGGTGGTATGATCTAAGAAGAGACTCCCGGTCTGTGAGTGGCCACACTCTTTTCTGCTCTGGAACTTTGAGGAGGATCCCCCCTCCACTGATGCCATAAGCTCTGCTGTTCTAGTGTTCTTCCTTGTCCCAAGACTACCACCTAGGACTATAGCCCATTTCTAAGCCATTCTAACACCCTGCCTCAGTGTTAGAAAAGAGACCCTGTAATCTCCTTTTGACCAACTTTCAACTACTTTACCATCTGTGGGTTGAGAGGTCCAGCAGCAGCTGTTGCTGATGATGATTTAGTCACTCCCAATGGTACTTTTGGTTTGATTTGCCCAGAGCAAAAGGTAGAAGGGTAGGGGGGGTGTCATATACTCAGGGAAAGACAGATTGCAAAATGGCCTGGGTGGATGGAATGTGAAAGCAAAGCAATATCTACAAATAAGAGAATAGTGGATCAAGTTCTGGATGCCACAGTTTAAGAGGCATGCTGAAGGCAGCCAGGATGGTGAAGAGCAACCTATTTCAAGAGTAAGACTCTTGATTCTCCCAGTTATTAGTGCCTCTTCCTAAATTACCTTATATTTATTTTATATGTATAAAATTTCCTCAGTTTCCTCATCTGTAAATAGGAATGCATTCCTTCTGTAGTTGTTGTGAGAATCAAATGAGACAGTATTTTTTTTTGCTTTTTTGGAGGGCAATTGGGGTTAAGTGACTTGCTCAAGATCACATGGCTAGGTTTTGTGTTAAGTGTCTGAGGCTGGATTTGAACTCAGGTCCTCCTGACTCCAGGGCCGGTGCTCTATTCACTACGCCACCTAGCCACCACTAAGTTAGTATTTTTAAAGCACCTGGCACAGTGCCTGGCACAGAGTAGGCAGTTTATAAGTGTCCCTCCCATCCTCTTCCCACCCCCCTAACCCCCACTACTCATCCATCTCACCAAGGTTATTGTGGGGGAATGATTCAGAAAAACAGTTGTAAAGAATTAATGATATATGAAGAGAACTAAAACAACATCTTCCAAGTGACGACGCACAAGTCAACAAACATTTATTAAGTGCCTATTACAGGCAAATCCCTGTGTTGGGAGACAAAGATTATATACACCATTTACAAATAGGAGGTCTAGAATCTGTGTTTGAAAGGTCCCTTATTGAACTGTGGGTGTCCAATGAATCCACAGTTCATGACCTGAGGGCCCCAAGTCATAGAAGACCCTAGAACACTTATGCATGGCACTATCTGGTTAGAGTTATTGGTTCACCAGGGCTAATTTTTATCTTGTCTTTTACCTAAAGTAACATTCCTGGGTGCTAAGCCAATTCACAGATGGCCAAAAGGAAACTCATGCAGGGGATAGTGCTCAAGCAAGTGAGTTGGAAGACATCCTATCCCTAACTAACCTGCTCATACTTTACTAGGGGACTCTTATTCCTGAAGCTAAAAAGCAGTCAAACTCTCCTACCCATCTCTTGCCATTCTTCCCCACTCTAAAACCCAGTGAGTTTCAGATAAATAGAATATTTGCTTGTTGGGTGATCATGGGCAAATCACTTAATTTTCCTAACTGAAGTTCTTTCATTTATAAAATGGGGATATTGTTGTCATTTTTCCCACAGAATTGTAGTGAGAATTAGTGAGACATAATGCATGTGACAGATTTTGCAGCTAAGCACCAGTTTCTTCATCTGCAAAATGGGAATAATTTGAGGAACTGGCCTTCTCACAAGGTTATGTTGAGAAAACTCCTTTGTAACCCTTAAAAAGCTATATAAATGTGAATTAATGTTTTAAAAGTATAACTTATTATATTTAATGTTTTAAAAGTATAAAGATTTTTTGAAGCACAGTTATAATTTTTATGTTGTCTTACACAACATTTGCATTTTACTCTAAATCATTTAACTACTTCATTACTTCAACATGTTGATATATCAAATGAATTTGTGATCCTTTACAAATCCCAATCCATCCAAATCTTTTCATGCTAAGCAACTATTGTCCTCCCATAAACCCTCTATAAAGGATCTACTCAGTTGGCTAGAGACCTCCCACTGTCTTTTAACATCAAGTGTGTACCAGTAGAAGACTTGACCTGTGTACCTATTATCCCTCCATTTCACTAAATAACCAATCTACTTCTTTTTCTTGTTTTACATTGCCTAGAAACAAGCAGTTCTCAACCTATGGGTTGTGAACCCTTTGGGGGTCGACCAGAACCACTGTCCTAGATGTTATCTTTTATGTCACAACCTTTGTACAAGCCATTGATGGAAATAGATTGCAGTCTATTTATACCCATCATAGAGTGCCCATGAGTTAATTTGATTCTTCAGAGGTTGTGATGTCCATGATTCATGGCTATCCAGGGTCACTGGGAAAAAAATGTTAATGTTAAAAAGATGGAAAGCCAGTTTGTCAACATGCCTGAAACTTCCAAAGTATTTCCATGTGTTTCTCCCAAAGACGGTCCGTGTTGAAACATGCCTTTCCCTCAGAAAATTAGGACACCAACTCTCCCTCTTCCATAGGTCTGAAGTAACAGGTTGGCATTCCCTCCATTTGGAATCATGTTTTCTTCAAAGTATATAGCTATGTGCATAGGAGTACCCTTCTCCCTGTCCCTCAGCTTGGTTGGGAACAAGATTACAGATATGAATCTAATTACAAATATTATTAACTCCTCTGTTCATCTTTTTCCTCATTTAAAACTTGAAATCTAGGGTCACAATGCCTTGTTTCAAGATGCCTATAGAACCTAGCATTGTATTTTGAAATTTAGAGACACTTTGTTGAATGAAATAGATTTGGAAATAACACTGTCAAATAGTTCATGAAATAAAAAGTGAGATACAAACACCAAGTAATAAATAGCTTCTGTGGGGGTGGCTACATGGCACAGTCAATAGAGCACCACCCCTGGAGTCAGGAGGACCTGAGTTTAAATGTGGTCTTAACACAAAACTACCTGTGTGAACTTGGGCAAGTCACTTATTCCCATTTCCCCTTCCCCCTCAAAAAAACAAAAACAAAAAATAAAATAAATAGCTTCTGTGAGATAAACCTGCAGGTTTAATTCTCTGTAGTTGAGGAATGCAATGACTAAGAAAGCAAGGATGTTCAAGTTCTTCACAGGAGTTTGGAAGATATATTGGTATGCAAACTGCCTTGACACGAGGAATAACTTTGAGATTGTTTCATTTTATGACAGCAGTGACATTGTTTATGCTACTTCTGACAGTAGACTGACTCAGAACATTTGACCTTGACCAGAGCAGTCCAGCTGGTTTCCCTAGCTTTCTTTGGTTCTCTGTCAGTTGTGCTGGATTTCATATCATACACAGGTAATTCAGTGTACTTTTTTGTCATGTTTTTAATTCTATGTTTTAAAAGAATAATTCTTACACTAAGGAAACATGAAAAAGTTGTACCTTGGGGCAGCTAGTGGGTGCAGTGAATAGAGCACTGGCCCTGGAGTCAGGAGGACCTGAGTTCAAATGTGGCCTCAGACACTTAACACTTACTAGCTGTATGACCTTGGGCAAGTAACTTAACCCCAATTGCCTTTCCTTCTCCCCTCCAAAAAGCTGCTAAAAATAAGTTGTACCTCCTAAAGTTCACACTTCAGTGACTCTTAGATATATAGTGGTGATTGTTGGTAGGAAGAAGTATACCATTTCAAGAATCATTCAAACCCACAATGAAACAGGGTTAGTTAAACCAAAGCACAGCATTAAATATGACCAGAAATAAGAAACTGTAAGAGTTGTCATACTACTGCTACAACTATCCTAATGAGTCTTCAAAAAATAAGAAAATACTTCTAGAGAGATTTGGGTAGAAGGAAGGGTTGTTACTGTTTTTTTCTACAGTATATCATATGCTTCTTGAAGTTGGAAGAACAGTGAGAACACTAAATAAATAAATTTTACTGATAAAACTTGCTTTACCATTTAAGACTCTAAAATCTATTATCAAAAGTCCAAGTGAGCCTGTAAGTCCCAGGGATTTTCATTGTAGTAAAAACATCCATTCTCTACCCCTAAAATATATTGGATATTTTTTACTTCCTTAAAGTCTTGTCTCAATTGAGGGAATGAAGAACTGTGATAAATATATATATTAAGAAGTAGAATTGTTCTGGAATTAAATTCCCAAATGGAAATAGAATACTGCAATATAATCTTGTACCATCAAGAAAAATTACAAAACTTGTTCTAGAGATCAAGATAAAGATGCTTCAAAAGCTTGGAAACTAGTTTGATCTAAAATATGTAGAAAATTTATGGGCTATATGTAATTAAAGCTACAATTAAAGCTGACTTCATGGATAGTGTGCTGGACCTAATAGTACAGAAGACTTTAGTTCAAATTCCACCTCAGAAACTTACTATCTAAGTCATCTGGGTGTCACTTAACTGCTATTTTTATGAGTTTCCTTATCTGTAAAATGGGGGTAATAATAGCATCTACTTTTCAGGATGACATGAAGATAAAATGAGATATTTGTAAAGCACTTTGCAAACCTATCATATATCTAAAGAGGGCAGGGTTGGGACACTAAATTCTACAGAATTTAGACACCCAGATACTGATATATATTTATATATTTAGTAACATAGATATAGCATATATAGAAATATACTTAGATACTGACAGATTTAATATGTACAAATATCTATGCTCATGTACATATATGGTAGCCATTATTATTAAGGTATATCTGGGAAAACGGAATGCTTGTCAAAGGGTCACATATACAATGTGCCAAAAGCATGGTTTCATGATGAAGAATTAAAAATTTGTCAAGATCTTGTGAGCCTAGTGCTCACAAGTGATGGCAGCAAAAGGATCACTGCATATTGGGTGGGTTTGGCTTTATTTTTTAAATTCAAACAGCTGTAAGGTGTATTATATATGTCAATAAATTTAACTATTTCACTCCGATCTAGCTACCTTGCTCACTCCATGCTCCAGGAAAGGCTGGGATCCCTGCGGGCCCTCAGCCCTGAGGGCCCCCAGCGCCCCGCCCCTTTCTGACAACGTGTTCTCATTTCAGTGGCTCATGCGTGCCGGCGGCAGCCACGGCTGATCCGTACCGGAGTCTCGCGCTGGTTGGCCGCTGGAGCGCAAACGTTCTGCAGTTGTTACGTCCCTTTTGGTGCCCCGCCCCCCATCCTAGCTTCCTTCTTCCCTTCGCTCATCAGTACTCCCCACCCCCCAGCCCCCAGTCGCGTCCCCCTCCACTACCGGCTCCCGACTCCGCCCTCCCGGCTTTTCTCGCTAAGACTTTTTCCTCCCTCCCACCCCCACCCCGTACTGCTCAGCTGGGGCCGTGACGCGATCGGCTCCGCCCGCTTCCCTTCTCCGAACCCTGCGTCAAGCTCCCCTCCCCCCTCCCCCTCGCGCTCCCGTCCCTCCCCCTTCTTCCCGCAGCTACTGCCTGCGCAAGGCGGACGGACAAGGGCACGCGGGGCCTGGCGGCTGAGACTTGGCTGCGGGGCCGCGGAGGTGGAGGCGGGCGGGCGGCCAGCCTGGTCCAGCAGACGTCTGGCCGGAGGGCGCCGCTCCTGCTCTTTGCCCAGTTGCTCCAGGGTGAGTTGTCACTGCCGGGAAGGGAAATCCGAGATGACGGGGACCTGGGTGGTGCTGGGGGCTTTGTGTCCCTTAAACGCCCCGGGAGCAGCCGGTGGCGGTGGCGACTCCTCCTTCCAATCCCCTCCTGTCACCTGGTAGCGTCAAGTGCCGGGTCCTGTGCTGCCGGAGGAGGCCGGTCCCCGGAGACGGTGGGTGCACGTTTCCCTCAGGAGGAGGAGGCCGGTAGGTGGGAGAACTTGGCTCGAGTGTTCTCCGCAGGCTCTGTCCCAGGTCTCAGCTGTTACTGCCTGGGATGGAGAGGATGCGATGCGGGGCGGGGGAAGTGCTGCCAGTCCAAGTGCGGCCGGGTCTGAGGCTGCGAAATTGACAAGTGAGGTTCCAGCGGAGTGGGGGCAGCCCGCTGCGTATTTCTCTCTTTCTTTCTCTCTCTCTCTCTCTCTCTCTCTCTCTCTCTCTCTCTCTCTCTCTCTCTCTCTCTCTCTCTCTCTCACACACACACACACACACACACACACACACACCCGGGGGTGGGGGATGGGGGACATAAGTCTGTGCACCTTCTCCAGTGCAAAGACAAAACCTAAAGTCTGCAGACATTTGTTAAGCGTCTACTGTGTGCCAAACTGGAGCTCCGGGGATATTGAGAAATGCAAAATCAAAACAAAACAACAGACAGTTCTAGCCTTCAAGAATCACGGTCTAATAGTCTAGGGTTTGAACCGAGACTTAGCGACTTGGGCTTTCAAGGCTTCTCAGAGTTCAACATGGGAAAACGAAAGCTTCTTCTTTCCTCCTATCTAAGAAGAGGTTGGAAAAGCCTTTTCCTCTCATTCTCCCCCAGTATTGACCTGATTAATACATTTTACATACTGCTTCAGTTTTAGTCTGTCGTTGCAAGCAGTTTGATTTAATTGTACAGAGGATTTCCTGAGGAAACCTTGTAATGGTAGGAGGAAACTGTCAATATCTCAGTTAAGTTTCAGTCTCGAAAACTTTTTTATTATCTTGGTAAGAGGCTCGATGAAACCACTTCCTGTTTTTTGAGACTCTCAAGAGGAAAAAAAAAACCAGAATCTTGGTTTTTAGCAGTTCTAGATATGAATGGGTATAGTTGGACCACCCTTAACAGGGTGACTGGGCATGTGTGTCTGAAACTGAGAAAAAAACAAACAAACCTGTTGTGGAATCAGAAGTCAGGGACAAGTTTAATAGAGAGTGCAAGCATTTCAGGGAAGTCACTTTGAAGCCACTTTTGGAAAAGTTGATGTGTTGTTTTCTCTAGTAGCTGAGCTTAAGAACTACTGCTCACAGAAGGTTAAAAGGCCATTTGTTTTCTGAGGGGAAGTGTCTTCATTTAATAATTGTTCTTCTCTTTTCTGTTCTATCGTTGAACTAAAAATTGCATACACAACCTATATTGAAATGCTTACCATCTTAGGGAGGGCAGAGGAGAGAGAGGGCAGGAGAAAAAGTTTGGAACTCAAAATCTTATAGAAATGAATGTTGAAAACTTTACATGTAATTAGAAAAAAAATACTATTAAAAAAACTGCATATCCACAGTTTCCCAAAAAGTCTTAAACTTCAGTAAGACTTTTAGAACTCCTTGTGTATGTGTATAGTGCTATCTAATATATAATGCATAGGTGCTCATCTGCCTGTTCTAGAGATTTTATACCCAGATTCTACCACAGACCAAAGTCTGGTTGAAAAAATTTCAGATGAAGTTTTGGATCTCTGAATCTATTGAAGCATTATACAGAACTGGAGAATTACTTTTATCCCTCATGAGACTTTTCCAGATTTCCCTCTCCCTCTCATGTAGCTAGCTGCTAGTTTCTCCTGCATCACCTTGTGTATCTGTAGTATATTTCTGTATGTGTACTGTGTATTTTGTTTCTCCATAAACAACATAAACTTCTATCTTAATAGTGAAGAACTATTTCACTTCCATCTTTTTTTTCTCCCAGTGCATGATAAATGTTGTTTGATACATTATGGTTCTGTTTCCAAACTCAGTTTCCTTGTTGATAAATTTGCCCTATAGCTCCTATTGTAACCTTTTACACATAGATGGCCTTTGTCATGCCTTGCCTCTTCTGTTATCTGCACATATCTCTTCTATGATTGAGATCTTTGGATCAGTTTATCTGATTTACTTTCCACTGCTATATCAGTGTCCATTTACTAAAAGATATATTAGGTATGCCAGATGGGGTTTCTTTTGCTGCCGGCAGCTGGACAGAATGGACAGAAAGCTCTGCAGACACCTTGGAAATGACTCATAAAAATAATTTAATTTCTAAAAAATATATCCAGTTTGTAAGTTTTCATAGTGGGCATAATCATTTAAAAGAGCAGGCTTCTCTGCCATACCATATTTTCAGTTCCTACAGAAAGCCCAGTATCATCTGGACTTTATAGTTGAGACCTTGGCTTCTCATTGCCTTGTTTGGAGGGGGTTTTGTGACTTTGTGAGGTTTATTTTTTCCATGAAGGGAGGTGCTGGGTAGTAAGAAAGAACAGTGATGGAGAGACAATTTATACTGAGGAGGAAAGCTGGATTAAAATGATACAGCACTCAGGCCCACACAGCTGTAATGTCTTCTTCCTGTTTCCTGGTGGGCTTGGTACATTCTCTGGCAGGGCTACTACCTTCCTTGTTATAGAAGTTTTTAGGGCTTCTTGCGATGCACAGCTCTTTTTCTGGAGTTCGGGGTGATATTTCTAGGAAAGAATTTCATTCAGGGGTCATAAGACTAAAGAGTAATCTTTTCTGGTTCTAGGCACTGATTATTTTTCTATTTGTAGGTCACATGCACACTCCCCTCAAGTAAAAAAAAAACAAAACCATACTTTCTGGCTCCTTGTGTTTAACTCCTTTTTCCCTTCTGTTCACCTACTTCCTAGTTCTATAAGGACATTCCATCAATCCACAGATTCCATCTTCTGTCAACCCTCAGAAGAACATTCTTTTATTTAAATACTGTTTGCACATAAACTTCCTCATTTTAGTGACAGAATTGGAAGTCTCTGGTAGTAGTGGTAGTCTCTGAGGCAAAACTACTTGGGACAATGAAGTAGGCCCAGAGAAAGGTGGTTTGTCTTCCTCTACAGTTCTGCAATTTCAGGAGAATCCATTGAGCAACTGCTGACTGGATAATCATACCTCACTTGTAGCATTAAATATCAGCAGGTTCACTAGTGTTCAGTGTTGTATAATCTTTAACATGAAATCATTTTCTATCGCATATTTGCATGTGGTTTCCTGTAGAGGTTCTCATTAGCCCCAGACTTGCCATTAAATTTTGAGATTATTATTCTTTTTATTATAAGGAAGAAATATTTTTATTAATAATGGTGATGTTATTATTGGATATCTTTCCTTCTGGTAGAGCTATAGTTTTAATAATTTATTATACAATAGTATAATATAGTATAAATAGAGAGGCAGCTTAGAAAAAGAAGTGTAGTGCCTTGGAATGAGGAAGGTGGGATGGGGGAACGTTCTGATTTGATGATCATGGGCAAATCATTTGCTCTTTTAGTGCCCTAGGCAATTCTCTAAATTTAAGAAGAGTTGCTGACTTAAATTGGTAGATGGTTTCCATACTGTGAGTTCCCCATACTTAGGGCATCAGAGGTCTGGAACCACTTGCAAAAAAAAAAAGATCATGCATTGTACTGTCATTAGGAAGTAGGTAACAGAAAGGTGATGGTGGGGAGAAAAGAAATGTTCTTTTTTACTTTCAAATGCTTTCCAACATCAGCCTGATAATTACCCATTTTAGTGCCAGTTATAGGAACAAAAGTTCATTCATTCACAGTGAGGATACAGAAAGATGCATTCATAATAATGGGAAATGGAAATCTCTTTTTTCCCTCTAGCATCCCATGGGATGTTGTCCAGCCAGTTCACCCATCCTACCTCAGCAGTGGTCCTGGGGATGAATGTGGTATTAAATGGGGGGGGGCAGAGGGGGAAGGATTGCTCCACGACAGTTGTTGTGCTGCATTGGGATTGTGGAAAGCTGTGGCTACCTATCAGCCTATTTCATATAGAACCCAAAACTTTTGCTCCCAGAAACTAAGACTCCATCACTGCATTTTTGGCCCTGGTTCAAACCAGTGATCCATTGTTTCCCTAGTTAGTTTCTGAGTCATCCAGAATCTGTGTTCATGGCATGCACATGGGAGGTGGGGGAGGGAGCACTATAAAACTGAGACAAAAGAATCTTTAGTTTTAATTTGAAAATTTTGAGGAGTCGGAGAAAACATTATCACCTTATGTTTTAAGAAGCTTGGTACCGTCACATATCTTTATTGTAGTTTTCTTTTGTTTTACCTTCCTATTATGTGGTGAACTGGAAATGTCTTGTCAGCCTTCTCTTGGAAGAAGATAGAAATCTATAGTTTTCCTAGTAGTCATCATTGGGAAAGGGCAGGAGATGTCTTAAGATCACCGAGCCATCTGTAGCTCTGTCATCAGAGCTAGACTTTGCTATGCTTGAATCTCTGCAATAAATGTCATATTGGGCTGCAGCAGCTCGGCAAGAGAAAGGTTTATTCCAATTTTAAGGAAGTACTGCAAGTATAGCTAGAATGGAAATATTTCTCAGATCTGAGACTTGGGGGCTGCCTATTATATATACTCTTTCATTATAGCCTCTGGTTCTTCCATCCCTAAAAGAACACAAAAACTATCATGAAAGTATCTGATAGTAGCCAGCCAAGAACTCAGTTATGCATTCAAGAATCAGGATGTTATGAACAAAATTTTCTCAGACAGAACAGATGTAGTTTCTGAATGTATCCTGTGTTGTTAGGTACTAAAATCTTGCAGCAGCTTCTGCCTTAAACTCTCCTTTCATTCTGGCTTTGGGCAGAACTTTGTTATTTAACGTTTGAGGTGAATAACCGGCCTGCAACTTGTGAGGGAACTAATAGGCTCTCAATATGTTTGCACAAAGCAAAAATGCTGGCTAGCAACTCCTACAATAAAAGAGGATCTGCTGTGGCACAAAAATAAATCAGAATTTTTTCCCCTATTATCCAGCTCATGAGAACTGGACATAAAGCCTTATATCAAAAAGATGGACCCAGAACTTGTTCTTGCTATCCTTTTTTTCAGTAGAGAGACTTTCTATCCTTGCCAAACTAGAGGCTTTCCCAAACCAGCCCACCCAGTGGCTGACTTGACTTCTCTGAACTGTAAGGTCCGACCATGAGAGTTTCCCTCTTGTGTTTAACTCTCTCTGGTGAAATTTTCTTTGACTTAGAGTAGACTTTTGCATTGGTCAGTCACAGTAAATGAAACTGACTTATAGGAATACTATAAGGAACTGCTTATGTTACTCTTCCTTTTGGGGTTTGGGTGGTTCCTCTTTGATTTCAGTGAACTCAGTAGGTAAAGTTTTCGTTCACTTGAAAAAACAAAGAAGGTGACTTTGCCGATTTTACATTTGAAAATGTGAAAGGTGATCATTACAGACGGAAGGAGGATTAAAAAGATTTCATTTATAAACTACATCTTAACTTTTGTTGTGGTAAGTCTTGTTACTTGGCACTTAGGATGCTTGTCCAGGAAATTGAAATGTAGCAGAAAGAGTTAAGGAACCTGAGTTCAAATCCCAGTTTAGGCCATTAGTAATTTTATGGCCATAGTAGGCAAGATCCTGAATCTTGATGAACCCCAGTTTCTTATCTGTAAAATGAGGAGGATAATATTTATATTACTGACTTCACAGAATTACTGTATGAAGAGAACTTTGTAAACTTTAAAGTACTATAGAGATGTAAGCAGAGTAATGAGTGTGAAGTACCTGTTTGACTCGTATTTGTTAACAGAAACTTCTACCAGGTTGGTTGAAAGATAACTATGTTTGGATGTAAAAATATCACTGAACTCCCTCAAGAATAACAAAATTTTTGTAAATCTGTATGGAAATGTGTGAATTGTGTATGCAAATAGCCCCAGGGTAGAGGTTAAAACTGGTCAAAGGTGAGAAGAAAAACTGAACTTAGAATATTGGAAATGGAAGGAATTTGGATATCATTAAACGTCAACTGTTATTATTTTCTTTATTTAAGCCTACTTTTCTTTTAAGAAATGAGGAAAGTGAGTTGGTGAGAGATGGAATAAATTGATCAAATTCAACTCATGCATCTAATGGGTGGCAAATAAAGGACCCAAATCTGTCTTCTGATGCCTAATGTAGTATGTTTACTGTTATCACATATATCTTGTCATTACTATGCCTAAGTTTGAACACTGTTCTCTGGTTTTTAATTAAATATTTAACACAAAAACTCATATATGAATACTGATATATTTTTTATATCTATCATTTCGTATGAGCTAAAGTCTACTTAATAGAAAACTTCCCTTATTCAGGAGGGTGAATTAAACTGTAATCTTTTGAAGAATTTTCCTAGTAAAAAACTCAGTGGCTATATTTTGTGTTTAGTTCCATTAGCATGTTCTGCTACCAGATAAAACTCAAAACGAGGGATTAAGTCAGAGCTCCACCAACTATGAGTTGGGAATGTTAAATTATACCCTTGAAAGTCCTTATAAAAAAGTGACTGTGGTTAACATATGCCACATATTACAGGTGGAGACTACTTAAAGCCTAGTTTTCAAAGGTTATCTTGACCATGGAAAGTAACAGATAGTGATACCAACAAGATGATTTCCTGTATGTGATTAGTGATTTCCTGTAATGTCTCTTTCTTGAGAGGTTTTCACCTATCTGAGAGAGAGGAGGCCTAAATTCCAGTCCACACTCTGCCACCAGTTTTTGAATTAGTAAACTTCTCTGGGCCGCATTTTCTTCATCTGTAAAATAAGGGCTTTGGCTTAGGATAATTCTTCAGAGTCTAAAGCAAGTCTTCTAGCTCCTCCGGTGTGGTCTTTTGACCAAGTCCAAGTTTTATAGAACAAATCCTCTTATTAAGGGAATTTGTTTTGTTAAGTTTGGATTTAGTCAAAGGGTTGCACTTAAGGATCTAGGGTGGCCTTGAGGCTGTCGGTTTCCCCACCTGGTCTAAAGTCCTTTCCAGCTGTAACATTCTATTCTAAATTGCTGTGGCATAGCAATGAGTCTCTTTCCACTATTAATCTCCATTTACCTTTGACATAATTTGAACTCTTATCCACAGCACGTAATAGTACTTTCCTTTCCTTGAGTATAGATTACATGGTACATTTAATAGCTATAACAATAAAATACAATATTTTACATGCTGTCATTTAGAGAGCATACTCTTTGAGCAAATTAGACTGAGAACTTTAAACTAATTTCATGTTCTGCAACCTGTTCCAATTAGTTCTTACAGGAAGTTCTTTCCTATATGTGTAAAATGGTTAGAATTATCTAAGGTGGGGAGAGAGGGAAGATAGTCCTTATTTCTAAATTATGTTGCTTTCAGTTTCCTTTTTGGGAGTTGAGAGGTTCTGAGTTAGAATCATCAAATCATCGGTTTCGAGAGCTGGTTTTGAGACCTTTGAAAGCATGTAGTCCAGCCCACTTATTTTTATGATGAGAAGAACTAGTAATTCCACATTCAAATCCCAGGGATTCTTCAAAATTAGGAGCAAGGCAAAAGTCTTAGCTGAAGTTTTGGTTTTATGGGTATGGCTATCGGTAATGCTGTGGCTCATAGTCCCAAAATCCAGGTATTCAAAAAGATGCTATTTACTACTATATTTGTAGATTCTTTTCTTGCTTTATCATTTTTTTGTAAATTGGATTTTATTTTTTCAGATCACATGTAAAGATGATTTTTGACAATCATTTTTTATAACATTTTGAATTTCAAATTTTTTTTCCTTCCTTCCTATCCGGGATGGTAAACAATCTGACATGAGTTACACCATGTGCAGTTGTGTAAACATATTTTCATATTAGTTATGTTGTGAAAGAAGAAACAGAACAAAAGGGAAAAGCTCCAAAAAAGCACCAAAAAAGCAAAAATCTTTGATCTGCATTCAGACTCCATAGTTAGTTCTTTTTCTAGATGTGAATCTTGCTTTCTCTTTCAAACCTAATAATATAGAAGACAGTGCTTCTTTCTAATGGAATCTTGACATTTGATTTATCAATATAGAATCAAAGAATATTAGCATGGAAATTAGTCTCAGGAATCACATATTCCAACAGTGTACTCATTTTAACAAAGATAAATTACTTCTAATAGATTGTGAGCTTCATAGAACAAAGAACATGTCTCATTTAATCTTTTTGTCTGCCTTAATGAGAGACAGCATTATATAGTAATTAGAGCCAAACTCAGAGACTGAAAGACCTGGGTTCCAAGTCCTATTTCAGACAAGTACTGGGTTCCAAGTCCTACTTCTGACACGTAATCTATGCCACCCATTAGTAAATCATCTGATTTCAGCTAATTCTCTGAAAGTGTAAATTAAATAGAGTTGTAGATATTGGCTTTTAAAAGCTCCTCATAACATTCTCCTACTTTTTCCAGTCTTCTCATATTTTACTCGCCTTCACTTCTTTGCATTGAGATCTAAGGGTGTTGGTGTTGAGGTCAGATTTTGGGAGAGCAGTTCAGGTGTGAAAGAATTGACTTAGACCTTCTCTGCAGCCATTGGGAGCTTTATTATGTAAAGCACAGGTCTCCTTAGCAAGAAAGCTAAATGAGACCCTGATATTTGGGGGAGTTATGCTTATTTAGAAGCTTTAGAATGATAATGTAGTTTTAGAGGGTTTTATGGGGGTTAAAGATTAAAGACACAGGACAAGAAAGTATTTTATGACATAGGATGAGGGAGACAAAAGGAATTCTTTATGGTTTAAAGACTTAAGTATTTAAAGATTAAAGGACAGGGGGAACACAGAATAAAGAAGACAAAAGCAATTCTTTTGGTACAGATTAAGGAGAAGTTTTATGGTATTTCAGGGTAAGAATTTTAGGATGCTCTTAAGTTACAGGATAAGCTTTACACAGTGCTGGAAAAAGCAACCCTTAATATTCTTTTTCACCCTGAGGACATCATTTATATCCACATCATCTTGATCCCAAAATTCAAGGGCTAATGACTATGGTCCTGCCTCAGATGAATTTGACCCAAGCCTTCTTTTGGCCAAAGATAAGGTTTATCAGAACGCTGGTCAGGATGAGCAAGATTTTAAGAATCCATACTATTGGCCAGACTCTTTAACGAATCTGAGCAGTTTAATGGGGGACAAGATGGACCTTATATACAGAGAAAGATTGTGGAAAGGATCTAGGAGTAGCCAAGTAGTCTGGGGTGACGAGGTGGCAATAGAGAAGGATCTGGAAGGGCCGATGGCCCCAGGCAAATGCCAGGGACTTGCATGCCTGGGAAAATCCAGGGGCTTTTCCTTTTTGGGGGTGCAGATCCCATCCCCATTGTTTGCTGTTCCTTAAACACCCTATTCTGTCTTTTCACTGGCTATCCCCTCATGCCTGGAAACTCTTCCTCTTCATCCTCTTCCTGGTTTCCCTAAGTTTCCTTCAGGTCTCAGCTCAAATCCTACCTTCTGTAAGAGGCCTTTTCTGATCCCTCTCACTGTTAGGGCCTTCCCTTGGAGGTTACCTCCAATTTATTCTGTATTTACCTTGTATTTTTTATTTGCATGTTTTCTCTTCCATTACAATAAGAGATCCTCACATTATAATGAGGGAAGGAGCTGTTCACCTTACTCACCAACACTTAGCATAGGATCTGGCACAGAATACATGCTCAGTAAATGCTTGTTGACTTGATTGAATATGCTTTGGTGAAGGGAGTTTCCATGCATGAGTTCCTTGCATTGAATTAGTCTCAGGCCCAAATGCTTTTTTTATGCCTTTCACGCATACACATTCCTCTCCTGATTCCTTTGGTGCTTATTTGCAGGGTGTACTTAGTAGCACTTAGTAGGTACTATAATGGCAAGCAAAGAAGTACTTAGATCCTTGTTTCAGCTATTTAATTATATAGCACCTTGTTTCAGTTCAAGTTCCTTTTGAGTCTTGCCCTTGATTATATCAAGTCTTTGTTAAGAAACAGGACTTGTGAAACCCACAGCAGGAGGGACTTGCCAAAGACAGCTACAGGGAGGAGCTAATGACCATATATAAGGAGCCTAAGCTTCTTGGGTGAACAGAACTGAGAAGGGGAACAGTTGTGGAGGCCAGCATTCTGTTTGTCTCTTCTGTCTGTGTTGATTTTTGTTTGTGATACTTTGTACAGAAGCCCTGGGACCTTACTGGAAGCCCTGAAAGAGGATTTTCTTGTTGTCTGTTTAGAGAAGGCCTGAAGGACGGTTTCAGAGGTCCTGGGACCATACTGATGATGTGTGTTGAGTTCTCATACCTTGTTGGTGGGTCTGTGTTGATTTCACAGGCAGATAGTGAATTGATGATGGTACCAGCAATGTGCATGAATGTTATTGTGGCTCTGCTAAGCTTTGTCTTCCCAGAAACAGAAACTGCCAAAGACTTGAGGTGGACTTGACACCATGAGCTTCAATATGGAACTGGAGGAGGAGCTGAGAGATGCCTACCTGTGAATCCAGGTGATGATTGGGTAGATTCAGGCAGGAACTGGAACCATGGAATTTGGGAGCCAGCCTCAAGAGTCAAGTACTTAGTGCTGACTGAGAAGATCATAATTTACTGTGGCTGTTAAGGATGATTGGAAACTAATCTCCAGTCAAAATAAAAGAAGACTTTTTGACTGAGAGATTAAGACAATGTGACCTAAGGATGGAGAACTTTGACCTTTGTACTTTGTGTCCCTTAAGGAGGCTTGCTCCTTAAGGATGATTTGAGTCGAGGATTTACTGAATGATAACTTTTGCTTAAAACTACGTGGCCACTTTAATGATAAGTTGTTACATTATAACATTGTGAATTCTGTACTTTGGTTTCTGTGAATGTTTTGCTTTAATTTACTGCTGAATAAATAGAGTTCGTTATGCTGTATGATCAGAACCTTAGATCTTTCCATAGCAGCAGTCCTCTAGAAAGCTGCTCATGCTTGGTTTTACAGGTGCTAACAGTTTTTGACACTGAGTGACAGCAGCCAAGTCTTATGATACCTAATCCACTAGACCACACTACCTTCATTAGAATTTTACTGTTGGAACATCTGACTTTCCAAAAACAGACTTCATTTTCTATTCCAGATGGCAGTGTGGAGACCAAAGGTGAAGATACAAAATGAGCCAAACTTTTTTTGTTTGTTTGTTTTGCTTTTTTGGAGGGGAGGCAGGGTAGTTGAGGTTAAGTGACTTGCCCAAGGTGTAATGGCAAGCAAAGAAATAATTAACACCTTGTTTCAGCTATTGAATTAATACCTTGTTTCGGTTCAGATTTCTTTTGAGCCTTGTATCGAGTCTGTTAAGAAACAGAATGTACAAACCCCACAACTTGTGAACTACTGAGGAGGAGCTAATGACCATATATAAGGAAAGGCCCAGGCTAGAGACAGCAGAACTGAGAAGATAACTCTTGTGGTGGCAGAGTCAAGAAGGAGAAAACTTGTGGTATCCTGGTATTCTGTCTGTTCTGTCTGTGTTGATGTTTGTTTGCAATGCTTTGTACAGAAGCCCTGGGACCTTACTGGAAGCCTAGAAAGAGGACTTTCTGGTCATTTGTTTACAAAAGTCCTGGAGGATGGTTTTGGAGATCCTGGGACTTTACTTGTATTGATTTGTATTGACCTCTTGGACCTTGTTTGTGGGGCTGTGTTGATTTCTATGTTGATGATTTGTGTTGAGTTCTCAGACCTTGTTGGTGGGTCTGAGTTGATTTCACAGGCAGATAATGAGTTGATGATAGTGCCGGCAATATGTAGGAACATTATTGTGGCTCTTAATCTTTGTCTTCCCAGAAACAGGAACTGTGAAGGAATTGAGGTGGAATAGACACTTTGAGCTTTAATATGGAATGGGAACTGGATGAAGAACAGGACAAGGAGCTGGGAGCTACTTGCCTTTGAACCCAGATGAGAGCTGGGACCATAGAAGAGGACCCATGGAAGCTGAGAGCCAGCCTTGAGTCAAGATAAAAGAAGACTTTACTTGGATATTGTGTACTGACTGAGAAGATTATGATTTATTGTGACCTAGGGGCGGAGAACTTTGACCTTTCTACTTTGTGTTGCTTAAGCCTCCTTAAGGATGATTGAATTAAGAATCTACTAAATGACTGAAGGAATGCACTTTATTTAAAACTCTATGACCACTTTGGTGAAAACTATTTGGCCACTTTAGTGATAAATTATTATGTCATTGTGAATTCTGTACCTTGATTCCTGTGAATGATTTGCTCTAATTTATTGCTGAATAAATAGAGAGATCACTATACTGTGTAATCAGAACTTTGAAGCTGTTCACAGCAGCAGTCCTGGAAAGCTGCTTGTGCTTGGCTTTACACAAGGTCACATGGCTAGTAAGTGTTAAATGTCTGAGGCCAGATTTGAACTTGGGTCCTCCTGACTCCAGGGTCGGTGTTCTATTTACTGCACCACTTAGCAACTCCCTTGAAGCCCAGGTCTTCAGGAAGCCGCTCTCTGAAGAGTTGATTTGTGGTTAGGTTGAGTCAGTTTGTGAGTTCTGTCTGTATTTTCTTCCTTTTTCCAATTCATATATCATGCTTTTGAGCCAAGGCCCCTATGACACATGATTTGAATGTTTCATATGGGTTTTACTCCCATCCTTAATTTGTTGCTCTTTGTTGCCAATAGAGTTTAATAATTAGTGCTTTATGGAAGACTTTGTGGAGGAGGAACATTTCAGTTCAGAGGAATTCAGTTATTTTATAAAAATAGCGCTCTGTGTGTGTGTGTATGTGTGTGTGTGTGTGTGTGTGTTTTGAACCTAAGTCTTCTGACTCCAAATCTAACAAGCTGAGAGTTTTGAACTGAGAGAAGGGCAATGTGATGTAGTGAAAAGAACCCTGAATTTGGAGTCAGAGAACCTAGATCTGTATTCAGACATAGACATTAAATAACCATATAACCTTGGATAACTCAATGTCTCTCATTGAACCTTAGTTTACTAATCTGTAAAATGAAGAAGGCTGAACTAAATGACTTCCACAGTCTCTTCTAGTTCTTAATCTAGAATCTGAGTCTAGAAAGGGCAGTGAAGAAGACAAGAAAGGAGAGATTAACTAATGGAAATTTGACAGAAACTTGCGTGCCTGAGGACAATGGAAATTCAGGAGGTACTACTGTTTCAGTTGACATGTTATTGACACATTTATAGTATCGATGTTCTGCACATTGTCCATTCATCTTTTATCTACCTCTAGATACAAACTCTGCTCCTTGAAGGTTGTTTTACACACTTTCACTTAAGTGGGCATTCTGTTTATTCTGAAATACTAAGACCAGAAAATCAAGCTCTATGTTTTGTAATAATTATTTACCTATCCTCCTTTTCTCACTTTATAGCCCCCTTCAGAAGTGATAGTCCATGGGAGATTATAATGCTATTGGGCTGTGATGTCACAAACTATTGGGAAATCTATAACCCAAGGATAAATAACTCATGAAAAAATAGTGACAAGAGTAAGGATGGAGAAATCCACAGCATCTGTGTGTAAGAACTTGGTTCTAAATCTTCCTTCTCTACTTCCTGATGACAAATCAACACTTTCTGTCACTGTGATTTTAACCCTCAAAAGCTCATTTTATGGGGGCGGAGCCAAGATGGCAGTGTCGAAGCAGCAAGGCTCTGCAGTTC
>CM053598.1:196762338-196778611 GCA_028646575.1 Pseudocheirus occidentalis
TCATTGTGGCATATTGTTTCAGAATTGATAGTTGAAGACTGATAAGGTTTTTATTCAGATTAGAGGAAGGATTTAAAACTCAAATGTCCTAATAGATATACTTTTAATATGTAACCTAAGAAAGAAAGGGGTGTTAGTTATCAGTATGCTTCCATAGGCATGGACCACTCATTAACAGGTACATTTATTATTAGTAGTAATAGTAGTAGTAGTCTGAATCTGTAATTTCATTGGTATAGGGAATTCCCTTTGAGGAAACTGCCTACCAGTGCAGCTTGACACTTTCTCTACCATATCTGGGGGGCAGTTAGTGGTGCAGTGGATAGAGTCTAGACAGCCTGAGTTCAAATCCAGCCTGTGACACTTAGTAGCTGTGCGACTCTGTGCAAGTCACTCAATCCTAATGCCTCCAGAAATAAAAATTGAGACAGAGCTGAGTGACTTAGTTGCCTGGATCGCTGAGAGGTTAAATGGTTTATTCAGGGTATGGCAGAAGCAGGACTTAAACTCACGGCTTCCTGACTCGGAGGCTGGCTCTCTAAACCTTCTGCCGTGGTTGGTGTTGTGCACATGCGTGAGGTGATAAAATTCCAGAATTTTTAGTTAGAATCCACTTTATAAAGCATTTATTAGACACCCATGTGTAAGATATTGTGCTAGGTGCTAAGGGATACAAAGACAAAATGAAAAATAGTCCCATTTCCTCAAGGAGTTAACCTTCTACTGGGGGAGACATAGCTTTAAAAATGCTATAATTATCAGTCAATGCCCCTTATTTTATAGTTCATGAAACTGTAGCCCAGAGATGTAAACTGGTCACATGGAAAATTATTGGCATACTAAGGTAGTGTCAGTGAAGAAGAAAAGTAGGGGCAGAATGCAAGAGATATTTCAAAAGAACAATAGAAAAGCAGGATTTGGTGACTGGATAGAGAGGATGAAAAATGAGAGTCAAAGATAACTTAATGAGTGGTATGACAGAAGCTCCGAATTCTAGTTCTTTCCCTATGACTGGGGTTTCAGGCCTTGATGAGTGGGAATAAACAGTGAAATCATTCATGGTCAAAACTGGGGACTGGAGACACCTAGTTTGAGTAAAAACCACATATAATTATGAAGTAAAGTCAGTGGAGCATAGACTGTCACAGTGGCAGAGCCCTAGAGTTAAATATTTGGATTGTCCAAAGTTCTTCAGCAATCCAGAAACAGATTTCTGAGTCTGTAGGAAGAGGACACTAAGCCTTTTTAATTTTTATTTATTTATTTTTTAGCCAGCCTGTTTTTCAGAAACCTTTTCTTGGGATGTATCAGTTACTCCTTGAAATCGAGCTCTTACTCTGTTGTCTGTGTGACCTTTTTTTCTTGCATCCTGTCTTGATTATTAGATCATAAATTTAGAACTGGAAAGGACCTTAGCAATCCTTAGCTCTAACCCCTAATTTCATAATTGAGAAGCCCAGAGAGGTGACTTACGCATAATCATACAGATATGTATGAATGCTGTTTGAGGCAGCATTTGAACCCAGATCTTTCAAATCCACTGAATACCTATCACATCATGCTGCCTCTCATAAAATGTTAAACTTTACAACTTCACCTATAGAAGGATTATATTCTAGTCTAAGATGCATACATTCAGAACTGGAAGGAATCTGGGAGGCCATACAGTTCATTCCCCACATTTTATAGCTCACCAACAGAGGCTCAGAGATGTTAAGTACCTTGCATAAAATTTCACAGGTGGTAATGGGACAGGTAGACTGAAACTTAGGTCCTCTGATTTTTAGGATATTCTCCATTGTATTGTGCTGTCTTTATCAGGCTACATGTAAAGACTTAGGATAGTTTATTTAATCTACCTTTGTTTCTATAAATGAGAATTTTTCAATGCTAATCCTGCCTTAATACTTCAGAACAAATCACAGTTTTCTTCCCAATGCTTTTAGTGGGCTAATTAATGGATTACTGTGATTTTTAAAAAATATTCTTTACCTGGTAACCAATTCTTCAGTGATAAGATTCTTAACTTAGTTAGGCAGGTCCTTAGTTGATGTTTGCAATCCATCAAAGCCTTTAAATTTTGGTTGAACTTGCCACAAGTTGTGCCCTACTGGATAACTGAGAGTTTTCTCCATGCCAAAATATGGCATTAGAATAGGCCTTATGTGGAATATTCTTTTCCTTATAAAACATATTGAAATGATTCAGTTAGTGTGTATGTATGTGACAGGTATCTTTGAGGGAAGTGCTTTTGTGAATGTCAAAATGGTTATCTTTGGGACACTGTGACCAGTAGCAAGTAGAAAGAAAAGCATATTTTATTAAAAAAACAAACATTTATTAAGGACTTGTATGCAGTGTATATGTTTATTGATGAGGGAGGTAAAAGGATGACATGATAATCAGTTTCAAGGAGTTTACAGTCTAAATGGAGAGTTATATATATAAGTAATTATAGTACAAATTACAATACTTCAGTTCTTCAATACAAATTAGACTGTGATAAATAACTTATAGAAACATAAAATGCTGGTAGTAATATCAGGTAGGCATTTGAATTGGACCTAGAAGGATGGACAGAATACCAGCAAGTGAGTGTGTTAGGAGCAATCTCAGTTATTTAAATTAAGCTAATTTTTCATTAAAAGGTATTGGAGCAAAAAAAAAAAAGGTATTGGAATTATCCTTGAGACTTAATTGGCTCAGAAACCTAAGGCTTAGACCATTTCTGTAGCTTCCAAGTGACCTAAGTACATAAAAGCTGACCCACAAAGAGGCAGCAGGAATTGCTCTTCCTCAGGCTTGACAAACTCTGTGCCAGCCTGGCCAATACTGAGAGACTGGGGAGCTTAGTTGAATCAATGTTGTATCCTTGATGATTATCCATTCAGTACTATGGCTAAGTAAACCTCTTTTGTTAATTGTTAAGTAGTTTAATACAAATGTCTCATCTGAATATGAAGCACCAGGTCTGTCTGCATCAGGTCTGTCCTAAAGCATCAAGATTAGCAGAGAATATCTGCTTCTAGGTATAAGGTGGTATTTTATCAGGTGAGCACAGTCATGGAGGTGGGGAAGCAGGAAGAGATAGCATTGTCATAATTATGTTTTGGTGATTGTATAACTATAAACTCTGGAAAAGAATAGTAGAAGCTGGTGGAAAGCAAAGTGGATATTGTGAATTAGCAGGTATTTTAGCTTATCCATTAATTTAACAGATATTTAGGGAGTTCCTGTTACGGGAAAGGCACTTTGTTACTGCTGTAGTATTAAGTAGCTTTACCATATAATATAGCAGTTAATTACCTGAGTTGCATCTATTCTTTGTTTTATATGAGTAAATCTTGTCTGTTTTAAAAGTATGGTGCCTGTGCCTTGTACTCATTCTGGACGACATATAGCACTTGGACACCTTGCTATCTAGTAATACTTCTAATTAAAGGATATGATAAATAGTAACTACATTTATTGTCCGTTTTCTCTGAATCAGCTGCAGCATGAGTGAAGCTGTACTGGAATACCATGTGCTGGGGAATAAGAAACATTTTAGGATTAGAGAATATCAGCTTAATTTGCCTGTTTTTTAAAAGATCGTAACAAAATCCTTGGACATTCAGTTAGTTCAACTGCTTAGTTATTTTTTTGTTTTGAGTTTGGGTTTTTTTGGTTCATTGGTTTTTGTTTTTGTGATCAGAATAAGCACAATTGTGCAGACCTATGGGATACTCCCCAAAAGTATGTATTCTCATATGTACATTTTAAAAATTTATTGCTACCTTTTGTTTATATCACCTTTATTTCTGAATATATTTGTTTCTTTCTCTTCCCCTTCCTGGAGAGTCGACCCAGAATGGAAGGGAGGGGGAGTAAAACCAATCAGCACATCCATTGAGTCCAAAAATATGTACAGTGTTCCACACCCATTGCCCTCTACCTCTGAAAAAGAGGAAGATACACTTTTTTCAATTTTTAGGGGTACCAAGCTTGCTTATTAAAATTATGGAGTGTTAATACTCTTACTTAAAGGATCATTTTCCTCTTGCGAGTGATGAAGATTGTTTTGGGGGCAGCTCTTTGTAAATGAGAGGGTAGACCAACAGTAAATGATCTTGTATAAAAATCTTCGGTACCTAGTAATGCTTCCAATTAAAGGATATAAGAGCCCATCAGACTAGGCATGAATTAGGCCTAGGGATGAGGTTATTTGAAGGGCAAGAATACGAGTGTTATAAAAGGGTAAAATTAGAGATGGAGCCTTTTGCATAGGATTTTTTATTCTAACAGCCTTATGAATTTCGATTAATATCCTAGCCCTAAACAAGAGTGTCCCATCTCCAGAAATCCCACCACCATTCTTCTTTTCTCAAAAATTTTGATGCTCTTAAAGCATCTCTTTGCTACTAACAGATATAACATTCAAGTATGAGAATATCTAGGCATTGACTCCCACTCTTTCCATTTATTTTCGGTGGCCAATGTTCCCATATTGAATATTCTACTGTAGCCATTTTCTCTAAGGCTAAACTTGGCTAGGAAAATGGAGATGGGTTAGAGATAGAGTACTTTCTCACATGGCAATTTGCGTTAATCACACATACACAATACTAAATTTTTCCTATGACAGAAGGCTGTGGAAGCAAAGCTGCCTGTGTTTATTTTTCCATTCATTTGGAAAGGGTAGGGGAATACAGCTGGGTTATAGATTCCACTTAAAATGTTTCTTTCCCCTTCAGTGTGAAGAGCATAAGCTTCTGGGGCTAAACACAGGCATCTTGTCTTCGGTTTGTGCTGAGCAGAATCATTTCTGGTAAAGAAATGACATTAATAGTTTGTTTAGTGCTTTTAAATTTTTGAAGATACGTCCTATCTGTAACATTTTATGCTCATTGCAACCCTTAAAAGTAGGTAAGCTGGGTACTGTGCCCATTTTACACTTGGAGAAACTGCAGTTAAGCATTAATTGTGGTTAAGTGTGCTGGTTAAGCTCATAGAGTGATCTAGCAAGGGAGTCCCTATGACCTCAGTTTCCTAACCTTGAATCGAATGTTTTTTTCCTGCTATATCATAATGCCCCCAACAGTACCACAATACCTCTTTAGATTGATAGTGAGAGAAGTGGTAATGGCAGATGAGGGAGATGTGAAGTCACGGGAAATGTTTTTTGTTTCCTTTGTAGTCTTGCTGTTGATCAACACTCCTACCCCATTCTTGCAGTCTCGGTAGCATATGTTTGCAGTTGGCTCAAACCTTTCATACCTGTGGATTCAGCTCCATTCAAATTGGATCTAGTACGAGTCCCACTTTCATAATGCCTCTGTAGATGCTGCAGCTGATGCCTTAGACTGATCAGTTTTTGCACTTCTAAATATATACAGCATAGTCAAGCACTTGAAGATCGTCTATCTTGTATTTACTAGTTATTCCAGATATATCTTATGTTTCCGGTGAAATTATAAGCATGGATCATGCACTATACTTCTCTCTATCTCACTGAGCCCTAGCATAGTGCTGGGCATGTTCTAGATGTTTAATGAATAATTAGTAAGAGCTCACATTTTATAGGGAACCTTCCAGTTTTTATCCAGTGCTTTCCTCAAAATAACTCCAGTGAGGTAGTACATAATATATACATAATACATAAATATAATACATAAAATAGTAATTATTATTCTCTCTGCTTTATAGATGAGAAAACTGAGGGGAAAGATGTTGTAACTCCCTCATAGTTGCACAGTCAGTTGGTGTGAGATCTGCCTCTTAAAAGAACACTTGTTAAATTGTTCAACTGAAACTAACTAGTCCTGAAGTGAAACTGGTATATGTTGTAGCTTAGGTTTCACAGTTAATATTTCTAAATTTGTGGAGAGGAAGTGCCTTAGACAGATGGAGAGTTATTACTATCACCAATGTCGTGTCCCCAGAGAGACAGATTAATTTTGTTGAGAGCTTTATGCTAGGTAATGGGGTGAGATAGAAAGGTTAGCATAGGTTTGAGAATAGTATATTGTAGAGATGACTTGAGCGGTTTCTTAAGCAAGCTCTAAACTGGCACACTAGCCCAAGAAGGTGTGATGTGTAAATGTGGTCCAGGTGTGACTGTCAAGCAGTCCATTTGTTGATACCATGAGCAATGTTTTTATAGAGTAATGTCACAAAGAGGGTAATTATAGGTCACTTAGTTTTCTTAATACTTTTTGTTCCTTTTCAAGATGTCAGACAGTAATGTCAATTTTTCTAGGCCTTGAAGATAACCATGTCCTTGGTTCCAATACCCAAAGACTTCAAAGAATGGTATCTAAAAATGTATAATCATACAAAAAGAAGTCAGCTAACATCTGGCAGTAATCCCAGAACAGGGCACCTCCCTGGATCACAGGATATCAGAAAGGCTCTGATTTACAGCCACTTCTTAAGAAAAGAACCAGGACCAGTCACTTGGACTGGCCATAGTAAAAACCTGGAGTTAACTTATCTAGGACCAGCCTGATTCCTGGATCAGATGTTTTGGCTCCCTTCAATATATCTCTGGGTATGCCCAGGTATACTCTTGTGTTTCAAAAATTTTGATATTTTAAGTCTCATTTTAAAAATAAAATTTGCTTAATTTTTTTAAGAAATCAAGGTTAGGTAGTTTTAATTCCTTTGGTTTTTGATGATTAAAAATGTTCTTATAGGAATGTATGGGTAGAACCATATTATACTGCATGCCATCTGAGGGAGGGAGGGGGAGAAAATTTAAAACTCAGGGAAGTGAATGTTGAAAACTAAAAATAAATTAATTAGAAACTTTTTAAAATGCTCTTTATGATTTAGTAATCAATAAATGTTCTTTAAAAATAGGAAATAAATTTCATTAAGTGTAGATAGTTTTAGTAGGGAGATAGGGCTCATTGATGGATATAATACCAAGACTATACCTAAGTATGAAAACAGCCCTCTTCCTCCATTTAAAATTCCATTGTATTCTCATCTTTTTCCTTTCAGTACTCCCTCGTTAGTCTCCTTTCCTTTCACCTCGTTCATGTCTTCAATGAGATTATGAAGTACCAGCCTGGTACTCTAAAACAGGATATCATAAGTTTTAGCTCTCCCATTGTCTGCCTACCCCCCAGTAATTTGGTGGGAAAGCAGTATGAATACAGATGCATGCAAGATGAATTTTTAATTTGGATTTAGTTTTAGTTTTGTGTGTATTAGTGTTCATTTTTCTAGATTTCATCAAAGCAATAAGTCTAATCACAGAACTTGCGATAGACTTATTAAAATGAATGGCTTATTTGGTTAATTCCCTGCTTCTGAGAACTCCTATGTAATAGGCTGTCAGAACTATGTCCATAGTTAATCATGCAAGTTTGTTTTGGTCTAAAAATCAGAAATAAGTTTGAACCCCCCTTTGCTAAAGATTCAATGTCAGCCATATCTTGTCTATGAGACATTTGTCCAAATTCCACAATGCAGTTGGTTGACCATTGGCAATGGGTCTGTCAGGATTTGTTTGTGAATGGCCCAAATGGCTTCTTCCTTCAAAATGTTTCCCCCCCCCCCCCCCCGGGGACTCAGAGAGGATCTAAGTACTTTTTAGGGTCATACTTCTTTGGTATAAGTACATAGACCCCTGCTGGACACACCACATCCTCAAGAAATATTTGATGAATTGAATTAATTTAAAGCCAAGTCCTCTGTTGAAACTGGTTTTCTGGATTTATTTTTTTGTTTGTTTCAATATATGTGTGATATGTTTAAATTATGGGAAAGATTATGGAGGCACTTTTCTGAAATGGAAAGAACATTTGACTGGACATCTGTCCAAGGATGGGAGTCCTTGTCCTGGTACTGCCACTAACTTAGTAATGTAACCTTTTAGACAAATCTTTTTTTTGAATAATTCTTCATTTTCATTCTCTGGTTTTTTTATTTCATTTGTAAAATGAATGGCATGGCCTAGATAGTCTCACAGATTCCTTTGAATTATTATTCTAAGAATAATAAATCATTAAACCTCACTTTGTCTAAGGGGCCCCTGTCTACTATGGAAGCCCCTCAGTATATTAAACTCTCCAGGACGTGCTTTATAATGTGCTACATACAGGAGGTTATTTGACTTCTAAGGTAAAATCAGCTTAAATTAAAAGTGATGTCTTTGAGAGCTTAGGGGTAGGATAAGGAGATAATTAAAATTAAAACCTGATTGAGAAAAGGCTTGAGTGCTTTTCTTTCTGGGGTAACTGATCAGTTTTGTATTTTTTTTTAAATAGTAGATACTGCTGAGTGAAACCCATTCTCTGTTTCTTATCAGAATAGAATCAGATGGTGTATCTGGTAAAACTAGCTAATAGATGTTCATACAAAATAAATTTTTAAAATTTGGTTTTAGTTGAAATGGAACCGTTCTTAAGAGGGCTTTTAACTGAGGTCAGTGGGCACTTTATGCCTGTTAGAGTCTCTCTTTATACTTCCTGTTGCAGATGTGGCTCCCATCTGGGGTGCATCTGTTTCATCTGCTTTTCTGAGCTCCAGGCTCACAATGGTGTCCATCTTACTGCCTTTCACACCTCTTGAACTATATATGTTCCTTAGGCATCTCATACTCAGTATATCCAACAGAATGCATCTAATTCAGGCCCTTAACACCTCTTGTCTTGACCCTTTTTAAAAAATCTATTTTATTTTTATTTGATTTTATTTGACTCTTTCTAATTTGTCTGTTAGCTCAAATTTTCCCCCACTCTAATCTATGCTAAGCCACCAAAGTGAATTTTCCTTAGGGGTGAATCTGAACATGTTACTTCCCTACTCAATAACTTCTAGTGGCTCCCTAATACCAGGATGAAGTATAAAGTCCTCTGTTTAGTATTTAAAACTCTTTACAATCTGATCTCTTCCAACCTTACAATCTACTTTATACTTTACTTCTCTGTATGTATTCTATTGACCTGTGTGATAGTTCTTGACACCCTCATGTCTTTACCTTTGCATTGGTTGTCCCCCATGCTTAGAATATTCTCCATCTCACCTCTGCCTCTTAGATTCTCTTTCTTTCAAGTCTGAGCTCAAATGCCCCCTACATCTTGGAGGCCTTTTCTGTTGGGTCTTCCAATCTCTTCCGCAGACCTACCCACTAACCACCAGAGTGCCTTCTCTTCTGAGATGATATCTTTTTCCTGCTCATTAACTATCTTCTGTGTACTTATATATTGATATTTGCAGCTAGGTGGCACTGTGTGTAGCACACTGGGTTTGGAGTCAAGAAGACTTATCTTCTGATTTCAAATCCAGCCTCAGACACTCACTAGCTTTTTGACCCTGGGCAAGTCACTTCACCGTGTTTGCCGTGGTTTCCTCATCTGTAAAATGAGCTAGAGAAAGAAATAGCAAATCACTCCGTATCTTTACCAAAAAAACCTCAAATGGAGGTCACGAGCAGGCAGTCCTGACTAAATAACAATAACAACAATTCATATGTGCCTGGCATTTGAATGTGATTTTGAATGAAGGGAATATTTTTACCTTTCATTATATCCCTGGTACTTAGCACAGTTCCTAGCACATCATAAATGCTTAATAAATTTTTTTGATTGATTTCCCTGGACTGTGGTAGATGGTCAGTGTTAATGTGTATATCTGTAATTGCTGTGGCAGTTGCCTACTTAAATAGAAGAGGAAGCCTTTTTTATTAAAAAGTACAAGAAGAAACGGAAGGGATTTGATAGAAATTATTATTACAGTAATTCCAGGTAAGTACTTGCTAAAAGGGAGGACGCTCTTGGGCTTCTTTTGGAGTCCCTTCTCTTAAAAGATGATACATTAACTCTTCACCATATTTATAGGCAGGTGGTATATACTACCCAGAAGGAAGCCTGTTGGCCTTTTCATCTACAGGTATTTTTAGACTGGCCTTCAATTTACTGAAAGGGAGAGTTGCCTTCCTGCAAAATAAACCACTGAACCCTCTTTAAAATGCTACAGATGTGGGTTCCCTTGTGGCAAAGGGATGAGGGCTGGATAATAAATACCTTATTATATTATCCTAATTGCCTGCTACCTCAAAGGTTGTGTTAAAACAGTGTTCTCTCCACAGTCCATGACTTTAATCTGCCCCAATAATCCCAATTACAGTTTCCTTAAGTGAAGATCTTCTTCCTAGGAAGGAAATAGGCATTCAACATTAGTGCATAGCCTAAGCTAAAGGTTCAGTTTAAGAGACAGGGCAGGGAGACTAGCCTTTACTTTTCAGAGCTGTCAGAAATGCCCAGAAATCCTAATCTGATTGGGATTGTCCCACCTAATTGTGGGGTTGTTATTCTTCTTTTGTGAGGGTAGACAACCCTGAAAGTAATGAGCAACACACAAAAGGAAGAGCAGCAGTTTGGATTATATGTCAACGACAGATAGTCTCTAAGTTTTGTGAATTTTTCTTCCTGTCCCAGTTTGGATTTATGTCAGAATTATTTTGCAGTCTCAAACACAGGTTTCCTGACTCCAGAACTGAGAAAGAGAGACAAAGAGAGACAGAAAGAGAGACAGAGAGAGATAGGGGGGAAGTGAAAGGGAAAGTTGGTGTGAGATTCTGAAGAAAAAATTCTGGACTGACTGAACTAGCTTAATTTAACCTCATAAGCAACAACAAATAAACATTTATTTGATACCTATCATTGTAGGATCTAATAAAGACAAGTAAGCTATGGCCCCTGATTATAACCTGGTTGGAGAGACATAATATAGGCTACTATTATTTTTTAAGTTGTGCTGGGTTTGCAGAAAGGCATAGGACTTAGATAAATAGTGACCTAAAAAGTGGGAATGCACATTTGGAGTTTTGTTCCATTCTTTGATATTACATTTTAGGAGAGATGTTGAAAAATTAATGCTTATGTTCAGAGGTAAAGAAGGGAGTAACCAAAATGGTGAGGGGAATCAAATGTATGCCATTGGGAGAATTAGAAAACTCTTAGAAAAGATGGCACCTTCAAGAGGCTCCCTCTTGGAAGAAAAAGAGAATGAGAATGAGAAAGTAAAGGAATATCAGGGTAGACCTATGAATCAATCTGTGACTTCTTGCCCCTTCCTACCAGAGCTCTAGAAAGCTTCCAGAAGGGAAGTTGTTGGTTCTAGCATTTCTTTAGGTAGGATAGAATGAGGCAGGTGGGGAAGATTTTAATTTGCTTGTCATGATTTCAGAACAGTGTATGATATAAGTAACATGCTCTTTTGTAGTGAGTTTTGCTATATTAAAAAATATAGGAAAACCAGGTTGCTCCTGTCTTCTTCTGGAGGGCATCAAAATATCCCTTTCCTAATAATACTCACATGATATTACACATTCTGTAAGAGATTATCCTCTCCCTATAGTAAACTGAAATTCATGTGCAGGAAAAAAGTTGTTGATTGTAACAGTTGTTTTTACGTTTTTACAGTGGTCTTTGTTTTATATCACTGCAAGTGTTATGCTATACTTTCCTCACCCTGTTCTTCTGAGGTGGATAGGTAGGATGGCATTATTCCCTCTTTACAGATGTAGAAATTCTACAGATGTAGAATCCTAAGGAGGATACATATAGTTAGTGTGGAAAAACAAATTTTATTCTGCATTTTAAGCAAAAATATTCCAGAGAATAATTTGTTAATTATAATTGTACATATAATTAGTGAAGAAATCTGAAGGGACAGAATTTCTTCTGTTTTTGAAGATCTCTCTGGCATAAGCTATTTCTCCCTATAATTTCTGACGTTTCCAAACAAAAGACAAAATTCCACACTAGGATTAACAGTTTAAGATTCAGCAAGCAGAACAATTATCACTTAACTTTTGGTGAAGTAAGGAGAATCAGGTTACCGAAACAATTTAATCTGCCTTTAACTACTCTCTCCAAGAATTTTTCTTTAAATCTAGTCAAAGGTGAATTCAAGAGATACTTATATTAATTGAAGTAATCAAAGATTTAAAAAAAAATTATTCTGAACCTTAACATAAAAAGAACATTTCCATATAAATAGCAAAACACAATGAGAACATATATGAAATTGAATCTCCATTTCATACCACTATACGTCTTACTTTTGAGAAAGAATGTATAATACATTCCACATATTACTTTAAAAGCTACCTTGTGTATCTGTGCTTCCTTCTGAACTTTTGTTCCCTTTGGTGTTTTTTTTAAATGTCGCAGGTTTGTGGTTTTTTTTTTTTTTTTGCATCACTTAACCCGTCCCTCTTTCCTTCAATTAAAAGCTGAAAGGAAAAGCTCTTCTAATAAATAAGCATTGTGAAGCAAAAAGAATCCTTATAGTGACCATGTCCAAAAGTATTTGTCACTTTCTACACCTTATTTCCATTACCTCTCAGGAGGTGATTAATATGCTTCATCAACTCAGTCCTCTGAAGACATTGTTGCTTTAATTTGAGTTCTTAAGTCATTCAGAGTTGTTTTTTCTTTATAATGTTGTTGTCCTTGAATAAATTGCTTTCCTGGTTTTGTGCCTTCATTTTACATCAGTTTGTACTACCTAGGAGCCTCCAAAATAATCATTTTCATCATTTCTTACTCAACAATGATATTCCATGGGGGTGCCTTAGATGCATGAGGGCTTAGGCAGTGAAAGCACCTGCGAGGTCGGACAGAGTGCCTGAGCCCAGTTGCTGCTGCTGCCCGTGCCCCCCACCAGCCGTAATCATGTGAGACCGCAAGGCCGTGATCAAAAATGCGGACATGTTGGAGGAGATGCAGCAGGACTCCATGGAGTGTGCTACGCAGGCCCTGGAGAAGTACAACATTGAGAAGGACATAGCAGCCCATATCAAGGAGTTCTACAAGAAGTATAACCCCACCTGGCACTGCATCGTGGAGAGGAACTTCGGCAGCTACGTAATGCACGAGACAAAGCACTTCATCTACTTCTACCTGGGCCAGGTTGCCATTCTCCTGTTCAAGTCTCGTTAGAGCATGGCCTGTGCCTCCTGCCCCGAGAGCCATGCAGATCACAAGGACTGCAGCCTCAATTCCAAGTACCAGAGACTGAACTATCTTCAGCATTGCCATGGGAACACCTCGAGCTTTAAGCCTTTATTGTGTTGGTGTTGTTGTACAGGGCATCCTATATACTTTTGTTGTGGTTATTAAAACACTTAGCAGCAAAACACAGCTTACCTTGGTATTTATTTTCTATTCCATACTCTGCTTTTCTCTCCCCACTCAAAAAATCCAGCTTAAAAATAAACCTGTTGGACATGTGTGTTAACTTAAAGGAATCTTTAAATAATAGCTAATTAATTAATTTAGCAAAAAAAAACCCAATGATATTTCATTACATTTATATATCATGTATTGTTCATTCCCCAAATGATGAACATCTCCTTAGAGTCTACACCTGTGTATATCTCCTTAACCCTCCTTTGTTTAGTTCAAATAAAAGTGAGTGTATCTGATGCCAACTTCTCCCTGCATGTTCCTATATTCTTCTCAGGGAACCCAGTTATAAGAAATGGCAAGTTCCACTCCCCTTCTTCCTCCTTTCTAATTTGTGTTACTCTCCTTTCTCTTTTCCCTCTTCAAATCCTCAGAACAGAACCAATTTACCCCAGGTCCTCTCTTCCTTATTTTACTCTCTTTAAAGACATTAAGGTTCTAAAGGGTACATCCTTTTTTTCCTCCTATTACAATATTGTCACTACATCATTATACATTCTCTTCCACTTAAATTTACCTTTCTAAGTTTTTCTGGACTTGTGTTTGTATTTCAGAATTCATGTTCAACTTTGAACTTTTCATCAAAAAATGCTAGAAATTCCTCTGATCCATTAAAAGTCAATTTTCCCCCCTCTAGAATTATATTCAGCTTTTCGTGATGAGTTATTCTTGGTTATAAACCTATTTCTTTTGACTTTTGTAACTTTGTATCCCAAGTTCTTCTCTTGTAGTTAAGATAGTTCCAGATCTTGTATGGTGCTGCTTCTGTTTCCTTGGTAATTGAACAGTTTGAAGTGTTTTTTTCTTTGAAGTAGAAGGTCTGTATTTTGGCTGACATTCCTGGGACTTTTGCTTTTGGAATTACTTTTGAGAGGGGATGGGTGGATTCTTTCTATCTTTACTTTGCCTTCTGGTTTTTATAAATCCTGAAATAAAGTGTCTTTTTTTTTATCATGGTTTTCAGGAAGTGCAATGATTTGTGAATTATCTCTCCTTTTCTTGTTTTCCAGGTCAGTTTTTTTTATGTTATAGATATGTCACATTTTATTTTATATTTTCAAACTTTTGGTTTTTGCCCTAATAGTTTTGATACTTCATGGAGTCACTGATTCCTGTTTGGTCATTCTAGTTTTTAGGAAGTCCACATCTTGGTTAAAGTTTTCTACTTCCTCTTCTAATCTGCCTATGCTTCTTCCTATACTTTTTTTTTTCTAGAGCTTTTCTTTCTTTTAAATCTCATGTCATTTCTTCTAAGAATTCATGTAGACTTTGTGGAAATCTCTTCCTTCCTCTTCCCCTCCTCCCCCCTGTTTGAATCACTGCTTTCAGTTGTTAGGGAGTTATTTGAGTCTTCTTTTGAGGAATCTCTAGATCCACAATAAAATTTTTTGTACTGGTTGATGTTACTCATTTCTTCAGCTTTAGGTCTTGAATTGAGGCTTTGTATTAGGACCAGGCTTTGCCCAATGATGCGACTTTTGGGTGTGATTTCACCCTGTGTCCCCAGGGTTTCTGTGCTGACCTCTACTCCCTAGGGAAATTAGTCTCTTGGATTTTTGAAGTTCAGAGCACTTTTCAAGGCCCCATGTGTGTAGCATCTCACTACTGAATACTAGACACTTCAGGGCCCCTAGATACCTGGGTTCTCCCCTTTCTGATCAGTGCTTGTTATGTGACCACTCTTGTTACTGATGCATCCTTGGTCTCTCTGACCTCTCTGGCCATGCTCAGAGGCCTTGTTTGCCTGTTAAGGTATTAGTTTTGCTGGTGACTAGCCCTCTTTTGTATTGCCCATGAGCTTATTGTAGCTTACTTGTTCTGCGGGTAGAAGTAGTCACTACTGTAGTTTTTAGCAGGTTTCTTCTTCAGGGTGGTTCAGTGATTAGGTTTTTTATAAAGAGATGCATACATATATAAATCTGAGACATTGAACATGTAGCTTTTAAATTCGTTAGCATTGTACTTATTTGGATTTCCAACCAAAAGCTGTTAAACTTAGACTTATTTGACTGGATGACATATAAAAGAAGCAGAATAAGATCAGTAACAATAGTGACCAGCAGAACCTAAGGATTTAGAGGGCAGTGAGAGACTAGAGCAGGGTGAGGAAACCATGACCTCCAGGCCACATGTGGCCCTCTAGGTCCTCAAGCACGGCCCTTTGACTGAATCCAAGCTTCACAGAACAGATCCCCTTCATATTCAGTAAAATTTAAACTCAGTCAAAAGGCTGCACTTGAGAACCTGGAAGACCACATGTAGCCTCAAGGCCACCAGTTCCCTACCCCTAGGCTAGAATGTATTGACCTGAGAATGTACTTGCTCTTTCAGCTAAACAAACCCATGCTCTCAAAGCTGTATACAATGTAACACGGCTGATATTTTAATAAACAGCAGAATTCATATCCAGATATCCTTTAAAGTGTCTACCTGAAAAAGCATTATAATCACACAGAACATTTTTGGAACTAATTTCTTTTGGATTTGCTTTCAGAGCCAGTTGAACTTTGAGTTTTTTTAAGATACATTTTTATTTAATTTTTTTTTAACATCACCAAAATTTTCCCCAGTGTCTCTCTCCCATTTCATCATCAATTTTATCCAACTTGACTCTAGGTGGCTTTAGCTATCTTCAAGTCAAATTTAAGGGGTGGCTAGGTGACACAGTGAATAGAGAGCACTGGCCCTGGAGTCAGGAGGACCTGAGTTCAAATTTGGCCTCAGACACTTAACACTAGCCATGTGACCTTGGGCAAGTCACTTAACCCCAATTGTCCTGCCTTCCCTGTTCTAAAAAGCAAAAAAGTAAAATAGTTAATTAGAATGAAAGGGGGGATTCTTGATATAATTTTTTAATCATCATTTCCAAGTCAAATCTATCCATTCTAATCCACCATTGAGGATGTTTTAAAAAAGAGATGCTTTTGTAAACTTTTAATAATATTTTTAAATTTTGTTTTCTTGTTTACATCATTCATTTTCATCACATTTTTGAATTACAAATTTTCTCCCTGTCTTGCCCCTGCCCCAACCCTAAAACAGCAATCCCACTGTAAAGCCCCTCCCCTGCTCTGCTCTCTTACTTTCTG
>CM053598.1:196779111-196802087 GCA_028646575.1 Pseudocheirus occidentalis
ATTACAGACACATTGTATGTGTGATGACCAACTTTGATAAACTGGACTCTTCTCAGCAAAGCATAGTTATAAGACAATTCTAAAAGTCTCAGGATGGAAGGAGATCTCTACGCTGAGAGAAAGATCTAGAAAGAACAGTATTAAATGGAGACTGAGGCAGCCTATATGCTATCGTTCTTTTCCATGTTTGGTTTTGTTTCTTCTTTCCCATTGTTCACTCCATTGGTTACAACCATTTTATACAACCAGACTAATGTCCAATTGAAAGTATTTGCAGATCCTATATTTGATTGCATGCTGCCATGGGTGAAGGGGGAGGAGGGAAAAAGGGAGGGAAGAAAATGGAACTGAATTTTGTAAACTAAAAGTAAATAAATAAATTTAAATTAAAAAAAATAAATTGGAACACTAATGCATTGTTGGTATAGTTGTGAACTGATTCAGCCATTCTGGAGAGCAATCTGGAACTATGCCCAAAGGGCTATAAATAATTGCATACCCTTTGACCCAGTAATTCTACTTCTGGGGTTGTATCCCAAAGAGATCATAGAAGTGGCAAAAAAATTTTTGTAGCAAATTTCTCTGAAACAGCTATCCTTTCTAAGATACACATACACACACACATACATGTATTATATATGTAAGAAACTGAGCACAATATATAATAGGAGCTTCCTCAACTGGTAAATGGTCAAGAAATATAAAAAGACAATTTTCAGAGAAAGAAATCAAAGCTATCAAGTCATAAGAAAAAAATGCTCTGTCATTAATAATTCGAGAAATACAAATTAAAATACATCTGAGATGCCCCTTTCTACCCTTCAAATTGGTTAATATGACAGAAAAGGAAAATGACAGTTTTTGGAGGGGATGTTGAAAAATAGCATACTTGCATTGTTGCTGGAGTAGTGAACTATTAAAACCATTCTGGACAGCAATTAGAACTGTGTTCCCAGTGCTGTAAAACTATACATTCCCTTTGACCCAGCAATACCACTACCAGGTGGTATCCCATAAAAGAAAAGGGAAAAGGACCTATTTGTCCAAAAGTACTTATAGTAGCTCTTTTTGTTGTGGCAAAGAATTGGACACTAATGGGATGCCCATCAATTGAGGAATGGATGAATAAGTTGTGATATATAATTGTGATGGAATAGTATTAAGCTTTAAGAAATTACAGGCAGGATCATTTTAGAAAAACCTGGTAAGATTTATATGAACTGTTGCAAAGTAAAGTGGACAGAACCAGGAGAACAATTTATGTAGTAATAATAGTATGTAAAGATCTGTGAAAGACTTAATAACCCCAGTCAATATAATGATCTAACACAATTCCAAAAGACCCATGGTGAAGAATGCTATCCACTGCCAGAGAACTGATGGAGTTAGAAGGTAGAGTAAAGCATATTCTTTTCTCTTCTTTTTTGTGTTTTTTTTTAACATGGCTAACATGGGAATATGTTTTGCATGACTTCACATGTATCCTGGGAAGGAATAGAAAGAGGGAGACAATTTTGAAGTGAAAATCAAAATAAAATTGAATTTAAAAAGAATAATTCCAGTCTAACATAAACTGAAAAAAAATAGGAAAAGAGGGGGTTCTACCAAATTCCTTCTATACAAATATAGTTTTGATATTGTTAAACATTTACCAAAGGTTTGGTCCAACAAACCAAACAGAATCATTTTCCCCCTTAACTGAAAATTTGTACTAAGAACAAACAGAATGGGGTTCCCCTTTACCAAAGATTTGTTCAAGAACAAACAGAATGAAATTCAACTTACCAAAGGTTTGAACAAGGAACAAACAAAATCAGGATGCACATGTGCTATAATGAGCTTATTTATTCTCTTTAAGCCAGAGAATCACGTATGATGGAGTCAGAAAATAATTCTGAACTCGGAGGTAAACAAGCTTTGTACACTTAGAGCAATCCTAACTCAGGATGCCTGTGTCAACCAAAATTATAGTCTTCATATGTGTTAACTATAATATGAGAAAGGAAATTTTTTTTTTTTTTTTGCATTTTGGAAGGCAGTTGGGGTTAAGTGACTTGCCCAAGGTCACAGAGCTAGTTTTTGTGTTAAGTGTCTGAGACTGGATTTGAACTCAGGACCTCCTGACTCCAGGGCAGGTGCTTTATTCACTGCACCACCTAGCTGTCCAATAAAGGAATTTCTTAATAGGATAACTTATAAATACAGTAAGATAAGAGAATGTCAAGGTGTCAGTGGACCTTATGTAAAGAGGATGTCTGTTTTTTTTTATCCTTAACATGACATAATACAAGCCCTATTTTTTAAGATAGTGTCCAGTTCAAGGCACCTTGTCCTTGGCAGTCACAAACAGAAGAATGTTCTTGTTCAGCTTCATCTGGCCTCGTACTTGCTGACATAGGATGGGCATTTTATGTTCGCTCAGAGAGCAAAGCAAAGCATGTCTCTTACGCCTGAGCATGCAAAGCAGTAGGGTAGGTAAAGCTCAAAGTGGACCAAAATCTCTCTCCTGGTTGGGTAATTGAGGTTTTAGGCCATTCTCAGGTGATGGGGTTCAAAATGGTTTGGGGATGGGGTCACAATACCTAAATCAGGGAGGGTAAAACATAGGAGAAAAAAACAACTATGGACTAATCCATAATGCATATTGTTGAAAAAAAATATTAGCAAGCTAACTACAACATATCAGAAACTATACAGTATGACTTCTCTTGGTTCTATTCATTTTATTCCTTGTGAGTTTATAACTTTCCTTAAAATGATTCATTTCAAAAATAATATTAATGCATAAACTTTTTCTTCACTCTGTGTCAGCTACTGTTTGTCTATATCTTTTAAAAGTCACGTCTTCATTTCTTACAGCATAGTAGTGTCCCTTCACAATCATATAACACAACTTATTCAACCAATCCTTAATTGATGGGTATTCCTTTTGTTTCCAGTTTTTTTGCCAATGCAAAAAGAGCTGCTATAAATATTTTTATTCATAAGGGAACTTTTCTTATATCTTTGAAGTTGTCAAGTATTTAAATTTGCCTTATTTGAAGTTATACTTAAGCAAAATATGGTAATTATTTCCAGTCCAATGGAAATAGGCAGTCTGTATCTGAATAGTGCACCCCATAGGGCGATTCATTATTTGCACTAATTGATAACTAGTTATATAAGGCCTAACTTTGGTATAATTGAATCAATGGGCAATACATTCAAGGTGACATTCAAATGTCACCATTTCTGTTTTATAGTATCAGAAATAAGTTGTATAACAATAAAAAAAGAAAAAGGATTTTAACAAATAGTTAAAATAAAGAACCAAAGGGAGAATAACAAAATAAATAAAGATCACTTTTTGCTGATGATATGATGGTTTACTTAAAGAATCCTACAGATTTAAGTAAAAAAAAAATTTAATTCAACCAATAGCTTCAGCAAACTTCCAGTGTATAAAATAAATCCTCATAAATCATCAGCATTTCTATATAATATCTGTAACACCTAGCACAAAGAGACAAATTCAATCAAATATTACAGAATGTATAAAATATTTGGTAGTCTCCCTTCCAAAATAAACATAAGAATTACATAAATAAAGCTACAAATGAGATAAAATTTAAAAAATGCTTAGCACACTGCTTGGCATATAGTAGGTAGGCCCTTAATAAATGCTTGTTGTGCCTTTCTGTCCTTTAAAGAAATATAAATGATTTGAAACAAATATTAATTACTCAAGGGTAGAATTGCCAATATAATTATTATATGCCCCCTAAATTAATTTATTCAATCAATGACATACCAATAAAAAACCCAAAGGATTATTTTATAGAATTGGAAAAATTATAAAATTCATATGGAGAAAAAAATGTCAAGAATCTCAGGAGAAATAATGAAAAGAAATGATAGCTATACCACAAGTGTTTACTACATGATACCTCGCACACATTTGAGAGAATAGTATATCTTGAGAATTTTACTGTTTGACCAAATACAAAGGCAGCCATAGACGACATAGTGAAGAGGAGCTTGAGTCTGTAGTCAGAAAGTCCTGGATTCAAATATCATCTCAGACTCTTTCTGGCTGTGTGACCCTGAGGAAGTCACTTAATCGCTATTTGTGGCAGTTTTCTTAATTGAAAAATGGGGATAATAATAGTACCTACTTCTCCCATGAGTTTCAATGAGATATTAGTAGGCTCTATAGAAATCTTATTCCCTTCCCCCTCTACAAAGCACATAAGTTAGGACTTAATACAGTATGAAAGAATAAGTCGACTACCAACATTCCACAACCTTGCTCCCTTCCCCCAGCCAGACCATACACTCAATTATATAGTAATTTATATAAAAATGCAGGTTTCATGTAATAAAGGTTGGTGACAGAGATTCCATTTGTATTTTTAAATTCAGCAACAAACACAAAACACCAAGGAATTCGTGAAGTGACCGTTCTCTCTGCTGATTATCTCCCATTTATCCTATCTTGCGTGTACATAATTGCTTACACGGCCTGCTGTGTTTGTGAACGCAAAGTACACGCAAATGCCCACCACAAAGCAAAAGAGCTCCTCTGGTAGATTACCAGCAGACTAAAGTACTTCGCTGGTGGTTTCCCAACCCCCCTCCCCCCTTTTTTTTTTTCCTTTGCCTCTCCAAAATCTAGAAAGAAATCCTCTAAAAGCAGCCTCTACTTCATCCCGCAGGCACTCCGCACCCTGAATTGCTCCTTTTTCAGTTCGCACTTTGGTCACAAGTTGACGTTTGTAAGGTTGTCCTATTGCCTTTCTGGATCTAAGACGGAACGCGGCAGCCCTGGTCTATAATCTAGGCGCGGAAAGGAAACAGGCACTGAAGGATGGAGAAGCCGGGCCAAGCCAGGTCAAGCACGTGAGGGTTCTTGGAGGACCGCCGCTGGGGGGCGCTGACAACTACGCTAGGCTTCCGCACCTGTGTCCAGGGTCCGCCCCAGTAGAATCGACGCTTTCCGCTTCGAGGTATAAACGAGTGGCTCTCCAGCGGAAGCTCAGCCTCGGGCCGGGGTCAGTTCCTGAGGGGCGGGGAGCCTAGGCGAGGCCGGGCCCTTGTCGCTGGCCAAGATCATTCTAGTAGCAGCCTGGGCAAAGCGGAGCAGCCTGAACCGTGGCTAGACTCGGGGCTTCGGGGCCGAGCGCTCCTAGCACCCAGGCTCCTTCCCTCTGACAACGGAGCCTGCAGCAGAGGCCGCTGGCCGACCCACAGGGCTCCCGGGCTGAGGTTGACGCGACTCCGGGGTCAGGTTGGACGACTGGCAGGTCGGCCCTGCGTCCTCTGGGGAGGGCCCGGGGGCGGGTTTGTTTTTCCTATCCCAGGGGCGGAGTGCGTCGGTGGTTCTTGAATAAAGAACAAACCAGAATGGCTGATGGAGAGGAGGAGGAGCTGCAGGTGGAGGAACCGCCGCCGGGGCCCGCAGACCGGGAGAGCTTGGAGCTTCTCGAGGCAGCTACTCCGGCCGAGCGCAGCGGCCACATCGCTGTTAGCGATGGGCGACACATGCTTGTCTGGGGCGGCTACAAGGTCGGTAACCAAAGCACGGGGCTGTGGCGTCTTCATCAGACCCCTACCCCCGCCTCGCCGAAGCGCAGCGAATCATTACCCATATTTTGTGTCGGGGTCCTGTCTGGCAACCCAGCGGAACCTTCTACCTCTTCTCACTGATGGTTTTCAGCGCATAAAATAAAATTTCTAGCCTTAAAAAGGAAATTTATTCTATCGAAATATATTTTATATATAGGTTTACATACACATACACACTACTTAGATCCAGTATATCTTTTTTAACCCAAACGCCCCAGACTCCAGATTTAGAAATTAGGATTTAACTCCTGAATTAGGCAGATTTTCAGAGTTTTATGTCTTTTTTTTTTCCAGTTAGCCAGCATTTGTCAAATGCCAAATGGAAATGAAACTTCCTACTGGAAAGAATAAGGGGAGCAGACAAGTATATACCTGGTTATATACAGAGTACATAGAAAGAGAATACAGAGTAGTTTGGTGGTATGGAAGATAGGGCGCTAGCATTTGAAGCAATCAGGGAAGGATTCCTCTAGTCTAGAAGGTGATGCAGGCGCTGCATCTTGAAGGAAGAGGGGGTCTCTGAAGCAGAAGTGAGGAGGAGAGACATTCGGGCTTGGGGTATGACCAGCAACAGGGAGAAGGCCAGTTTCCCCAGTTGCATGGTGAGGAAGGAGGAGAAATGTCCAGTGATGATGGAAAGATAAGATTAAGTCCTTCTTATGAAGGGCTTAAAAAACGAAATGGAAAAGTTTAAATTTTATCCTACAGGCAATAGACTTGGAACAATCTAGGCAAGAGGTGATGTGGGATTGAACTAGGTGGTAGCTGTGTGAATAGGGAGAAGAGTAATGTATGTCATGGTTGAAATGGCAAGATTTGGCAGCTCATATGGCAGTAAGGAAAAGAAGAGTTGAGGATAATGTTGAGATAATGAATCTAGGAGACTGGAAGTGGTGCCTCTGAGAAGAACAGAAATTTGGAAGTAAGGAGAGTTTTTTTGGGGGGGGGAAGGGCTGCTGGTGCTGGTGATGCTGCAGGTTGGGAAATGTGCTCTGTTCTAGATGGGACTGTTGGTTCTGAAATTTTTCCATGACATCCAATTTGAAATGGCCAGTGGGTGACTGGTAGTGTAAGACTAAGTGTGTGCTAGAGAGAATACTTAAAGAAATACCTGTAATTGGGGCCCTTCATATGGATGAGGAGCATTCAGTCAGGTGGAAGAATAAGCAATAGAGTCACCAAAACTAAGAGAAGAGAGATCTTGGAAGAGAGGATGTTCATCAGGGTCAGATGCAATGATAGGTTAGGTGAGAAGGATGAGGACTGAGAAGAGACTCATATTTTGCAATTAGGAGGTTTTCAATTTTGGAGAAAGCAATTTCAGTTGAGTGAATGAAGTCAAAAGGCTTATAGCAAAAGGTTGAAAAGTGTCTTCCCTATTTCTGCATCCTCAAATGTTTTGAGTGCCCAAGGTGTCCTAGTATTGTCTTGACCTGATCCAATGTTATATTTACATGTAACAACTATTGGTTACTAGCAGTTTCTCTTGGAATTCAGAAGATGCTTTCCTATTATTTATAGAAGTGCTGTAATTCACAAACAAACATTTTAAAAGTATACACCCTTAGTGCCAAGCATGGGTTATACTATTTAAGATGAATAAGACATAATCCTTGCCCTTAAGGAGCATACAACCTGGTTGTTGAGGTAATGTGTTATTTTTGCTACTGTTTTTTGTGAATATTTAGGATGTTGTGCTGAAGTAAATGACCTTTGAAGGCCATTCTAGGTCCAACTTTCTATGAGTCTAAGTAAATGTGTTCTTTTGTACTTTTGGCTTGTTCCCTGGTGGCAGCAACACAGAAATAATAAAATATTATGGCTATTCTGGAAAACTTGTTTTGGAAAACTTTCACCAACTGAGACCAGGATAGTCCCATTTGGTAGGTCTAGTTCAGCATAGTGCAGGGGTGGAGAACCTGTTGCCTCGAGGCAACATGTGACTTTCTAGGTACTTGGGTGCTGCTTTTTGACTGAGTCCAAGTTTTACAGAATCCTTTTATTAAGGGTATTTGTTCTGTGAAGTTTGGATTCAGTCAAAGGGCTACACTTGACTTAAAAGGTCACGTGTGACTTTGAGGCCACAGGTTCCCCACCCTTAGCCTAGTGTCTCTTTGTCTAATCCTTTCCCTTTTAGTAGGGAAGCCTCACACTTTTTGTAGTGGATAGAGCACTAGAATTGGAATCCGGAAGACTTAGGTTCAAATCCTGCCTCGGACACTTAGTAACTATAAGACGTTAGGCAAGTACTTACTCAATCTTAGCCTCAATTCCAGGGTTATTGTGAAAATAAAATGAAATATTTATAAAATGGGCTGCAAACTTTAAGGCACTATGTACATGATAGTTGTTATGGGACTATTATTGCTTAAAATCAGGACTGAACCTAGATACTCTCTGATTGTAATACAGTATTCTTTACATTAAATGATTGTCAGTGATTTTCCTAAAGTGTAGATCAGACCCTACTCCATATTAACTCTAGTGTCTCTATTCCCTCTAGGATCAAATATAAACTTCCTTGTTTAGAATTTTAAAACTTTCACAACTCAACAAGAGACTACCTACCTTTTTATACATTAATCTCTTTCTTCTACTCTTGGTGCTACCCAAATTTGCCTTCTTGATGTTCCTCAGAGACAACACTCCATCTTTTTGGCTTTGTACACTTTGTCATTCTTGCCTCTACCTCTTAGTTCAGCTTAGGTGCCACCTTCTACAGTGAAACTTTTCTTGATTCCTCCAATTGCTAGTGATTTCTCCCTTTAAAAATTTGAAAAGCACTGTTGTGTAGTAGGTAGAAAACTGACCTTGAAATCAGGCAAAACTGGGTTTAAATCTGACTTCTGATACTATTTTCTTAATTTCTCAGTGATTTAGGCATTTCTTCTAAGAAGCTGCAGAAAAGGAACCAGCTTGCATTGGTAGAGGAAGTTTCCTTACTTGGGAGTTGTCAGTACCTATGAAATTGCAAGTCTGGGACCTGGCCCTATCCCTATCCCTTTAAAATGTGTACATACTATCTTCCCAGATAGAATGTAAACTCTTTTCAGAGTAGGGTCTGTTTTATTTGTGTCTTTGTATACTTACTGCCTAGCAGATAGTAGGCACATAATAAATTGAAAGCTGGCTTAGCGCATAACAGTATTTTTCTCATTGTGTGGAATAAGTGGCTGTCTGGAAGTATAAAATTAAGGCATTTGATCCCAGTGTGGCTAGAGGTCATGGAACTGAACTGAATTGGCTTTTTCTTTCTCCATTTGGCTGTATTCTATGGCCATAGGCTACAGTCAGAGGGCCATCCATCTACCATGTACCTTTGATGACAAGGGCAGGCTCATGAGAGTGTACAAATTGAACATAAAAAATTTACCACCAACACAAGGGGAAAAAAAACACAAATTCTAAAAATGATGACTTATTAGATTCTTCATTATGAAAGAAAATGAGTTTTTCCCCACTTTTTTTTTCAATTAATGAAGTTCCAGTTTTTCACCCTCCTATCTCCCCACCCCTTCATTGAAAAATAGGGAAAAAAAACTTAAAACAATTACGTACAGTCACACAAAAGAAATTCCCGATTTGGCCACATCAGTCAGTGTACAAGCATTTATGAAGTGCCTGCTGTTTGCTATGCATTGTGCTAAGTACTGGAAATACAAAGAAAGGCAGAAACACAATCCTTTCAAGGAATTCGATATCTAATGGCAGAGACTAGCAAACAACTGTGTATAAACAAGATATTGACAAGATAAATTGGACATCATAAATTGGACAGAGAGAAGGCATTAGGGGAACTTTAAGGGGAACTGATAAAGGTTTTTTTGTAAGGGATGAAATTTAGCTGGAAACTAAACAAAGGAAGCCTGGGAAACTAAGAGATGAGATAAGGAGGAAGTACATTCCATGTATGAGGGGCAGTTAGTAAAGATGCCCAGAGTTAAGAGTGTCTTAACAGCAAGTAGGGCAGTGTCACAGTAAGGAGGAGGGATGATTAGAAAGACTGGGAACGGGATGCTATTATAACTGACTTCAAAAGCCATTTGATCATGCAGGTGGTAGGCAGTCACTGGAGTTTACTGAGTGGGAGTAGGGGAGTAGGGAGAAAGGAAGTAGTGACACGGTCAGATCTATACTTCAGGAAGATCAGTTTGATGGCTAAGTGAAGGATGTACTAGAGAAACGAGATAGGGAGACTAACTAGCAGGCTATTTCAGTAGTCCATGGCTGAGAGGATGAGGACCTGCACTAGGGTGATGTCCATGTCAAAAGAAAGAAAGGGCATATTGGAGAAATACTGGCAAGGTGAAATCAACAGTACTTGGCATCTAATTACATATGAGGTGTGAGAAAAAATGAGAATTGAGAATGGCACCTGGGTTGCTAGCCTAGCTTAATGGGAGGATGGTTTGAAAGAAAGCCTTAAGGGAAAAAATAACAAGTTCATATTTTCTTTCTTGAGTTAAAGATGTCTGTAGACATAGTTCAGCATGTCCAATACGCAGGTGGAAAGAGTCTAGAAGTCAGGTGAGAGGATAGGATTGGACAGATAGATCCAAGAATCATCTGGTTGTTTTTGTTGTTGTTGAATCATTTCAGTTGTGTCTGACTCTTTTTCACCCCTTTTGGGGGTTTTTGGCAGAGGTACTGGAGTGGCTTGCCATTTCCTTCTCCAGCTCATTTTACAGATGAGAACTGAGGCAGACAGGGTTAAATAACTTGCTTAGGGCCACACAGCTAGTAAATGTCTGATTTGAGCTCAGGTCCTTCTGACTGGTGGTGGTGCTCTGTCCACTCTGACACCTAGCCACACCCCGGAATCATCAGTGTAGAGATAATTCAAACCAAGGGAGCTTCATGGGATAACCAAGATAACCAAGAAAAGCAGTATAGGGGAAGAAGAGAAGGGAGACTAGGGCAAAGCCGTGAGGGATATCTAGTGGACCTGATCTGGATAAAAAAATCCGTCAAGGGAGACTAAGAAGGAGCAGTCAGACAAATTGGTGGAGAACTAAGGAAAGAATAGTCACAAAAACTTAGAGAAGAGTATTGATGAGAAGAGGGTAATGGATAGTTTCAGAGACTGAAGAGAGATCAAGAAGGATGAAGATTGAGAAAAGACCATTATGTTTGGCAGTTAGATTATTTTACAAGTGATTAAAGAGAAGTGAGGGAGTGGAGTTGATAGGGCAGTCTGCTGAAGAAGACAGCATGGAACATGATCTGTTGTGCATGTAAAGGGGTTTACCTTGACAAGGAGAAAGGTAACTTCTTCCTGTGTGATGAGAGATGAGGGAAGACAGAGTGGCTAAAAGCATCTGATTGGAGATGAGAGGGAACTCTCAGTGAATGGTTCGATTTTTTTTCAATGAAATATGAGGCCAAGGTTTCTGCTGAGAGGGTGAGGAGAGAAGGAATAATGGGAGATTTGAGGAGGGATGCAAAGGTTTGGGAAAGCCTCTGTGGTTAGTGAGTTAGTTATTTGATTAGAGAGGTATAAAAAGATTGCTTTCCCCAGTTAGGGTCTACTTGACTTTAGGTAACATAAAGTTGTAGTGGAGGAAGTCAGTACATCTTCTACATTCATTCAGCAGAATGTGTGTCTGGACACAGGCAAAAAATATAACACAATAGGATGGTAATGTATTTCTGAGACCTTTATTGCTTCCAAATCACACTAGGTAAATACTGAACTTTAAAGGTTAGTCCATTGATATTCAATATTATTACAGTCAGAGTGGGAATGTGTTACTATTATTAGATTTTTATTTTCAGAAAACTTATTAATTAAAACTTAAATGTGAAATGAAGTGATAAAACCTGTTTAAGATACAAATCTACAGCTGCTTGGTATTGTTTAAATTAATTGTCTTTTGTATATGTGTCTGGTTTTTGTGTTTTTTTTTTAGAATGCTCAAGTCAGAGGATTTTATGATTTTTATCTACCTAGAGATGAAATATGGATCTACAACATGGAGACTGGAAGATGGTAACTTCAAATATTATTTATAGATGGGGTCAGGGGTGAAAATTCATGTAAGCTTTTAAAGGGAAAAGCAACTGTATAGAAGTTCCACTAATTTCCTCTAAATAAATGTTTCAATGAGTTATGCTAAATTAATATGCTTTAGAAAATCATGGGGTGTGTGTGTGTGTGTGTGGGTGTGTGTGTGTGTGTGTGTGTGTGTGAGAGAGAGAGAGAGAGAGGAGAGAGAAGAGAGAGAGAGAGAGAGAGAAAAAATCTTAAGAAGTGACTCTAGGCCAAGAGTTTTAAATTTTGTTTCATGGACCCCTTTGGTAGTCTAATGAAGCTTAGGACTTCTTAGGATAATGTTTTTTAAAGGCGTAAAACAGAATACATGTGATTATAAAGAAAACTAATAGTATTGAAATACAATTGCTAAAATATTTTCCTTTAAAGTTCATGAATCCTCAGTTAAGAACTTTTGCTCTAGACTTTGGTTGCTCCTGTTTATTTTTGAAGAGTTTTCTTGAGGGTTCCATGACTACAGATAAACTTCGGTATATAAAACAAGAGGTAGAGACATTTCACATTTACTGATGGGGATGAAAAATGTTTCTCAAAATGATGTCTAGATTGTATAATCTCCTACAAACAATAAAAAGTGGGGTTACCTTGAATGAAAATAGTATAGTTTCTGTAATCTACTTTGTAGGAAAATAGAAGTTGAATGGCATTTTATTGAGCTTAGTGGACTTTTAGTTTTTTCTTATAATTTAAAAACTCCATTACATAAATTTTCAAATAAACTGTTACAAAAATGGCATTATAAAGAGGTATTGTTATAGTACTAAAGCAGTGCACTTTAGTTATAATTACAGTAAAAATTGATTTTGACAAATTGTGCATGTTTCTCAAAATTGTTGTTTGGTTGTTTTCAGTAGTGTCTGGCCTTCTTGACTCCCTTCAGGGTTATCTTGGCAAAAATACTGGAGTAGTTTGCCATTTTCTTCTCCAGCTCATTTTACAGATGAGGAAACTGAGGCATATTGGGTTAAATCACTTGCCCAGGGTCACATAACTAGTGTCTGAGACCAGATTTGAACTCAGATCTTCCTGACTTCAGTCCTGGCACTCTGTCACCTAGCTGCCCAAAATTTCTTTCTGTTTCTGTTCTATTTCCCAAAATAGCATATTGGTAATATTTTGGAGTCTATAAATTTGCTTTGTGGGTAGCTCTGTAGCTCAGGATTTACAACATGGTATTCACATGAAAACCTCTAGCAAGGGTTGTTGGAGTGAGGGAGGGAGTCCCGAGCCATGGCATTCTGATCTGGGATGGTTAATTAATTAATTTTTTCCTTTTATTGGTCTGAAATCTGTCAGCAACTTTTGCTGCCATATTAAAGAGGAATTAGATTTGTTTTTCTTGGCTTTAGAGAATAGAATTAGGAACAGTGGTTGGAAGGTACAAAGAGGCACATATAATCTGAACTTGATCTAAAGAAATACTTCCTAACTCTTATCCAAAGTTTAAGTGGGCTGCTTTGGGAAGAACTTGGTTCCCTCTCACTAGAAATTCCCTTATTCAAGGGAATATTTTTTCATATTCTTTTTCATTTTTATTATGTAGGATCTTAGGAATAGTGGATAGTATATTGGACTTGAAGTCAGGAAGAACTGAGTTTGAATTCTGCCTCAGACACTTAGCTATGTGACCCTGACCAAGTTACATCACATTGCTGTTCCTCAGTATTGTAATCTCTAAGATTTAGAGGTTTAAAATCAGTAGCTCAATTTTAACTCAGTCTGAACTTCCAGCTCTAAATCTATGATCCTGTGATCTTTCCTTGGGAAGTTGGGGGCAGGGAGGGGTGAGGTTGAAGGTATCTGATAGATTGTATACAGATAGCTGATTCAGTGGTAACTCCCATATCAATAAGAAACCTTTTCCTAATTTTTAATATATAATCTGTTTCTTTTTTTATGTGTATTATTTGGTGCCATTATGTCCCATACATGCTCATTCTTTTTCTTGAAGAAAATATTCGTAATCTAAAGGCTTTTGTGGAGAGAAGTCTCTCCTTCTTTCTGAACACTACTTTCCCCATATATGTCTTGCCATCCTTACCTTTTTCTACCTTAGAAGAAAGTCACAGAGCATCAGAGTGTGTTGAATTACTTTGAAGGAGGATCTTACTGAATTCTTTTAAAAATTTCTTATCTTTTCATCTTCAGCACCAATGGTATTGCATAAACTTTCTTTGGCTTTTCAAAGACTACTTGGGTTATCTTTCTTTTTAGCTACAGCTTCCTTCTTCTGGTTTCTTTTATCACAAGAATGACAAGTTTAAATAGATTGAGCTCCTCTAGAAGTCACTAGACTCAGTCATTTGAACACGGATCTCACATTTAGAATACAAATAGTCAAATTCACCGTGTGATTCTTAACTCCTTCTGTCTTCATTCCCACCACTCTCCCAGTCAGTTAGTAAACATTTGTTAAGTATCTACTATGTTCCAGGGACAGCTAGATGTCTTGGCGGATAGAACACTGGGCCTGGAGTCAAGACTTGAGTTCAAATTCAGCCTCAAACACTTAGTAGCTGTGTAACCCTGGGCAAGTTGCTTAACTTCTGTTTGCCTAAATCCACTGGAGGAGGAAATAGCAAACCACTCCAGTATCTTTGCCAAGAAAACTCAATGACCACTATTAGCATGCTGTAGTCCATGGGATCATCAAGAGTTGAACAAGACTGAAAGACTGAATTGTAGCAGTGTTCCAGGGATTGTGCTAAGCTCATGGTAAATAAAAGAAAAGTAAAAGGCAGTCCCTGCTCTCAAGGAGCTCAAAATCTGTAGGGGATACAACATACAAATAACATTGTACAGACAAGCTATATACTGGATAAATTGGAACTAATCATCAGAGGGAAGGCACTAGAATTAAGAGGGCTCAGGAAAGGCTTCCTGTAGAAGATGGGATTTTAACTGGAATTTGAAGGAAACCACAGAAGTCAAGAAGTAGAGATGAGGGGAATTTTGGGAATAGGGGGAATAGGGAGAACAGTTAGGGCAAATGCCTAGAGTCTGGAGATAGAGTGTCTTGTTTGAGGAACAGCAGGAAGGCCATTGTCACTGGATTGAAGAAAATATGACTGGTAATAAAATGTAAGAAGACTGGAAGGATGGGGTGCAAATTATTAAAGATTTTGAATATCAGAAGATTTTTCTATTTGATCCTGGAGGTGACAGGGAGCTATTGGAGTTTACCAAGCAGGGGAGTAATGTGGTCAGATCTGCACTTTGAGATGATCACTTTAACAATTGAGGGAAGACTGGACTGAAGTGTTAAAAGATTTATGTCAGGCAGACATAAATATAGACATAGACATCAGACTATTGCAATATTCCAGGTGCCTACAGATGGTGGCAATGTCAGAGCAGATTATAGAGGATGAGGATGGGAGTGGGGGTGGGGGACATTTTCTAGAGATGTTAACAAAGGTAAAATTAATAGACCTTGGCAATAGATTGGATATAGGGGATGAGTGAGGGTTAAGAGTTGCATTTGAATCCTGTTTGTGGGTCTGGGTAACTGGGAGGATGGTGGAGCCTTGAATAGGGAAGTTTGAAAGGGTAGAGGATTTAGGGGGAAAGATAATGAGTTCTGCTTTGGATAAGTTGAGTTCAAGAAGCCACCTTCACTGTAGAAATAGAAGAGGACACACAGAAATGAGGACCATTTTGTGTTTTCCCTTGGCCAAAACAGTGGTTCATGGAGTGTACTGATGATACGTCTCTCATACTTAGCCAGACTGATTCTTGGGAAATAGTCTCAGTCTGTTTCCTAGGGTCATTATAAATCCTTAGAAGCTGCCAGAGTTTATGCTCCACTTTCAGGAACCTAGAGTCACCTCAGTACCATGAGGAGGGATCAGAGTAGGATCACTCACTCTTTTATTTTAAAAATTAATTCCTTAATGGGAATCATAAAACAGAGGTGACATCAGTACAGGTGACATCAGTACAGTACACATTTTATATGGAAATTTATATAGATAAATTAATTGCTGCCACAAGGAGATCAAAAAAACCTCATTCTACCAAGAAATATGATGGATGATTATGAGCAGAATCATGTTACAAATCAGAAAAAAGTAGTTTAAAGAAAACTTGACAGTGACTTCCAGCCAACATTGGATACCTGAACAGAAGCAGATGGGCCAGCTCCACTTACTATAAAAATTATGCTAGACCAAATGATAACTAAGAAATCGAGTGAGAAACTACATGAAATAACTTGATCTACTGAAGAACTGCATAGAGTCAGAAAATGGGAAAGAGAACCAACCACAGAGTATAGCCAAAACAAGCCTCTTGGCACTACCAGAAATGGGCCAGAGATGTTTATGTGGAGGCTTCAAGAGGGGAGGGTACTTTTTGAGAAAGTCCTAGGGTAGTAAGAAGGGACAAAAAGTTATTGGGAGCAGAAATTTTCAGACTGGGACAACTTGGTCTCAAGGCCTCAAAACAGGCCTGCACAGCCTATGGCCCACAGGCTGCTTACAACCTGCAGGCTCACCCAAACTATTTGGGCCACCTGAAATCCTTTTGTGGGCTGCAGTTTGTTCAGGCGTGCCTCAAAGGGTCCCTAGCATTATTTTCTGAAATACCAGAGATGCTTAAATGAAATACCCTGAAGATTCAGCACTCTGAATATCAAAGAAATATGAGAGCCAGGTGATCCAGATTGGGAAGTAGGGGGAGGCTGAGCACCTCACCTAAGAACACAGTTGAAGGTATAACCTGGCACTGGCACAAAGCCCCAGTTTAGGAATTGAGACTAGAGAGATGAGCAAACTAAAGAAGAGATGACAGACCATTATAAAGAATTAAAATATATATTGAAATACCCAAAATCCACTCAAAGAGAGCATGTCCATAATAACCGTAAACAGAGACTCAAAGGGAAATATAGATTTTCCATAAGGATTATATAAGTCATGGAAGAAATTAAATAAAAGATAAAAAATTAAATACAAACTCTTGAGGAAAGAATTGTGAGAATGAAGCAGAAATAGAGCAAAAGTGATAAATCTTACCCAAATAACAGATTCACTGAAAATTAGATCAGATAGAAATCATGTTTCCAGGATAGAACAAGAAATATTAGAACAAAACCAAAAGATTGAAAAGATTTTCAGAAGACAGTGCTATCTGCTGTCAAAAACTGACTTGAAAAATGAGACAAGAAAAATGAGACAAAAAAAGATTAGGAATCATTGGATTGCTTGAAAAAGCATCATTTGGAAGAAAAAAAAGCCTTGACATATTTCATAAATCAAATTCAGGAACTCTTAAAACTTCCCAAATATATTAGGGCAAAATGAAAATAGAATTCACACAACCATCTCCCTAAAAAAAAACCCAAAAGGTAAAGTCCCATGAATGTCATAGCTAAAATCTGGAGTGCCTATGTCAAAGAAAATATGCCGTGGGCATCTAGAAAGAAGCAGTTCAAGTACCAAGGAACCAGTCTGTATCACATAAGACCTAATATTTTCTACTATTACTGAGGAATCTTGGAATACAGTATTCGGAAGGGTGAAAACTATATGTAAGCTTATAGCCAAGAATAAGTAACTGCAAAACTGAACATATTCTACAGGAGGAAGAAACCTGGACATTTAATGGAACCTTCAATTATTCCTAATGAAAAGACCTCAACTCTGAGGAAAAAGAAATGCAAACATGAGTCAAGATTCTTAGGTAAATTTATTTGAACAGTTGGAAGGGGCAGTGTGATGATAAAGGGCTTAAAAAAAGTTTTCAAAGGGTTTTGAAGGAGTTGAGAAAAAGGTTTGTGAGCTAATTATTAATTTTAAAAGAAGAAGGAAAAGGAAGAGAAACAGGGAACAGTGTTGGGGAGATGGAGGTGGGTATTAAAAGGGAGAGGATTATTCCAAGCAAAACACTCTTCCTGATGTTGAAGGGAAATTAAAGGAAAATGGAAAGATAGTGCCTTATCAGTTGTGGAATCACCGAACAAATTGTGGTACATGAATTCATCGTGGACCACAAGATGATTTGAGATGAAAGATGATTTCAGAGAATCATTAACTGAGGCATAGTGAAAGGAAGGGGAGCCAGAAAAATTTTTACAGTAATAACTCTGTAAATGAAATATTTGAAAAACTTAAGATCTCTGATCAAAGCAGTGGCCAGCCACAACTCCACAGAATCTATAATGAAATATGTTGAAGGTCTCCTGACAGAAATGAAAAATTCAGAATGCAGAAGGAAACATTTTTGGACATGGCCTCTATGTGCATTTGCTTTTGCTTGATTATGCTTCTTTGTTTACAAGGTTTGTTTTTTCCCTTTTTTTTTTTTTTTTTTTTTTGCTTTTTGGAGGGCAGTTGAGGTTAAGTGACTTGCCCAAGGTCGCACGGCTAGTTTTTGTGTTTGTGTTAAGTGTCTGAGGCCGCATTTGAACTCAGGTGCTCCTGACTCCTGCTCTATTCACTACACCACTTAGCCGCCCCCCGTTTTTTCCCTTTTTAATGGGGGAGGGAGGTGTTATGGAAAGGGAGAAGAGGTGATAATGATATAGATAGAATAGATAGAGCTAGCATTTATATTGTGACTGCTGTGTGCCAGGCACTGTGCTAAGCATTTTGCAAATATTCATTTGTTCCTCACAACAACCCTAGGAAGTAGATGCTATTATTATCATCTCCATTTTAGAGTTGAGGAAGCTGAAATAGTGGTTAAGAGACTTGCCTAATGTGACCCAGCTAGTGATGGCAAAATAAAATAAGAGAACCACTGAAATATTTTATTCTGATATTAATAAATACAAAATAAAACAAAAATAGTCAAGTCAACGAGTGTTTATTAAATACTTACTATGTGCCAGGCACTGTGCTAAGCATTGGGTATTCAAAGAATAGCACAAAATAGCCCCTGCTTGCAAAGAGTTTACAATCTAATTAATAGAGGAGACCGTTATGTGCACACAAAAATAGGACAGGATAAATTACACATAATCTTAGAGGGATGGCAATAGCAGTAAGAGGGATTAGGAAAAATTTTCTTGCAGAAGATGGGCTTTTCACTGGGACCTGAAGGAAATCAGGGAAACCAGGAGGAGGTGAAGGGGAGCATCCCAGGCATGAGGGACAGCCTATGAAAATGCCTATGGTAAAGCAATGAAGTATCCTGTGCAAGGAACAAGGAGACCAGTGTCACTAGATCACAGAGTACATTAACAAATGAAAAATGATTTTTTAAAAAAATTTATTAAGCTCTTGCTATGTGCTAAGTGTAAAGATACAAATAGAAAAGAGGGAGAGTAGATCAGAAAACTTTTGGCTGTCCAAATTTCCTCCACAAAAAAAGATAGAACATCACCTCAGAGCAGCAGAATTAAACACTCGGTAAAGCAGTTGTACTCTTAAGACAACCTGGGAAGATCCCAGCAAAGACTCACTGCAGGGGCAGAGGTTTGGCCTGAGTGAAGTCCAAACACCTTCAGACTGACTCTGAAGAATGAACAGACAACAAACTGGGTTGAGAGGCAACCTCAGCCTTAGAAACTTTCTTCTCACAGATAGTATGGAGGTCTGCAGGCTCAGTAGGAGAAGACTGAAGACCCTTGCATCATTGAGGGGTGCCAAACATAACTATGCTAACCAGACCCATCCAAGCTGTGGGTATGGGGAGAAGGAGCTAGCACACATCCTGGTGAGTGCAGTAGTGAGGGGCAGGGACCCTGTTGACTCTGGTACTTGCAGCAGAGCAGAATCCCTGGTTCCAGGTCAGAGAAGACAGCTGTAGTTTGGAGCCACTAAAGAGACTGTAGGGAGCAAGATCATTTGGGGGACATTGTGGCTGGCGACCCTAGCTGTGACTTAGGAATGGAAAAGAGAACCCAAGGTTGAGCCCCAAGACAGACCTCAGAAAATAACAGTAAGAAGGATCTGAGATTTGGGGGCCATCATTCCCCATACCTGGGGACTACAATTTGTTTACACTAGTAGCTGCTAAAAACAAAATAAAACAAAAAATAAATAAAAATGAGTAAGCAAAAGAGAAGGAACCCAATCATAGATGGTTATTCTGGGGATAGTGAAGATTGGAGCTCATTTTCAGAGGGAGATAATAGAGCTAAAAAAGTTATTCCTTTTTCAGTGAGAAACATCAAATTGTCCTAAGCACAAAAAGAGTTCTTGGAAGAACTTAAAAAGGGGTTTAAAAATCAAATAAGAGAGATTGAGGAAAAATTAGAAAAAAAAATTCAAGAATCAAGAAAATTATGAAAAGTCAATCAACTTGAAATAGAGAAACAAAAAATTAAGGAAGAAAATAACTCCTTGAAAACTAGAATTGGGCAAGGGGAAGCTAATGACATTTTAAGACACCAAGAAGTCATAAAACAAAATCAAAAGCATGAAAAAATTCTTAGAAGAGTGTCAGAAATATTATTCAGTATTGTTTTAGACCATTTAAAATACATAGTATTTTATGTACAGTATACCTGAGCATACACTGGCCAAAACAGACACACGAACTTTATGAACATAAACATAAAACACTTTTTATACAAGCACTCAGATCCAAATAATAAAGGAATATTTATTCTTCATGGGTAGGCAAAGCCAATAAAATTTTTAATTTTAAAATGACAGTTTTATAATTTATTAAAAGCCCTCTCAATTAAATGATTAAAACATTATTTCCTGAGTTAGAAAAAATAATAAAGCTCTTTTGGAAGAACAAAATGTCAGGAACTTCAAAGAAACTCAGGGAAAAAGATGTACAGGAAGTAGACTCAACAGTATCAGACCTTAAAATGTAAGGTGAGAGCATTGAAGGATGTAAGAAGGATACTTTGTTCAGTTATTCCCCAATTGAGAGACACTTCGTTAATTTAATTTCTTTGCCACTGCAAAAAAAAAAAAGACGCTATAAATATTTTTGTATGGATAGTCCTTTTTCTTTGCTTTTTTTTTTAAAAGTATAAACCTAGAAATGTTATCTCTGTATCAAAGGATTTTATCCTATTTCCAATTTTCTTTCCAGAATGACTGGACCAGTTAACAGCTTCACAAATAATATATTAAGGTGTCTGTTTTCCTACAGCCTTTCTAGTATTTGTCATCCTTGCCAGTATTATAGCTGTGAAATAGAATTTTGAAGTTGTATTACTTTGCAATTCTCTATTATTTATTTGGAGCATTTTAAAAATATGGCTACAGATAGCTGGAATTTCCTTCCTTTAAAACTGCCCGTTGATATACTTTAACCATTTTTCTATAGGGAAATAGCTCTTGCTCTTATAAATTTGAACTATTTCCTTATGTAACTTGAAAATGAGAAATCAAAGAAATTTCCACAGATTTTTTTTTTTAGTTAACTTCAGTTTCCCTTCTAATTTCAACTGCACTGGATTTATCATGTAAAGTTTATAATTTTATGTAATCAGAATTTTAAAAAATATTCTGTAATCCTCTTGATCCTGTAATAGTAATGATCCTCTTCTACTCATAGATTTAAAAGGTATTTTCTTTTTTGCTCCTCTGTCAGTATATATATATATAGTCATATGATATATGTATATATATGATATGATATGATATGATATGATCTTTATCTGCTTGAGCTTATTTTGGTACATGGTATGAAGTGTTGGTCTCAACCTAATTTCTTAAGAGAATGCTTTTCAGTTTTTCTAGTTTTGGGGATTTTTTTCATCAAATAATGAGTCTTTACACCAAACTGCAGTCGTACAGTGTCAAATGGTATCTTTTCATTTGTGCCTATATATTGTATATCTAATCTATTCCATTAATTAATTGTTTTGTATTTTAGCCATCACCAAAGAGTTTTGATGATTAACACTTTGTATTATAGTTTGACATCTCATACTACTAGGTCCCCATTATTTCCCTTGAGATTCTAAACCTTTTGTTCCTCCAGATGAATTGTTACCTTTTTTTCCCTATCTGTATGTAGTAACCCTTGAATAGTTTGGTATGCTACTGAATAAGTCAATTAATTTAGGTAGTATTGTCATTTATATTATATTGACTTGACCAACTTAATCTATGAACAATTTCTTCACTTACTTAAATCTCCCAAATATTGCATGTGTTCTGTTGTTATATTCAGTCTGTCAATATTTATTAAGCATCTACTATGGGCCAGGCACTATGATAAAGCACTGGAGGTACCAAAATAGTCAAAAGACAGTCCTGACCTCAAGGAGGTCACATTCAAATAAAGGAGATAACAAGCAAACAAATATATACAAATAAGTTTATATATAAGATAAGTAGGAAAACAATTAAAAGAGTCCTAGGACTGAGTAGTTTTGAAAGGCTTCCTCCAGAAGATGGGATTTTAGTTGGGACTTGGAAGAAAGTCAGGGAAGCCAGAGATGATGGCATGAGGAGGAAGAACATTCCAGGCGTAAGGGAGAGCCAGAGAAAATACCCAGAACTAAGTAAGACGTGGAATATCTTGTTTGTGGAACAGTGAGAAGGCCAGTATCACTAGATTGAAGGGTAGGTGGTAGGGAAGTAATGTATAAGAAGCTTGGAAGGGTGGGGGGATGACTTTAGATGTCAAACAGAAGATTCTGTATTTGATCCTGGAGGCAATAGGAAACCACTGGAATTTATTGAGTAGGAGAGTAACATGGTTGGACCTTCTTGCTTTAGAAAAATCACTTTGTTGGCTAAATGGATGGGGTGGGGAGAGACTTGAGGCAGGCAGAACCACCAGCAGGCTATTATAGTAATCAAAGAGTGAATTAATGAAGGCCCAGACCAAATTGGTAACATTCTCAGAGAAGAAAGGACATATTTGAGAGATGTTACATAAGTGAAATGGACAGGCCTTAGCAAGAGATTAGATATGGAAAGTGAGAGAGAGTGCAGAATTCAGGATGATACCTAGGTTGTGAGCCTGGGACATTGGGAAAATGGCATTGCCTTTGACAGTAACAGGGAAATTTGGAAAGGGGAAGGGTTTGGGGAAAAGATAGTGATTTAGGTTTTGGACAGGTTAAGTTTAAGGTGTCATCTAGCTCAAGATGTGTGAAGGGCAACTAGAGATGCAAGACGGAAGGTCAGCAGATAGGTAAATTTGAGAATCATCAGCATAGAGTTGGTAATTAAACCCATGGGAACTGATGAGATCAGCACATGGAGAGAAGTGGGCCCAGGAGAGATCCCTGTGGTACACCTGCAGTTAGAAAGCAGGATTTGAATGATGGGGAGTCAAGATGGCGGCGTAGAAGCAGCAAAGCACCACAGCTCCCACACAAACACGCTAAAAAAACTCATAAAATGGGACTCTAAACAGATTTTCAAGCTCCAAAACTCTCCAAAAGAGGGGGGAT
>CM053598.1:196802587-196826098 GCA_028646575.1 Pseudocheirus occidentalis
TATCTCATTGGAAAAACCACTGACCTGGAAAATAGATTCAGGAGAGATAATTTAAAAATTATTGGAATACCTGAAAGCCATGAGCAAAAAAAAGAGCCTACACACCATCTTTCAAGAAATTCTCAAAGAAAATTGCCCTCATATTCTAGAACCAGAAGGCAAAATAGAAATGGAAAGAATTCACCAATCACTTCTTGAAAAAGATCCCCAAAAGAAAACTCCTAGGAATATTATATCCAAATTCCAAAGAAAGTAGTGCAAGCAGCCAGGAAGAAATAATTTGAGTATTGTGGAAACACAATCATTATAACACATGATCTGGCAGTTTTTGAAATGGTAAGTCTTAACAGAGTGACCACAGAGTCCAAATAAAAAGTTTTTAGGAGCCTTATTTTACCATCTGGAGCTGTCTCATGTCAATCGAAAGGGAGAGAGCAGCAGCTGGCTCAGGTTTGGAGAATCTTTTATACAGTACAGCTTAGGTTTATGTATCTCACTAAAACAATTTGTTACCAAACAGGTTCAAACAGAAGCTGTTACTACGGCCAGGGGTGGGGTTGCAGCAGAGGGTTGTGAAGGTAAGCAAAGGGACACAGAGCATGACAACTGAGCAAGAAGAAGAAAAATGAAGAAAAAGACAAATTATCCTAGGCCAGTTTCCCAACTCCTATCTCAAGTTCATAAAGTTTTACTTGGCTGGTTTCTTATTTCATAAAGTATCACTTAACTGTTTCCTGGCCATTACACTTCTACATTAAGGGCTCGAAGGACTTGGAATATGATATTCCAGAGGTTAAAGGAGCTAGGATTAAAACCAAGAATCACCTACCCAGAAAAACTGAGTATAACACTAAAGGGGAAAAATATGGATATTCAATTAAATAGACTTTCAAGCACACTTGATGAAAAGAAGAGAGCTGAACAGAAAATTTGACTTTCAAATACAAGAAGCAAGAGAAGCATGAAAAGGTAAACCAGAAAGGAAATCATAAGGAATTTATTAAAGTTGAACTATTTACATTCCTGCATGGAAAAACAATAATTGTAACTCCTGAGACTTTTCTCAGTACAAGGATAGTTGAAGGGAATATATATGTATAGGTGGGTGTATGTGTGTATATCTAAAAAATAAAATTAAGAGAGGAATATATTGGGAGCAGGAGAAAGGGAGAGAAAGAATAGGGTAAATTATCTCCCATAAAAGAGGCAAAGGAAAGCTGTTACAATGGAGGGGAAGAGCAGGAAAGTGAAAGGGAATGAGTCAACCTTACTCTCATTGAATTTGGCTTGTGGAGAGAATAACTAAAGCCAAGCAAAGGCAACTTCCAAGGTTCGGATTACCAGCATAGCAAACCCCATTTATTCAGCAAACATTCGCAGAACAGAGAAAGTCAAAATACAGTATAACTCATTCATTTAGCAAGTAAGTTCTCAATTCAATCCAGGCACTACTCCACCCCTAGACAGTAAATTCATTTAGTCAGTCAAAGTCTCTTCTCAAATGAAGATCAGTTTCCAATCATAAACAAAGTACATTCATTTGGTCAATCACAGAGCACAAAAAGCCCAAAGGTTTCCCACCCCTAGACACAAAGTAATTACAATACCATCCATTAACACCAAGCACTTTCTCAAAAAGGGGCAGGAGAGCACAAAAGGCCATCCACCCTTAAGCTATAACAGGGTTAAGATATAATCCCAGCATTGAAAACCCAAAGAAAGTTCCTTCCTTCATCTTGACCCAAAGAAAATCCTCAGCAATCTCAAGATTTGAGATTGAGGCAATGCTCAACAAAGCTATAGCCAGTGTCCTCATCAAGTCACTCTCTGCCTGTAGAACAGTTCCAGAATCCCTGAAAATATCAGCAAGATGCCTCTTCCAGGATTTCTGTGAAGGTGCCACAAGAAAATCCTCCTTCAGGGCTTCTAAATCAACAGCCAGGTTCCAGGACCTCTGCAACAAGCAGCACTGTCCTTCACCATCAGGTGAATCTGGCAAAACAACATCAAAACAGACAGACAAAATACTGGCATCACAGCCATGCCTCCTCAGTTCTTGGCAGCTCTGTGTGGCAGTTTTCAATAGTCCTGGGCAGCTCCAACGGGCTCTCAGCAGTCTTTCTCTCAAAAACTCAGGGTCCTCGATACTGGATACTGCTCTCCAAAAGTCCTTCTGGCCTTCTCTCAGCTTGGGCCTCTCTCCCAATTTACAGCTACTCCCAGTTCAGCTCTCTCTCTTCACGTCAACAAGTACATCCCACAAGTGGGATTCACAAGCTCTGGGTTTTAACACTCAACCCAAAAACCAAGCCAATACAGGGGCATCTCCAAATTCCATTACTATTATAATAACATACACACTCAACTGGGTATCTTACCTTACAAGAAAGTAGTGAGGAAGGAGATAAGAGGAGGGATAATAGAAGGGAGGCCAGATTGGGGGAGAGGGTAGTTAGAAACAAACACTTTTGAAAAGGGACAGGGTAAAAGGAGAAAATAGAATAAATAGGGGGCAGCATAGGATGAAGGGAAGGGAAATATAGTTAGTCTTTCACAATATAACTACTATGGAAATGGTTTGTGTAACTACACATGCACAGCCTTTATTGAATTGCTTGGCTTCCCAGTGGGGGTGGGTGAGGAGGGAAGAAGGAAGAGAATCTGGAACTCAAAGTTTTGAAAGCAAATGTTAAAAACTGATTTTTACATGCAACCAGAAAATAAGATATATAGGCAATGGGGTACAGAAATCCATCTTGCCCTACAAGAAAGTAAGGGGGAGTATATAAAAGAGAGCAGAGTGGGGGAAGAGGTATTCAATATGCTTGCCATCTTGGGGTGGGGGGGAGGGGAGAGATGGAGAAAAAATTTGTAACTCAAAATCTAGTGGAAATAAATGTTGAAAACTAAAAAATAAGCAAATAAATTTTTTTTTTTTGCTTTTTGGAGGGCAGTTGGGGTTAAGTGACTTGCCCAAGGTCACACGGCTAGCTTTTTTTGTGTGTGTTAAGTGTCTGAGGCCAGATTTGAACTCAGGTACTCCTGACTCCAGGGCCAGTGCTCTATTCACTGCGCCACCTAGCCGCCCCGCAAATAAATTTTTTAAAGCCCAAATCATCTATCAAAAATGAAAATGATGAATTCACAAATAATTAAGTCAAAATTAAAGTAATCGTTAGGAAATATTTGGCCCAATTATATGCCAATAAATCTGGCAATCTAAGTGAAATTAATGAATAGTTATGAAAGCATAAATTGCCCAGGTTAACAGAAGAGGAATAGAATAACCTCAGCTTTGAAAAAGAAATTGAACAAGCCATCAATGAACTCCTTAAGAAAAAATCCCTAGGGCCAGATAGGCTCACTAATAATTCTATGAAACATTTAAAGAATTACAAACTGTTTGGAGAAACAGGCAAAGAAGGAATCCTACCAAATCATATGATTATCTCAATAGACGCAGAAAAAGCCTTTAATAAAATATGGCACTTATTCCTATTAGGAACACTAGAGAGCATAATAATAAAGGTAGCTTTCTTTAAAATAATAAGTAGTATCTATCTGAAATCATTAACAAGCATTATCTGTAATGGGGGTAACCTAGAAGCCTTCCCAGTACAATCAGGGGTGAAGCAAGGATGTCCATTATCACCACTACTATTAAATATTGTAGTAGAAATGCTACTTAGAGCAATAAGAGAAGAAAAAGAAATTGAAGAAATTAGAATAGGCAATGAGGAAACAAAACTATCACTCTTTGGAGATGAAATGCTAGTATACTTAGAGAATCAACTGAAAAACTACATGAAATTATGAACAACTTTAACAAAGTTGCAGGATATAAAATGAACCTGCATAAATAATCAGCATTTCTATATATTACTAACAAAGTCCAATGACAAAAGATAGAGAAATTTCATTTAAAATAACTGTAGACAATATAAAATATTTTGGATTCTACCTGCCAAGAAAAAACCCAGGAATTATATGAACAAAACACTTCACACAAATATAGTCAGATCTAAACAACTAGAAAAATATCAGTTGCTAATGCACAAGCCAAACTAAAATAATAAAAATGACAATTCTATCTAAATTAATTTCCTTATTCAGTGCCACACCAATCAAACTACCAAAAACGTATTTTATAGAGCTAGAAAAAATAGTAACAAAATTCATCTGGAAGAACAAAAGATTCAAAATATCAAGAGAAATAATGAAAATAAATGCAAGGGAAGGAGGCCTAGCAATAGCAGATATAAAACTATATTATAAAGCAGCAAGCAACTCACTCAGGGGAGCAGAGCTAAGGCCTACAGGAAGGGTCCATCTCACCACGCTGGGAGCCAAGCCCAGACTAGCATGAGCCCACAGTTTTAGTCCCAGAGCAGCCCCAACCAGCAGCAGATAGAGAGGACTTCAGAAGAGAACACCAGCATCTGTGGTGGTTTCCAGAAATATCAACCCATACGGGCCAAAGTCAGTGGAATTCTGTTGGAATTGGGGGGGAAGGAGCACAGTCCGGCTTCTATGCCTGGAGCGAGAAACAGCAGAGACACAGCAGGTGTGCAGCCACCTCCACATGCCTGCTTGAGAGTTCCTGGCCTACAGATCACAGGAGACGGCCAAGCAACCATTTGGAGGGATGGTTGCTCTTGCTTTAACCTGCTTGGATCTTGATCATGGTCTTGGGTGGAGGTCCTGATGTGTCTGACCAGTGAGCCGGAGCTGGTGGGGGCTGTAGAGACAGCATGCCTTAATAGCTCTGGCAGCTTTAAAAACCCCAGTGATTTGGGACAAAGCTCTCCACTCTGGAAACAGAGTTTCACTGTGGCAAAGAGCTCAAAAGTCAAGTAATTGAGTGGCAGCATGAGCAAGCAAAGGAAGCAAAGCAAGCACAGACATCCAACTTTAGATTCCTTTTTTGAGGACAAAAAGGATCAAAACATGGAAAGGTAGTTAGACAACAAAATAAGAACTCCTGTAAGAAAAGCTTCCAAGAAAAATATGAATTGGTTACAGACCATGGAGGAGCTCAAGAAGGATTTTGAAAATCAAGAAAGAGAAGTGGAGGAAAAATTGGGAAGAGAAATGAGAATCATTCAAGAAAATCATGAAAAGAGAGTCAATAACCTGACTGAAGAAAATAACACCTTAAAAAATAGACTAACTCAAATGGAAAAAGAAGCCCAAAAAACCAATGAGGAGAAAAATGCCTTAAAAAGCCAAATTTGCCAGATGGGAAAAGAATTTCAAAAGCTCACTGAAGAGAATAATACCTTCAGAATTAGATTGAAACAAATGGAAGCTAATTATTTTATGAGACATCAAGATACTATAAAGTAGATACAAACAAATGAAAAAATAGAAGGCAATGTGAAATATCTCATTAGAAAAACCACTGACCTGGAAAATAGATCCAAGAGACATAATTGTAAAATTATTGGGCTACCTAAAAGCCATGATCAAAAAAAGAACCTATAAATCATCCTTTAAGAAATTCTCAAGGAAAATTGCCCTGATATTTTAGAACCAGAGGTCAAAATAGAAGTTGAAAGAATTCACCAATTGCCTCTTGAAAAAGATCCCAAAAAGAAAATTCCTAGGAATATTATAGCCAGGTTCTGGAGTTCCCAGATCAAGGAGAAAATATTACAAGCAGCCAAGAAGAAACAATTTGAATATTGTGGAAACACAATCAGGATAACACAAGATCTAGCAGCTTCTACATCAAAGGATAAAAGGGCTTGGAATGTGATATTCCAGAAATCAAAGGAATTTGGCTTAAAACAAGAATCACCTACCCAGCAAAACTGAGTATAATGTTTCAGAGGAAAATACGGTCATTCAATGAAATAAAGAACTTTCAAGCATTCTTGATGAAAAAATCAGAGTTGAATAGAAAATCTGACATTCGAATACAATAAGCAAGAGAAGCATGAGAAAGTAAATAGGGAAAAGAAATCATAAGGAACTTATCAAAGTTGAACTACTTACATTACTACATGGAAAAATGATAACTGTAACTTATGAAACTTTTCTCAGTATGAAGATAGTTAAAGAGAATATAAATGTATGTATATGTATATATATATATATGTACATATGTATACGTATATATAGGAGGGTATATGTGCATATGAATATATATGTGAATGTGTGTGTATATGTGTACATAGACAGAGGGCACAGGATCAATTGAATAGGAAGGGATGATATTTAAAAGGTGAATTTGAGAGGTAAGAGAGGAATATAACGAGAGGAGATGGGAAGAGACAGAATGGGGTAAATTATCTCATATAGAAGAGGCAATGGAAAACCGCTACAATGGAGGGGAAGAACAGGAGGGCAAAAAGGAATGGGTCAACCTCACTCTTATTGAATTTGGCTCAGGGAGGGAATGACATACACTCTACACTGGGTATCTTGCCCTTACAGGAGAGAAGGAGGGAAGAGGATGAGAAGGGGGATGAAGGAGAGGAAGGCAGGTTGGGGAAGAGGGTAGTTAGAAGCACACACTTTTTTTTCAGGTAAGCCATATTTTATTCTATCAGATGTCAGGTTTTTTCACCTAGAAAGAACATGTAGTTGAACCTTTTTACGTAACATAAGAGGAAAGAGGATCAGATGTTAAAATGATTTGCCTAAGCTTATGTGGTCAGTTATAGGCAAAGCCAATACTTGAAGCCATGTCTCTTGAATCCAAGGTTCTTTCCACTCTCAATATACTTTTTCCCCTTTTCTGTACTTATAAGTAAACAGAGGCTCAAAGTCATGAGCAGTTGCTGACAGAAAGGAAATCCTGACAAGATAATGATGGTGCCCACTAGGCTATACTGAACAGGCAAAAGGAATTATTAGGCCTTGGGCTGGGTATAGGGATCCAGGGATGAGAAGCAGATTTTGCTTTTTTAGTTATGATGTCTGAGGAACAAAAGCAATATTCATGGTATATGGGGAGGGTGATGGGGATTGTGCCCCAGGGATAATATTTTTCACATATCCCCTTTTTGCCTATAAAATATTTCACCAGATTCCTCATACTCCTGCCTAAACAACCAGGTGTATAATGCCTAAAACAAAGAACCTCAGCTTCCGTCCCTTTATCTAACAGCTGTCTAGATGTGGACATGGAGTCTCTGCAAAGGCTGCCTTTGGTCCATGAAGTAAGTAGAGGAACATTCCTGTTTTGGAATACGAAAACACTTACCACCTATGGAGAATGAATAAGGTACCATTTCTCTGTGGTTTAGTTTCTCATTAAAGTCTTTCCTGTATGATTTCTAGGAACCTGTCCTCTCTTCATTCATTCTTCCCCTTCCCCCACTGAAGCATGGAGCCAGGGGACCTAGGGTGGGGTGGGGGTGGGGCAGAGAAGAGGAGCAAAGCACTTTACTGCCAGAGGACTTTAAATTATTCACTTAAATAAAAATGAGGAGTAGGGGAATAGAGGAAGAAGCACACACTTTTGAAAAGGGACAAGGTGAAAGTAGAAAATAGAGCAAATGGGGGGTGGAATAGGATGGAGGGAAATATAGTAAGTCTTTCACAATATATCCACTATTGAAATGTTTTGCATAATTACACATGTACAACCTATATAGAATTCCTTATCTTCGCAGTAAGAGTAGGTGATGAGGGAAAAAGGAAAATAATCTGGAATTTAAAGTTTTAAAATCAAATGTTTAAAAAATATATTATTATCATATTATTATTATTTTACATGCAACTGGGAAATAAAGATATACAGGCACTGGGATATGGAGATCCACCTACTGGAAAGTTGGAGTGGGGATGGGGGAGGATATAAGAGAAACCAGATTGGGGGAGGGGGTATACAGTGGAATTGTTGTTTTGGGGTGATGGGTAGGGGAAAGACCTACCTAAGTCCTCCTAGGTGAGAAAATTTGTAATTCAGAATCTTGTGGAAATGAATGATGTAAACTAAAAATAAACAAAAAATTTTAATTAAAAAAAGCAGTAATCATCAAAACTACTTGGTACTGGCTGAGTAATAGAGTACTGGATCAGTGAAATAGGAATAGGAATAGGAATAGGAATAGGAACAGGAATAGGAATAGGAATAGGAATAGGAATAGATTAGATGCATGAGACACAGAAGTCAATGACTATAGTATTGTACAGTTTGATATACCGGAAGACTCCAGCTTCTGGGATAAGAACACACTATTTGACAAAAACTGCTGGGAAAACTGGAAAATAGTGTGGTAGAAGCTAGGCATAGACCAATATCTTATACCATATACCAAAATAAAGTCTAAATGAGTATACAATCTAGATATAAAGACTGATACTGTAAGCAATCTGGGAGAGCAAGGAATAGTTTACCTGTCAGATTTATGGAGAAGGGAAGAATTTATGTCTAAACAAGAGATAGAGAGCATTATGAAATGCAAAATGGATAATTTTGATTACATTAAACTGAAAAGTTTTTGTACAAATAAAGCCAATGTAACTGAGATTAGAAGAGAAGTGGAAAATTGAGAAAGAATTTTTGCAATCAGTCTCTCTGATACGGACCTCATTTCTTTCTCTTTTTTTGGAGGAGGGAAGACAGGGCAATTGGGGTTAAGTGACTTGCCCAAGGTCCCACAGCTAGTAAGTGTTTCAATTGTCTGAGGCCAGATTTGAACTCAGGTCCTCCTGATTCCAGGGTCAATGCTCTATTCACTGTATCACCTACCTGCCCCAAAGGCCTCATTTCTAAAATATACAGAGAACTGAGACAAATTTATAAGAATTGATAAGTGGTCAAGGATATGAACAGGCAGTTTTCAGAAGAAGAAATTAAAGATATCTATAAGCATATGAAAAATGCTCTAAAACCACTATTGATTGGAGAAATACAGATCAAAACAACTCTGAGGTAACACATTTCATGGGTCAGATTGGCTAAGATGACAAAACAGGAAAAGGAGAAATGCCGGAGAGGAAGTGGAAAATTTGGAACACTTATGCATTGTTGGTGTAGTTGTGAACTGATCTAACCATTTTGGAGAGCAATTTGGAACTATGCCCAAAAGGCTATAAAAATGTGCATACCCTTGGGGTGGCTAGGTGGTACAGAGCACCAGCCCTAGAGTCAGGAGGACCTGAGTTCAAATCTGGCCTCAGACACTTAACACAAAAAATAGCCATGTGACCTTGGGCAAGTCACTTAACTATAATTTCCCTCCCCTACCCTCTTCAAAAAGCAAAAAACAAAACAAAACAAAACAAAAAACTGTGCATACCCTTTGACACAGTGATATTTTCTAGAGCTCTATCCCAAAGAGATCATACAAGTCGGAGGATGACCCATTTGTGCAAAAATATTTATAGCAATTCTTTTTGTGGTGGCAAAGATTTGGAAATCAAGGGGATGCCCATCAATTGGAGAATGGCTAAAAAAGTTGTGGTATATAAATGTAATAGAATTCTATTGTGCTATAAGAAATTAGGAGCAGACAGACTTCACAATAACCTGGAGAGACATATTATAAACTGATGCTGAGTGCGGAGAGCAGAACCAGGAGAACTTTGTACATAATTACAGACACATAGTATCTGTGATGACTAACTTTGATAGGCTGGGCTCATCTCAGCAATGCAAGGTTATAAGACAACTCCAAATGACTCACGATGGAAAGAGCTATCCACATCCAGAGAAAGAACTAGAGTCTGAATTCAGTTTGAAACAAACTACTTGCTCTTTCTCTTTTGTGTTTTGTCTTGTTTTGTTCCTTCGTTCTCATAGTTCACTCCATTAGTTATAATTCTTCTTTACAACTTGACTGTTTAACGTGAAGGTATTTGTAGAACCTACATCTGATTGCATGCTGCTGTGGGTGGGGGAGGAGGGAGAAAAAAGAGGGAGAGAAAATTTGGAAATAAAGAGACTGTGGAACTGAATGTTGTAAACTAAAAGTAAATAAATAAATGAAAATAAAAAAAAAGAAAGAGTGGTGGATCGGTGGAATAGGTTAGGTATATAAGACACAGTAGTCATTGAATCGAACAATCTACTGTTTGATAAACTCAAAGACTAGATTTTTTTTTTAATTTTGTTTTTTGGAGGGCAGTTGGGGTTAAGTGACTTGCCCAAGGTCACACTGTTAGTTTTTGTGTTAAGTGTCTGAGGCCGGATTTGAACTCAGGTCCTCCTGACTCCAGGGCCTGTGCTCTATTCACTGCGCCACCTAGCTGCCCCCCAAAGACAAGATTCTGGGATAAGAACTTACTATTTTTTAAAAATTGCTGGGAAAACTGGAAAATGGTATGACAGAAACTAGGTATAGACCAACATCTGACACTGAATACCAAGATAAGGTCAAAATGGATACATGATTTAATCATAATAGGTAAAACTATAAGCAAATTAGGAGAGCAAGGACTAGTTTACCTGTCTTTCTATGGAGAACAGAAGAATTTATGACCAAACAAGAGAATGTTATGAAATACAAAATGGGTAATTTTGATTACCTTAAATTAAAAAGGTTTTGCACAAACAATGCCAATGCAACCAAGATTAGAAGGGAACCAGAAAGCTGGGAAACAATTTTTATAGTTTTATAGTTTCTGATAGACTCTGATAGTCTCAAATACACAGCAAACTGAGTCAAATTTATAAGAATATGTCATAAAAAAAGAATATAAGTCATTCCCCAATTCATAAATGGTCAAAGGATATGAACAGGCAGTTTTCAGATGAAGAAATTAAAGCTATCTATAGTCATATGAGATATACTCTAAATCACTATTGATTAGAGAAATGCAAATTAAAAGAACTCTGAGACCCCACATCATACCTATCAGATTGGCTAACATTACAAAACAGGAAAACAATAAACGTTGGGGAAGATGTGGGAAAATTGGAACACTGATGCAGTGCTGGTGGAATTGTGAACTGATCGAACCATTCTGGAGAACAATTAGGAATTATGCAAACCCTTTGATCAAGTAATACCACTACTAGGTCTGTATCCCAGTAAAGTCATAAAAAAGGGAAAAGAACCCTCATGTACAAAAATATTTATAGCAGCTATTTTTGCGGTGGCCAAGAATTGGAAACTGATGGAGAGTGAGGAGAGCAGAACCAAAACTTTGTACAGTTACAGATACATATCTGTGATGACTAACTTTGATAGACTGGGCTCCTCTCAGCAATACAAGGTCAGAAAACAACTCCAAATGACTCATGAAGGAAAGGGATATTCATATCCAGATAAAAGAACTAGAGTCTGAATGCAGATTGAAGCAAACTACTTGCTCTCTCTCTCTCTCTTTTGTGTTTTGTTTTATTTTGTTCTTTCTTTCTCATTCACTCCATTGGTTATAACTCTTCTTTACAAGCTAACATGTTTAATGTGAAGGTATTTGTAGAACCTATATCTGATTGCTTGCTGCCATGGGAGAGGGAGGGGAGAAGAAAATGAAAGAGAAGATTTGGAGATCAAGGGATTATGGAATTCAATGTTGTAAACTAAAAGTAAATAAATTTTTAAAAACTCAAGAACACAAATCAAATTGAAGAGAAATACTTTTTAAAATGGAGCAGTAGATGATATGGAAGGAAAAGCAATAGGACTGAATAATCTCAATAAATTGTACAATTACAAGATTCTATAAAATGGCAATAAATCATTAATATTGTAAAAAATGTATATAAAAAGCCAACCTGATGATACGGCCCTTCCCTTGAAAAATATATAGTCTGTTACCAAATTAGTACTTTCAGTTTAGTTGGACCTTCAAAAGCTTGTGCTCTATTGGTATAATCTCCAAATGGCTTCAAGGTTAAGATTTTAGTAAAATGATATAATCATTAGAAAGGTGGGCTTTTGTATGAAGGATGAGTTCAAAATCAATGTTAAGTACAATATTAATTTCCTAAGTGCAATCCAGCTTGATCTCCTACTCAGTTCTGAGACCAGTTCATTATTCATCTACTGTGCCTGTCCAAGATACATGTACTAAGGGGTTAACTATGGGCTCTGTATTCAATTTTATGTTAAAATATGGACACTATACATTCATTCATTTACTGTAGATTCATCTACACACTTACTAGCCATGTGACCTTGGGGAAGTCACTTGATCCCAACTGCCCTGCCTTCCCCCTACAAAAACTAAAAAATATATAGATATATACATATATATATATATATACTTAAATATGCTGTGCGGCATTTGATACTCTGGACTAACAACTCTACTTTTTTTCCTTGGTTTTCAGGGCAGTTCTCTCCTGATTTAACTACCTTTCCAGTCACTTTCCATTCATCTTCTTTAAAGATACTTCTTCCCATTCCCCAAAATTTTATACATAGCAACTTCCCACTCTTGTTGGGGGGTGGAGGAGGAATAAGACACATCAACTTCCAGGCAAATCTATATGTCTAGAATATCGCTAGACCCTTGTCTTAGATTTTTTTGAGGCATTTGGGGTAGTGACTTGCCCAAGGTCATGCAGCTAATGAAGTCACATTTAAACTCAGGTCCTCCTAACTCCAGGGCCAGCAGTGATCTATCCACTGTATCACCTAGTTGGCCCTTGTCTTGGATTTTCTAAAGGCTTTCCCATTATGAAGGAAGAGGTTGTGTTAGCAAAGGCAGTTAATATTAGCCACTTACATCTCAATGTATTTAAGATACAATGAGATACTACTCTCTTGCTAGTGTTAGGTGAACAGTTAGGTGTAAAGCAAGAGAAATACAACTGGTAGACTATCACTAATGTGGAAGTCTTTCATACTTCCCTGGTTTTAGTTGGATTTTTTGGTTGTTGTATCGGGGAGGTGGAAGGTGTTACTTCACAAAATACCTTTTTGTATCAAAGTTCAATTAATCCAAACAAAGTATATAGTACTGACTGTAGTGATGCACTAAAGCCAGTCAGCCAAGCCTTTAAGTGCCTACTATATTTCAAGACTCCGGGCTAAGATCTGTACATTTTAAAATACTATCTTGCCCTAAACCAGAAAGAACCTAAAGTGAAATACAGTAACTCCAACTGTCCACATCTGCTACACTAAGCATCTATACCCCATAACCATCACCTAATGCATGTTTCATCTAGCCTTAGCAATGTTATTTTCTTATCAATTTATATGAGTATTTCCTGAATTGTTTATAATCTGACTTTTCTTATGGTATATACTATTCCATTTCATAATTTTATATACAATTCTGTTTGGAGAAATTCATATGTTAAGGGAAATTCTAAGAATTATAAAAACTTACAACACAGCAGATAAATGCCTGCTCTCTCAGATCTCATTCATTCCTTCTTCTTGACTACTGGGACAAGGACTAAACCTGTGACTTCATTGGTATAGACTCCCAAGTAAGAAAAATCACATCAAACTCTCCATCTCTTCCAACTTGACTAAAGCACAGGTTGTGACTCTTCTAGTCGTTTTAGAAAAGGAATTTAATGTAAGCCATTACTAATAATGCATAGCTTAGTCCTATTCTAATAATCAAACTGATGCAAGTATTCCAAACTTTAATTTTAGAAATACACTCAAAAAAAAATTTGAAAATTCAGGTCCTCCTGGCACCAATGCACTCTGCCACAAAAGTACTCTCATTCTAATCATCTGGCAAGCAACCTTAGAGCTATCCTTAACTGTATTTTTGATAATCAGAAATAACTAGGAAAGAAAAGATCCTCAGAGATCAACTAAAAGGACCTCTGAAACCATTCCAAGTCAGATAGGGAGAAAAATCAAAGGTATGAATAACCTGAAACAGAATTAGAACATTCATTTTCTAAGCTTCATTTGTTTCTACTGCATTAGACATTAAAGGATAAATATGGTTCAACACCTTATTTTATATTTTCACATAATTTGTTGATAGGTCAATTAATTCACACTAAATTTTAATAAATGAGGATGATTTTTAAAAATTTTATTGGCAAATTAACATAGCACGTACAACAGAATTGGATCTTTAGGTGGGTGGATCAAATAGTTGTCCGGAATCCAGTAAAATGGTAGTCACTGATGGTCAGTGTAATCACTGAAGCGAGATCCATAAATACAACTTAGTCCAACTGGAAAAAATAAAACAGAAACAAAGCTAAGATTATTTTATAATCATTCAGCCAACATTCATTAAGTGCCTAGCATGTATCAGATTGCGCTCATCACTATAGTTACTTCTATAAACATTAACCAAAAGAAAACTTGCAACACTTTTCTCAATGAATATGTTTTATCTTTCCTCCAGATTCTCAATGAACCCAACTCTTCCTAATTTTCAATCCCTCAGGGAACAATTCCAGAATACTTCAAAGTTATAATTTTCAGCTTCCCTCTATACTATGCTATTCCACTGGTGTTTTCACTGGCTCCCAAAGACTCAATTATCATATATGCTGATGATCCAGTCCAACCTCAAGATTAGCATCTCTCCCATTTGATTCCAATTGCTACCTCAGAGTGGATTAGGACATCTCAAAGTGAACAGACATCCCTTAAAACATTTAAAATTCAACAAGTTCAAAACTGAACTCATTATCTCCACTTCCCTTCTTCCTAATTTCCCAGGTACTTTTAAGGTACTCCCAGTCCCTGAGGTCAGCAACCTAGGTTTCATTCTTGATACAGTCTGTGAAATTAATCTTCCTAAAGTGATTTTACCATCTCACCCCACCCCTATATGATTCAATCACTTCCAATGGCTCCCTATTACCTCCAGGAACAAGTGTAAAATCCTACCCGCATAGAAAACATTCACAACCTCATCTGTCCTACTTTTCTCGTCTTCTTATACATTGCTTTTCCCAACCTTCCCATGCTCTTTGATCCAAAGACATTATTCTCCTTGCTGTTCCTCAAGCCACATCCTGACGGCATTTTCCACTGGCTGCTCTCCATGTCTGGAAATTCACTCCATCCTATCTCATCTCTGGTCTTTCTTAAAGTGGCTTAAACTGTACCTTCCATAGGTACTTTAAGAATCTCTATTACCTCCAATTTATCCTATACACATCTTGGTCATACACAGTTGATTTCATATCACCCTCATTAGATTACGAGCTTCCTGAGAGCAGACTATCCTTTTCCCTTCTTTGTACAGATGTCAGCCCAGAGTGTTAACATATAGCCTTAATAAAGGTCATTCTTTTGTTAAGTGATTGATTGGATCAGTACTAAAATGATTGCATCAGTACTAAACAATTAGTACTATATACTTTATGTCCTTCAAGCACTTTCCCCATCCTTTATACCACCCTGTCCCTCATACCTAGAATCTTTCATCCTTCTCAATCTCTCATAACCAACTCCTTTTCAAGACACACCTTCAAGAAAAGGTTCTTCTGATTATATGCAGGCTAGTCTCCTCCCAAATAATTCCATATTTATTTTACATATTATCTTATATTTACTTCTGCATAAGTTAAATACCCTCAATTGGATCTAAACCCCTTCAGAGTAAGGTATTTGTATTCCTAGGAGCCCAACAAAGTAACTAAAACACAGTGGGTCCTTAAATTCAGTCTAGCTCTTTATCCTATCCTCCAATGAAAAAAATTCATTCTAATTTTATAACTAAAAATTTTAGTATTTCCCTTTCTCAACTTGGACATCTAAAACACAGTTTTTTAACCTGCTGGAATGACCTAATTATTAAAAAATATTTTGATAATTCTATTTCAGCACAACTGATTTCTTTTGTAATCCTATGCTATTTTTATGTATTTAAAAACAGTCTGAGAATGATCCAAAGGCTTCACCAAAATGCAAATGGAATCCATGACCTAAAAGATACAGGGTCAAAAGGACGAAGCAAGTTAAGTCACTTCAATATTGTCAAAACCGGCTCATCTGTTATCTAAAGATGCTCCTAAATTAAGCATCATCGAAAAGGGGCTCCCAACGATAGCCAGAATAGAATGTGTGCCGAATGGGGGCCACAAGTGTTGACACCAAAACCAGGCGACAGAGTAAAGGTGGGGTAGCACTGGGTGCTCGGTCCCAGCCCCAAACACCTACCTTGATGAAGCCGATGTCTTTTGCATACTGCCGGAAGCACTGGCGGCACATGTTCAGGCCGTACTTGCGTATCAGGCCATGCCGGTTAGAACAGACGCGGCTAAGAAAAGGCAAGACGGCCTCGTTAGCTGCAAGACCCCACGTGTGGCGGCGGCCACCCTCTTCTAGCTCCACCCTCCCCCATTCCCCAACCCAGACCGCAGGAGGCTCCGGGGGCCGTCACCATCTTCACAGCTGGCCTGATCACCTGGAAGGCCACAACACCCGTCACCTCCGCTCGCGCCGCTTCCAGATCCTACAGGACACCGTCCCCTGCCCAGAGAAGGCCACTCCGAGAAGCCGAACCAGAACTCACCACGATCGAGATCCCTGGCCGAATTTGCGAGGGTGGCTCCAGTAGAGCTGCTGGTGACCCATGGCGCCACTAGCAAAGACCAAAGACAAAAGGAAGAAAACGGTTCACGCAAGTGCTCTTCAAGCCCAGGTCCGGCCTCACGCAAGTTAACGTCATAACGTAGACGCCTGCGCAGTGAAACCTAGTGAAGCTCAAGGAAAGGGGCACACTCTGGGCTATAGGGGCCGCCTTCTCGGGTGACGTCACATCCCGAAGGCTTGATTAACTAAAATGCTAGCTCGTGTTTTCGCCGGGCGTGGTGGCGCGCGCCTGTAGTCCTAGCTACTCGGGAGGCTGAGGCTGGAGGATCGCTTGAGCCCAGGAGTTCTGGGCTACTGTGTGCTATGCCGATCGGGTGTCCGCACTAAGTTCGGCATCAATATGGTGACCCTCTGGGAACGGGGGACCACCAGGTTGCCTAAGGAGGGGTGAACCGGCCCAGGTCGGAAACGGAGCAGGTCAAAACTCCCGTGCCGATCAGTAGTGGGATCGCGCCTGTGAATAGCCACTGTACTCCAGCCTGGGCAAGATAGTGAGACACGGTCTCTTTTTGATTTTAAAATCTTAAAAATAAATTTACTTGCTAAAAATAATTTGAAGCAACAGCTCCTTTTGAATCGAGTAATTCATTTCTTCATACTGAAATTGGACTTTTCTAAAGAGGAAAAGGTTTATTTTCTTCCAACTCAGCACTGACACCTACTGGAATGACTAAGGAAAAAACAAAAGAAGGAGTTCCGAGCCCAAGTGGTGACAGTAGGAGATGCTTTTAGGCTAAAAGGAATAATTTGCAAACAAAGTTAAACCACTCTTGGGGATATGATATTAATTGAGCACCTCATTTCAAGTAGTAAGCAGTTAAATCACTGTCACCTGTACTTTACTACTCCCTTCTGAGGAAATAATAGCTTACATTTCTGTAACACTTTATATAACTTCAATTTGGGAGGTTTTTCGTTTTCCGGAAGAAATTTATGCTAACAAGTGAAGCTTGTGTGTGTTTTGATAGGCCTCCAACAAGGCTTGGGGGGAATCTGTGTTTGCCTTAACCGGCCCCCAATGAGGCTTGAAGAGATTTAGGGAAGTGCACAAGCTGTGCCTATCTTTATTTACCCTGTTGAGACATAAAGGTAGTTGTCCCCTCTTCTCGCCCGAGGCCCTTTCGGGAAGGGTGATTAGGGAATATTGTAGGAATTGGCACTCCCATTATCAACAATCCTCTTGAGAAGACTAAACTAGAATAAAGTAAGAATATTAACCTCTCTGAAGCTGTCTTCCTGTCCTTCCTGTCTGACCAGGTCAAGAGTGAACCTATGCTAACAGCCTTCCTGTGTGCTACTGTTACCTGTCCTTACAACATACAAAATAATTGTGAAGAGTTTTCTAATGATTGTGGGGATTGGGATAAGCTTCCTCTATCTTCCATGTGGCACTTTAGCTGAGCTTTGAAGAAATCTAGGTATCCTCTAAGGCAGAAGTGTGGAAAAGTAGGTAGGATGTTTTATTCAAGGAGCAGGTAAATATTTAATGACAGGCTCTCCAAAAAAAATATGTAGTCACAATACACGTGTAAGTTTAATCTGCATTATTAATATTTTCTCCATCACTTTAAATCTGAATAATCAAAAAGACAATAAGTCCAGCTTTGATATTTGCAGATTTCCAGGATGTAAATTTAATGCAGATGCTGAAAATTTAGCAATAGGCTCTTGAAAGTCTATATAAGCTATCTCCAGCACAGGGCAGAGAGTACAAAAATGACAGTAATTTGCAATAAAACCTGGAAAGGTAGGCTGGAGCCAGATTTTGAAAGATTTCAAATGCCAGAGGAATTTGTACTTGATTCTTAGAGGGAACCAATGGAACTTCATATTTCTTTGGCAGCTGATGGTAAGAGGGATCAGAGAAAGAAGAGACCTAAAACAGGAAAACCAATTAGGGGACTATTGAAATAGTCCAGGTAAGAGATGATGAGGCCTTGGACTAAGGTGATAGTTGTGTAAACGAAAAAGAGTATTAATATAAAATTGGTGAGATTTGCCAACTAATTAGATGGAAGGGGCTGATTTGTAAAAGGGAAGAATCAAGAGTGATTTCTGAGGTTTCAAACTTGGGTGTCTAGATTAAGGATGGTGCACTCAACAGAAATGGGAAAGTCCAGGAGAAGAGAGGGTTTGGAGCAAAAGATAAAGAGTTCTAAACAAGCTGAGTTTAAGTTGCCTGTGGGAGTCCAGTTCAAGATGTCCAACAGTCAGTTTGGTAATTTGGGACTGGATCTCAGGAGAGAGACTTGGGCTAGATTTGGGAGTCATCTTCATGGAGATAAAGATTGAACTCATGGGAGCTAATAACACTAAGAGAGTATAGAAAGAAGAAAAAAGAAGATGGCCTTGTAACACCCATGCATAGAGAAGAGGGGATGATGTGAGTGACAATCTTGCAAAAGAGATTGAGTACCTGAAACAGGTTGGAGGAAATTTAGGAGAAAACAATGTTGTTGAGGGCCAACTCCAGTTAGGCAGGTAGAAGCAGCCAGCTTCTTGCAGTTGCTCCCAGGCCAACTAGATGCTGGCTCACCACTCTCCATAATATGCAGAGGACAGAGCACCCTGGATTTTTTACTTACCCTGAGAGTAGTGACACAAAGGGAATTAAGTACAATGGAATGTACAGCCCATCCAGTGTGAAACAGGAACACTAGATAAAGAATGGACATGATAGCCTTCAAGATTTGCCTGACATCACAGAAATACACAAAGCAGTAATGGAAAACAATGACTGATAGTTACCTTCTTTGTCTCACTGCTCTATAAAAACTTTGCTCATTGTATCAATAAACAGAGTTCAGCGTTCTATCCTGAACTGCCCGCCTGGCACGGTTTATCGAGGTTTATCGCATGTGTCTGCTCACACCTGATGCTAGTTATCAGGTAGCCCACAGCACAATGCAATCAAAATTCAGGGAAAGACACTGCAGAGAGGTCAAGAAAGATAACAGGATACCTGCATCCTCCAGGTCACATCTGGACTTCTAGGTCCTTGGGTATGGCCTTTTGACTGAGTTCAAGTTTTACAGAATAAATCCTCTTATTAAAGGGATTCCTTCTGTGAAGTTCTGTGAAGGGTTGTGCTTGAGGACCTAAAGGGCCACATATGGCTTCGAGGTCACAGGCTCCCCATCCCTGCCCTAGGTTTTTGAGATAAGATTTTTTTGTAAATACTGCTCCTGTCATGGCCTTTAAATAAGTGCCTTTGCTAAACAGAGGCATCTTAACTATCAGCCAAAAAAAGTAGGCAAGCAGGGGCTCACAAATTAGGATAGTTGTCAACAGGGTTACTCCTAGCAGCCACACCTCTAGAAAATCAAACTGCCTGTATTGGTGAAGGTTGAGTGAGCCCAGAGGGTGTTTTACCATATTTCACCAAATAACTGTCTCCACTGCATGATCATGGAACGCTCTTTTGTTTTGTTTTGTTTTCAATCCAAAAATTGGTTTATAACCTTTCATTACATAATCATCTCATGGTATAATACATCAAGCTGTTTAAAAGGTAAACAGAACAGTAATGTATTCACTAGTGGCATATGGACATGCATTTATCTCTTGAATATTATGAGCTGTGAGCCTAGTTTCTCAGAATATATGCATTGTCAGTATTCAATGTTATATTCACTAGTATTCTGTGCATCCTAATCTTGCACAAAATACAGTTTAGTAGTAGTGATTTTTAAGTAATTACTGGAACAATTTTTTAAAGCTTCACATGTTTGCACCACAGTTTCTTGCAAAAAAAATTTAGCATAAAATCTGATGATTATGTGGTAAAATACAGTACATTTCTATTAAGAGTTTCAACCTTTTCTTCCTCCAAATGAACTTTGTTATTGTTTTTTTTTATTGCTATAGCATATAACTCTTTGGGAGTTTGATATGGATCTTAAATCTATAAATTAATTTAGGTATTACTGTCATTTTTATTATTTTGGCATGATTCAACCATGAGCAGTGAATATTCCTGCAATTATTTAGATATGTATTTTATATATAATTACTCTGATTTTATATATAGTCACATATATAGCCACTCTTATAACCACTCTATGTGTCATTGTAGAACTCACAAATATTTTATATATACTGTTGTAATTTTGAATGGAATTTCTCTTCCAACTGGGTTTTGTTGGTAATATACAGAAAGGCTGGTGATTTTTCTGAGTTTGATGATTTTTTTCCATTTTTCTTTACTAAAATTATTGTTTCTGTCAACTCTAAAAGAAATGACCAAAAAGTCACAGAGATTGTGTGCAACTAATGTTAACCCTGAAAATACCAAAACACTTATAACAGGTTATCATTACCACAGTTAAAGCTAAGAAAATTTTCAAAAGAGCTAACAATCATCATAAGCAAAAAGCTTTATTCCATTGAAGAGAGAGACCAGATACACAAACCAGGGCCTCTCTAGGAGGAGACTCCCCCCGCTCCTTTTAATACAGCCAAACTTTGACACATATAGCAGTGGCTACAAATGAGCTACAGCCACAGCTATGAGGGTTAACAGCAACAATGAGACAAGCTTGATTCATAGCAGGGCTTCAGGACGGGAACATGGTTCTTGCAGGTGTTTGTCAGAGCTCAAGGACCACCTAGGGCTGGGGCAAAAACAATTCTAGGATGGTGCTGTGATGGAGTTCATCCAGAGGGTCAGTACAAAGGATCTGTTGTTATGCCAAGTTCAGAGCATAGCTTGCCTGTTGGGCATTTGCTCTAATAGCGAAAAGAGAGGAATGGTTTTGACATGGGGATCCTGACATTTCCCCCTTTTGGCCAAAGGTCTGGCCAACAAAGAAGTAGGTATAAGCCAAGATACCAGGAGAGACCAATTGGGCCAGGATGAGATGTTGAGTTGAAGGACAGTTGTGGGCTGAGGTTGGTGATTTTAAGGGTTAAGGTAGCAAATCCAACAATTTGTTAGCCCCTCCCCTTAGCAATAATGGAATGGAATTTTATCCTATGAGGTTAATTTCCTGAAGGGACCTATAGAAAAAGTGTGTTCTAGATTTCATTGTGAAATTCTCAATGGAGCAAAGAGACTAAGTTAGCTCTAGGACTGAATCACAAGATGGAGTCCCACTGTTAACCATGTGTCCTAATCACCTCAATTCATTCAATTTTCCCCTTTTGTTTTATGGGGGAGTGAGCAACTCACTCCCACCATGGATCATTTATCTATAAGTCAAATATATAAGATGTTCTATAAATTCATAATCATAATTACATTAAGTCAGGTTATATTAATGTCAGGTTACAGATAAAACTACCTAGAGGAATCACAAAGGATTAGTTGTAAGAAGGGAGATTCATATGTCACCAAGGTATGAAGATAATTTAAACATAAACATCATGAACCAAAAGGCCAAAAAATGCAATAATTATTACCAATATTAACTTATTTCAAGTGTCCTTGTTTCCTACTGACCCTTCTCCATGTCCATTTAATCAGAATATTTTGAATCCCAGATGTCTCATGTATGGTCTCTGGATATCTGCTTTTGGACAAATAGGCTTCATTCTTAGGACAACTCTGAAGGGAGCTCTACTTCTCTGGTTCCAAGTCTAGAGGTTCCTAGATAATTTTGCTAGTAACAAGACTTAATAAAATGTAGTAAATTGGGTTCTCCAATCTTGAAATGTCAGAAAATTTCATTTTATATATCATTTATTCCTATCCTCACCTAAATCCTGTACCTGATATAAAAATCTTTTAAAATTTTATGAAGGTCCAACCACAAAATGAGTTCTTCTGTCTTTTAAAATTACCATCAAATACTTTTAAAATGGGGGGGGTAGGGAAAGAAAAAGTGAAATTATTGTGTAAAATTCTTAATCCAATTTTAAGAGCTTATTACTAACGGGGCAGAGCCAAGATGGCAGCATAGAAGCAGCAAGGATCCACAGCTCCCACCCAGCCACCCAAAATACCCATAAAACATGACCCTAAACAAAATCTAGGACTCTCAAACTCACAAAAATACAGAAAACACACCTCTCGCTGAAGGCAGCTCAGCAGCAGGGCTCATCGCGGCAGGACAGGAGCCAAGGCCAGCCCAGCCTGAAACAGAAACACAGCCAGGCCAAGCCCCAGGGCGGCCAGGAGGAGCCAAGCAGAGCCGCAGTCAATCTACAAGAGAAAAGATCTACCTCACCTCCAGCTACTCCACATCTAGTAAGGCATGAAAATCAAGGATTAGAAAGGGTTAGCTCGGCAGGACGGCTCATCCCGCAGGCCAGCAGGCCGGGAGCCAACACCAGCCCAGCCCCAAAACCAAGACTGCGGCCAGGCCCCAGGGCAGGTGGGAGGAGAGGAGCCTCCCAAGCCACAGCATGGGTCTACTTCAGAGAAGATCTATTGCACCTGGAGGAATCTTCATATCTAGCAAGCCAGAATTACAGAAGGTCAGTGAAAGTGAAACTTTGAAACTTAATTTGAGGGAAGAAAAGCAGTTCAGCCAATCTGCCCCCAGGGCAAGGAAGCAGTGAGGGAAGGGCAGGGAATGCTATAACCTGGGGCTGCCCCCACTGGGCTGCTTCAAAGCCCCTGGCTTGCGGACCCCATTGATTGCGGACTTGATTGATCAGGGCCAAGTGTTCTTGCATTGAGCGGCCTGGATTGGATCATGGTCTTGGGTGGTGGTCTTGGGGTGTGCTCTCAGCAAGCCCAAATTGGGAGGGGGAGGCTGTAACACCCCCCTAATAGCTCTGGCAGCTGGGAAAACCCCAGCGATTTGGAACAGAGATTTCCCCCCTGGAAGCAGAATTCCACAGAGCTAAAAAAAAACTCGACCAATTAATGGACTGGCCAACATGAGGAAAAGGAAGCAAAATAAGAACAGCAATAAAACTCTAGAATCCTTTTTTGTGGACAAAAAAGGATCAAAGCATGGAACAGGAGGAAGACAACACAGTCAGAACTCCCACAACAAATGCTTCCAAGACACTTGAAGAATGCCTAGAAGCTATACATCAACTGAAAAAGGACTTTGAAAACCAAATAAGAGAAGTGGAGGAAAAATTGGGAAGAGAAATGAGAAAAATGCGAGAAAATCATGAA
>CM053598.1:196826598-196849481 GCA_028646575.1 Pseudocheirus occidentalis
ATACATCTCAGTAAAGGGACAGGGTAGAGAACAAAACAAGGGGGGGGTGCAGGATAGGAAGGAGGGACATACAATTAGTCTCTCACAATTTGCCCACCATGGAGATGTCCTGAGTAATTACACAGGTACAGCCTGTATTGAATTGCTGCTCCACCCAGTGGGAGTGGGTGACAGGGCAGGAATTGCAAGAATCTAGTATTTAAAGCTATACAATCAAATGCAACTGGGAAATAATACATTCAGGGTTGGGGGCAGGGAGCCCCTCCCTGCCCTGCTAGAAAGCTAGAGGGGTGTTGGAGGAGGGCATAAAAGGGAACAGATTGTGGGAGGGGCCTTTCAGTGGGATCGATGTTCTGGGCTGGGGGGTAGGGGCAAAAAGGGGAGAAAATCTGTAACTCAAAACCTTGTGGAAATGAATGATGTAACCAAGAAAACAAATTAAAATTAAAAATATTGAAAAAAAAATTTAAAAAAATGTATGGGAGAGCTTAACACCTTCTGGCAGTAATCCCAGAACAGGACACCTCCCTGGATCACAGGATATCAGTAAGGTTTTGATTTACTGCAGCTTCTCAAGGAAAAAACCAGGACTAGTCACTTTGGACTGGCCACAGTAAAAATCTGGAGCTAACTTATCTAGGACCAGCCTGATTCCTGGATTAGATGTTTTGACTCCCTTCAGATTGAAGATCAAGGCTATATGTATTACATCAAATTTCTGATTGCCTTTAAAAAAAGGGAGGGGAGAAGGTCTGTCAGATTTCTTGCTACTAAATTCACTGCCCTGATATTGTCAATGGTTTCAACTGCTGTGTTTGCAATCTAAACTGCACAATAGGTTAATGATTTATCAAAAAATGTTTCTATAGCCTTTAAGACACAACATGATATAGATAAGGATCTTTTGTATAAGGTCAATTTATTACAACAATTAGTATTTGTGCTTAGGTGATGAGTTAAAAGCATTAAAAACTCAACTGTTACTTAGATGTGATTATAAATATACATATATTTGTGTTACCTCTGGTTTATATAATTCCTCTCATCCCAACAACACATGGGGCAGGATCAGAGCCCACTTACTGGGAACACAGAATAATTTCAATATCACCTTTCAAATTAAAAGCTTTCAATCAGATTATTAAGATACTGAACATAGTGAGATCCCTGGGACTGACCTAGGAGTTACAAAAATAATTATTGATACATTGAAAAAAATCTCTCCATTTCAGATTAGCTCTTAGTATGCATCTGCTTCCTATATTAATCATTATAATAGTCTGTTGTATATTGCATTACACAAATAATGACATGTGATATTGAGGCTTTAGGCACTGAATTACACTGAATTACTTTTTAAAAAGGGGAAATTTGTTGAGAGCCAAAATATTTGATTCAGTGCTCAGATTATGTGGGGAGCCAAGGAGGCCTGATCCAGGACTCAGATAAAATTTTGTCAGCTGCTCTAAAGGAAATCCTTTTGTGATGCAGTTTTTAAAAGCTTGCTCCTGGAATATTCCTTTAATATGAGCTACATTTAAAAGGATATTATTTGAGTTTTGAGATCAAAGGCTTTACCCTAAGATTTTAATCACCTAGATAACAAATCCTTACTAAATTATCCATTCTGTGCTACTTCCAGGATATGACAGACTAAGACAATGATAAGAAAACAAGTCCTATTCATTTGTCCCATTGTTCTATAAAAACCTTGTCCTAAAAATCAATAAATGGAGTTCTTCTTTGAACTACTCACATGGCCTGATTCATTCTTACATCTCCGACCATGCTTAGTGCTGACACTGAGTAGCTCATGACAGGTATATTGGGTTTGAGACGCCTAATGGGTGGTGAGATTGGGATCACTGTCAATGGTTCACATTCACATCTGCTATCACCTAACACAGTGCCTTCATAATAACAGAGCATTTATATAGCAATTCAAGGTTTGCAAAGCACTTTACAAATATCTCATTTTTATCCTCACAACAACCCTGGGAAAATGGTACTACTATTATTATTCCATTTTTACAGAACTGAGGCAGAGAGAGGTTGAAGGACTTGTCCAGGGTCATAAATGTAGATAGCTTCTGAGGCTTGTTTTAAATTTATGCCTTCCTTTCTCTAGGCCTAACCATCTCTCTACCTAGCACCTAGTAGGCACTTAATAAATGCTTGTTAATTTATTCATTTAGTACCTGGTACTAAAATTCATTTGTGCCAGATGACTTGAATTTATCAAGGCTGAGTACTTTTATCATCTGTAAGACAAATAAACATGGAAACAGGATGGCTGCTAGCACAGGTTCACTCTTGATCTGGTCAGACAGGAAAGACACCAAGAAGTGTTTAATAATCTTACTTTATTCTAATCTAGTTTCTCAGAAGAAGATTGCTGAAAATGGGAGGACAAACTTCTACAGCATTCCCTAATCACCCTTCTCACATGTGCCTTCAAGAGGGAGAGCAACTACCCCTACATCTCCATGGGATCAGTAAAGGCAGGCACAATTTGTACATCCCCTATATCCCTTCAAGCCTCAATGGGGGCCAGTTGAGGCATACACAGCATTTATGCATTCAACCCTAAGGTTCTCCATTCACTGACCAATGACCATCTGTTTTATAGGGCCACAGACAAAGAAGGCATATTGCCAGCGACAGCTTTACAATTTTACATCACCCCATACCTGTTTCTCACTGTGCAGTGGCAGTGGATGTTTATTTTATTTATCATTATATAATGCTACACAAACATTGTGGAGATGTTTTCAACCAGTATAACTGTGGGAAATCATTATCTAATACCTGAGAACAAGACATTGTTATGGCTATGGATCCTGAGAAACTGAACTCTTAAGAAATAATAACAAAAATTCACTTTACACACATTAAAATCTTACCTTACACCATCTCCTTACTGATCTTATGTACCAATTATGTGTTAACCAATTTTTTTTCCCCTGTGGAAAGATCTTCCTAGGGCAAAAAAGATGAAGCAAAGTAAGAATTGACCTCTCTGCTGTCAATTACAAGAATCAACTCATCTGCTTTAATATTTATGTTGCCCATAATTCCTCTTCTTGACCCTCTTTTTTGTGTGTATCAAGCATATAATTGTAAATTTATCCACCTCTTTCCCGTCTTTCTGTACCTCTTTTGACTCCAAGTTGTCTGCAATTAGTTATTATCACCCCTCTTTCCCCCCAACCCTCCCAGACAAATGCAGATGACCACATTTTACACTGAGATCTGGAAAAAAGTTCAAAGCTCACACATGCAGTTCTCCCTTGGCAGCTACTTTTCCTAGACTCGTTTGACATTTACTTGGGCTCCCTCTTTGTCATGGAGGAAAAAAGAGGAGAGGTGAGAAACAGATCAGTTCCCCTCCACATTCACTGACTAGAGGGTATCTCCCCACACTCCTCGCTTACACTGGATAACCATGCAGTTGCCAACCACTCCTCCGGATTTTTATGATTAGACTCGACCCAGCTCTTCAGAAATTTTCCCAGGGTCGTTTTCTAATCCCATAAACAACTATGTTTTACTAATGTTTAACTATTCCCCCTAAGAAAAAAACGTTAAAAACCACAATTAAGGAAAGGAGGAAGGCCACGGGAGAGAAACAGGTAGCACAAGAAACCTTCCCCTCTGGTGCCATCAGAAGGCCGCGCGCGCACGCGCCCAAGAAAGAAGAGGAGCCTCGACCTGGCCTTCCATCATCATTGGCAAAATGCATTTCACCCTAAAGCGGACCCCTGAACCCAAGTAGCTGTTCTGACAGAGAAATTCAACTGGGGACATTAATGAGATTATATAGACTACACACGTTGTAAATTTGTATATACTAGACGTGTATATTGCTTTTTTGGATACGGCAGTTCTCTAGACACCCCTGCCCCCCGCTCAGAGGACCTTAGCGGCGGTGGCTGGCGGGAAGAGGAGCTTTCAAAGAGGCACTTGGGGGCTGGTGTAGCTTTACTGCGGTGGCTACGGCGGCGCCTCCTGGTCTTAAGCAATGAAGCTCCAGTGTGAGGTGGAGTTGGTTAACCGCCACCTTCCTACCTTTGGCCTGAGAGGCCCGGGCAAAGGCACTAGGGCGGTGCTGTCCTTGGGCCGGCCATCGGAAAAGGCGCTGCCCCAGTCCCAAGCTGGGGCTGCCCATCTGGTTATCTACACTCTGAAGGACAAGACTGGGAGTAGGTACAAGGTGAGCGTCCTGCTCCCTCTCCCTCCCCGTAAGAGTGTCTGCCAGGTGCCGGCTTTGCGGGGTGGGAGGGTAGGGTCCGAGGGTCTGCTCTCCTCGCGTGGATGGCCCATGCGCCGCGTGGAGGGACAGCCCTTCTCTCCCCCCCCCATCCCCCACCTCCTGGACAGGTCAGACTTTTGGGTTGTTTTTTGAAAGAGCCAAGAATCCGCAAAAATTTGTCGTTCCCTCCTACTTCCCCGCCCGATTGTCAGCACGTGTTTTATCTGCAGGTTTGCATTGGCTGGATGCATTTCCACTTGTCCCAGTTGCTGAGAATAGGAGCACCCTGTCAAAACTTGGGGCATTAAAAAAAAACGCCTTGGGGCATGAAGCTTTTGAAATTTCAGGCTGAGCAAAAACTAAACCACGGCCTTAGCTATGAAGTTAAATGTTGTAAGGTGAAGCAGAGCTGCTTTTTCGCTTCCAGCTGAGTTTTCCATACTCACGTTAGTGTTCCAACAAAAGTAAACGCTTGAGGGCTTACGTGCCACGCGTAAAAATTAAGGTCAAGGAGTTTACATTTTTCTAGGGTGATTTACTGCGAATACATAAGTAAATAAGCTCTGCGCTTTTTGTGTTGGGGTTTATTAGAATCCAAAGGTGGTGCAGCGACTTGTTTTTGCTTTTCATTGAAAATTAATCCATATAGCTTAATATGATTCCTTAATGATGTATTTATGCCGATTTTCACGGCAGTACCGAAATATTTGACCACTAATACATGATTATTTTTTTTCAATCTGTGGTTGTGAAAGTATTTGCAGATCCTATACTTGATTGCACGGCGCCATGGGAAGGAGGGCAAGGAAGGGGAGAAAAGTTGAAACTCAAGGGATTGTGGAACTGAATCTTGTAAATTAAAAGTAAATAAACAAGTCAATGAAAAAAATTCTGTGGTTGATTCACCAAAGGAAAAAAAGCTGGATTTTCCTATAGGTTATAATTCTATTTATAGGGTACTAAATGCCAGAAGTTAATTAACATTCAAAATTTTATACTACCCATATATTTTTACCTTTGTATTTTGTAAGTCTACCAACTTAAAAAATAGTAGTTCTGAAGGTTTACATTTTTCATTCATACTGAGTAAGAAATGAGAAGCCAAACTCCATAGGATCCTGCCCCTGGCTTTCAACCTACTAGTCTAGGTTAAATTGACTTTACTCAAATCTCTGCAGTGAGAACAGTTTCTTTTGGATGGGAAGAATTCTGATGGTGTCTAAAAAAAAGCTGCTAAAGTTTTTTTCAAGGTTCTTGAGAGCTGTTAATATTTTATACTGTTTATACAGTGGAGTCATGTGTATAGAAGGAAAGATCTGTATTATCTAGTCCAGTCTTCTTATTTTACAGATGAAAAAAACTAGAACCCAGAGGGATTTAATAATTTGCTTGCAATCGTGTAGTTAGTGATAAAGCCACAACTGGAACCCAGGCCCCCATTTTTTCCTGGCTACATTTTCATGTTTCCTCTAGGGCTTTTCTCTTTCCCTGTAAAAATCCTGCTTAATGTCCTAAAACTTAAATTTGAATTTCACTCCTTCAAACCTCTCATTTCTGACTAAGTTGTTATAACTTGTAGGATGAAAACAAAAGAATGTGTGTTACATTTTGTAGTATTAAATTGTTATATTTAATTGGTCAAATGAGTTTTATTTTAACAAGCCCTGTGAAGTGTCATCTTGATAATTTGCAACATTAAAAGTGTAAACGTTGGGGGCTGCTAGGTGGATCAGTGAATAGAGCATCATCCCTGAAGTCAGAGTTCAAATGGCCTCAGACACTTAACAAAAAAACTGTGTGACCTTGGGCAAGTCACTTAACCACAATTGCCCTACCTTCAAAAATTGTAAACATTAGCACTATTGTCATTTGTTTTATTAGCATGTCCTACCCATAAGCACTGAATATTCCTCAAACTATATGGGTTATTTAATTTTTAAGGAGTACTTTGTAATTGAACCTGTGCAAAGCTTGTGTGCTTTGGGATAAATTTAGTGTATCTGTACATTTGTTAATGTTTAATTCAAGAGAATATGTGCCAGTAAAACATGTAATCCTCTTGATTAAGCAGACCTGAATAAAGGATGTGTATAAAGGTATTCTCCCTTGCAGAATTTTATACCAGGTATAAAATCTTTAGAGTTGTTTTTTAACTTGTATGTGATTGAACTCTTCAGATTACAAATGTTAACTATCCAGCCTAAAAAGAATCTTTATAACCTCAAAGCAATAATGCCCAAACTTTCTCAGATTTAAGGAAAATTAAAATGGACTTTCATTTTCCTCAGACTTTTTTTTTTAACTTTACTACTTTTATTTGTTTCAAGCAGCTAAAGGAAAATATTGAGCAGTTTTTTACTAAATTTGTGGAAGAGGGGAAAGCCACTGTTCGGTTAAAGGAACCTGCTGTGGATGTCTGTCTCAGTAAGGTACTGTAGATTTCTTTTTTTTTTTCTTTTTTGGAGGGCAACTGGGATTAAGTGACTTGCCCAAGGTCACACAGTTAGTTTTTGTGTTAAATGTCTGAGGCCATTTGAATTCAGGTCTTCCTGACTCCAGGGCTGATGCTCTATTCACTGCACCACCTAGCCGCCCCAAGAGATTTCTTTTGAAAACTTAACCTACCAGAATTAGGAAATGTGGAGAGGAGGGGTGAACAGGCTAAGGAAGCATGGAATTTTCCATTAGGTGAAAAAAATTAAGACTATCTTTTTCTTGGGGTTGTGTTTTGGTTCCTATGTAGCATTCTAAGGTGCTTTTAAGCTTAGAAAATGAAGAGATTAATTTATAAGCAAAATATTTTATATTTGTGTGTCATGATTTAAAAGTCACCTGGAAGAACTGGAAACATCATTTGATAGCTTTTTTTTTTTATCATTCAGAATAGTATCTAATGTCTAATTGGATTGATATTTGTATGTGATAGTTTAAAATTCACCCTGGAACAATTGGAAACTTAAAATTTAATAACTGTCTTTATCACATTCAAAAGCATCTGATGTTGTCTAGTTGGAATAATAATAGTTTACACAAATGTAGCACTGTGGTAAAGCTATATAATATAGTTTCATTTGAGCCTTTCAACAACACTGTAACATATATAGCACAACTTACTTCAGTGAGACTCTGTTTCCTTATATGCCAAATGAGGAGGTTGAACTAGATGACCTCCAAAATTCTGTCTCTCTATGAATTATGATTTGCTCAAGCTAAAACCCAAATGTATATTTTCTGACTTCTAAATCAAGAGCTATTATTTAATATACTAAATTGATATATATTATCAATCCTAAAAGGAGTATAATTATTCTAACTCCTTGAGTTTTTTCTTTTTTAAAAAGTAAATATTTTTTCAGTCAACAAAAATCTATCTCCTTTCCCTCCCACCTCTACTCTAAATTTAGAATGAAAGAAAAACAAAATCCTTGTAACAAATATATATAGTTAAGTAAAACAAATTTCTGAATTGTTATATATAAAAGTCTCATCCTGTTTGCTCTCTGAGGAGGTGGGTAGCATGTTTCATCATTATTCCTCTTAGAAATATGGTTGATATTACCCTGATCAGAGTTCCTGTTTCTTTCGAAGTTGTTTGTCTTGTAGTACAATTATATTCCATCACACATATAGAATGATATATAACATTTTTATATTTCAATATCACCTTTATATCTCATAACTTGTTCATCCATTCCCCAATTTGTGGGCACCTGCTCAGATTCCCATTCTTTGCTCAAAAAGATCAATAAATATTTTTGTACATTTTTAGAATTTCTTTTGTTTGGAACTAATCCCTCCTGTAATTGATCTTCCATCTAATTTTCCTCTTCCCTCTTTTCCCTCTTATTTCCCTGTTAAGTGAGATATATTTCTGTGCCCACTTGTGTATGTATCAGATGTTCCCTTCTTGTTTGTATAGATGTCTTGATTGTGTAAGATAATTTTTCCTAATCTTCCTTCCCTTTTCACATTTCCCCTAACATTGTTGTCTCTCCCCATGCTCCCCCTGTTACTCTTTCCCTCTCTTAACGTTCTTTAAAAAGAACCAAGACATAATAGAAACCCTCCCAGGCCTTCTGTCTTACTCTATGACCTCTGGTGATAGCTTTTAGAGGGAATATATATATCATCTCCCCATATTAAATATAAACAGTTTATCCTTTTTAGTCCTTTTTGATTGTTCATGTTTTCTTTTTATGTTTTTCTTAACTCTTTTGAACATCAAAGTTTATATGTAGCTCTGGTCTTCTCATCAGGAATGCTCATTAGATCTTAAACTAACTTCAGCTAGTGACCCACAGTTTAAGAAGTGCTGAAGGGGTTGAAAGTGGAAAAAGTTTAAGAAAGTATTTCATTAAAGGCTCATTTTTTCCCCTATAGGATTATTCTCAGTTTTGCTGGGTAAGTTATTCTTGGCTATAAGCCTATACCTTTTGCCTTCTAAAATCTTATAGTCTAAGCTTTTCTGTTCAGTACTGACTGCTGATTTCTGTGTGAGCCTGACTGTGGCTCCTCAGTACTTGAAATCTTTCTTTCTGACTGCATGCAGTATTTTTTTCTTTGGCCTAGAAACTCTGGATATTGGCTGTCATATTCCTAGGAGCTTTCAATTTGGAATTTCTTTCAAGAGGTGACTTGGATTTTTTCCATTTATATTTTGCCCTCAAGAGATCTGGACAGTTTTCTTTTTAAATTTCTTGTAATAGTTTGTCTAGGCTCTTTTTGGTAATGGCATTTATACAGTACAATGATGCTTATCTTTCTTTTTTGAGATCTGTTTTCCAGGTCAGTTGTTTTTGCTTTGAGATTCCTTTATCTTACTTTTTTTTTTTAGTCTTTTGACTTTGTTTTACTGTATCTTGTTGCCTCATGGAGTCATTTGGTCTATTCCAGTTTTAAGGGAGTTTGTTGCTTGAGCAAGGTTTTATACCTCTTGTGCCAAGCTGTTAATTCCCTTTCCCATTTTTACATAGATCTCACTTTTCTAATTTTTTCCTTTAGTGCTCTGATTTCATTTATAAAAACATTTAAAACTTTTTAAAAACTTAATTCTTCTAGTAATTCTAATAAAATTTGTGCCCAAGCTGTGTCTTTCTTTGAGATTTTGCTTGTAGTTTATGAGTCATTCTTTTCTGCTACTACCTTGAGCTGCCCTGTCACCATAATAGTTTTTGGTAGTGAGATTACTTTTTTTTATTTATTCTTCCAGCCTTCTTCACACTTGATATTAGGACCAGTTTTGGTGCACTTCTTTAGGGAAGTGCCGATCCTGTTGCTGCTATCTTGTTTACTGAGTCTTAGATTTTTCCAGGATCTTGGGGTAACTCAGACTGGAGACCTGAAATCTTTCCATACTCACACAAGTGTTCTGATCCCCCTGTGGCTCCAGAAGCTGTAGTATGTGCAACAGTCAACACCCCAACAAAACCATCTCGGCAGATGAGCTAAACTAGGTTGAGTGTAACCAATATGCCTCAAATCTGTTGGTGAGTTAGGGGTTGTCCACCTCAAGTATGTGAAGATTGCCTCTTGTTGAATGGACAGATGAGAACAATTTGTTTCAATGATCTGAAGCAAGCACTATGAAGTGCTTGGTCAGACATGGAGAATCTCAAGGTCATCCACTGCATCCCAGACCATCACCACTCATCTTAACTTTTGTCCTGCTTCTAGACTCCAGTAACTCTGGAAGAGAGAATGAGGCTGACTGTGCAACTCTGCCTCACTTAAATCCAGTTCATGTGTAAGTGAAAGTTGGAAGACAGTAGGTGGAACTAAGATGGTAGGAAATACAGTGAGCTCCCCATTAAAATTCCTCCAAATAATCTAGAAAATGTGCCAAACTTGAGGGATAATTTAAGAAAAAGTTACTTTTCTAGACCAAGTCAGGGGTGACAGGAGTCTGTGGACACTGAGAATAGGGTCTGTCAAAGAATGTATCATCTATGGAACACTACAGTGAGATGCTGTGTACCAAGGTGGAAGGAGAAGCAAGACATATACCAAAGGCACCGAATGGAACATGTGCTAATTAGGAGCTCTGCCAGCTATGAATGACTTTAGTGGTAAATCAGTGTTCACAACTTCAAGCTTTCATGATAGGCAGCAGCCAGCTGCAGGCCCCAGGCTAAGAGGAACAAGTTCAGAAGCAAACAGCAACAGTCCTACCCCAGAAGCAAGGCAGGGTCTTAGTTCCAGTTTCTAGCCCAATGTTGTTTGACTTTCATTTTCGAAACTTGACTTGCACCTGGTTTAGCTCATCTGCTAAGATGGTTTTATTGGGGGTGTTGATTGTTGCACATGCTACAGCTTCTGGAACCACAGGTGGATCAGAATATTTTTGTTAGTTTGGAAAGATTTGAGGTCTCCACTCTGAGCTACCTGAAGAACCTGGAAAAATATAAGACTCAGTACACAAGAAAGGCAGCACCAGAACCAGCACTTCCCTAAAGAATTGCAACAAGACTGGCCCCAATATAAAGTATGAAGTCAGGAAGCAGACTGGAAGAATGAATCTAATCTACATTACTGATTCTATCTTTACCATCCACTGAATGGATGATCCCTTGTGATCTGTTCTTCCCTAGTCACTCCTGAAATTAAACTGAGCAGTCATTGATAACATCCTAATTCCAAAGTCCAAAGTTTTAAACCATTTTCAAGCACCTCATTCCCTGATCTCTACAACACTGATATTGACCACTCTTTTCTTGATACTTTCCTTCCTATACTTATTTGATCTTGTGCTTTGTTCCTTTCAGAGCAATTCCTCTGTCTTTACTTACTTTTCTCCCTTGTCATACTCATTCAGGTAAACAATAAGCTTGTTGTAGTGGATTGGGACAGCACCGGGTCTGAAGTCAGGAAGATTTTAGTTTAAATTTGGCCTCAGATATTTAGTAGTTGTGTAACCCAGGGCAAGTCACTTAATCATGTTTCCTCAGTTTCCTCATCTGCAAAATGAGTTGGAGAAAGAAATGGAAAACTACTTTATTTTCTCCGCCACAAAAACTCCCAAAGGGAGTCATAAAGAACAGGGCACAACTAAAAATGTTAAACAACAGTGGATTAGCGGAGCCATTCTCATGGTTAGAAAGGCTGAGGCTTAATTCTTTCTAGTCTTGACCTCCCTCTTGAGCTTAGGTCCCTCATTTTCATCTGCTTCTACCTAGATGACCCTGTGGCACCTTAATTGTAACATATGCCAAATAAGATTGGTTATTTCCTTTTAGAACTGCCTCCTACCTTGATTTATTTGTTAATAATGCCACACTTAAAATATGGAGGTCATTATTTGACTTGTTCCTGTCAGTTTTACCTCTGCAGAATCCAATGTGTCATTTCCTTTCCATTCACATTAAGAGAACTCCTTTTCAGGTAATATCTCTTACCTAAACTATTCCTGAGGAGAATATAAAGAGATCTGAAAATAGAACATTGGTCAGGTTTTGGTGTTTTGTTTTGTAGCTTGTTCAGACCTGTGATTTCATCAGCATAATTAGATTTCTGACATCTCAGAACTTCCATAGCACTTTGTTGGTACTTTTTTTTATGGCACCTACTGCCTTGTATTCTAGTTAATGGGGTACGGGTCTAATATGGTATTACTACAAAATTAGAGTTTAACCTTCTTGAGGAATCAATGCTGTCTGATCCATAGCTATATTTTCTCAGGCACATAGCAGTGCCCTATATATAATTGCTGAATTACTGCATAAAATTCAAAATACCACCTATTTTCAAGTGGTCTCTATGAATTGGGCTTGGTTAATTTTTCTTTAATGCAACTTTTAATATTTCCACACTAAATATTGATTGTTTATATTTTGAAATATTGTCTTCTAAGAGGCTGATTTTTAAAAACACATGAATACTTTATCTCTTATATATGGTGAAATTGAACAGAAAATGCCAGAAAATTTAATTTCTTCTCAGACATTTTCTATACATTTCTGACCTTGAATGTCTTTGTAAAATATGTTGCAAGAAGTACTAGCATAGATGCAAGAATTTTATAGTTTTCTGTTCGTTTTGTTTTTATGTATGTCTGTGTTTTGTAGGCCAATTCTAGCAACTTAAAGAATTTCTTGTCTGCTGTGAGGCTGGCTCACCAAGGCTGTGCTGTTGAAAAATTACCACTATTAACTCTGGCACCACTGAAGACATCAGAAGTTGAAAAACCAAAAACTAAAATGGTTATTACATCCAAAAAAGATTATCCTTTAGCCAAGAATTTCCCTCATTCCTTAGAACATCTTCAGGCTTCCTATTGTAGACTTGCCCGAATTGATATGCGAATACTTTGCCTCAAAAAACTTAAGAAATTAGACTTGAGTCACAACCACATAAAAAAACTACCAGCAACAATTGGAGACCTTGTCAACCTTCAAGAGCTTAACCTGAATGACAATCATTTGGAGACATTCAGTGAAGTATTATGTTCTTCCACGCTCCAGAAGTCTCTTCAGAGTTTGGACCTCAGCCAGAACAAAATTAAAGCTCTCCCTCTGCAATTTTGTAAACTACAGGAACTCATATATTTGAAGCTTGATGACAATGAATTGATACAGTTCCCATTCAAGATAGGCCAACTGAGTAACCTGCGATTTTTGTCAGCTGCTCGAAACAAGCTTCCATTTTTGCCCAGTGATTTTAAAAAGTTATCCCTTGAATACTTAGATCTTTTTGGAAATGCTTTTGAACAACCTAATCTCCTAGTTCCTAATATACAGCTGACAGTACCATTGACTTTATTAGAAATTTCTGCACGGGCAATATTAGATTATAGGTAAGGATCTTATTAAATTTGGTGTTTTTATGAAAGTTATAAAGATTGGTAATGGTATATTCTGTTCTTCTCTAGGTCTTGTCAGTAAGATAGAAAAATAAGATCTAGACAGAATTACTATTGAGGTATAACTAGGAAGATGGTGGTCCTATAAGGATAGCTGGTGGCTTATTATATAGGGAACTGCTTTTTGACCTGTGATAGTTGAAATTGGGCTCTTTTATTCATGGGCTTAAATGGAGCAAAAGAAAGTTTTTGTTTAAATTTGAGTATTATACCTACTTTTAAAAGAATTTGTAAATACTTGGAGAATTCAGAATAAATTTTCCAAATTAGGAAATTATTAAAGAACAGAATAAAGTTTGATAGAGGTAAGTACATAATAAGAAAGATAAAAATGGTTAATTGAAATATAATCTAAGCACAAGTTTAGAGAAAGAAATTAATAGATTCAATAACTTAGGTGCAATCACTTTTTTAAAGGGAGGGAATCAACATGATGGTGATGAACCTGGCCTTATCATAATGCTATATCTTAAGTTAGACTCCTTAAAAAAAGAGATTTTGAGAACTTCATTTTAGTCTTAAAGAGAGCTAGAAATAACTGAAGTCTTAGTAGCTATTTGAGATTTTGTTGGCAAAGATACTAGAATGGTTTGCCATTTCCTTCTCCAACTCATTTTAGAGATGAGGAAACTGAGGCAAACAGGGTGAATTGACTTGCCCAGAGTCACACAACTAGTAAGTATCTGAGGCCAGATTTGAGCTCCCAGATTCCAGGCCTGCCAAGTGCCCTGTTCACTGTGCCACCATTTGATCACTAAGACTAAAAAGTGGAAAATAAGGTTACATATTCCCTCCATGAGTAGAAACATGAAATAGAACTGTAAGTTGCCATTGGAGGGAATTAATTCAGGTATTAGGAAGACACTTCTTTATAGTGTCTTATGTATTTGTTAATTCTGGAATAATCTTTTAAGAATAAGTTAGACCAACTATACTTCCTTAGCCATTAAAGTAGACATAATAGTACCATAAATAAGTGTTCCTAATTTATTTTATGGTTGGGGGTTTGTTTTTTTTTATTGTTTTTTTGGTTTTGTTTTGTTTTTGCTTTTTGGAGGGGGAAGGTGTGGCACTTAATTTTCCTTTGTAAAATTCCCAAGTATCTAATTAGGTGTTCTAATAAAACTTATTTAATTTTTGGTTGTTTCTTTATACAAACTTTTCTCCTTTTTGGGAATCAGGGAAGAGTTACTAGTTCCTAAGTGCCAGATCTATTTAAAATGTAATCTACCACTGATTTTTTTCCCCCTTCACTTTGAAAATTCACTGATATCACTTTCAAACCTGCTTCTTTCTTTTGTTTTATATTTTTGTCTGTGCCTCTTTTTTTTTTCTTTTTGGAGTGGGGAAAGCAGGGCAATTGGGGTTAAGTGACTTGCCTAAGGTCACACAGCTAATAAGTGTTAAGTGTCTGAGGCTGGATTTGAACTCAGGTCCTCCTGACTCCAGGGCTGATGTTCTATTCACTTTGCCATCTAGCCACCCCCTTGTTTTATGTTTTAAAAGTTCCTTTTTGAAAGTCTTAAAACCTGTTAGGAGTAGAGGGAACAAGCAGAGAAGAATGGATTTCTGGCCTGTAGATTTCTAATTTAAAAAGTTAAGAGAACTTTTTGTTTGTTTTTTTTATTAACTTTTGAACAACCTTTACATTATTTTATGTCAGTTACAATTCTGTGTTTGCTTGTTATAATCTCGTTGCAGAGTCAAAACCCTGACTTATAGTCTATCACATTAACATTTGAATCTTTTTTTAATAACATTTTTAAAATCTACCTTTCCAACAGAATTCCCTATGCTCCTCATATCATTCCTTTTCATCTTTGTCAAGATTTGGATACATCAAAATCCTGTGACTGTGGAAAATCCTGTTTAAGCTCTTTTATTCAAGCAACTACTACTATGAATCTACACTATGTTGCCCACACTGTGGTTCTAGTAGATAATATGGGTGGCACTGAAGCACCCATTCTCTGTTACTTTTGTTCATTAACATGTTACTCCCAATTCTTGGATCGATCAACAAAAAGTAATAGGTAATACTAAGTATAAAATTTTATCCAGTTATGAATTTAGAGTTTAAATCTTAATTCTATATACTGCCTTGTATGAATTTAGTTGTAAAGTGTGGTCTGTATCACAAATAGATTTACCTATGTCAAATTGAAAAAACAAGAATGTATTTTTTTAACTTTAAAGAAAATATCTAATTTGACTTTTATAATCAGGTTAACCTTAACCAAAAGCTTAATATCTTGTCATTTTGAACTGGTTGATCCCATCTATATTGGTTTGAACCCTTATGCCCTGTGCATCAATCTTTACTTTCTTAGACTTTGTTCATTTCTGTAACAATTTTTGTGTATACAGCAAAATACAGAACTATGTGAGTTCTAAATGCGGTAAAAATTTGTTGATAAAATGCTAAATGAAGCACACTACATAAAGGATTCTAAATGTGCCTAGTTATAAGTAAATTTTCAGGGATATTATTGAATGTGTGATGGCCAAGTGTGAATAGGAAAGACTGTTACATTTTCATTCAGAACTCCTATTATGTTTTATTGTATTGATTTACCCTCAGTCAGTTTGACATTCATCTTATTCTTATCGTGATTCCTAAACTTTAGACATTTATTTTTTATTTTGTAAAAGTAATTCGATATGAGGAATAGAATTTGAGTTATTCTCAAACCTTTGTAGCTTTGAAATAAATATCTAATTTAGTTTTGTTGGTAATTTTAGCTTAAGTTTCTTAAACATCTTAGGTTCAAATATGTTTAGCTTTTTTCAGGATGAATAGAGTGAAGGCATTCTAATATGGTAGAAATAGGACTGGTTCTGTGGAAATACTTTCCCCATGCCCACCCTGCTATTCTTTTTTCTGAAGTTGGCTGTCCAGTAGAATTCTAAATTTCTGCATATACCACTAAGTTAGTTTAATGTGATTTCTTGGCAATAAACACTTTGCAGTTTTATCTTACATATTGTTTGGTTTCATTTTGTAAAAATGACATTTGCTAACACTCTTTTTGAAAGACTGCATGACTTAGAATGCTAACCAGTGTGTGCTTAAATATTTCCTATTTCTATATCCTTTTTTGTTTTTCCCTCCTATTACCATTTTACACTATCATTTTTTACTATTCTAAATTGTGGAGTCAGTGCTGTTAAAATGGGAATGAAATTAAAGTGTTTCACTAGAATTTGCATGTATAGCAAGTTATTATATGATCTCTAATGGTACATCTTAAATTCACTGAGAATATCAAAATAACTTCTTTTCTCTTAATTTTTATTGATACATGGCTTTTACATTAAGTATATTTCTCAATATATCCCTAGGAGAGAGCTCTTGTAAAAGCATATACCTGCAGGATGTCAATAAGAAGCAGGAACAGTACAGCAACACTAGCCTGGGCATCAGCCAGTGCTGACATTACATGCATTATCTTCCCCTTTATGATTTCTCACCTTACATATTCAATCCTTTACCAGCCCTTGTCGTTTCAACTTTCACATCTGTCCTATAAATCCCCTCTCTGCACTTAAATAACCAGAAACCTTGTCCAGGCCTTTATCACCTCATGCCTGGAATATTGCAGAAACCTCCTCGTTGGTCTCCTGCCTCAAATCTTTCCATTCTAGTCCTTCCTCCACTCTGCTGCCAAAGTGTTCTTTCTAAAATGTTAGTCTGAAAGAAAAATCAAATGCTGGACTGATCATGTCGTTGCCTCCAATGTCTTCTCCTTGATCAAATATAAAATTCTCTTGTTTGGTTTTCAAAGCCCTGTATACCCTGGACCCTGCCTGCCTTTCTAATCTTCTTGCACTTGAGTGCACTCACTAACATTAGCATTCTTGCTATTCCTACCCAGCACTTCTCAGTCAAGTGTGTACCATGCCAGTAATGCTCTCCCTCCTCACCTTCACCTGGCTGTACAACTCAAATTGCACCTTTTGAAAGAGGTCTTTCCCGGTTTTCCAGCTCCTCCCACTGTTAGCACTTTCCCTCCGGAATTATCTCCCATTTATACTGTACATATTTTATGTGTACATAGTTGTCTGCTTGTTTCCCCCACTAAAATGCCAACTCTCCAAGGGCAGGAACTCTACTTTTGCCTTTCTTTGTAACCAACACTGTTCGATCTCTTGGCCTCAACTTCCCCACTGCAGTACATCATCTCTTCAGTTATCAAATTGATCCTAAAATGTAGTTGTAGCCATGGAACCATCACCTCCCCCTCCATCCTGCCCCTACTTAATAAACTCAAGTAGCTCCCTATTATCACATCTAGGATCAAATAAAAAGCCTGGTGTTCAAAGCCCTTTATAACCTCTCCTACTTTTATAGACTTCTTGCATCTGATAGCTGTGTCCTTCAAGATCTGGTGACACTGACTTCCTGTTATTCATACAAGACAGTCCATCTCTGACTCTCTATTTTCATTGGCTGTCAGCCTTTCTTGGGGAACAATCCATATTCATCCTAATCTCCCTGGCATTCTTAAAGTCCCAGCTAAAATCCTACCTCTTATAAGAAACCTTGCCAATTCCTTCTTAATGCTAGTGCCTTCCCTGTTAGATTATCTCCAAATTATGCAGAATTGTTTGCATGTTGTCTTCCCTATTTGAGCTCCCAGAGAGCTGGGGGGGGGGGGGGGGAATTTTTTTTATTTTTTAATTTTCTTTGTATTCCTAGCACTTAGTGCCATTCCCAGCACATAGGAGGCTCTTAAAAAATACCTGCTGACTTACTAACTTCTTTAGGGCCGAGCTTATCCGTATCATTTAACAACCTTCAGTTTTTATTGTTCTTTACATTTAGGTTGTTCCAATTAGTCTATATTTTTTTCTGACTTTACTTTTCATCAGTTCATGTAGTTTTTCCCAATCTAATGTATATTCATTATAGCCATTGTTTCTCATAGCACAGTATTGTACATTCATATACCACATTTTGTTTATTTAATCATTGCGCAGCAGATGAATGTCTACTTTGTTTCCAGTTCTTTGGTAATACAAAAACTGTTGTTACAAAATATAGATACGGATCTTGACTGAGTCTTGTTATGTTGAGTCCCACTTAAACGTTTTCTAGTTATTTTGAAAGGAACTTCCCTTTTTATTATTTCCTGGAGCTTGTTATTGCTGCACAGAAATGTTTATTTTGGTGGTTTTCTTGTGTATCATACTACTTTACTGATGCTGTTGTCTTGATTAGTTTCTTTGCTTATTCTAAGGATTTTTAAGTGAACTATCATGTTATATATGTGTGTGTATACACATATGTATGTATGTACATTTATTATAATTTTTTAAAAGTCCATCTATGCCTATTGTCCTTTGAGGGTTTTTCACATAAATAAGTATTGTACTTTGTAAAAGTTTTCTTCTGCACCATGTGATGTGGTTTAGACATTTGGTTTTTATTATGATTGTTTTTCTAGTGTTGACTTAGTCATCACCTTCTTCTTGGTATAAATCCAACTTGATCATAGTTTAATCACGCTTTCATGTATTCAAACAGTCCATTTGCCTGGATTTTATTTAAAGTATTGAATCAGTACAAATAAACCTATATTGCAGATTCAGTTCCAAACCATATGTAATTTTGCAATAAAGCAAGGTACACAGATTTTTTGGTTTCCAATGCCTATGAAAATTATGTCTACACTATAAAAACATACGTATTTTAATTAAAAGATTTTATTGCTAAAAAAAATGTTAACCATCATCATCTTTCAGCAATCTTTTTACTGATGGAGGGTCTTGCTTCAGTGTTGATGGCTGCTTGATGATCAGGGAGTTGGTTCTGAAGGTTGACGTTATGGGGGTAATTTCTTAAAATAAGACAATAATGAAATTTGCAGAATGGGTTGACTCTTCCTTTCACTTAAGAGACCATTATCAGGTTCTTAATTGGCCTAATTTCGATACTGTATCTCAGCGAATAAAGAGACTAAAGGAGATGAGCTGAAACTTGGTTTAAGGCTTGAATATTTCTTGGCTGTCCATGGCACGATTTTAAAAATTGATAAAACCTCTTGAAAGAAAAGCAGAAATGGTAAATATCCTTTACTGACTAAAGGAGGGGGTCAGGAATTGGACCTGTGATTTCATTGGCATAGGGAAATCCCAGCACCAAAAGGTTGAGTTACTAGGCCCATATACGTAACAGGCAGGACTTAAACCCAGGACTTCCTGGCTTTAAGGCCTATTCTCTGTCTACCTCTCTGGTTTGCTAATTAAAACTCAATTAAAATTATATTAAAGGGTTCCTGAGGAAAGGATTCAGATTTAAATGAAGAGTAAATAAGAAACCTAAGGAATTAGTGGGTCACAATTAGAACAAATTACAGAGAAGTAGGTAGTTTCATGAAAGAAATTTACAATAATAAGACAATACTCACAAACTCTTGCAATCTGCTAGAGCAGTCCTTAGGGGGAAAATAGAGCTTTATAAATACATTCATCAATAAAAGTTAAAACAGATGAATGAATTGGATATGTGAATAAAACAACTAAAAGAGAAACACCAAAATAGAAATACTGAAAATCAAAGAAATTTAAAGAAATAGGGGCAGCTAGGTGGCACAGTGAATAGAGCACTGGCCCTGGAATCAGGAGGACCTGAGTTCAAATCCTCAGACAGTTAACTAGCTGTGTGACCTTGGGCAAGTCACTTAATCCCAATTGCCCTGCCTTCTCTCCAAAAAAAAGTTGAAAAAAAATTAAGAGATTTTAAAAATTAAAGGAAAAAGCTATTATGTTGATAAGTAATAGTAGCAACCTTTAGATAATAAACCATTAGCTAGTCAGAGATGCAACAAAAGAGGAAATTACCTCTCTGATTTATGGATAAAGGAAGAGTTCATGACCAAACAAGGGATAGTGAGGATCATAGAAGATAAAAAACTTTTTTCTTCCAATCCTCCCCCTTCTACCCTTTCTTCAATTGAAATTAAAAGGGATAAAATAACTGGGAAAAATTATTTGCAGCAAGTTTTCTGATAAGATCTCACATGTAGCTGATTCAAATTTATAGAAATCAAAGCCAGCATTCCCCAATAGGATAAATGGTCTGACAGGCAGTTTTCAAAGTTCAAGTTAACAAAGACTCTTAATTCACTAGAAACCAGATAAATGCAAATTAAAAGAACTTTGAGGTTCCACCTTACTAGCTTACTATACCACCTTACATATCTTACTAGCAAAGAAAACAAAAATCAAAAAAATTCAAAATTCTAAAGGGCATCTGGGTGAGGTTTGAGGGGAGGTAAACTAGTGCTATGTTGTTAAGAGCTGTGAAATGGTTCATGTGAAATGGTTCAGACATTCTGAAAAGCAACTTAGAACTAGAACCCCAAAGTTAAAAAGTTGTGCGTACCCTTTGTCTGAGCTATGCCACTATTAGGCTTGCATTCCAAGGAAATCAAAGAAAGAGGAAAAGGACTTATATACAAAAATATTAATAGCAGTTCATAGCCAAAAATAGAAACTAAGAGGGTGTCCTCCTATTGTGGAATAGATAAATCATGATATATGAAGAGAATATTATGTCATAACATCTCATAAGAAATGATGACATGAACAGTTTTCAGAAGAAATTGGAAAGGTCTCTACAAACAGATGCAGAGTTAAAACGAACAGAACTAGGAGAACAATTTATACAATAACATGAAGACAACTTTAACAGATTTTATGTAACCCTATCCCAAAGGCCATTGGTATGGGGACTATCTCCTTATTGGTGAGGATCAATGTCCCATGTCTATGTGAAGGGTACGGCAGTGTTGGGGAAGATATGTAGGGGAAGAGGAGAGGAAAGGAGAGCTCTTGAATTATCAAGTCTGCAGTTCTCTTCAGGCTTTAAGACTAAGGAAAACTCCTTTCAGAATGTTTTCCTTCATCAGCCTGAAGTGGGGTTGACGTTCTGTCCTTCCCTTCCCTTTTCCCTTTCCCCCCTCTCCCCTTCCTTCTCCCAAATACACTTCACACACAGATACACTTCACACAAGTATGGGGCATTGATTTCCACCAATAAGGTGGAGAATAATTTGGAATTATGCCCAAAAGGCATACTATGCATACCCTATATCCCAGCAATACCACTATTATACCCCAAAGAGACATATAAAAACATAACAGCAAAGAATTAGAAACTGCTGCCCAACAGTTGGGGAATGGCTGAACAACTTGTGGTATATGACTGATGTAACATTATTGTACTGTACAAAATGAAATGGATGGTTTCAGAAAAACCTGGGAAGACTTATATAAGCTAATATAAAATGAAATGAGCAGAACTAGGAGAACATTGTTACATAGTAACAGCTAAGACAGTCAACTGTGAAAGACTTAGCTACTCTTATCAATATAATGATCTATGACAATTACGAAGTTCTCATGGTGAAAAATGTTGTCCACCTCCAGAGACAACTGATGAAGTCTGAGTGCAAATTGAAGCAAATTTTTTTCACCTTTATTTTTCTTACTTTTTCCCCTTTCCACAATGTGACTAATATGGAAATATGAGTTGCATGGCTTTACATGTACAATGGGTTATCATAATTTTTGCCTTCTCAGTGGGTAGAGGAGGACAAGAAAGAGAGAGAATGAGAAACTGAAAATTAAAAAATTTTTAATTAGGGTGGCTAGGTGGCACACTGAATAGAGCACTGACCCTGGAGTCAGGAGGACCTGAGTTCAAATTCAGCCTCAGACACTTAACACAAAAAACTAGCTGTGTGACCTTGGGAAATCAGTTAACTCCAATTGCCCTACCTTCCCCCTGCAAAAAACAAGCAAAAAATTTTTAAATCAAATTTTAAAAATAAAATATTAAGCATCATAGGAACAAAGGCATGTTTCCTTAATATAGTAAACAGTATCTGTTAGAAACTTAGAACCAGCATTATCTGTAATTGAGAAAGACCAGAAGCCTTTATAATAAAAAGAGGGGTAAAACAAGGATGTCCATTGTTACCACTATATTTGATATAATTCTAGAAATGCTAGCTATACAATAGGACAAAAAGAAACAGAGATTAAGCGCAGGCAAAAAAAAAAAGATTGCTTTTACAGATGGTATAATGGTTTATCTTGAATACCCTTACAGATTTGACTAAAAATTAATAGAAACAAGCAACAACTTCAGTCAAATAAGATATAAAGTAAGCCTTTAAAACCATAAGTTTCTTTGTATATTACTAACACAATTCAGTGGGAAAAGATAGAAAAAATTCCACTAAAAATAACTAAGGGGGGGCGGAGCCAAGATGGCAGCGTAGAAGCAGCAAAGCACCACAGCTCCCACACAAACACGCTAAAAAACTCATAAAATGGGACGCTAAACAGATTTTCACACTCCAAAACTCTCCACAAGACAGAAAGCACTACAGGCAGCACAGCAGGCCGGGCTCTTCCCAGCAGTCTGGGACCCGCGGCCAAAACCCAGCCGGCTCAGGCCCTGGGGCATCGGGCAGGGAGCCGCGTCTATAGGAGAGGAGATCAGCTGCACTGGAGGCAGAGTTACCACATTTATGAGGCCAGAAGACAAAAAGGCTAAGAGAAGGGTCAGTGGATTTTGCTAACTGGGGAGGAGAAGAGCGGGTCTGGCCAAACTGCTCCCAGGGCAAGGAGGCAGCGGGAGGCGGCTGTTGCAGCAGGAACGGCTGAGAGCCACGGCGGCCCCCACTGGGCTGCTTCAGAGACCTCGGCCTGCAGATAGCAGGGGGGCTGACACGACCCATCGAGTCCAAGGGCTCTTGCGTTGAG
>CM053598.1:196849981-196870822 GCA_028646575.1 Pseudocheirus occidentalis
GGGATGTAGAAATCTATCTTACCCTACAGGAAAATAAAGTGGGAAGGGGATAAGAGAAAATACGGGGGTGTTGGGGGTAAAAGAAGGGAAGGCAGATTAGGGGAAGCAGTAATCAGAAGCAAAACCGCTTTGAGGAGGGACAGGGTGAAAGGAGAGAGAGAATAGAAGAAACGGGGGTGGGAAAATAGGATAGAGAGGAATACTGGTAGCAAGACTGTGAAAAAAAATTTTGAAGCAAAAAAAAAAAAGCCTAGACTTACATGGGTTGACACAAAGTGAAATGTAATGGGTACAAAGAAACAGCAATATTGTAGGATGATCAGCTGTGAATGACTTAGCTATTCTCAGCCATACAACAATGCATGAAAACCCCGAAGTACTCAGAATGAAAAATGCTATCAATTCCCAGAGAAAGAACTGATGGTGGCTGAATATAGATTTAAGCAACTTTTGTTTTGCTTTTTAAAAATCTGTTTTCTTTCACAACATGACTAACATACATACATATATATATATATATACATATATATATATATGTGAATACACACACAGAGACATATAACCTATATGGAATTGTTTGCCTTCTCAGGATCTGGCAGGTTCTACTCTGAGGGATTTGGGGGGTGGGGCGTGAAGAGGGAAGAAGGGAGAGAATTGGGAACTCAAAGTTTTAAAAACAAATGTTAAAAATTGTTCTTTACATGTAACTGATGAAAAATTAAATACTAAATAAATACCAAATAAATGTTAGGATGCCTAGCTTCAAATCCTGACTCAGACACACACAAAAAATAATAAAACAAATTTCTGCTTCAAGAAAATCTATATAATACTACATATTATTTTCAAAAAAATCTGAATTACTAGCAAAAGGAAAATTAAAATTGTCTGGTGATTCCGCAATTAGAGATAACATGTATATACTCTAGGTTTTTAAAAACTATTTTGTGAAAGCAAAGATGCCACTCATAGACTTAGTCCATTTGGAGGATTTTTTTAAAAACTGCTTTAATAATCTGTGATAAATGTAAAATGTTAACTTGTTAAATTTTAATAACTTTACTTTTGGGAGTGATTGTAATCTCTAGGTCCAGTAGCCAGGGTAAGCCTAGGTCTTCCTTAAAAGCTCTATAATTTGGGGATTGTCTAAAAACAGGGCTGAATCAACTGTTTGAGGTCTTTGTTGAAACCTTTTCCTATTTTTGCTTTTTAAACATATTTTTTCAATGTTAAGCAGTGCCTGGCACATATTACACAATTAAATATTTATTAATTGATCAAAAATCTTTAGTGCAGGGTACTGAATACTTTAAAGCAGCAATTCTGAACCTCTGGGTCGTGACCCCTTTCAAACAACCTTTTCACAGGGGTCGCCTAAGACCATCAGAAAACACATATTCCTGATGATCTTATGAAGCAAGACACTGCTCCTCTATCCATCCCCAGGCAGGTCTGCCCACATGCATTTACACCCACATACAAGTATTAAAGGGTCGTGGCATTAGGAAGGTTGAGAACCACTACTTTAAAGGATGATGCTTGAGCCTCTCCAGGATCTTAAGAGGACTTTTCAGAATTTGGAATATGGACAGATATGTCAAATTCATCTAAGCTGATTTGCTGAAGACAAAGAAGCATATGGAAGATGGGGTTTGAAAAAGGATAATGAGTACAAACCGAGGAACCTCCCTTGATCTGCTCTAGCTAGAATTATACCATGGGCCTATCTGTAGCTGTGTACCTTACTGTGATACATTTGCCTTCCCTCTTCTGGTAGGCCATGCATGCTGGCTCAGTGGGGAAAGACTGGGTGCTTTGTAAGGATGGCAGGAGTCAAGAAAATTGGCTACTAAAGCCAGAAAAAAATCACCAACTTAGTATCACTTAAAAGGAGTGACTGCTCTCTGAGATTTGTCCTCTTCCTTCCTTTCTCCTGAACATGGGGCATGTAATGTTCTCTTCTCTAGGACTTCTCATAAGGTTAGGTAAGGAAGAGGTATTATTGCCCACCCCTAGAAGATACAGTGGCTTCAAAGATGTGTGCTGCTTGAGCAAAACTGAGCTGTGACCTCTGTCTGCTTCTTCTCTTTTGTATTTCTTTGACTGAACATAAGGACCAAACATAGTCCAGAGTTGGACTTTTTAGGAATGGCTCGCTTAGGAACTTCTGCATCTCTCAATTAGTACTGGCAGCACTACAAGTGAGACTACAGACTATAGCCACTACAGTGGCTATAACACTTTTTTGGTAAACATGTTGGCAAGAGGAGGAAGGTAACCCCTGGTCTTTAGACAAAGGTTTTAAGGGTGTTATTCAAAAACTGAAAAGACACTATAGAGTCTGTGAGAAAAGTAAAGGGCACTTTGCACCTCGCAGACAGGTAGTCAACAAGTATTTTTAAAGAATTTAGTATATGCCAGTTACTGCACAAAGCACTGGGGATATAAACACAATCAAGAGTCCCTACCCTCAAGGAGCTTACATTTTAATGGGAAAGATAACATATAAAAGGGAGCTGAAAGGGGTAGGAAGTAGGGGAGTGTGAATGATGGTAAAATCCAGAGAGTCAACAAGCATAGGAGAGACAGAAAGAGGTATGGTCATCTACAAAATGAAGGCCCACAGAAAGAACTCACCAATGTAAGTTAACATGGAAGATATTTCAGGGTGAAAAGGCCCCAGGTGTTAAGGAAGTTCTAGAGTAAGAAGGCAGCTGAATAATGGTGGCAAAGTCTGGAAGAGTAAAAATACAGCTGAGAGGAGAGTGAAGCTCACATTGGACAGTAACAGCATGGGTATACCTGAATTCAGGGGACAGCAGAGCCATTCAGGCTCTTGCTTTGGGGGTTATTGTATTGTATAACAGTAGCCCTTTCTTGGGCAAAGAGAAGCAGCAGCAGTGTACAGGCACTGGCATAGTAGACATAACATGGGGCCCAGCAGAGTGGGCTATAGCTGGATCCTGTTGACAAGGGCCATGGTACAGACCCCAGAGGAATAGACAATAATAAGGGAACTGGCATAGGCAGCAGTACAAGCAGGCTCATTGTAGTCACCTGACTATTATAATCTAAAATAAGACCCTTCCATACTGTTGCCAGTATAGAGCTTATATTCAATGGACAACTACTTCCTAAACAAGGCTTGAGAGACCAAAGGGTAGAAGTGCTGGATGATGTCTTGCTTCCTCAATACAGACAAGATGTAAAACTATCACCACATAACTACCAGTCTCTACAGAAAAAGGAGCATTCATAGGATCACAATATCACAGATTTAGAGCTGAAAAAGACCTAATCAATCTAAGCAGTCACACTGCCCCACAAGAACCTCTAAAGGGACAGATACTTGATATTTCTCTCATATGGTGCATAGTGAAGGCAAGTCAAGGCTACTGGGCTAGAGAACACTGAATGGATAGTGGTACAGGGTAAATTGCAGTAATGACCTAGACACTAGGACAGGTTGTAAGCCCTCTTAGCTACCTACTGCAGATGCTATGACCCATGACAAGGACTGGTGACTGTAACAACATCTACCATGACATTCTGATATTTCTAGTGCTGTTCTGGTTCATTTTCACTGCTTTACATCAGAAGGTCCACCATGAACTATGTCTCACATCACTTCCACCACAAAGACTGCATTGCTTTATACAGATGTTACATCAATTATAGTCTTTTTTGTTATCTTTCTATTTTGCCCCTTCCTCCAGTATGTTCTACAACAGGTGTGTAAAATCCGTAAAGTCAAGGTTGTCCAGAAATGGTCCTGAGGCCATTTAGTAGTGGAAGATTCCCTCTGGAAGACCTTTAGGACCTTGACACCAAAGATGACATATGGTAGGAGCAATAGTTACTAAGGCCTGAAACTTCCTGACATGTAGGCTAGGTAAGTCTTTCCCTAAAAAAACACTGCAACAACTCTCAATACTTAATTAGTCTAGGAGAGTAAAGCTCAAACCACTGTTGGGGTTTCCAAGATGTATAAGACATAAAAAGTTCAATTCAAGAGTATCTGTGCTCCTCATTTTTGATGGACTCCCAGTTACCATTCAAATCAACACCACTAACTAAGCATATCTTTGTAATGAGATAAGGGGACCTGTGTCCAGCTGAACCAAAGTTGTATCTTTGCTGAATGGTCTTTCCATACTAAGTAATATTCCTTTTACAAAATGTTAGTGGCCAATAAGTGTCTCATTTCATTCCAATCTTGAGCCTGAACTATAGGCCTGGCCTAGAACACCAAGGTTAGCCGGTGACCATGGAACTCTTAGATAAAATACTGAGATAGTTCACAAAGACTTTTTTATATACTTTTTAGAAGGCTTAAAGAGAAAAAAAAACTATTTTAATGCTTATTCTTGAAGGTTCCATTCAATAGCAAAGAGATCCTTAGTCTAGGTATTCTAATTGTAGCTTTCCGAGACAATAAAAGCTGTTAATGACAGCACACAGAGATGAGTAAAGTTAGACTTGGATCAGCTCTCTTATCTTTCCCAAGTATGGACAGAGGATAAATGAAGAGAAGATTCTTAGGATGGAATCTAGAGACAATTTAAAGCAGGAGTTCTTAACACAGGGCCTATGAACTTAAAATATTTTGGTAACTGCATTTCAATATAAATTATTTCCTTTGTAATCCTATATATTTCATTTTATACATTTAAAAACATTATTCTGAGAAGGTATCCATAGGCTTCATCTAACTGTCAAAGGAATCCACAGATTCCTTTGATTTAAAGAAAGTAGGTGCAATAAAAACAAACTAGAAACCTTATATGCAGAATATTCCAGGATTACAGGGTCTCTGAGTATGGCATCCATGTCTGTATCTTAACAGTGTTTTCCTTCTAAAACAAAATCTATAACTAGCTCTGGTTTGTGATGAATATGTATTTTTTAAATGATTAATGTCAATCAACTAGATTTAAATAAAATTCATTTTGGTTGAAATACCATTCCAACAAATTATTTAAAACCAAGTAGCTGCTACTACTATGCCTATTTTCATGATTGTGAATTTTTTTCAATGTTTAAATATGTCCCATCATCATATAAATTTTAATCCCAATCACAGACTTAAAGAGTTTTAGCTTAGTTGTTTTGGGGTTTTGTTTTGCCATGTGCTAAAATTCTTATTACAGAAATGCAATCAATAGTAGAGTTAGAAAAAACTTTTGAGAGTTACCTGTCTTTATATACCCAGCAAGAAAGTTTGTCTCGTGGTGTAGGGGGCTGTCCTTTAAAGTCAATGATTTTTTCCCACTGGAATGTTCCATCTCTTGTTCGTAAATTAACAAAATAGAGCTTTTAAAAAGAGAGAACACTATTGGTACAATTCAATATACATTCTATAGGATCTGCAACCAAAATATCAAATGGTAATACAGTTACATCTTCAATAAAATAGAGTAAGACTAATTAAAAGGAAACAAAATAATCAGCATAAATGAAACATGTGGCACAGAATCTTTTCCCCCATGTTCTTGTCCTATGGAGATTAATTTCCAAAAGATGTTCAGTAAAATCATAGTAAAAGAATATTTTAAATGCTTATTTTTAATGAATCATAGTGACACAGTTAAGCATTTATTTTATCTTAAAGTTTAAAGTATCTGCAATTTTATGAGATGAAGTTTCTCCATTAGATATTCCACTGGCACATTTCTTAAATTAAGCAATGTATTACTCGATTGCTGTATCCTTTGTCATCATATCCTCCAAAAATGTACAGTTTTCCATTAATGCAAGCAGCACAACTTCCTGACATGGATGTAGGGAGTTCTCCTTCCATGAGATGCATTGTCCTGCAGTAAAACAACATGTAATTCCATAATTTTCCAGAAAGACAAACAAAAATATCCCCTAAACTCCATCAATCATTTTATCAAAATGCACTAAAAAATCTTAATTTGTAAAATATTACAAAGCCCATAGGAAATCAGACCTATGCCAAAGCACCAGACATACGCCAAAATATACAATGTTCTCACATGTACTGCCAGAACAAAGAATTAACGGAATTAAAGAAAAAAGGAAACAAAATTGTGAAATTATAAAAAGAGACCTGAGAAAAAGGAAGAGAAGTTGAACATTTGCAAAAACAGTAGATACAGTCTGACAGCATTTAACCAAATCCTACAATGGTTACTACAAGAGCTGGCATACAGCATCATTTAAAACATGTATAGCTTACCACAAACCATTGTCAATTTCATAGATCCAAAGTTCATCATTAGGCAAATATACTTCATTGTCTTCAATAGACTAAAAACATAAGATATATAAAAAATACATTTGTCAATTAAGTACAACACATATTACTGATATTATTGGGCATGAAAACTGTGATAGGCAAAATACAAAATTGAATCAGATATAAAAATCATCATGTGGGGTTTTAAACATAGAACATCCAAGGAATAAAAGAAAAGATGTGTTCTTTAAGGGATAGTGGATAGATTGCTAGTTTGGAGCATGTGGAAAGTCAAGTGGTCTCATATAAGAAAAGCTTCTGGGAAAGTAAATCTGAGAAGAGATCTCAAAAGAGAAATTTGAGCTGGAGATGCTATTTAGAGCAAAGAATCAAAAAGGCAGTAGGAAGGTAATGGCTAAAAAAAGGGCATAGTACATTCCGACTTAAAGGAAGTAACTATGAAAGAAAAGACAGTAAAGATGTAATTACGAATACTATGGTCGAAGACGAACATGCATGAAGAACTAATCTATTCATTCAAATTTTATTGTGAAAGATATATAATACAAAATGAACAATAATCTAGAGAACTTTCCTTTTTTTTTCCAGAGGGCAACCAAGAACCCTCTAAAGAAGCAGACAACATGAAACATGAAAAAAATTATTAGCATTAAGTAGAATTTTAATGTTTCATTTAAGTTGCACATTTTAAGTTATAGGAGCTACAGTAGAACCAATACTAAAAAATTACACTGGACAATGACAAAAACAGATGAACCTCAGAGTATTTTTTGTGCTGATTTCAAATACAGCTTCAGATTTTGTCTATCATCCAGTTATCAAGAGGATCAAAATTTTAAATTTTTTAGAATCTTTTTTTACTAAGAAAAATTGTGCTCATTTAACTCACCTAAAATCTAGTTACTGATGCTTTCCTGTTATATTTCACCTGTGGAATATCCCTCTACAACGTCCAACAGCAGTCATCCAGAATGTTTGGACTTAACCAGCCCTAGTTTGCTTTTCCATTGTGGTAATTTTTTTAATGAAAGCATTCCCCATATTCATGACTATTAGCAGCTAGGTTTTCTAGGAATAAGTGCAAATATGAATCCAAATAATGGAAACTGATTTAAGTTAAATGCCACAACTTTATAGATTTAGAGAACATTGGCGACTTCTTGGTCATCTTTCTTTCTTGCACTTTTATCTTTCATCACTTTCCTTATTTAAGGACCTTCACAAATCTCCTCTCTGACTTTAGCTTCACTGATACCTAGAAGTTTATTTTTCAGATAATGAAAGCACTATTTTGATCCACTACCTTAATAAATTTTCCCATTAAACTAAAGCTTAGTGTGCAATGATTCCAAGAAAACTTATTCAAGGAAAATATTGACTTACTACATTTTTCCCCTTGCAATCAGTTCTTTCCAGGATCTTTTAATGTCTACACTACTCCATTTATAAATAAAGCAGTAGTATTTCATATACCCAAGTTGTAACAATCACTTTTAGCATCCCATAGATATCTCGACTACTTTTAATACTTAGTGTTTCTCAAGTCTCCTAACAAACATATTTTGCAAGAGATTCCATTTAGTCTAAAAGCTTAAAAGTTCAGCTTCATTTTGGAATAAGTTAATATCAGCACATGTGCCTATATCAGTAGAGGCACTTCAATATTAAAGATTGACTGATCATGAACAAAATAATTTAGGTCTGCTTAAGTTATCAGATGAGATTCTGAGAATGGAAAGGATACTTCAAATGGGCAAACATCACCATGATGGTTATTCACATTATAATGCTGAGCCTCATTATTATGGTTGGAACCTTCAGGTTCACCTTCATCCTAACACTAAGTTACTGGAAGTTTTGGTACAAGCAGTTCTTCACTGAATAAAAAAGGTCTTACTGCTGATGGTAGATTTGAATAAAATACATAGTTGTTCATATGTTAAGCAAAAAGAGAACTATGTTGAATGGTTTTTTGGTTCTTTCCAAATTAAGAGAACCACAAATGGTATGTACCAGGAATCATGTATCTTGCCAGTTAGTGATAAACAAGAGTGATAAAGCCCAAGTGAGACAACTATTTTACAACCAAAATAGTTCATATGCTTTCTCAATTAAAGAAATAAAATTTCATCTCTAAGATTTGTCAGCTCACTGGATCCAATATCTAGAAAACATTCAAGAAAAGAGAATTAGAAACAATAATGATGTTTACCAAATAATGTCTGGCACTTGTCAAGCAAGATATGATACAATGAAAAGAACCCTGACTGAACCCAGATGATCTCAGTTCTACCTCTAAAGCTTAGTACCAGAGTGGTTTTAGATAAGTCATTCAATCTAATTGGACCTTAATTTCTTCATCTGTAAAATGAGAGAATTGCAAAAAGTCACTAAACTGTTCATGTCTTTTGACCAAGTGATACCTTTACCCTAGAGGTAAAAAAAAGAAAAGAAAAGGGCTTACATGTACAAAAATATTTATAGCAGCTCTTTTTGTACTGGCAAAGAACTGGAAACTTATGGGGTACCTATCAGGAAATGACTAAACAAATTATGGCATATGTATCTTATGGAATATCACTGTGCTATAAGAATTGATAAAAGTGATGGTTTCAGAGAATCCTGGAAAAACTTATATCAACTAATACAAAGTGAAGTAAACCATCAGGAGAACAATAGCATCAACACTGTAGAGACAACTTTGAAAGACATAAGAATTCTGATCCATGCAATAACCAACCAGTACTCCAGAAGAATAAAATAAAAGTTAAAAAAAAACAGAATGAGATTTTAGACTAACTAAATGGTCTATGAGTTTCCTTCAAGCTCTAAATCTATGATTTTATAACCTGAAGTTCTAAAAATATTCTGCCACATATTTAGAATTTTGATGCATGACTAAATCTGCATCAACATGTCTTAGCTTGCCCTGCCACAAAGCATTCAAACTGAGATTTCACTAAGATGCAAAAACATGCCAACTAGTGAGTTCTCATTATATATCCACATCCTTGCCTTGCCCCACAACTAAACCACATTTTATGACTTTACCATATTGTGTAGTTTATATTCAAATTCACACATCTCTCAACAAAAGTAAGTAGTAAAGAAATTCTGGTTGCATTTTTTAAATTCAGCATCAAAAAAGCACATATAAAATATCAGGTTATTCCCACAGGCCAAAATGTATGTTAAATAGTATGCTGAACAAAGTGCAAAACTGTTGGGTTTGATTTCTAAAACATTTTAGAAAATTGCAAGATGATATAAAAAATTCTAAGGCTAATTTTCTGATATTTAAGTCTCTTATTTCTTTTTTAGTTGATAAGAAATTTTGAACTTGCAGCAAGAAGTTTAAGAGTGGTAAAAAAAATCAAGCTAAGAAGTTTTAAGCTATAGAGTATCTTCTGTAGGGGAGCAGTTGCTTAAAAAAAAAAAAAAGATTAATTACTTGCTCCAAAACTGAAATACTGCTCACTCTGGAACAGCAGTTTTATACTGAATTTAGAATATAAATCAAGACACCATGGCATACATATTAACTTAAAAATTTACTTTTGAGTATTATGTAATTTGTGTTTAAATTCACAATACAATCTACAAACATATGTATATTTATATACATTTTCTATACAAAAGGGTTAAAAATCTGTTATTAAAAGAAAACTCTTCCTGAATGTCATGTCTGACAAAAGTTATAGCAATTCAGTGATCTGTAGAATTTGCAAAGTATATTGAATTATATATACCTTTTTGTCACAGTAGTGTTAGCAGTACCAACTTACCAACTTCAGTAATGTGTAAAGGATCATAAAGAGCAAGGAATAATCATAAGGTTTTACTTTTATTTTTGAATTCCTAGCACTTAACAATGTGACACACGAGTGCTTAATTAGTGCTTGTATTGACTGGTTGATTGATAACTAGTATAATTTGTTTTGTACAGTACCTTTCCCTTACCTTTAGAGGGCACTGCAGTTTTGAAGCACGGTGACCTAGAGAACTAGCTTAGTCCTGTGTTGTTCCCTGTTTAAAGAATACCTTTGAGAGGAGATGTTCAAGGATAGAGGTGAATCTAATTTAGTCCAAGACACCTACAGCCTTCCTATGACTTATTCTAGAAAAAAAACAAAAATGAAGTAACTGGAACAACTCAAGAGTCCCAGGAATCCTTTAAGCAATAATGTTCTAGATAGCTGTTCCCAAACTCTGGTCTAAGGGCACCTTTACATTCTTATAAATTATTGAGGATCTCCCAATGTTTTTGTCTATGTGGGTTATATCTATCAATATTTACTGCATTAGAAATTAAAACATCTTAATTAGGCAAACAGTTTTGACCTCAAGGACCCCCTAAAAGGGTCTCAGAGATTCCCTAGACCATAGTTTGAAGACTGCTGACCTAGATCAGTTCTAGGCAACTTATGCTGCTCCAGTGGCACTGAAGATAATTCTTGTTGACATTCTTAATATTCTTCCTAGGTACTTCTCTTTCTTTTTTCCCTCTTACAGTTATTTCTTTGTTTCCTTCCTCTTGTTATACCTTAGTCCCAGCTAACAGCATCTATAGGCATTCCTTAGCCCTACAAAAACTATAGATTCATGATCTAAATACAGTGGCTACTCTGACAGGACCTGTACTTTGGGCTTGTATATCAAGTGATTTCTGAACTCAATCAGGCAATATGAAGGAGCTAGTATCTGACACACCTTTTCCCAGGGAGATACAAACTCTTAACATTTAGGAAACAGTGTGGGTATAGAGAAATTTTTTATTATTAACTTGGGGTATGTACTATGGATGCAATTTCAAGTGAAAACTTCTTTCTCAGTTTGAATACTAAAGTATCAAAAATCAAAAACTCAATTAAGGTTCACTTTCCTTTGATTCAGAATGCTAGAGCCCCATAGCCTTCGAACTATTTCTTAACAAACATGATGCCTATCTTTAGGAATGGAATCCCTCCCCTAAAGGAGCTGCCACAGAAACTTGGTAGAATAGGAATGCCAACACACAGATGTTACCCAAAGATCCCCAGGACTCTGGGGCTTTTCATTTTAGAAACAATTTGCTTCTGAAAAAAAAAAAAAGCCATCTGGCCAAGATACAAAGAAGAAAGAGACAAGCAAAGTATTGTGACCTACACTAATTCCTCCATTCTTCTTTTGCCAAGTCAGTATGGAATGGAGGCACTAGGTGCTGCCCCTCTGACAAAAAGCAGGAAAAGTAAATGGATCTAACATCTATAGCAAGGTAGAACATGGAGAAAGGGAGAAGAGAGACAACTGGGCATGCCAACTGGGTCTCGTGAAACTACTGGAATCTAAGTCACAGGACTGTTATCTTTAATCCACATAACCTCCCTCACAGTGGCTATTGCAACCAGAAAAGGAAAATTTGTTTCTGTAAATGCTTACTTGCACTACCATACTGTCTGAATTTGCTATGAGTGGATAATCACTGTGATTTGGTTAAAAATCTTTTAAGTATACGTTTGGGGATGGAGAGAAGCCAACTCAAACAGGAGAGACTTGTCTCAATTTAAACTGAGGTGAAGGATTAGGCCATTAGAGAATTTCTGTACAACAGTAGATATGCATAGCTCAGACTGCTTTGAACCAGAAGAGCCTAAACAAGGAAATAAGGCAGTAGTAGCATTTATTCAGGTAATCACACTTGCCAGAGTAGCCACTAAAAATTCCACCTAGCTACATGAAGAAACATGTTTTGTAAAGGGTAGAATATTCAAATTATGTTTGAAAGAAATTTTGATTTGGCAGCCTGCCATCTTAATACTCTGTATGGATGTAGTCTTTTTCAAATAGTTGATTTTAAATAGATAATTATAATTACACACTAGTGTTTCCATGAAAGAGAGCTTGAGATCAGATTACAGATCTGTCATAGATCTGATGAACTGTTGGCATGTTGACTTTTAACATGAATTCTATAAAATGAAACATGAGTTCTCTTGGGATTCTAAAAAAGATAAAATAAATATACTGACAAAAAAAAGCATATGGCATAAAAACCATATAGTAACATACTAGAAACTAAGTGAGACCTAGAAATTTTTTAAATTTTTCGATTTCAATCACATTTCTAAGAGGTTGTGGGACTCAGCAACAATAGTACAATACTGTGGTCCTGCTGGAGTGCTTTAAGGCCCAGTCAATTTTTGATGCAGAGAAGTTACTGGCTCGGAAGAGGTAGCTGAGAGGAGAACCAACACTGTATAAAGAGAAAGGAGGGAAAATTGAGGGTTAGGGAAGAGGTTAATGGGAACGGTGTGTGAAGATCACCACAAATGGTGGAGATAAAAGTAATAAAAGGAATGGAGTGTGGCACAAGATAAAGCACTTTGTCCTGGGAGTCTAGGAACCTGGGTTCAAGTACTAATTCTTAGGAGTTACTAGCTGGTTGCCCTTGGGCACGTCATTTCACCTTTCCAAGCCTCAGTTTTCTCATATGTAAAATGAGAAGGTAAAGGTAAGTACATCTCAAAGGTCCCTTCCGGCCCTGTATTATGATTAAATGACTTGGTGTCCCTAGCTCAGCTGGGGAGGTCCGAGCAGCAGGCCTCATGTCAGAGGAGGGGTAGGCAGCCCGGTTTTTCCTGGGCAAAGACCCTCCATGGTGCATCCAAACTCGAGGACGAGTAGCTGGGGTTAAGGTGCCTGTGACACGGGCCACTTCCACGCCAGCAGACTTGGGGAGAGAAGGGACCGTGGAACGCGTAGAATACTCCGGGTCTCCCCGCCACCAACAGAGCGGGTTGTGCGTGCCCCGCCCCTCCTCCTCCGTCAGGAGCTGACCAAGCGCGCTCCCCCCGCCCAGAGCGGGCCGTGTGTGCTCCCTCCTCCTACTCCACCTCCCCACCGTCCCCACCCTCATCCGGGAGTGGCCGAGCTCCTCCCCCCGCCCCCGCCTACGCGCCCCCGCCCCAGGAGCAGGCCGTGAGCACTCCGCCACTCTCCCCTCCCGGCCCCCGGCGAGCCATTCCTGTTCTTGGTCCCCACCTCACCCCGCCACCCCCGCGCCTTCCAGGAGCTGGGCGTGCGTGCTCCTCCACATCTGCCCCCCCACCCTGCGCCCTCTAGGGGCTAGTCGAGCGTGTTCTCTCTCACCCCTCCTACCGCTCCCAGGGCTGAATTTACACTCTCCCCGCCCCCCACGCCCCCCACCGCTTTCCAGTCCCCACTCCTCCCCCTCGCTTTGGGCTGGCCTGAGCGGCAACCCTCCTCACCACCCCCCAGCCCCGCTCCAATCCGAGCCCTGGGCTGATTCTGTGCACTAACTCCCTTTTCCCCCTCAATCCCCGCCCCTCCTTCCGAGCCCGGTCTGGCCCTGGGCGGTCTCCCAGCCCCTCTCACCCAGTCGTCTCGGAAGGTCAGGACTCGGTTGCCTTAGTTCCCTTACCACATATCCCCCCCAGACGTAGAGGAAGTTCCCGTCCACTACAGCGCAGTGTCCACTCCGCTCCTCAGCCACGCAGTACCGTTCGGCTGCTGCCATCGCCGCCGCCATCCTTTCCCGGACCTGGGCTGGTGAACAGTGCGGCTGAACACCTCACGCCCCTTCCACCCGGAGCGACCTGTTTGGAAGCTCCCTTCTCCACACAGGGATGAACGGAAAGCGGAAAAGGTCTAACCTGGGGAAAGCGGAAGTGATATGTTCCGCTTCCCCGCACAGATCCCGCTAAGCGATGTGCAGCGTTTGGAAGCTACTGCTCTGTGACCCCGGGAGCAGCCTCGGCGCTGGAAGGCTTAGCGCCTCCGGAAAATGGAACGCAACGGCCACCGTCCTACCTCCGTACCTGCTTCCAGGGTTGGTTGGTGCTGCTTACGGGCTCCATTGACGCTGCTTATTATTAAATAACGACAGCTATCCTGTGCAAATAGCTGTACAAAGCGTATTTTCAGAAGGCTCCCCTCTCACCCCCGCGCGCACACACACACCCCTAGCTAAAATCTCAACTCTATGAAAAACTTCCCTATCCCTCCTAACCTAGTATTTCCTCTGTTGACTGTCTCTAATTTCTACCGTATATGTCTTATTTGTATGTGCTTGTTAAACACTGTCTTTCGACTTTCTATGTATATACCCCCAGCACTTACCAATTAATAAGTGCTTGTGGTCTGACACGTCATCTCCTAGCAACAACCTTTAATATTCCCATTTTGCATATGAGGAAACTGAAAGAGGTTAAATAGGTTTATCCAGGATGTGTAGCAATCTATCTAGTAAGTGTATCAGGCAGAATTTGAACTTCCTTTCTCCAAGTTCTACTATCCATGACCCAAAGTTCTGGAATTTCAGGTTTTTTTATTATTTGAGGCTGTCTTGCCCCACAAGGGTAACAAACTTGAGCAGGTACCTTCATCAGCTTTTCTAACATTTGACTGTTGAAGATTTAGTGACCGGGAAAATAGTTAAATTCTAATACAAGATCAAGATAAGACTTTGGATGCCCACTTATACTTTCTTAAACTATGTAATAGCTAGATGTTATTTATAGTCCAGTGATTTAGAAAGATACCATTCAATAGAATGCTCTCTTTGCTTAACAAACATACTTGATATTCAAATATGCCATCAGCAATAAGAACTACCTTCAGTGAAGTGCCTAACAATGAAGAACTACCTCAATCAACAGTTAAGTGCTTATTTGCTAAATACTATGGATTTGGTATCATATATTAAATGAAACTAGAGACACATGAGACATGCAACTGGGGAACCAAAGATGTGCTAACCAAATATTAGAGGACAAAAGACAGCCATATTTCACTCACTTTGAAGAGCAATGAAAAAAATATGTATGGCATTTTTTCTGTTTTAAAGGGATCAAAATTTTAGTATGGAACAAATCTTAAAGATAGGAGTAAGTGATCACTTCATTCACATTGAAAAAACATGACATAATGTTTGTCACCTAGTTATAAAGTACATTCTTGCTTGTCTATTCTGGACCACCCTGACTGATTGATTCAAGATAGAAATTAAATAAGACACTTGTAGACCATATTACATTTAACAAATGGGAGTCTACACAATACTATGGAAATTATATTCAGCAAGCATACAGCTTCCCATACATTGCAATATGGAGATGAACCCAGTCAAATAAAATTAGTCCCCAGGGAAGAATCAAGATGACAGAGTGAGAGGAAGATTGAAATCTAGCTCTACCCCCACACTAGAAAATGCACCAGATTGAATTCTGATAGGAAAAATCTAGAAGTCACAGTAAATCAAACAAGTCTGTAGATGCAGGAGACAGGCTAGCAAGATCACAAAGCATCTGTAGTGGGGAGCATTCCAGTGCCCAGAGACTAAGAGAGGGCTGAGACAGAGCACTAGAAAGGGAACCTAGAGTTTCCCTCAAGTAGGCACTGGGTACAGGAACTGGTACCATCTGATAACTGTTGCCTACCACTCAGAACCAAATTATTAATGCAGGGTAGAGAGGGATGGTTTGGTCCTAACTGAGCATGAACAAGTACCAGGAAGGAAATGGTAGTTGTATGACTCTGATTCATGGACCACAATGCAATATTCCATATGAAAGAAGAGCCTGTGCAGTTCAGTCACTCTGAACCTATAGAACATCCCAGGGTCAATAACTGAGTCAATTAGAAGCCTGATGGAACTCCCAACCAAAAATAAGCTCATAGAACCAAAACTAGGTGAGGAACTCTAAGAATCAAACCAGGAGGGAAGTGAACAGATATTCCCCTGAGATCACACTATTTTTAGGAGCCCAAACTAGCCCATAGATTGAGCTGGGAAAGCAATACAAGGACATGACAGGACAGAATCTCAGGCCAGACTCCCCCCGCCCCTCCCCTGCCCAGAAGTGTGTACAGCCTAGCACTAATAAAAAGTTCATATTCAAGAAGTAAATTAGCAAAAAGGGGAAAAGAAACTAAAAAACTCCTTGAAATAATTAACAATTTTATCAAAATTGCAGAATAGAAACTAAGCCAACTTAAATCAACAGCATTTCTGTATGTTACTAACAAAGCCCAACAGCAAGAGATAGAGAAATTCCATTTAAAGAAATTATAGACAATATAAAATATTTGAGAGTCCCCAAGAGTTATATGAACACAATTCGAAAATGTTTTTCACACAAATAAAATCAGATCTAAATAACTGGAAAAACATCTACTGCTTATAGGTAGACTGAACTAATATAATAAAAATGACAATTTTACCTTAAATTGACTTATTTAGTGCTATACTGATTAAACTACCAAAAATTATTTTATGCCGTTAGAAAAAAATAATTTTAAAATTCATCTGAAAGAACAAAGGACCAGAATATCAAGGAGCTTAATGAAAAGAAATGCAAGGGAAAGTAACATAGCCATACCTAGTCATTATAAAGCAACAATCATCAAAACTACTTGGTGTTGGCTAAGAAATGATCATTGGAGTGGGTTAGGTACATAAGACAGAGTAGTCATTGATTAGAGTTATACTGTTTGATAAACCCAAACACTCCAGCTTCTGGGATAAGAAATCACTATTTGGCAAAAACTGCTGGGAACACTGGAAAATAGTATGGCAGAAACTGGATATATACCAATATCTTACACCATATACCAAAATAAAATCTAAATGGGTTGATGATTTAGATATAAAGAGAACAAGGAATGCTTTACCTGTCAGATTTATGGAGAAGATATGTATTTCACATACATGAAATGTGTGTGTATTAGCTAGATTTATGGAGAATGTATAAGCAAATAAGAGATAACATTATGAAATGCAAAATGGATAATTTTTATTACATTAAACTGAAAAGTTCTTGTACAAACAAAGCTAATGCAACCAAGGTTAGGAGGGAAGCAGAAAATTGGGAAGGAATTTTTACAACCAGTGTCTCTGATAAAGGCCTCATTTCTAAAATATACAGAGAACTAAGTCAAATTTACAAGAATACCAGTCATTCCCCAATTGATAAATGGTCAAAGTCAGTTTTCAGAGGAAGAAATTAAAGATATCTATAATCATATGAAAAAAATGCTCTAAATCTCTATTGATTAGAGAAATGCAAATCAAAACAACTCTTAGGTACCATATCTCTCCAGTCAGATTGGTTAACATGACAAAACAGGAAAATGATAAATGCTGGAGAAAATATGGGAAAATTGAAACACTCATGCATTGTTGGTGGAGTTGTGAACTGATCCAACCTTCTGGTTAACAATTTAGAACTATATCCAAAGGGCTATAAAAATCTGCATACCCGGGGGACAGCCACTATTTGCTCTGTACGTGGCTCCACGCTGCATGGAGCAGCAGGACCTGGGCCAGACAGCTAGACCTCCAGCTTCTGGACGGAATGCCTTTGTTCCCCTCACCTGCACACATGTGGCTAGTTTCCATGGGTAATGGGAGAGGGGTATTGCTTGTGTATATGCCCTTCTGGATGGTGGTGTATGTGGTGTGTGTGTGCTCACCTTCCAGATTCTGGGGCTGTTTTCAAACAGCACGTAGCCTGCTGGTTTTATCAAGTGTAATACTGTACAGGAGAATTAAAGAAGATCTTATTTTTTTTATACATGCTGTTTTTAAATTAAAAAAAAATTCTTTTGTCTTAAAAAAAATCTGCATACCCTTTGATCCAAAAATACCACTTCTAGGGTTGTATCCCAAAGAGATCACACAAGTGGGAGGAGGACCAGTATGTACAAAAATATTTATAGCAGCTCTTTTTGTGGTGGCAAAGAATTGGAAATCAAGGGAATGCCCATCAATTGGGGAATGGCTGAGTAAGTTGTGGTATATGAATGTAATTGAATACTGTTGTGCTGTAACAGACAGACTTTATAATAACCTGGAGAGACTTATATAAACTGATGCTGAGTGAGGGGAGCAGAATCAGAAGAACACTGTAGAAAATTATAGACACATCATTTCATGATGACTGACTTTGATAGACTGGGCTCCCTTCAGCAATGAAAAGTTACAAGACAATTCTAGAGGACTCATGATGAAAAAGGTTATCCATGTCCAGAAAAAGAATTATGGAATCTGAATGCAGATTGAAGCAAACTACTTGCTCTCTCTCTCTTTTTCATTTTGTTTTGTTTCTTCTTCCTAATTATTCATTCCGTTGGTTATAATTCTTCACAATTTGACTGATGTTTTAATGTGAAAGTATATGTAAAACCTATATCAGATTGCATACCACCATGGGGGTAATGGGAAGAGGATGGGGGAGAAAATTTGGAACTCAGAAACTTGTGGAACTGAATGTTGTAAACTAATAGTAAATATTTTTTTAACTGCTTGGAAACCTGGAAAATAGTATGACAAAAAATAGGCATAGACCAACATCTTGCACCATATACGAAGATAAAGTCAAAATGAGTAAGTAATTTAGACATAAAAGGTGATAATATAAACAAATTAGGAGAGCAAGGACTATTTTGCCTGTCAAATCTATGGACAAGCAAAAAAATTATGACCAAATAAGAGATAGAGAACATTATGAGGGAGGCAGAGCGAAGATGGCAGCATAGAAGCAGCAAGGTTTCGCAGCTCCCACATAGCCACCTCAAATACCCACAAAATATGACTCTAAACAAATTTTAGGGCTCCAAAACTCACAAAAATACAGAAAACACATCTCTTGCTGAAGGCAGCTCAGCACAAAGGGCTCATCACAGGAGGCTGGGAGCCAAAACCAGCGTGGCCTGAAACTATGACCTGGCCCCAGGGCAGTTGGGAGGAGCCACAGCTGGAGTCTTCAGGAGAGTGGATCAGCGGCAGCTGTGGCAGTTTCCAGATTTATCAAGCCAGGAGAAATAAGGACTGAGAGAAAGGTCAGTAGAACTCAGCTAAATTTGGGGGAGAAAAGCCATCTGGCCAACCTGCCCCCAGGGCAAGGAAGTAAAAGTGGCAGTAGCAGCAGAAACAGCAGCTGCCTCCAGTAGCAGCTGCTTCAGAGCTCCCAGCCTGCAGACTGCAGGGGGGCCAAGGCAATTGATCAGAGGCCAAGTGCTCTTGCGTTGAGCAGCCTGGATCCAGATCATGGTCTTGGGTGGTGGTCCTGGGGTTCATTTTCACTGAGCCAAAGCTAGTGAGGGCTGCAGCACCCCCCTAATAGCTCTAATAGCTGTGAAAAACCCCAGCAATTTGGGACAGAGCTTTCCCCCCTGGAAGCAGAGTTCCACAGAGCTAAAAAATCAAGCAATTAATTGACTGGCCAATATGAACAGGAAAAGAAGCAAAGTAAGAACAGTAACTGAATTCTAGAATCCTTTTTTGGGGACAAAAAGGATCAAAGCATGGAATAGGAAGAAGACAATACAGTCAGAACTCCCACACCAAATGCTTCCGAGAACCATGAAGATTGCCTACAAGCCATAGACCAGCTTAGAAAGAACTTTGAAAACCAAATAAGAGAAGTGGAGGAAAAATTGGGAAGAAAAATAAGAATGGGGGCGGCTAGGTGGCGCAGTGAATAGAGCACCGACCCTGGAGTCAGGAGTACCTGAGTTCAAATCCAGCCTCAGACACTTAACACACACACACAAAAAAACTAGCCATGTGACCTTGGGCAAGTCACTTAGCCCCAACTGCCCTCCAAAAAGCAAAAAAAAAAAAAAAAAAAAAGAAAAATAAGAATGATGTGAGAAAATCATGAAAAGAGAGTCAACAACCTGACTGAAGAAAATAACACCTTAGAGAACAGATTAACTCAAATGGCAAAAGAGGCCCTGAAGTGGTCAGATATGAAATGGTCAGATATTCTGTAAAATTAAAGAAATCTAATAAACTCTGAATACCCAAGCTGAACTAGGAACAAGCAGGCCAATGAACTGGGAATGAACCCAAGACGGGGATTAACCAGTGCTAAAGCAGAAGAATGCACTGAAGTAATCTGTCTTCTTTTTTCTTTTTCTATGTACCTGAAACTGCATTCTTATGCCAAACCTTGCTATTCTTTATTGTACCTAGCTCTTCATCCATCAATACTGAGGCATAACAATCTTGGGGTTCCCATGTCTAGCTCTTGATTAATCAATACTGGTATACTACAATCTCTGGACTCCCATGTCCAGCTCCTGATTGATCAACACTGAGATAATTACAAATCCCTGGTTCCCATACCTCACTCCTCATTAATCAGTAAGGTGTATACACTCCCCTGACTACAAAGAACAGATCCCTGCACCTGATTTTTTTCTGTAATCAATTGACAATCAAGGGATAGGGTATGAAAGGTTCTGTACTTCTGTAATTGAGGGCTGTTCTCTATTTTTCTTTCTGATTGGTTTATGAGACAACCCAGGTGTAGTCCAATTTTATTAAAGCTCCTTAAACTTTTCAGTCGGACTCTGTGGTCACACTGTTACAACTCACTAAATTCTTTTTGGGTCATAACAGCCCAAAAAGCCAATGAGGAAAAGAATGCCTTAAAAAGTTGAATTTGCCAGATGGAAAAAGAATCTCAAAAGCATTCTGAAGAGAATAATTCCTTCAGAATTAGAGTGGAGCAAATGGAAGCAAATGACTTTATGAGAAATCAAGATACTATTAAACATACAAACAAATGAAAAAATAGAAAGCAATGTGAAATATCTCCTTGAAAAAAATC
>CM053598.1:196871322-196898676 GCA_028646575.1 Pseudocheirus occidentalis
TCTTAGCCAATCTGACTGGTGAGATGTGGTACCTCAACATTGTTTTGATTGGCATTTCATGAATCAATAGTGATTTGGAGCATTTTTCTATGTGCTTAAATATATCTTTAATTTCTACCTCTGTAAATTGCCTGTTCATATCCTTTGACCACTTATCAATCGGGGAATGACTAGTTCAATAATTCTTAAGTTATCTGTCTTTTATCTATTTTCTAGGACAGTTGTTTTTCCAATGAAATAACACCTTTTCTTCTATTTTTTTCATTAAAAATTTTTTTTTATGTTTCATGAAGTCATTAGCTTCCTCTTTTCCAGTTTTAATTTTAAAGAAATTATTTTTTTCAGTGAACTTTTGAACCTCTTTTTCCATTTGGTCAAGTCTACTTTTTAAGAAACTCTTCTCTTTGGGAAATGTTTGTGCCTTTTTTAAAAAAACACTATTTAGCTTATTCTGGTTTTTTTTTAAGGCATTATTTTCTTTGGTAGCCTTTTTTGCCTCCTTTGCCAGGTGGTTGACTTCTTTTTCATCATTTTCTTGCCTCTCTTTCATCTTTTCCCATTTTTTTCTCTACTTTTCTTATTTGACTTTGAAAATTCTTTTTGAGCTTTTCCAGGAATTTTGGGAGTGAAGGGACTGAGACCATTTCATATTTTTCTTTGAAGTTTTGAATATCACTGTTTTGACATTGCTGTCTTCTGAGTTTTTCTTTTGATTTTCCCTGTCACCATAGTAACTTTCTATGGTCAAGTTCTTTTTTGTTGTTTGCTCACTTTTCCAGTTTATTTCTTGACTTTTAACTTTATGTTAAAGTTGGGTTGTGTTCCCAGCATAGAGGGGACACTGTACCAAGCTTCAGGTTTTTTATGCTATTGTTTTCAGAGCTAATTCTTGGGGTCTGCAAGTTTTCCATTCTTCTGAAGTGGTATGGTTTAAGAATGGTGTGGTTACTGCTCTCCTAGCCCATTTTCTGGTGTGTAAATGACCACGAGCCCTTGTTTCCACCCTAGTTCTCTGCTTCTGCTAGTGCACTTCCTAGTCCTAGAACTATGACCCAGAACCATGTGTGGGCAATGCGACAGAGGCATCCTGCAGTGCCCACAAAGGGTTCCCTGAAATCTCCTTTTGGTCAGCAGTCTGAAAACCCTTAGAACTGTGGGCTAAGAACTCTTGAAGCTGCAGTGCTCAAGACCTGCTGCTGGCTTGTTGGAGCATGGCTTGTACTGGTTCAGCCAATGCTGGACTGTTCTCCACTCTTACTCAAGTAAGATAGATCTTTCCTGCCAACCTTCTAAGTTGCTTTGGGTTGGGAAATTGTTTACTCCTTTCTTTTGTTGGTCCTGCGACTTCAGAATTTGTTTTGAGTCATTATTTTAAAATCATTTGAAGGGGCATTTGGGAGAGTCCAGGTGAATCCTTGTCTTTACTTTGCCATCTTGGCTCTTCTCCCAAAGCACAATCTTGAAATAACAGCTTTATCATCATAATCCTGAATACCGGAATTGGTATCCTTACTTTCAGAAGTCATAGCCTTGACAAATTGATTCTCTCTTAGGAAAGAGGGAAAGTTTTCCAGTCCTGAAGTGTTTTGAATCTGGCCTCTAATAATGCTTAACCAGTAAAGATGGATTGTTTTTGGACATAGTTCCATTCTTTACCTTTTCTATCCCCAGCATCAAGTTGCAAAAACTTTGAGGTCCCGATATTTCAGGTTGCCCTCATTTGGAAAGTTTTTTTCATAGCATGTTTGGATAATGCCTTCCCAGAAAAAAATTTGAAGGACCAAGGAGACAGTTGTTGAGGGGTACCTTGCTTTCCAATGCTAAAACCAACAGTCCTTTCATCTTCTCTGCCATTGCCACCTAAGGTCTCTAAGTCTTAGGTCTACCTCCTCTAACAGCCTTCAATACTATCATCTGTCCTATTTATGTAACCTAAGAATCCCTGGGTCTTTTCATCTGTCCCATCATTCTGGGAACTTTCTTTTGTGTTGTCTCCTCTAATTACAATGCAAGGTCTTGAGAGCAGGAACTGAATTATTTTTTCTGTCTATAACCCCAGCCCTTAGCACAGTGCTTGGCACAAAGTAAGCATGTCATAAATGCTTTTTCATTTGTTCATTCATAGGGAGGTAAAACCATTTCTGCTTAATTATAGTTAATGTGAACTTATATGGGATTGAAAGTGGATCCCTTAAATTGACTTAGTGACAATGTTGAATGCCTAAATGAAAGTTAGAAGGTGTCTTTTCTCAGTACCCATGAAAGAAGAGTGTAGCCCCTCAGGAAAAGTCTCTAAAGGGCCAAAGATTTGGTATTGCCCTTCTCCCCCATAGTGCTCCTAGGAAGGGAGAGGTCCTGGCTAGTGGGCCTGGGAACAGTGGATGGACTGTGGTATAAAGCAAATCTCTGCATCAATTTTAGGCCTGGGATAGATTGCCTATAAAAGGTAATAACTTAGCTACCTTAGTACAGATGATCTAGGTGGCATGATAGAACTCTGGACTCGTAGTCATGAAAACTGGAGCTCAGACTTGTCCTCAAACACTTATTCACTGAATAGTCTTGGGCAAGTCACTTAAGCTCTATCTGCCTCAGTTTCCTTATCTATAGAGATAATAATAGCAACTACCTCCCAGGGCCATGAGGATAAAATTAAATATTTGAAAATGTTTTGCAAACCTTAAAGCACTATATAAATGCTAATTATTATTATTGTCCTTACAAAGGAGGAAAAATTCAAATCTGAAAGACAAACGGAAGGAAAGAACCACATTCTCCGTTCCACACCTTACATGGCTTGCCTCACAGCAAATATACTCCTCCTCTTTTGGTGGAATATAAAAATAGGCAGTCAGAAATCAGTCTCTGGAAGACAGAGTGGAGGGAAAATCCCCTGCACCCTGATCACTAAGCTCTTTACTTATATCTATGTGCATATGCATTTGTGTATATATTCATATACAGATATGTGTATGTGTATTGCATATAAACATTTATGCATTTTTTAAGGTTTACTAAAGAGTACATGAACACACATAAAGAATAGTGAAGAAACTAATTTATCCAAATTCTAGCAAAACCAAAATAAGAGAATATATATCAAACAATATAAAATGAAGGAGCTCTCCTACTGAGAGTAAGATAACTCAGCTCCACCAAGAGTGTCCTTGATCTCATCCAAGGAGAAACTTCCTGCTGTCTCTAGTGTAGCAAGATGGGGATAGGGACATGATGAAGACTGTCATTTCCATTCATGTCTTTTCAGGGTCTTTTGCTTCAGTAGCCCGAGGTGTGAACAGCCTCTCCCATCTTCCATTTCAAAGCAGCCACAGTTTCTCAAAGCTTGAAGACTAGAAGCTTGATAGAGGGTTCTCACCTGAAGAGTCTCTAAAGAGAACTGGCCCTGAAGAATCCTGAAGAAGTGCTCTCACACAGGGCAAGGCATGGATCTCCATGAATAAGGAGTGTCCCATACCAATGATCTTTAGGACAGGGGTTTCTTACTGCTGTTGTTTCTTTCAGTTATATCTAGCTCTTTGTGACCCAATTTGGAGTTTTCTTGGCAAAGATGCTGGAGTGGTTTACCATTTCCTTCTCCAGCTCATTTTTACAGGTGGGGAACTGAGGCAAATGGGGTTAAATGACTTGCCCAGGGTCACACAGCTACTAAGTGTCTGAGGCTAGATATGAACTGAGAAAAAAAGAGTCTTATTGACTTTAGGCCCAACATTCCTTTTTCATTCAAGGATATACGTTGTATTCCAAGGCAATTCATTGTATCTCAGCACTGTGCCACTTAGCTGCCTGGGATAGAATTTAGAGTTATAAATTTACATTTTGTTTATACATAGTTATTTTCATGGGGCCTTCTACTCTCTGTAAATAGATTTTAAAGTCCTTGAAGGCATGGATTTTTAAATTTTTCATCACTTTTTATAGTAAGTATATAATTCACTTTTTTAAAGACTAGACTTATATTCAAGTTAATGCCTCTAGTTGTTGGTCTCCTTCTTAAGGGCCATGAAATAGGCCTCTTCTGGTTGACTTGGAGAAGGGTTCTCCAAGAGAGACAAAGCTGAGTTTGTTTGGAATTTATGATCTCAGGGTACCTGCTTTAAATCCTATTCCCAGCCTTTTCTAGTCTCTGGAGTGGCTGAGACAGAAAAGGAGCCTTTTTAAAATGAGGCAAAGTAGTCTAATTAATTCAGACTTTGGCCAAAATATGATATTTAATGATTATCACTACTGTTCCCTTAAATATTAGTCTAGGAAACTTGATTGGCTTCCATCTAACTTCTGATGACCTTGTCATTTCTGTAGGGGAGTTATTGGCCTATTATTAAATGCACATTTATAGGACCGTTGCTGTCACAAAATATGTAAAAGTTATAGTTCCACCCAAGTAATTAGTGTAACAGCTCATCAGGGGGGAATGGGACTAAGAGCTAGCAGATGGGGATCGTCTCACTAAAGTCATCCTGTTTAAGGTGATGCTTGAGATGAATTTAAAACAAAAAAGCTATTCTAAAATTTCAAAGGCTAAGATATAATAGTGCATTCCAGCTACAAAAAATTTAGTGCCTTTTCTCACATAATTCCAGACTCTTTTGAAGTCCAGTATGAGTTTTCCTTAAAAAAAATAAAGTCTGGTCAGTACGATTCATTTAAGTAGCTGCCCCTAAAACCAGGTCATTCCAAACGCGAGCCTTTATAAATCCAAAGGACTTTTCTCTTCAAGGGAGAAAATAAGTGCTTCCCAGAAGATCGTGGGTCAAAAATAATAGAAAAGACAGGGCAGAGAACAGAACAAGGGGGGAGGAGGGATAGGAAGGAGAGACAGACTATCACTGTCACAATCTGTCCACTATGAAGATGTCCTGTATAATCACACATCCATAGCCTGTATTGAACTGAGTGTCCTTCTAGTAGGGATGGGTGACAAGGGAGGAATAGACAGAATCTAGAATTTAAAGTTCTGCAATACCTGCAACCAGGAATTAAGATATACAGGGGCTGGGATAGGGAGAGCCCTCCTGCCCTACCAGAAAATAGGAGAGCAGAGCAGGGGAGGGGCTTTACAGTGGGATTGCTGTTATGGGGTTGGGGCAGGAGCAAAACGGGGAGAAAATGTGTAATTCAAAAAAATGTAATGAAAATGAATAATGTAAACAAGAAAACAAATAAAAACTAAATTAAAAAAAAATAATAGAAAAGGCTGACGCAGTTCCGCGAGGCCAGGTAGGAAGAAGGAAGCACCCTAAAGAGGAACACAGGGCTCGGTCCGCGGGCACTCGCAGAAAGGCCACTTAGCTTAGCTTAACTGTGCTCACACAGCTTCCGGTGGGGGAAGGAGAACTCTTTTGTCACGAGTGGTCCTTGGGGGCGGGTCTTCAGGAAGGGGAGTTGCAGAAGAAGAAGGAGGCGGGTTTGCCTTGGCGCCAAAATCCGAAAATGGCTCCGGATCGGTTGCGGAGCAAAGTGGTCTCTGCCTTTAAATTGCGGGGCTATCTGCTCCGGGGGTGAGTTCTAACGGGATACGTTTCATGAAGGGGGTGGTATGAGAAGGAGGCGGTCGGGAGAATGTCTCGGGCCTCTCCAGGCCGGCGCGTCCCAGCCTGGGGTTGGGAAATCTGAGTCCGACACCCTCCCCTCCCCCGCCCCAGTCCCCCAAGAAAGTGAGAGATGGAAGTTTGGGCTATCCTAGGCCTTTTTGGGGAAGCATTTATTAAGCACCCACTGTTCTAAGTGCTGACGGTACAAAGCAAGGTAAATGACAAGCCCTGCTCTCCAAGAGCTTCCAGTCTAATGATAGGAAGCCACGGGCAAACAGCTAAGTACAAACGAGAAACGAGGGGGTTGCAGAGGCCTTCTGCGGCATTGGGGATTTGAGCAGAGTTCTCAAAGCTAGGAGCCTCTAGAGGTGAGGAGGGCAAATGTTCCGGCCGTGCAGTACTGCCTGAGGAGAAGATGGCGTGAAATCAAAGACGCTGGGTTAAGGAGACCTGATGGGTAGGAATGGGACAGGTTGTGAAGGACGTTGAAAGCCAGACAGAAGATTTTATATGTTAGGAAGTCACTGGAGTTTGAGTTGTAAGAGTATGAACTGGCCAGCCATATTCCATTTCTTGGAGCGGCTAGGTTGCTCAGGGTATAGAGTCCTGGGGCCTGGAGTCAGGAAGACTCATCTTTGTGAGTTGAAATCCGACCTCAGACACTTACCCTGGGCTAGTCACTCAACCCTGTTTGTCTCAGTTCCTCATCTGTAAAATGAACTGGAGAAGGAAATGAAAGTATAAAGATACTGAAAACCCCAAATGTCATCACGGAGAGTCAGACACGGATGAACATTACATTTTTTGGGGGGAACGTAAAGACCCGCTTGTGTGTAGGTGGTTAGATTCATCACCATCACTGCCTCCTCACCCCCAACCCCCCATATGCTAAATGTGTTAAAATTTTATTTATTTTCAGTTTACAACATTCAGTTCCACAAATTTTGAATGTTAAATTTTCTCCCCCTTCCCAAGATGCAATCTCATATAGGCTTTACATATACATTTATATTAAACATTTTCACATTAGTCTTGTTGTAAAGAAGAATTATAATCAGTGGAATGAACCATGAGAAAGAAGAAACAAAATAAAAAAGAGAGCAAATAGTATGCTTCTATCTGCATTCAGACTCTGTGATTCTTTCTCTGGATCTGGATAGCATTTTCCATCATGACTCATTTGGAGTTGTTTTAGAACCTTGCATGGCTGAGAAGAGCCCAATCTGTTCAAGTTAGTCATAGCACAATATGACTGTAACTGTGTACAGTGTTCTCCTGGTTCTGCTCCCCTCACTGGGCAGTAGTTCATATGTCCAGGTTTTTCTAAGGTCCATCTGCTCATCATTTCTTATAGCACAATAGTACTGCATATCATTCATATACCACAACTTGGTTAGCCATTCCCCAGTTGATGGGCATCCTCTCAATTTCCAGTTTTTGGCCACAACAAAAAGAAGTGCTATAAATATTTTCCTACATGTGTCCTTTTCCCATTTGTATGAACTTTTTGGGATACAGCCCTAGAAGTGGCATTGCACATATTCATTAATTTTTTAAAAATACCTTGGCTAAGCCAAGAAAATGGAACATTAAATTAATTCTTTTACTGTGGAGAGCTTACTTTATGCAAATAACTAAAGAGTTGTGTAGGCTTTTAGGTTTGTGAAGTCAACAAGTGTTTGTTTGAATTCTGGCTATTCCTAGCACTCTTAGGTGCAATGGATTAAGAAAAATAGTGTAAAATAGCTCCTGATCATAAGAAACAATCTTGTTGATAAGACAAGAATTAAAAGCATTCAATTCTTTCCAGCAAATAATGACTACCAACATAATGGCTGCAAAGTATAATGGATAATGTGAGATTGTTTATGAAAGTGCTTTATAATTGTAGAGTGCTATACAGATGCAAGATATTATTACTCATAATAGTTGTAAGTAGAATATGATAAAGTATCATAAAAGGTACAAAGTATAATGGGAGTTGAGAGTAGAGAAAGCTTTATGTAGGTATTTGAGTTGTGCCTTAAAAGGATGAGTAGGATATAGGGAAGGGATTCTAGGAGGAAGAAGCAGTGAGAGAAAACATGTGGATGCATGAAAGCATATGTCATATTGTAAAGAATAGAATCATTTGTCAGGTTGTGTTTATAGATAAAGAAAAAAAGATCCAGAGAGGTTGAGTGGAGTGAATTTTAAAAATATTTTTACATCCAGTTTTCATTTTTGCATAGAATTACCAAATGACCACTAGTCTGTGAATAGAAACTGCTTCTAAAATTCTTTATTTTTAAAAGAATTTCTTTTGGCTTTTCATTTTGATTTTGTTTGTGTCTTTAAAATTCCAGTCATAAGAAATTTTTCTCAAAATGTAAAATGTTTAAAAAGATGGAAGTGTGTTATTTTAAATTCATTTGAAAAATATGTTATTATAAATTTATTTGATCTAAGTAAGTCATTTTTTCAATTACTCTGATTCTCCATTGTATATATAATATCAGTGACATGGGTGCCCTCTAGCCATGCAGGCTGAATCTCATCCATGTCTGTTCATTACCTGCTATTCCTATGTTCACTGTAGGTAGTCCATGCAGTGGGGTAGGAACACTTACTTTATTCTCTTGACATTACATGGATTCTAGTGGAGCACACGGACTGCCTTATCCCTCCTAGTGATTAGGTAATCCACCCATGTTTTGTTTTGTTTTTTCTGGTCAGACATTTTTCTTTTATACTGTTCCTTTTTTGTTTTTTGTTTGTAATGTATTTTGACCTATATAGGCCTACCACCTACCATTTCATTCCCTTTTGGGTGTTTCCAGTTTCAGTTCCATATGGAATAAATGAATAAAGCATTTATTAAGTGCTTACTATGTGCACTGGGGATATGCTCACAATCTAATGGGGAAGACACCACATGGAAAGTTTCAGGTGCAAAATAGGTGGAAAAACCTGCAGATTTTATAGAGTGCAGTGGCAAAAACATGTTAATGCCTCTTCTTTAATATCATTATTTCCTAGGGTTCAGGGGCCTGGGCTTTCCCTCTCAGGGACTGAGGGGAGATTGTGATCCAGGTGGTGTTGGTAGTTTATTTTCCTGGCAAATAGCTCCTCCCATTTCTTCTTCAGACTGCCTTGCTGATTCAGCTGAGTAGGCTTGCCTGTCCTGTGGGTGGAATATGTGGGAAGGTACTGAGACCTGGCCTCTTCTTCAAAGCAGTTGCTTCCCCAGATAAAGGCAGTGAGGTCTGTGCTGGAAGCACGTCTGGTTGTTTAGTGGGCACTACTGTTTCAAAGACTCTTTGGTTCAGGGTCCTTAGGTATCCCTATGAGTGCGATAAAGACCCCAAAGACCCTTACCCAAATAAATTCAGAGGTTTCTTCTGGTAGAAACAGAAGCTCTTTATTCTAAAGATAAGTCTCAAGAGAACTAGGCGTCACCATCCCAGATAGATCTGGTATAGGGAGGCACCCAACAAGAGGCAAGCAAGCAGTTATATACCCTTGTACAAACAATTCTATGAAAAAAACCAAAATTTCCAGATAAACCCTAAACTCTCTCCCACCAAAAATCCCTTAATGCTGGATCATTATCCCATTGGTGGGGTGACATGACCTCACAGCCTACGCAGGACCCTGGAAAGCCCCTCTTGCCCCATACAAAAATATATAGCTATGATTATCCATATGTTGCAAAAGGGGGCTGTCACAAAAAGCCCCTTACAGGAAAAAGGGAGGGGGAGTAGGGGCACACCATCTGATTTCCCTGAAATCAGGTGATTTACAGGAACATGAAACTTAGGCCTAAAGAGATCTAGGACCTAGCTCAAGTTTGGTGACTGTCTCTTTTATTTTATGAGAATGCTTTCATCTATCTCATTCACCTATAAAGGTGTTAGGGAGAAATGGTGGTGGTGGTGTGACTTGTTTGAAACATGCCACCTCCTCTCTTGCCCTATTGCTTTGGCATGAGCAGAAGTCACACAGATGTGTAAGGTCTGTTCAGGAGAGCAAGATTAAATTTCAATAATAGACTGATAATTTTACTCTAGTAATTAATGCCATATTTTTTGTATTAAAAAGTATTTTGCTCTTAAGTATAAATTACCTGTTTTTTAAAAGTCAATTTCCTATTTTTTTCTTCCTTCTATTAGTGAAGCCACTAAATACCTCACTGAAGCTCTTGAGCTTGTCCCTGAATTAGAGCTTGAAGATGCATTGGAAAGTGTCATCGATGTTGTTGAAAAGCAGTCGTGTAAGTAACTTTTAAATTGTTTACATAGGTACAATTTAATTTGATCCTTAAATTTGGTGACACTTGTTATAGCATAAAGTGCTTTATCTATTAGATGTACCATATCACCTTTCCCTAATTTGACAGCAGCTAAAGTATTAAACCTGAACTTTGACCTGCTTCCCAAGGGCTTGTTTATTTGTATAGGTCATAGCTGATGCAGTTACAGCTGTCTTTTCTTGTCTTCCCTACATTTCTGATTTTATTAGAACTAAGAGAAGAGAACTAAGAGACTTTCTAGAAAGTTTCTAAGTTGATGATACCCGTCAGATATCCATCTTTCCTTAGATGCCCATTTGATTAAAAAAAAAAAAACTGATCTTCCAATTGCAGGAAGTAACAAAGGACTTTTTGCTAGTCATCTTGGCCCTTCTAAATGTGCATCACCTGTTGTCGGTACAGCAGGAACAGATCTGTAGTGTCACAGATCTGTAGTCCCTGGCTGTGGTCTTCAGTGATTCTGTTCTTATTGCTGTTATTGCAGAAGGAAGAGAATCAAATCTGTGACAGAAACAGATTGTTACAATCACAGGTGGAAAAAGTTCCTGTATCTCATTTTAAGATTTATAGATATTTGAGCCACTTGCTCATATAGCTTAGTGGTTAAAAATATAAGGAGTAAAATGACCCGAGGTATATTTTATTATGAACTAATCAGGAAACTCTTACAACTTAAGTGGTATGTGGACTTTTAACCTTTTTTTGTGTCATTGACTCATTTGGAAATCTGTTGAAGCTGCAGGACTTATCAGAAAAATGCTTCTTTATTGCATAAAATAAAATGACGTTATAAAGGAAGCCAATTATATTAAAATATGGTTATCAAAATATTTTTTAATAAACACCAGATTCACAGAGTCCAGGTTAAGAACTCCTGTCTTAAAACATTTTTCTTGAAAACTGAAATAATTTTTTGTTAAGAATATTTTTCAGTAAAAATATTAAGCTAACATTTAAAAATTTAAACATTAAAAAGTATTTTTAAAATATAACTTTAAAAATGTCTTTGCAGTGACATCAAATATGATTGAACGATCTGTAGTGGAAGCCGCAGTCCAGGAATGCAGTCAGTCAGTAGATGAAACTGTGTATGTTGACATAAGTATATTTTATTAAGTTATTAAAAATTAATTTTCATTGATTTCTTTAGGAAAACAAGTGCTGCTCTACATTGTAATACATGGTTCAATTATTTTAGACATTTTCATTCAAATGATGTGTTTTATTCTTTTCATCTTATTTTTCTTGGTTTTTAAAGTTTTTAATATCTTCATGTATAATATATATTTTGAAATAGAAGATACATTTTGAAATAGAAGGTACATTTTTATATTGATTTGCTGGCAGTCCATTTTTGTGTGTTAGTTGATTTATACATCCAAAAAGATAATTTGCTATTGAAGTAATCTATTAGGCTGGTAATTTTGAATTAGAACCTCATCTTGTTGATGTGAATACAGTGCCCTAAGGGTTAAAAAAAATACTAAGAATATTAAGGGTTTCTTTTTTTTTTTTTTTTTTTTTTTTTGCAGTTGGGGTTAGGTGACTTGCCCAAGGTCACATGGCTGTTAAGTGTCTGAGGACATATTTGAACTCAGATTCTCCTTACTCCAGGGCTGGTGCTCTATTCCCTAAAAGTTGCTTTTCTAATACTTTGTTATTCTTTAACTTGAAGGCATTCTGAAGTCCTTTCCTCCTTATCTTGAGCCTGTACCAAAAGAATTGCTTTTGTGTCCCTTATCCTGTGTTTCCTCTGTCCTTTAATTTTTAATCTGTGTCCTACTGTCATATCCTTAAATCCTTTAACCATAAAAAATTCCCTTGGTCTCCCTCATCCTATGCCATCCTGTCCTGCCTTTAATCTTTAACCCCCACAAAATATCTACAGCTACTTCCTCATTCTTAAACCTCTATATCAGAAACTTTCTGATTAGGGGATCTGGGATAGGAAGGTGCCTTGAGCCATTCTACTGGGCTTACTTTAAAAATAAAACAAAACCATACTACCAAAGCCTTTTGTCTTTCTAAAACACAAAAAACTTCCAAACTTCCTGTTCCTGATTGAACATTCTTTTGTAACAAAGAAAAGCAATTCAATAAAAATATCTGGTATCTTGACTATAATGATTATATTTAAGAGTATTCTTTCTTGCTAACTAGTTTCCTCATTTTCCATCCTGAGGATTTTCTATAGTCAGAGTTAAGCTTCCTATAAATGATATTTTCATTTACATTGTTATAATAATTGTTATTTTGGTTCTACTTATTTTGGTTTATAGTGTAAGTTCATGTAAATCTTTACAATTTCTCTAAATTCCTTATAGTCATTTTTTTTACTTAGTAACAATATTCCATTATATTAATAAGCCATACTTTTTTTCAATCGTTCCTCAATCAGTGGCCTTTTATTTCTGGTTCTTTGCTACCACAAGAAATGTTGCTGTGGCTCCTTTTGGTATACAGTGGGCCTTACTTTCTGTCTTTAATGTCTTTGGGGTATTTGCCCAGTATTGGGGTCATTGAATCAATGTATAGACAGTAACTTTTTGCTTTTCTGTGAGACCCAGGCAGGGTACTTTTCCTTAGAGTCATTCTTTTTTATTTAATAGAATTTTATTTTTTTCTAATTACGCGAAAAGTCAATTTTCAACATTCATTCTGAAAGATTTTGAGTTCCAAATTTTTGTCCCTTCCCCCTCCCCAAGAGGGCAAGCCATATGATATAGGTTATACATGTCCTGGTCATGTACAACATTTCCACATTAGTTATGAATAACCTGCGATTCTTAAAACCACAGAATTTTAAAAATGACAAAAAAGAGAGCAATGAAATACACAAAAGCAATGAAATATAGCATTCAGGTGGGGAAACTAGCTCACTTTGATTTTACCTGGTCAAGGTCAGGCCTTGAGAGTCAACCAGTTTTAATAAAAACATGACTGCTGCTATCACAAAATGAAATATCAGAATTATTGCTTTTCCCAGCTAAGTCACTCATGCCTGCAAAACATCGTCTAATCTATGTCACACCCTCTTGTGTGACAAAAGTCTCTTTCTTTGGCTCTTGTCTTTCACTTGGTGACCTTGTTAGCTTATATGGATTTAACCATTTCTGTGCATGTAGCCCTAGAGTGCTGAGCTACATTCCCACATTCCCATCTATCCTTTGGACATTTCCAACCTGCATATCAGACTTGGAATGTCCAAATGAACTCATTCTTTTCCCCAAAACCAGTCTGCTTCTGAACTTCTGATTTCTGTTAAGGTCACTACCATCCTTCTAGTCACCTACATTTGAAAACTCAGTCATCCTTTTGACTTCTTACCCTTGCCTCACGTATATAATAACTTGTTAACTCCCATCAACTCTTTTGTTCAGAACATGTTTCATCCCCTTTTCTTTACTCACACAGACACCACCATATTTGCGTTCTCATTCTCTTAATTTGCCTCTGTCTCTAATCTTACCCTTCTTTAATCCTTTCTCTACACAGCTACCAAAGTGATTTTCCTACAGCACAGTTCTGAACAAGTTACTCCCTTCGTCCATTAGCTCCAGTGCCTGGATTTTACCTTGAGTTGCAGTTGATAATCTCCAGTTTGGCTTCAAATACCTTTTTTACAGTTGGGTTCCAATTTAACCTTTTCTAGTCTTATTAGGTATTATTTGCTCCCCATCATGTACTTTTCACTCTGGATATACTGGCCTTCTTGCTGACCTCACTTGTTCTCCATCTTCCCTCTCCATGTCTTTGAACAGGCTGTCTCTCACACTTGGAATGCACTTCCTCCTCGTATAGCCCCCTTTTTTCCTTCAAAGCTCAGCTCAAACACCACTTATATGAAACTTTTCCTAATTCTTCCTAGCTGTTATCAGCCTTTCTAGTTCCCTCCTTTACTTTGCATTTATTTTGTTTATATTAAAATAGGTACGTGGTGTTTTACTCAGAACGTTCCTTGAAGACCAGGAATATTTCATTTGTCTTTATATCTTCAGATCCTACTTTAGTGTCTGGTACATATTCAGTGCTTCTTGAAATGTTGAAATGTTGAAATATGTAAATAAATGAAAAAAATAAGGTTAATATATGAGAGTATTTTTCATGGTGCAAGTTACCATTTTGTAATAGAATCTTATTAAAAAGGTCTTATGTATTTTGTGTTTTATTTTTTCTCCAGAGAACATATTCTTAATATAATTGGAGCATTTGATGTTCCACACTTTGTGTATAATCTGGAAAGAAAGAAATTTCTACCGTAAGTTTTCTTAAGTATTAAAAAATAATACCTCACATTTATATAGCCCTTGAAGATAAAAACAAACAAACAACTATAGTGTACTTTGTTTCATGCCCTCTTTGTAAAGCAAAGCCAGAAAAAAGACCTGGGGGGGGAGCTGGGCAAACTGTCATATCACAGTATGAATTCTTCAAAGGGCCAGTGTCTGTTGCTAGTAACTATTTAGAAGCCTTTTAATTATAATACAACTCCTGCCCAAAGACTAGAGGGCTTATTAAATGCTTTGTTTATTCAACAGAAATCAACCCTATGTGTTAGGTAGCACCCCGTCACCATTTTGCAGATGAAGAAGCTAAGGATCATAGATGTTAAGTGACTTCCCATGGAAATCAGTACTTGAATTCATGTCTCTTGCTTTTGAGCCCCATGCTCTTTCCCTAATATCACATTACCTTTCATAGTTTGTGAAATGTTTGATTATGTGTGCTGATTTCACATAGTACCTGTCTTTAAGAAACAAGATATTCACTTTGAAAGAGTAAAGACATTCCTCTTTGTCCAGGTTATCAATGACCAGTCACCCTTCACCAAATTTATTTGGGAAAGCAAGAGACAAAGCAGAGGTGTTTCGTGAACGTTATACCATTTTACAGCAGGTGAGTTTAAAAAAAAAAAGACAGTCTTTGGTTTGTTGGTATTTACAGTTTGACTTGAGAATTTTTATTATATATTTGTAAAGATAAATTTGAGGAATTATATTTAAATATTTTAAAGCTTCTAGTAGTAGAGATAATAATGTATTATATGGGTCAGTGCTCATTTAATATTTTGTGTTTTAGAGGAGATTTTCTATTTGACATTTGAGAAAATCATTTAATCATTTTAGATCTCAGTTTTCTCACAGTTAACTATAAAGTCCCTTCCTGCCTTTCCTCTCTTTCCCTCCTCTTTCTTCTACCTCCCCTCCCCCTATTTGTGTTGCTAAATGGAGCTGAAGAAAGTCATACAACTCTGCTGACTGGGTACATTATAAATTCATCTTTGACTGGGTCCTCACTACAGCAAGGCAATCCTTTTAGTTTTTCCTCATTGGTTCCATATGTCAAAAGCTATTTCAAGCCTCCTACTCCTTTACTTTCCCCACGTCTCTCAGGTGAGGACTTCGTTTTTTACTTTAATGAGAAATTTTAGTCCTTTTGACATGAGAACCCTTTCCTTAATCACTGCTGCCTCAGTCAAACTGAGGCTTTAAGATCTTGCCACTGGACCCAGAGAGCTCTGGAACATAGAGTAAAGCTGGTGACTTTGCACAGCCCTGCTTTACTTAAATCCAATTCATTTGCAAGCAAGGATATCAACTTCCTAATGGCATTGGTCCTTTTGAAGAAATAAGGACAGACAAAGTAGAAGTAGCTGACCCACTGGGGACTCAACTGGCCCGTTCCCTATGGGTAATGCTTCCTCCCTGCCTCCTTCCTCCTTTCCTTCCCTTCTCTACCTTCTCTCCCTCTGTCCACATAGAGCTTCATGCCCTTACCTGTGGGTGCTCTGCCCAAAGGAATATAAATTTTGATAGCTAAAACCTCACAAAATATATTGGGGTTTATGGCTTAGATTTCTTTCTTAAGGATCTTAAGGATCTTGCCTTAAACCCAGATCACTGGCTCTCACTGATTGGCCAATAGCAGGTCCCAGCCCAAGCCTCACTTACTCCTTGTTTGGGTTCTCATGGTTCAGAGTGTATGTGTAAATAGCAATTGTTTTTTGTTTTGGCCGGAAATCCTGAAGGTCTTCCCCTTCCAGATTTGTTTTTTTTTTTAACTAATTAAAAGAAGCCATTCTTTGCCTCATTTCTTACCTAACCTGTATCACTGAATGGGTATTGCCTCAGTAAGACTGAGACCTGGGAAAGACCTTAACTTAAAAAGGCCAAGGTCTCCATTGCATTGGCCATCTCCAGTCATCCTGAGAACGAAGGACAAACAACAACTAATGGGTATCCCCTTTCTTATCAGTTCTATTAATTCTGCTTTGGGAGTAGCTTTTTGTTGTTGTTTAATACTTTAAGGGTATATTCCCAACAATGGAATTATTGGGCAATAGGATATGATTATTTTTGTAACTATTTCAGTTCATAGTCTCCTTTAACTTGAGTCCTTTTTTTTCTTCCTCAGGTCCTTCTTAGGTCTTTTCATCTTCTTTTTCTCCTTTATCTCAAGTTCTTTAGTTTCTCTACAGATATTCCCACATTTCTTCTCTCTAACTCACATTCTTTTCACACTCCAGATTTCTTTTACGGTTCTTTTTCCTGCTCAAGGCCAGATTTGATCAAAACAGATCAGGCCCAGACTCCATGACTGAATATTACAAGGAGCAAAGGATGATAAGCCTTTGTTTTAGAGAAATAGAGGCTTTAAAAAACAAAGTTAGAGGTAGTTATTTCTTCTGTAATAACTGAGATATTTAGCATATTTTCAGTCAGCTTTAGAGAAATGTATATTAGTGTAGGTCAGATAAGCCATGCAATTAATTCTGAGTTCTTTAAACTTAGATATTTAGAATTGTAAAAACTTTCATTAATGCTAAGCAATACCAATTTTATTTTATTTAAAAACAATTTTGATTGATTTTGTTTTGATGCAATAGAAGTTTCCTAACAAACTCCCATACAAAGTACATTCCTTGCAAAAATTTAAGTTATTAATTTAAAGAAGTGATAGATGTTTTCCTTAATCCTTTAAATTGAACAGCATGGTAATAAGATTTACTGTTGTATTTTACCAGAGTTTTTTCCATGCCATATTTACACCTTTAGGATTGTTGTAGTTATTGTGAATAATACCAATTATAAAATAATTTTAAAGAAAATTACTTTGATGCATCTTAACGATTAAGAAATGCCTGCCTCATTAACCCAAGTAAATCTGCTTTTTTTCATAGAGAACCCAAAGACATGAATTGTTTACTCCTCTAGCAACAGGTGCTCATCCTGATGAAAGAAGAAGCAAATTCCAGGTTAGAATATTTTACTAGAAATTTGGGGTGAGTGAATGAAAATAGACTTTCTACTTATACATGGGGTTTTTTGTTTGTTTCTTGAATTTTAAACAGAATTAAATGATATACCAGTCTTTATTAACTACTGTCATGTTGCCCTGTTCATTAAGATGAAGTGAAGGTTGGGGCGGCTAGGTGGTGCAGTGAATAGAGCACCGGCCCTAGAGTCAGGAGTACCTGAGTTCAAATCCGGCCTCAGACACTTAACACACACACACATACACAAAAAACTAGCCGTGTGACCTTGGGCAAGTCACTTAACCCCAACTGCCCTCCAAAAAAAAAGCAAAAAAAAAAAAAGATGAAGTGAAGGCAAAATTATAATTATAAGAGTTCACATTAGAGTCTTAAGTTATATTAGAAGAATTCACTAGAGACCAAATTCATTTGTGGAATTTTGGGAAATGGTATCACTTACTCGAGTATATCTGTGGAACTTGAATGCTGAATCCTGAAACACTGTGGAGTTCTCTCTTTGCCTTGTCTAAAACATTGCATAGTAATTTCAAAACACTTTAAGTGAAATTGTTTTTGTTGCCTCTCTTATTAAGTTTCCCTCTGTATTTCTCACTCTGCTGTCTACAAATAGAACCTGTATAAAATGGGTAGTCATCCTACATGATTGACAAAATCTGTTGCTCAAAAGTGATACGGATTACAAATCTGTAACCTAGACCTGTATACTCTTTCTGGGCCAGATTTTAGAAAAGTGAGGAAAAAAAGAATGATATTTAGGAAGTACCATGCTGTACTCCTTGTTGAAATATGATGATATGTTTTCTCTCATATATAATTATGTAACTATCACAGCTTTTCTGAAAATATCAAAAAATTCAATACATGTTTATTTTTAGTAACCCATCCACATCCAGTAAATCTGTAGATACTAAAATAAATTATTTTTACAATATACCTGTTATTCCTAGTAATTCATACCCTGGCTATTTGCAAGATTGTGAGTAGGGAAGATTATTCCACATATAGGTTCTTAATTCTAGTTGATTCATTAATTCTTCATATGTATTAAGTCATTTTATAAAATGTTGCTTAATTCATTATCGAGAAATACTTAAATCTGTTAGTAATCCATTATCAAGCTACTGCTTTGGCTATTAGACCTCAACATACACTCAAATGGATCCACGATCTTATTTAAATCTTTCCAACCAAAATATATTAACAACATTTTCATGCCTATTCATCCTGTGTGCTTTGTTCATGTCTAACCATAAATTTAATACAAGTGATACCCAACATTCTGTGAGTCTCCCTCATTTTGTTTTAATATCACAGGAATATAGTGGAAGTACACAGGATGGCTCTTAATCCATGTTAGGGAATTTTCTTTTTCATTCATGTTTGTTTTTTCTTTTTTTATTTTAATTTTATTGCTATCTTTTATTTTTATAATGCCTTCCTTTCCCAAGATAGTTTCCCTTTCCTTTCCCCAAAGAGCTATAATTTATAACAAAAAAGAAAAAGGGAAAAGAAAAACAGTCCAGCAGAATTAACTAGCACATCAATCAGTCCTGATAGGAAATGCAGTGTTCCATACCTATAGTTCCCCACTCTGCAGAGCCCTTCTCTATTCTTTGTTGACAGGCTTGAACATTATAATTATTGATTTTTTTTGTTAATTATTTTTATTATAATAGTCACTGTAGATTTTTTCTTTTTTTCTTAATTCTACTTAACTTTGCTTTTCACTTTGTATTCTTCATAGTCATTTTTCCTTACTGCTCCATAATATTGCATTACTTTCATATACATTAATTTGTTTAGCCATTCCCTAATTAATGTGTATCTACTTGGTTAATACTAGTTCTTTGCTTTTATAAAAATGATGACTTTTTTTTTCTATATTTCACTTTATCAGATGTATGCTCAGCATAGGGATTTCCAAGTCAAAGGGTATAGCCATCCTGGTAATTAAAGAATGATTCTAAAGTGCTTTCCATAATGGTGAGACCAAATCATATTGACTGTTCTAGTTCACCTTTTTTTTTTTTTTTTAAACTTTGCCGGTTTGTTGGATGTAAGGTGAAATCTCAGGATTATTTCCATTTCCTTTCTCTTACAGTAGAAATGTTTTTTCATAGGGTTAATAATTTGTAGTTCTTTTGAGATCTGTATGTTCATATCCTTGAATCATTTATCCATTGGGGAATGACTCTTGATCTTATATATTTATTTGTGTTCTAGTTATCTATTAGTATATGTGTGTATGTGTGTGTGTATAACATCAGTCCTTTATCAGAGATATTTCATAATATTTTTCCAGTTGACTCCAGGGCTGGTATTCTATTCACTGTGCCATCTAGCCACCCCAATAAGGAAGATTTTTTAAAAGACTATTAGATTAAGGGATCACTTGTAACTTTTTAAGTGAGCAGGTTTAGTTTAATGATGAGATCAGAAGCCAGACTAGAGAGTTAAGAGAGTAAGAAGTAAGGAAATGGAGATACCATTTGTAGATGAACTTCTCAAGATGTTTAGACGCAAAAGAGGGGAGAGATACTAGATGATAGCTAGTGGAGATAGACAGAAAAGGTGAAAGTTTTTTGAAAATGGGGGTGACATGTTGGTAGGCAGTAGGGAAGCATCAAATAGACAAAAAAAGATTGAAGATAAATGAGAGTAGGAATGTTGGAAGAGGAATCTACTGGAGATGACAGAATAGAATAGAATTACTTACACATGCAGGGGAGTTTGCCTTAGCAAGGAGAAGAGCCACCCTTTCCTATGAGACAGCATTTACTGAGATAGAGGCAGGAGGGAGTCATGTGAGAATGAGGAGTGGGTGGAAAGGGAACTCTTGGCAAATATCCTCAATTTTTTTCAGTGAAATAGAGCAAAAGTTCTAAGCTGAGGAGTGGCTAGATGGTGCAGTGAATAGAGCACCAGCCCTGAAGTCAGGAGGACCTGAGTTCAAATCCGGCCTCAGACACTTGACACAAAAAAGTAGCTGTGTGACTTTGGGCAAGTCATTTAACCCGAATTGCTGTTCAAAAAGCAAAAAAAAAAAAAAAAGTTCTAAGCTGAGGGAGGATAGAAAGGAAGCAAAAGAAGGTTTGAGGAGGGATCAAAAGATTGGAAATTTACTGTGATCAATGGGATAGTGAATGAATTAGGGAGGTATAAAAAGATTGCCTCGACATAATTGAAATTATGTAACAAATTTGTAGTGGACCCAATCAGCATGACCCATCCACAAACTAGAACATTTGATAATCCTTATTGTATAGAGTGGATCCTGTTTTGAATTGGATTCTGCTGGCTCTCTGCATGGTAGAAAATGACTTTGACAATCCTATATTTACCTATGTGACCTTGGACAAGTCACTTAACCCCAATTGACTTGCCTTCCCCCCTCAAAAAAAATATCCTATATTTTCCTATTTTATTTTTGCTTGATAATGAATGATTAGAAGATCGTCAGACAGGTTCTGTCTGTTAAGTCTTCCAAGGAATCTTGTATAATTTTTATATATGCATGGCAAATAGTGTTGTAACCCCCATTTTTGGGAGTATCCTCCATCTCCCCCCTTTGTGGGGAAGTTCACCTAGGAAACCTGCCACCTGGAACTTATAGCCTCTCCCTCCCACCCCCTTTTTGGTTAGCTCTCAAAATAGACTTGGGAACTTTCCAGTTGGGCAACAGACTGATGGCTGGGCAACAGGTCGTTAGGCAAATGAACTGATTGCTACCTTTTGGCTTCTGTATTTTCCCCACTTGTGTAACAATTGACTAAGTTGTGGTTTCCCCTTGGTAACAGTTATGTTGTGACTTTTGACTATATAACCTCCCAGGAAATTCATCTCAGGGATGCTTGATTTGGGTGGTGCTCACCCCTTGCAGTTGCCAGCTATTAAACTCCACTTAAAATGAATAATGGTCTCACTCACTCATTTCTCAGTACAACAATAGCTTGTTGGAAGAGTTTAAATCAATAAATAGTAAATACAATGAGAACTTGTATTTTTGGCATCTTTCCATTCAGTTTTGTGATAGTAAACACTTGATCTTTAGAATACCACTGCAAACATCTGTCAGTTCCCTTCTAATAACCCTATCAAGGGTGCCTTCTATGTGTGTGTAAATTATCCTCATAAAAAGTTTATGTAGATGCTATCACTCTTTTCCATGTTTGGTTTTCCTTTTTCCTATTGTCCACTCCATTGGTTACAACTCTTCTATACAACCAGACTAATGTCCAATGTGAATGTATTTGCAGATTCTATACTTGACTGCATGCTGCCATGGGGCGGGGGGAAGGGAAGGGAGAAAACTTGAAACTCAAGGGACTCTGGAACTAAATATTATAAACTAAAAGTAAATAAAGATGCCCTTTTAGTATTGAAAAAAATTCATTAAAAAAAGTTTATGTAGATAGGAAAGTGGGCTTATAGTTAGGTAGTTGTTGATGTTCTTATAGTTGCCCTTTTTTTTGTACTAGTGTCTAATATTTTTCTTTGCTTTTGCTGCCATTCTTCCTTGAAAATCATTCTTTCAAAATCTTCAAGATTATTTTGGTTCCTCTTCTGTGTACACTTGACCTAGTTCAACTGAGTTTTCCATTGTCATTCTCTTCAGTACTATTTCCATTTCCTTTGGGGAATTTGCAGCATTTCTCTGATAAGTGTCTCACTTACAATATATAAAGTTAAATGATATGAACTAGTATTTTTTAGAGAAAGAAATCCAAACTATCAATAGCCATATTTTGGAAAGATTCCCCAAATCATATATCTCCAAATTATTTGTCTCCTTTTATTTTTATCAAGAGTATTTTATAATTTAAATTAATCTTGTATGTCACTTGGTAGGTAAACCCCAGTATTTTGTGCATTTTATAGTTATTTTGAATGTAATTTTTCTTGTTCTTCTGAATTTTTATGCTATTTAGAAATGCTAATAATTTTAATGGATTTATTTTGCATTGTGTAGCGTTTTTGTAGCCATTATCTTAGTTTCTTTGCTGATTTCCTAGGGTTTTCTAACTATACCTTTATATTGTCTGCTGATAAGGATAGTTTTGTCTACTCTTTGCTAAAATTTATGCCTTTAATTTTGTTCTCTTATTATGCTATATAGCTAGCATTTCAAGAACTCTCTCATACAGGGTATTCTAAAAGTCTAAATGCAGTTTTAAGTTTTAATAGGTGGTACCACAGTTTATCTTCTGTTTACTAAGATTTAAAATATGAGTTTATGTTCTAAGCCATCTCTTTCTCCTGGGCAAAGAAGTCAAGTATGTTTACTGACTAAGATGGTTTTTAGTCTCTTTTGGCTTCCTTATTGTGGCAGTTGGTGTGTGTGTGTGTGTGTGTGTGTGTGTGTGTGTGTGTGTGTGTGTGTGTGTGGTTATTGATGTCCTTTCTTCAGTCTACTTCCTAACTTTTGGTGTCAATAACAAGTCATTTCATGTCTCTCACAATATTATCAGTTTCATTTATTGTGATATTATCTGGTTTGGCACTTTTTCATTCTTAAACTATTCTAAATGCAGAGTCATGAAGCTTGTGGTCCAAAAGTCTTTGGTTTCACTCATTCACTACTTGAACTGTATTTTCCAACATTTGTTGTCATATTTCCTTGCCTTTGCATCAGATTTACTGAATATCAAAGTATATGTTGATTTATCTTATCAGATTCTTCAGAGAATTTATCTACCTCTTCATGTACTTCAATGAATATTATAAGACATCTTTAGTAATTCTTTTTCATATTGGTCTTTTTTTTGCAAATTCACATCACGAGCCCCACAATCTGAGACCAAATGTCCCAAGAATTTATTTTTCTTATTGTCTTTGGGCACAAGATAAAACTAACTTTTTGTAATTCTTTTATTTGCCTTCCCAAGAAGAACCTGTCCTTACAGTAAGCTGCAACATATTTTTGTCTTCAGATTTTATTTATAGCAAGAATATTAAGATTGATTCAGTAAAATTCTTTCAATAGTTTATCTGTTCATTGGTCACTGGGCAAAGATTTCACAGTTAGGTAAGTGAATGTTTATAGATGGTCTTTATAATTCTTAGTACTCTCTTTTCTTCTCCTTCCAACATTAGTAAATAAGCACAAAATTGAGCACCATTTTGTAGCCAAAGAATTTTTCGCCAATGATCAGCCTGCTTGTGATAATATTCTTTGTACCAACTATGCTGGTCCTCAGAAATCAAACACATTCTATTGCTGAGACTATAATTGAAGTTTCACCTTCACATGATGTTAAGAAATTGGACTAAAATTTTTTTGAGGGCATTGGAGTGCACATAAAAATTTTTAAACAGACATGAATTATACAAGTGTCCTAAAATGTCTTAGTGCAGGTTTAAGATTTTTTAAAAATAGTTTATCATATAATTTTAACAGTCATTTGTCAATATTGTACAAAACATTTAGCTTTTAGAAGTAAATTTCTGAAATGTGTGTATTTGTAAACCTGAGAATTTTTTTCTTTTAGCTTAAAACAATAGAAACCTTATTGGGCAGTACAGCCAAAATTGGAGAAGTGATTGTTCTTGGGATGATAACCCAAATGAAAGAGGTAGGTTAAACTTATACTGCTTTACATTCAACATTCTGATTTAGGGGAACTTAAAAAAAAAATGTCAGTTGTATAAAACCCTTCTACATAGCTCATAGTTCCTTCTTTTCCTTCTCTCACATGTCTGTTACTTAACCTTTTCTTCATAAAGTTGTTAATAAAGTATCTACACCTGAGATACTGCAAGATCCTAACCAAGCTAATCACTGGTATTAAAGAGTAATCTTAAATGTTGTTAGAATGAGCCACTTAAATAAATGTACACCGTAAATCCTTAGGCAATCCTTACTTTTCTTGTGTTGAGAAGCATGACCAGAATTTTAAGAAGTAGAAGCTAGAATTATAATATATCAAGGACAGAAGGAACCTGAGAGTTCTAGACCAGTTGTTTCATTTTACATATAAAGAAAAAGGAGGCCCAGTGAGGTTATGACATACCAGAAGCGTTAAACCCTGCTCAGTAGACATGTGGAACTATTGTTTTTTCATGCTGTCTAAATTATGAAGAGCAAAAATAGCATGTGCTTGAATCCAGGAAACACACAGGAATTGGCTATGGATGTATACTCAGTGTTATCTATCTAGAGAAAAGGCAGTTTGTATAAAGCAATGTAGACTCAGAAAAGGATATGCAGTGGGCTGCATATTGACTTAGAAAACCACAAATTAACGTTATCTGTGTTGTATTGTATTTTTGTTTATTTTGTTAAACATTTCCCAGTTACATGTAATCTGGTTAGTGCAGTACTAGGGAGTTTTGCTGGCTGTGAGTTTGACACCTCTGGTATAAAAAAGATAGTATTTATGAATACTTTACTAGCTGTGTGACTTGGGTCAGTCACTTAACCCTTTGGTTTTTTAACTATAAAACTGAGTAATAAAGTTCCAGGGTGGCTTTGAGGAGAAAATGAAATGTGCAAGCTTTTACCCAAGAAAAATATAACAGGAATTTCTGTAATAACCATGCATGATACTTGAAGTTTCATATTATAGAATCTTAGAGTTGAAAAGGATCTAAGAGATCATCTAGTCCAATCCTATTTGAAGTATTATTACCTTTATAACATCCTCAAAAAGTAGTCATCCAGGCTTGAAAATTTTGAGTGATGGGGAACTCACTACTTAATATGTCAGTCCATTCTATTTTTGAAATTACTAGAGTGATTTTTCTTGTGTTGAGCTGAAATATGCTTTTCTGATGCTTTTTCTGATACTTCTGCATGCTGGTTTTTATTTTGTCCCTTGGGATTAAGCAGAATAAGATAAATTATATAAGTTATAATCATTTAAGTATTTCCTTTAACTTATTTTCATATGCCACAAGTTTTGTGTGCTTTGACTTGAAATTGTTCCCAAAAAATCTGTTGTCTAGAACTAAATGTTTCAGATGTGGTTTGGTCAAGGCAGGGTTTGGTGGAATTATTACTTCTTTTGCTTTAAGTTTGAACTATTATATTTCTTTCAGAGCAGCCCAAGATTACATGAGGCTTTAATGGTTATTTTGGTTGATATTTTAACCTGCAGTTCACTAAAAACCCAAGCCTTTTTCATATAAACTACTGACTAGCTACTTCTCCATTTTGTACTTATACAGCTGATTTTTTTAAAGGGAAATATAGGATTTTGTATTTCTCTCTATTCAATTTCATCTCACCTAATTCTACAGCTATTATTAAGCATATGGATCCTTGTGAAATAAACTTAGATAAGACATGGTCACTGAACTTATGGAGTTTATAGTCTATAATAAAAACTGCTAGCTAAATAATGCTCTCCCTTCTGAGATCTCTTCTAGCTCTAGGTCAGTGATTCTATGGACCTCACTTGACCCTCCCAACAGCCTTGTGAGGTTGGCATTACAAATACTATTTCCCATGGCTCAGGTAAGTTAGGTGATTTTCCTGTGGTCACTTAACTAATAAGTGTCAGAGATAGGATTTAACATAGGTCCCTTCTTTCTACTATACCATAAGTAGTTAACTGCTAGTTAACTACTCTACATAGTAGTTAACGTTTATTGCTTTTTAGGATTTACAAAGCACATTGATTTATTGACTTAGTTTAATTCTCATAACAGTGCTGTGAATTAGATACTGTACACATTATCCCTATTTTATAGCTCAGGAAACTAGTCAGGAGTTATGCCTCTAAGGTCCATAATATTATTTTTCCATCATTCTAGCATGATTATGATTTTTTAATCCTAATTGTAACTATATCTATTAACTACTCTATTCAGCTTCATGTCATCCATAGATAGGATAAGGTCCTCTAACCTTCATTGAAATCATTAATAATTGATTATTTGAGGCACTGAAAATATAAAGACAAAAATAAAATAGTCCCTGCTGTGAAGAAGCTTATATTCTATTAGGGAAGACAAAATGCACATATTTAAATATATAAAAATCTATTTTTAAAATAAAAGCAGATTTGGAGAGGGAGGGTACTAGCAGCAAAAGTAGAGGGACAGAACAACTTCATGTATAAGGCAGTGCTTGAGCTGAATCTTAAAAGAAGGGATTCAGAGAGGCAGAGATGAGAAGAGAATACACTCCAAGCATGGGGGTGGTGGGTGTTGTCTGTGAGGAACAGCAAGAAGGCCAGTTTGGTAGTGAGAAGGGGATTGATGTATGAGGCTGTGTTGTGAAGAGCATTAAATGTCAAGTGGAGGAGTTTATATTTAATCCTAAAGGCAATAAGGTAGCAGTAAAATGATTTTTTTTAATAGTGACATGACATGGTCAAAATTGCACTTAATTTGCAAGGAAAATTACTTTGGCTCTTGGTGGAGGATTGATAGGAGTGGTGAGAGACTTGAGGCAGAGAGACCAATCAGGAGGCCATTGCAATAGTTCAGGTAAGAGATACGAGCTAAGATAGTAGTATGAGTAATGATAAAAGGGCAGATGTAAGAGAGTTTGTTGAGGTAAAAATAACATTTGGAGATGTGTAGTGAGGAGTCAAGGATAATGATGAGGTTATGAACTTGAGAGACTGGAAAGATGGTAGTACCTTCAATAGAAATGGGAAAGTTTGGAAGAAGAAGGATAGGTTGGGTTGAAGGTGGAGAAGATAATGAATTCAGTTTTAGATACATTAAGTTTGATATGCCTATGGAACATGCATTTCGAAATATTCAATGGCTGGTTGGAAATAGGAAAGTGGAGCTCAGGTGAGAAACTGGTTCATCATAGGGGTGATAATTAAACCAATGGGAGCTCTTTGTATCTTCATGACTTAGTATGCCTGGCACATAGTTATAATAAAGGCTTTCTAACTGATTGGTGAGGTTATCAAGTGACACAGTATAGAGAAAAGTCCTCTAGGACACAGTCTTACAGATATATCCACAGTTAGAGAGTGTGATGTGTGGATCATTAACCCACAAAGGAGATGATAGTCTGCTCAGACAGCTAGAAGGAGAATCAGGAAAAGATATTATCATAAAAGTCCAGAGAAGAGAGTATCCAGGACCAGAATCAACCCTGGAATTGTGTGTGGTCATTATGGATAATGTACATTTTTAGTGGACCTAGTTAGCTTTGTTGGATGACTTTCTCTTTGAGGATCTCTTGAAGGATGCTTTCCAAGTTCTTTTCCTGGTCATGGGTTTCAGGTAGACCAATAATTTTCAAATTGTCTCTCCTGGACCTATTTTCC
>CM053598.1:196899176-196913823 GCA_028646575.1 Pseudocheirus occidentalis
CAGGGGAGGGGCTTTACAGTGGGATTGCTGTTATGGGGTTGGGGCAGAAGCAAGATGGGGAGAAAATGTGTAATTCAAAAAATGTAATGAAAATGAATAATGTAAACAAGAAAACAAAAACTAAATAAAAAAAAACAATAAAGAAGGGAGCTTAAGACTGTAGAAGTAAGAAACAAACTAACAAAGATATCTCCAAAAGAAATGGTAATCTCATGGCTTTTTGAAAATAGAACTTATTGCTTGCCATCTTGGAGAGATAGGGAGACAATTTGGAATTCAAAGTGTTGTGGAAATGAATGTTGAAAACTAAAAATAAATAAATTCTGAAAAAAAAATAGAACTTATTTTAAAGGAATTATTCTGTAATTTGGGGGTTTTTTTGGTTATTAAATGGGTTCATATGTGGAAAGTATAATTATAACCACTGTCTGGAGACAACAAAGCCTTTGAAACCACTTAGAAATTGTTTCATTAATTTGGACCAAGAATAATGATTTTCTTATCATTCTTAAATATAAACTACAAGACAATTTACTCAAATGACTTAGACGTGGTTGGTTCTGGTTTCTATTAACATTACATCATTGTATACTTGTTTAAAATATTTTATGAAAAACATATTGCATTGATAATTTTAACTGTAGTATTTTGTAATTGTTGACAACAGGGCTCAGAATTTTCAAAGTAACTCTCCATTTTCATTTTTTCCCCCTGTCTTTTTGAAAGGGGGAAGACAGGGCATCTGGGGTCAAATGATTTTCCTAAGGTCACAGCTATTAAGTGTTAAATGTCTGAGGCTGGAGTTGAACTCAGGTCCTCCTGACTCCAGGGCCAGTGCTCCATTCACTGCGCCACCTACCTGCCCCATAACTCTCCATTTTCCATCAACTGCTCCACTTGGTTTCAACTCCATGAAACAACATGGTACTCCTCTTCCTTATTCTCTTTCAGCTTCCTTTTGTGTGTTGTCTTTCTCCATCAGATTGACAGGAGGCACTCTTTATTATTTGTATGCCCAGATATCACAGTGCCTGGCACATAATAGACCCTTAATGAATGTTTATTGGATTAGAATGTGCTGAAACTGCTCCTATAAAATTTCCTTTTAAAGGTTAACATAGGGATGGCTAGATGGCACAGTGAATACAGCACTTGCCCTCGAGTCAGGACCTGAGTTCAAATCTGGCCTCAGACACGTAACACTTACTAGCTGTGAGACCATGGGCAAGTCACTTAACCCCAATTTCCCTGCCTTTCCCATTCCAAAAAAAAAAGCAAAAAAAAAAAGTTAACACAACTTTTAATGCATTTTAAATAAAAATAATATAACATTTTAAATTAAGTTTAAGCAAAGTTCCAAGTAAATTTTGTTTCTTCTTAGGGAATCCCAGAAGTCTTAAAGTTTGCTGAAAAATAGAGAAAAAAGTCACTTTAATAACATTTAATAACTGAAATAAAACTGTATCCTTGAAATAAAATAACTGAAATAAAACTATATGACTGTATTGTTTTCCTTCCTTCCAAATGTCCAATTCTTATAATCCTAGGCTTCCTTTTAAGACTCAGCTCATTATGTTTTTCTTGTTTTCTGAATGGGGGAGGTGAGTGGAAGGGAGTTTAGAAAGCTGATCTCTGAAAATACAGCTCGAGCTCCACCTCTTCCAGGAGGCCTTTCCTGGTCTGCTAGTGTCTTCCTTTCTAAGCATCTTCCATGTACTCTATATTCTGTATGAACCTCTGTGTGTAATTGTTGTCTCCTCCCCCTTAACATGTAAGCTTCTTGAAGAAAGTGACTATTTTTTGCCTTTCTTTGTATTCCTAGTGCTTTGCATATAGTGCCTGGCATTTTTTTCTCCTATTTATTTCTGTTCTTTATAATCTCTTTTAAAATTCAGCTTTATTTTCAGTTCTGTATTCTCTCCATTCCTCCCCACTCACTGAAAAGGCAAGAACAATAAAAGCTATCGAGAGTCCTCTTCTATTCTAAGAGTGTAGAGAAATGTGGTACAGCACAAAGACAATTGGATTTGGGGCCAGAAGTTCTGGGTTCACATTTTACAGCTGCCACTTACTACCTGAAGAATCTCTTGACCTCAGTCTCCTTACCTGTAAAATGAGGGGGGCTTGATTCTAGCCCTTTGCAGCTCTATGCCTATGACACTATGAATATGTATATAAATAAGTACAATATTAACTAAAGAGAAAAAGGAAGAAGAAAAATGAGGGGAAAGCTTCTTGTAGGAGACAATACCTAAGCAGACCACTGAAAAAAGACAAGGATTCCAGGAAGCAGAGATAAGAAAGTAGTGCTTTGTAATTAGACAATAGTTTGTGTGAATGCAAGGAGTTGGGAATGTGTTGTTAAGCAGGGAAACTGGCTGAAATGTAGATTTTACAAAGAAGAGTAAAATGACTGAAACAAAGTAAGAGAAGGTTGAGTTGGTACTTAAGCCTAGAAGTGTTGATTAACAAAACATCAAGAAAATGAATTAATGAAAAGAAAATGGGAAGAGCGTATTTAGTAATAAGCATCACAAAAAATGAAATCCAGAGACAGAGAAAACTTAGAGATAGCTAATTTCATACGATCATAAAATTAGAACTAGACAGATTCTCAGAGATCATTGCGTCCAACCTCTTCATTTTAACAGAGGAGGAAAATGAAGCTCTGGGAGGGTTAAGTGACAGCCCAAAGGTTCAGAGCTAGCGTCAGAAACAGGATCTGAACTTTTGGGTTTTCCTCACTGTACTCCCATGATCTGTGCCCTATCCACAGCACCACATAGAGAGGTGGAAATGCACTTTCTGATTAAAGTTACTTTTTCCTTTTAAAAATGATTGCTGTTACATACCCCAAAGAAAGCTGGTCTAAAACATTTCTTAAGAGAATTCTGGGTACACTTACCTATCTTCTACTGTCTTATTAGAAGGATAGAAAACCTTGAATGAAAATCCACTTCTTGGGAAAGAGCCCTTAAAAAAATTTAAGTGAACATTATTACATTTAAATAACTGCAACAAACTTCAATTTGCAAAAGAAGTACTTTTAAGGTCAAGTAGTTGGGCAGTGATTATGAAGAAAAATCCATACTCTTTCATGTCAGCATAAATATAAGTGGCCATCATTTAGAGGAAGAATCAGTTTTTCTGTAAAATTAAACAAATCTGCAAGTGAGACAAGTTTCTGACTGGCACAAGTGGTCTCAAGAAGGAAGGGATGATGTTTGTTTATGATGAAGTGGATTTTTTCCCACAGTATAATAAAAATGTGGAAAAATTATCTGGGGATAGCAGATAATAGATAGAAAATTTATTAAGTGCTTACTACATGCCAGGCACTGTAACCTTTGGCAATACAAATACCCAAGCAAGCAAGAAAGTCTTGCCCTTTAAGGAGTTGACATTCTAATGGGGGAAGACATCAAAAAAGCAGTTATTACTTAATTTAGAAGTATATTCATTCTGAAAGAAAATCTAAATACAAGGAAAATTTTCAAAAACAGTGCCACTTATTCAGGGGATTATCAATCAAAAAAAATTTTAAAGACAAGCATTTATGATTTTCTTTCAGGGGAAACTAAAAAAATTTGAAAAGAATTTGACTTTTTTGTCATATTACCTGTATAAGTAAAAGGTCAAAATCTATAATAGAAAAAAACCAAAATCCCAGAGATTTAGAGAAGTACACATGTCAAAGTCACAAATGACTTTGCTGACTTACTTCTTTGACATGAAGATTGTCATGCTTACTTGATTTTCATCCTATGAAGTCAGGTTAATCAGTTTTATTATATAGAAAATCTGAAGCATTTGTGGGATATTGTGCTATTTCATTTCCCTGATATTATTTACCCAACTTATTTCCAGGTGATTTCTGGCAATTAAAAAAAATGAAACGCACTCTGCAAGGTTTGAGAATACTTTTTTTTTAAGTGCTGAAAATCCTATAGACATTTCCAAATAAAAAGGTTTAAAAAAAATTTCAGTCAGTACTAAGTCATAGCAGTAGTTAGACATTCACTTTCGTGTAAAAGTTCTGCTATATTTGTAAAAATGTGGGGGTGGATATCATTATTTAATAGCCACATCTGAAAGACAGTAAACTTAACAGCTTTCTTTCTGTTATAACAAAACAACCCACTTCTGTTGCTATTATTATATTCCTACAAATTCTGAAGAGAGATTAATTGAGTCAAATTTTAACTCTTAAAATTAAAGATTTTAAAAAATCTTTCTAATGGTAGCTAATAATATAATGTTAAATGAATTCTTACAGGGTTTATGCAAAGACAGTCTGTATTGGTGATGGTAAAAGGATCATATTTGTCTGCGATAACAAGTAGATCAGGTACAGGATACACTCTCAAAGTATGATCATACACCCAATACACTGGACAGACGTAAAGTGGTAAAGGAGTCAGATGTCCTTGTGATAAGAGAGTCTTTGCAAACTACAAAAGAAATAGAGAAAAGTATAATGTAAGAAAAAAAAGAACATCAGCCTTTCACTTGAAAAATCTTTCAATATTTCAAATCAGGTAATAAACACTACAATAAAAAGGATATATCAAAACACCACTGAGGAGACAACAGGACACTTGGATACAAACTTCTGCTGTCCAGTAGGTCGTGTTACAAGTCCTCTAAATAAAACCCACAATTGCCTAAGAACTGAAGATATACAAGCAACTTTAAATGCAAATGTGAAATGTGCTTAAATTTCTCATTTTACGCTGAAGATTTAGCAATAAAAAAAGAAAACTCTTTAAAGAAGTCCTAAGGAACCCATGGTTTAGTCTTTGATAAAGAAGAATTAAAAGAAAAGAGGATAGGTATTATGTGCCTGTGGTAGTACAAATAAATTTTTTTTTTAAATTTAGTGTGACAATACAGTTAAGAAAAAACATGTTTACTTACATGATAAGGAATATCCAGATTGCTGCTGGGAAAACGGATGCAATTTCTGCACATTTTATTCACCAAGTCTTCACGAAAGATAATGATTTCTTGTGTGCAATACTGAATTCTGGGAAGAAACGTGGGTTGAATTTTGAATACTTAAGAGGAATTTTTAAAAATTATTTTTGTTTAGGGATAGAAAATACAGATTTAATTTGTTTAGGGAACTTCCCAATGAAGAAATACTTTCTACTACTGTAAGTCATCTCATCACCTCCACACCTTGAAAGAGTGTGGCAAAAGGAAGGGTTTGAACCTAGGTCATCCTGGCTTCAAATCTAACATGCTATGCTTTCTTTCATTTTTTTTTTACTTCAAAGGAAATTTCATTTTGTAACAGCAAGCCACCTCTCTCATTAGTCTTGCAGAAAATTATACTACAAACCACAATTATAATCACTGATAGAGACAAGAAAATGTTTTGTAATGTTTCCATTCTTCCTTGATAAGTTTCTTAAAGGGGGGTTATGAGGACAATTTGTGCACACATAGGCAATAATATGCACTTTCAATAATTTATATCATATATAAAATATTTACTCATCACCAGAACACTTTTAGAGCTAGAACGTACCTCAGAAATCAACAAATTTAGTCCCTACATCATACAGATGAAGAAACAGAGGTTTACAAAGATTACAAGTAACTTATCCAAGGTCATGCATATAATCCGTGTCAGACCTGTAATTTGAACCCAGGTCCTATAACTCCAAGACATGCTCTTTCCACTGTGCTATGCTGCCTCTCAACACTGCTTTGAATTCTATTCTTTTCTTTTTCATTTATAATTAAATCATTTTGATTCATCCATATATCATCAATAAATATATGAAAAACATTTAAATGAGGTCATGCATTTCAACAAAAGAAAAAGTAGTATTACTATGAAATATACAATAGTAAAATTTACCTGCAGGGATTGGTAGTGAAAACTGAAAATGGTACCCGTTGCCTAAAGTCATTAGTGATACTTTCTGCAAGTGGAGGCCTATAAAAACAATTTGCATAGTACTGATTACTTGTTTAAAGCTCCTCAAATTTCCTTTAAGATTGTTCAAATATGGCTCTAACTTACCTTGGTAAGATAGAACCAGGCCCAGGATCCTCTGGTCCAGGTACAAACACAAAACGACTACTGTAAATATAATAATACAACATCACTTGTTATTTTTACAATTACTTAACAGTATTAATAATATGAAGATAAGCAATTAAACTCCTTTGTGTCAGAAATGACTTAAATTCAGACTTAAAATTTTTTTGGTTTTTGTCTTTTTGGAGGGGAGGAAGGTGAAGCAATTAGGGTTAAGTGACTTGCCCAAAGTCACACAGCCAGTAAGTATGCCAGGTATCTGAGGCCAAATTTGCACTCAGATCCTCCTGATCCAGGACAAGTGCTGTATTCACTGTGCCACCTAGCTGCCCCTAGATTCCCCCCCCCCAAAATACTGCTAAGGCTGCTTTTGTCACAAAGTAATGACAGAAAACATTTTCCTTAATATGTAGAGGTCAGTTTATAAATTCTTGGATACAAATAATCAAATAAGATTACTTTTATTTTTATTTTTTTACTAAGCTAAGATATTTAAATTAAATTCCTATACCTGTCACAGTCATGTGAAGCCAAAGAAGTGGCCCCTTTTGCTATTAACCTCCAAATGAATGAATGAAAAAGCATTTCTTTGCTCACTATGTGCAAAGCATTGTTGATACAAATGAAAAAATAAAACATTACCTGGGGCTCTCTACCTAATTCATTAACTGGGTGAATCCTTCAAGAATGAATTTCAGAGACTACTATTTGCTAATAAAGCATCTGTAGGTAGGCTTAATATAATCTCAGTTACATACACTTGTTCAACATCAGAAACTGACAGAATTGTATGAGCAGAGATAGCATTAAAGAAGCATTATCGGGGCGGCTAGGTGGCGCAGTGAGCAGAGCACCGGCCCTGGAGTCAGGAGGACCTGAGTTCAAATCCGGCCTCAGACACTTAACACAAAAACTAGCCGTGTGACCTTGGGCAAGTCACTTAACCCCAACTGCCCTCCAAAAAAAAAAAAAAAGAAGCATTATCATTTGCTTTGTTGTTGCATTAAGATTGCATCATTTGGGGGCAGCTAGGTGGTGCAGTGAATAGAGCACCAACCCTGGAGTCAGGTGGACCTGAGTTCAAATCCACCCTCAAACACTTAACACTTACTAGCTGTGTGACTTTGGGCAAGTAAGTCACTTAACTCCAATTGTCCTGCCCTCCCCACTCCAAAAAGCAAAAGCAAAAAAAAGAATCTTTTTTTTTTGGGTTGCCAACTCACACTACTAAGTCATGTTGAGCATACAGTCCACCAGACTCTTAAGATCTTATTCATATGAATTACTGATGACTTATGCTGTATGTATGGCTTTATCCAGAGGTTTCCAAACTTATTTGGCCTGCTGCCCCCTTTTCAAAAGAAAAAATTACTCAGTACCCCCCTTTAAAAAATTTACACCATTTCAAAAAATATAAAAAATGCTTTTAAAAAAGGATGCATTTCAAATTCAATAATTATTGTAAATTTGTGTTTTTCCTGCATTGAAGTTTTGATGATGCAAGATTGCATCATGTAACCGTATAGTACTGTAAACACATTATCTCACACACTTTCTCTCTCTCTCTCTCTCTCTCTCTCTCTCTCTCTTCCCCTCCCTCTCTGTTTCTGTCTCTGTCTCTCTCTCCTGCCCATGCATGCTAGACTTCCATCAATTCAGGACATGCTCCCCTGCCAACACTTGATTACCAAGATCTGCTGGCACACGACCACTGATGGGCTATAACTTGCATTTTGTGTGTTTATCTGGAAGACAATGTAATCACTACAACTTTAAGTTATACAACAGATAAAACATGTATGAACGGTTTTTCAAAATTTTCTTCTCTTTCCTTCTGCTTCCACCACCCTCCTGTTTTTATTCAGTACCCCCCAGATACACTCAGGAACTGGTGTTGCCCACTTTGGAAACCTATGGCTTTCTCAGTACAAAGTACTACGTATTTTATTTCATTGGATCCTTTTAACAACCTAGTTACACAAGTTTTATCACCTCTGTTTATACAGACTGGAAAACTGACATTCAGAAAAGTTAAGTGACCTGCCCAACATAAGGCAGTTAGTCACATCAGAAATCAGTCTTAGACTTTTCTCACCCAGTCCAGATTATGATGTCTACAGTATTCAAGAAGTTCAGCAACTGTTCCACTTTCTTTCTCTACTCCTTAACTTCTGCCCTTATAGCAGACTTTAATAGTTATATAGATGCTCCCTAACTTCCTTAAATCCCATGAAATACTTCTTTACTTCACTTTAGGCACACACAGGGATAGTCATACACTAAATCTCACCATTACCCATACATGTTTCAACTTCCTAATTAGAAACTCTTAACATTCCCCTATCTGATCATAATCTGTCAGTTCCACTCCTCTCTATGTCCTCAGCTCATCCTTTGCCCTCATCAAAACTTCTAACCCCTCTCCACTCAGTAACATCACAGGCCGTTGCTTCTGCTCCCACTCCTTCCTTTTCCAGTCATTACCTTTTCACTGTTTGAACTCAGAACTGTTTTTGACTCTCTCACCAAAGCTCAGCCCTGGCTCCACTTTCTAGTCCTGCCCACAAGACACTAAATGCAGTTGGAGGAAGTCAGTTGTGTTGACTGGGTACATTACAAATTCATGCTGTCCAACCTTAACTGGACCCTTGTTGGAATAAAGTAATCCTTTAATTCCTTTCTAATAGAGTCTACATCACTGTCACTGAATTTATTCCAAACCTTCAATTTCTTATATCTCACCCTTCACCCCTCTCAACTGAGTACTCTTACTTTATTGAGAAAAATCAAAGCCATTCAATATGATCTTTCTCTTCCCATTTTTTTCATCTCAAAGCCTTTCGACATCCTCTCCCACTCTGTTTTCTCCTCTTCCCCCCTGGCTCAGAAAGGGGGCCCTTAGCAAAGTCAACCCTTGTACAGTAAACTTGATCCCATGTCTTTTCATTTTCAGCAGACTGCATCTGTAGTCATTCTCTCACTCTCAAATCTTCAAACTCTTCCTATGGACTGTTTTCTTCCCTACTATCTTCACAAATACCCAAGTCTCAACCATCCTTAACAAATTTTAACTAGTCCATGGGCACTTAATATTCAATGACTAATTGCTTGATGAACAAAGGATCACGGATTTAGGGTCTTCAGAAGCTATCTAGTCCAATCCTTTCATTTTACAAATGAGCAAACTAAGGCTTAAAAAAGTTAAGCAACTTGGCAAAATGTCATATAGCTAAGTGGGCAGCTAAGTGATAGATAGAATGCCAGGCCTAGAGTCAAGAAGACCTGAGTTCAAATCCAGCCTCAGAAATAGCTGTGTGACCCCAGGCAAGCCACTTAACCCTGTCTGCCTCAGTTCCTAATTTGTAAAATGAGCTGGAGAAGGAAATGGCAGACTACTCCAGTATCTCTAGCAAAAAACAAACCCAAATGGGGTCACAAAGAGTTGAATACAGCTGAAACACCCAAACAACAAAAAAGTTGCTTCTTCATATATTATTTCATTTGTTTCTCAAAACTACCTTGTGAGGTAGAAACAAGGCATAGAGTGCTATCTCTATTTTATTGATGTGAAAACAGTACTGAATTAAATGACACCTGAAATGGATGAATAAATCACATATAGCTAAGTGGCAGAGCTTGGATGATGGACCATAGGTTCAAAATGAGACATATATTTCCAGAGATGCACCATTAACATACAATGACAAAATACAATAATTTTTGTTAAAAGGGAACGTTTTTATTTGTTAGGGGGAGAAGGGGAGAAATTTTTAGGCGGTGGGAAGAAGGGAGTAGCGCAATAGTGATTAAAGAAAAGGAAAGAAAAGCACATTAATTAAACATTAAAAAATAGAGAAGACTAGAGGGAGCTTCAGAGGGGAATACAGACAAGCACAGAAACATTGGTAGTATAATTTTAAATTTATTGTATGTTAAAAGGAACATATAGATATGTAGATTCACAGTTGCATGTATAATCCCCACTTTCAGGCCTTACTTGTGTTTGGAAATGTTCATGTTTGTTGATGATTTTCCAGTTTGTAATTTTTTTAAAGTGGAGAGGCAGCATGGCCCTGTGGTTACAGAGCTCTCCTCAAAGCAAGAAGACTTCAGTTTAAGGCCCATTGCTAACATACACTGACTGTATGAATGTGGACTAGTCACTTAAACACTCATTGCTTCCAGCAGCTCTCAAAGAGCAGCTTGGTGCAGGGGACAGAGGCCTGGCCTTGAAATCAGAAAGACTTGGGTTTAAATCTGGCCTTAGACACTGCTGTGTGACCCTGGCAAGTGACTTAACTGCTGTCAGCTTCAGTTCCCCCATCTATAAAATGGGAATTTCACCTACCTAACAAGTGTGTTGTGAAGATCAAATGAGATATTTAGAAAGGGCTTAGCACACTGCCTGCCACAAAGTAGCCACTCTTCTCTACCTTCTAAGATTATAAATTGCAGAGAACGTACTGAACTATACTTGTAGAGTTCCCTGTGACAGTGGAATCATAGTTCTGGTCCCCACCCCATCCATAAAAAAGGAAAAATCTCAATATTCCTGAAACCAGAAAATGTAAGAAAATGAAATAGTATTATTATCTCAATTGAGGAAAGGAGAACTTCTTCATGGGTTCGACTATGTAAACATAAAACATATTCATATAAAAGAATGACTGCCAGATAAAAGCTTGGCTTTAAGAAGTTATAAGAAACTATAAAAACACTGGTCCATTTCCAGTATCCAAAAAGTATAAATAAAAAAGGAAATGCAGATATTAAATAATATTTTATGTCCCAAATCACTATTAATTAAGGAAAGGCATTTTACAACTTCTTACCCAGGAAAGTGTCAAAAATATTTTAACTTTACAAAATCTAGCACTAACTAGATTGTGGGGAAACAGTTAAGTTGATATAAGCTTATGTTGATACAGTTACATTGCTGCAAGCAATACAGATTAATGATATGAAACTAGTGATATCTTTTGACATGTTAAATCAGGGAAAGAATTAAAAAGAAAAAAGAGCTATTTATACAAAGATGTTAAGAGTGAGCTACATTATACAGTAATAAAAATCAGAAACAACCTAAATTTTCAATTACTGAAGAATGGATAAAGGGACCATGGTGCATCAATGCAAGGAATATATCACCTTAAAAATGACAAAAAATAAATTATGACATTATCCAGGAATAAGGTAAAAGTCTATATGAAATAGTGACAAGGTTAATAAAAAAAGCAAAATTATAAGTATTGCTTACATATTAATAGCTCTATAAAAACATGTATTATATGTGCACTAAAAGCATGTATGCTTTTGAATATGCAATCATAAAGATAATAAAAGTCATCATATTAACACATTGCCTTCTGTGTCTATACATACTATTTCTTTTTCCTTATTTTCATTAGTTTTTAAACAGTCACTGATAGAATTGTTTTTTCTGAAAAAGAAGAAAGACTATAGAAGTGCAGAGCATGGAAAAATATGTCATTACCTTTGGTGAATATTAGGGTATTCACATATTATGTCTGCGAGAGCCTTCAAGGAATCTAAAATTTTAAAAGGATATTAAAATCAATTTTGTATGCTTCTGGATATAAAATCAAATCAAAACAAAACACTGTAATGGCCTGAAGCTTTTAAATTAATGACTCAAATTGTAGTAATTTACAACTAAAATTCCAAGTTACAAAACTGATGGTTAAATATTCAAACTAGTTCACAAAAATCTACTTAACTCATAACTGTGCTTGAGTGTGGTACTTTCTTAATAATGATACTGACCTAATCATTATCTGCAATAACTTTTTTCTATGGAAAAGTTCCTAAGCTAAAAATTCCAACATAAGAGACCAAGAACATATTTTCCTTTAATATAGGAAAATAATGACTCTGACTCTTGCCTCAGGGATTTAATGACTGCTCTGGCTCCAAGCAGGTTGAAAGCAGGATAGACAAAGGCCAAAGCAAAGATGAAGGCTGATGAGCAGAGGTTTACTTTTCTCAAAGTAAACCTCCTTTTTGGCAGCTCATTAATAACTGGCTAGATCACATCCCTTTCCTCTGGCACAACCAATGAATGCTTCAGATTAGGATTTCTCTTTTTCTTGGGGCTGCAGATTATCATATTCAAACTCCTGTCCCTAAAGCAAAAACCAGAGTAACACTTTTTAAGGGGTTTTAGGCATATTAACAAAGAGGAAAGAGACAAGGAATAAAATACAATGACAAAGTGAAAGTCCTATGTAAGTGTTAATGGTGGTTAAAATAGGATGACAATTGGTGGTTAAAGTTAATGGTGGTTAAAGCAGGATGACAATTAGCTTTTTTATGATGTAAGGATTTAAGATTTGCAAAGCACTTTACCTATTATCTCATTTGATCACAACAACCTTAAGAGGTAGGTGCTACTCTCATTCACATCAAAAAACTGAGGCAGAAAGAGGTTACAAGATAAAACAGATTTAAAGTATATGAATCAGGATTTGAACTTGGGTTTTCCTGATTCCAAGTCTAACATTCAATCTGCTATACTCCCTAGCTGTTCAAAGTTTCCAAACTGTTTTGATTTTGTGTTCTGCAAGTAAAGTATGAGCACATATTTACAATATATGTATATTTATTTTAAAATCATATATAGCATTTTACTATTATTTATTATACTTTTGTAAACTGTACACATGACGAAAAGAAATTAAAGGACGAAGTACAGATGAAATAACATTTCATTTTAGAGTCAGTAGGGAGCCACTGATGTTTATTGAGTAAAGAGGAGAAATGATCATATCTACCCTTCAGGAAAACCACTCTGGCAGCTCTGTGGAGAACAGTCTTGGAGGTAAAAGGCTAGAGGCAAGGGGATCAAAGAGGCTATAGTAATAGTCCAAGTCAGAGGTAATACTGGCTTAAAACAGGGTAATGTAAGCACAGCAAAGGGGACATATACAAGTGGTATTGTAAAGATAAGAAAGCCAGGATTTGGCAATTGACTGTACATACAGGAAGACTGGGAGGAATTGAGGATGACAATGTAGTGGCAAACTTGGATGGTGCCATGAAAATTATAAGGAAATTGAGAAAGGTGAGTTTGGGGGAAAGGTTAATGTCTGTAATAAGCTACAAACCATCCATACATACTCATCCTGTGGGACTCTGTCACATGGAAATCAAAAAGGGAAGTTGAATGGTCCTCTAATTGACTGGCCACTGTCTAGAGCACAGAGGATGGTGCCTGTCACAGCCACAAGGTGATCTGGGGATCAGGGAGCAGGAAGGGGTGAGGGTGGGGGGACACAGGGATTCAGTGACAACAAAGGTTTCCAGATGGTACCATTATAGCTGCTGCACTGGGTACCTTCATAGTTTAATTGCCCTGATACATATATGCCTAGAAATGAATGAGGAGTTTAGGAACATCAGGACGGGGGTAGAACGGTTGGATAAATGTAGATGTGGTTGTATAAGGTCATGGTTCCCCTTGCATTTAGGCCGTGGTTCCCACTTTATGGAAACCACTGAGTTAGAGGGAAGGATCACGCCTTCATTTGTCCCTCATTCTGGAAGAGGACCAATGGCATCAGAAAGGTGATGACATGATTTGCAAGTGGACTGGATTTAAGTGAGGCAGGGCTATGCAAAGTCACCAGCCTCACTCTTTCCTCCAGACATCCAGTTGGCAAGATTTAAATCAGGAAAATTGGATATGGCACCCAGAGGGGAAGAAAGGGGGCTAGCTACTAATGGTGCTGATGAAGAACAGTTTTAGCAGAAATTTATTATTCTTGTCTCCACCAAAACCAGTCCTGATACCACAAACTATATATGAGATAGCTATCTGAATGGTAAAGAAAGGGAAATGCCAGGCATTATGGTGGGAAATGAGGATTTCTATAGTCATCAGCCATCCTTAGGTCCATAAGAGCACAGGTAAAGAGTTGAAAGGGACCTTTATTACCAGAAATTCTATTCCCCTCATTTTGCAGGTAAAGAAATTCAGGCCAAAGGAGACAGTAAGGGAGGGAAAGGACTGTCTCCTTATGTAGTTGCCATCCCTAGGCCCTCAACTCTTCCTAGCACATAATAGGTGCTTAATGCTTATTGACTGCTTTAAGCAAAAGGTCAAAAAGATGGCAAGTAGCAGGACTGGGGTTTGAAACTAAGAATTTTTATTTCAAATCCTAGACTTTTTCCATTATACAATATAAGAATGGCTGGAAGTCAGGGACTAGTTACCATGTTTTATACCAGTTTATAAAAACATTCAAATATTTTTTATTTGTGGCTTGTCTTCAATACCTTTCAATGACTGAACATGATTTTTTCCATATGGTGCAGATGAAAAATTTCCACAGAAGATGAAACATGTTGGAGGTACAGAAGAATAGCCTAAGGAGTATAAGAACAGATAAAGATTACTTTTCAATGCAAGAAATCTATTTACAAAAAAATTAGCATGAGGCTACTTATGACATTAGGTAAGGATATTTTTCAAAGTCTAATTAAATAATAAATTGAAATATCTGTGTGGAATGAGTGAAAACTTCTCAATTTGGGGTTGTTAACCTTCCCTTCCTCCCCCCCCCCCTCCTCCATGGC
>CM053598.1:196922300-196940163 GCA_028646575.1 Pseudocheirus occidentalis
ATTAGAAACTAAATAATCTAATCCTTAAAAAAAGAATAAATTGTAGAAACCAACAACTTAAATAAACATAAAAGAGCACACCAAAATGTGGGGGACAAAGCAATACTTAGGGGAAATTTTATATGTCTAAATGTTTACAATAATAAAAAAGAAAAAGTAGATCAATAAATTGGGCATGCAACTAAAATATTAGGATAAGAACAAATTTAAAACTCCGAATTAAACACTATTACAGAAACCTGGAAATTAAAAGGAGAGATTAATAAAACTAAAAGTAAAAAAACATTGAACTAATAAATAAAAGCTGTGTTTATGGGGAAAAACAATAAAAGAGATAAAGTACTGGTAATTCAATTTGTAAAAAGAAGAAAACCAGTCTCAAAAAACAATAGTACAAGGAATATAAAACTAAAGTAATTATTAGGAGCTCATTTGCCCAATTATATATCAACAAAACTTATAATCACAAAATAAAATGGATGAATACTTACAAAACTATAAATTGCCCAGGTTAATAGAAGAGGAAATAGAATATTTAAATAACCCTATGTTACAAAACAAAATTTAATACATCACAAATAGGGTCCCAAAGAAAAAAGCAAAGGAACAAGTCTACTTACAAACAAATTCTACCAAACATTTAAAGAATTAATTTCAATACTATGTAAACTACTTGAAAAAAAGGGTAAAAGAGCCCTGCCAAGCCCCTTCTATAACACAAATATTGTTATGATTTCTAAACCAGGGAAAGAAAAAACAGAGAAAGAAAACTGTAAACTAATTTTCTAGTGAATATTGATAAAAAAAAATTTAAACAAAATGCTAGCAAGTAGATTACAACAATATATCACAAAGATCAGGTTGCATTTCTTCCAGGAGTGCAGAGTTTGTTTAATATCAGCATATAAGCATATTAGTAATATAAGTTCAATTGACCATCTCAATAATAAAAAAAAAACATTTTAATCATATGATTATACCAATAGATGCAGGAAAATCTTTGGTCAAAATACAACACTCATTACTATTAAAGTACTAGACAGTGTAAGACTCAATGGAGTTTATCTTAAAATAATAAATACTATCTAGCTAAAACCAAAAGCCAGCATTATTTGTAATAGGTATAAACTAGAGGTCTTTCCAATTAGCTCAGAATGAGGCAAAGATGTTCATTATTACCATCATTATTCAATATCATAGAAAATCTACCTATAGCAATAAGATTTAAAAAATAAACTGAAGGATTAGGAATAAGCATCAAGGAAACAAAACTATCAATTTTTGGTAGATGACTTGATGTTACTCTTAAAAAATCCTAGAAAATTAACTTTAAAACTTCATTGAAACAATTAACAATTTTAGCAAAGTTGTAGGATATAAAATAAACCCACATAAGTGACCAGTATTTCTATATATTAGCAGCAAAAGTAAGAGATAGGGAAAATCCATTTAAAATAATCGCAGCATAAAATACTTGCCAAGTATTTATTTCCCAATAAAATAACTGCAAAGACACACACAGGAACTATAGAAACACAATTATAAAACACTCTTCGAATAAAGACAGATCTAAACAATTGGAAAGATATTAATTGATTGTGAGTAGATCAAGTCAACATGATAAAATGACAATAGTACCTATATTAATTTACTCATTCAGTGCTATACCAACCAAACTACAAAAACAGTATTTTAAAGAGCTAGAAAAAATAATGACAAAGTCCATTTGGAGGAATAAAAGCTCAAGAATACCAAAAATCAAGGGGAAAAAAAGTAAAAGATGACAGCCTAGTAGTAATGGTTCTCTATGCTACAAAATGGTAATAATCAAAATAATCTGGTACTGCATAAGAAATAGTGACTGATTAAAAGAATAGATTACCTATACAATATTCAGAAGTATATGATCACAGGAACATAATGTTTGATATCAAAGTCAAAGATCCCAGCTAGTTGGTCAAGAATTCAGTATTAGGGGGCGGAGCCAATATGGCAGCATAGAAGCAGCAAAGTTTCACAGCTCCCACAGAGCCACCTTAAATACCTAGAAAAAAATGACTCTAAACAAATTTTAGGGCTCCAAAACTCACAAAAATACAGAAAACACATCACTGTTTTCTGCTCGGCAGGTGGGGCTCATCGCGGCAGGCAGGGAGCCAAGGCCAGCCCAAAACCGCGGCCTGGCCCCAAAGAGGTCGGGAGAAGCCACAGCTGGAGTCTACAATAGAGTGGATCGGTGGCACCTGGCACAATCTCCACATTTATCAAGACAGAAGAAACAAGGCTAAGAGAAAGGTCAATGGAATACAAGCTAAATTTGGGGAGAAAAAGCGGTCCAGCCTAACTGCCCCCAGGGAAAAACAGCAGCCCAACCCAGCTGCTTCAGAGCTCCTGGCCTGCAGACCACAGTGGGGCCAAGGTGACTGATCACAGGCCAAGGGTGTTGAGCGGCCTGGATCCAGATAGTGGTCTTGGGTGGTGGTCCTGGAGTGTGCTTTCAGCAAGCCAAAGCTGGTGGGGGCTGCAGCACCCCACTAGCTCCAGCAGCTGTGAAAACCTCAGTGATTTGGGATAGAGCAGTCTTCTTGTGTAATTCTAGATTGGATAGAGGGGCTTGTTGCTATTTCTCTTTTATTTTCCTATTATTCTTCATTGTGCTGAATTTTTATAACTTTTCTGGAATGTTTCTGGGACATTTGGGCTTTCCTAGAACATTTCATGGAGCGATATTACCTAAAAGTTATCATTTTCTTTTGAAAAGCAGACTCACAACAGTCTTTATTTCCACAGTCACAATTACTCAAAGGTTAATACAGGCTGTACATGAGAAATTGTGTCCCTAGGGGGTTATGTTGTAGACCTACACTTCTGTCATCTGTAAACATTTCCATAAAAATACTTTTCTTGGATAAGCAATAAGGTCTTTGCTTTGCTGCATTTCATTGTTATTTTTGAAAGCTTTACTAAGACTACCATAATAACTGAACTCAATTAACAGTGTTGAGTAGACAAAATTCAATCCACATTAATTAATACTTTAAAACAATTCCCTTTAAAGTACTTTAATACTTTATTAATACTTCAAAACAATTCCTTCCTTCAATTCAAAATTGAAATATTTCAATTTTGAAATAAACTAATTTTTAAAGCTTAAATTTAATGAAAAACATTTTCATTTCTCTTACTTACTCAAAGGTTAAGCTAACATATGCTTTGTCAACAAAATGCATTTTCATTACTCCTAAAATTGAACTATCAATATTGGTGACATATCACCTTAAAATCATTTAAAAGACACTCAAAGAACTTATAGAACAATATTTTAATCCTATCAGACATGAAAATAGTTTAAAATTAAGACTGGCTGCAGAGAAATACCATTAGGTTCTCTCTTCTCTGAGTTGAAGCTCCATTGACAATAAGATCATTTATACATCTAGAAAGAGAAGAGAATTCTGACCATTCTGAGAAAGCAAAATGACTAATTCTTAAAAGAACTGTGCATATATTGTTCTCGATTATCATTACTTTCCATTATCATATCCTCTAATATTTTGTTGAAGCAATATATTTACTGATGTTCTAGGTTATTTGTTTTTGGACATCTGTAAGGTTAGTATGTTATTCATTATCCAGATCAGAACACTTCCCTCTTACAATAAAATCATATATCAGACAAAAAAGCAAAAAACTGTCTTGAGAATGAACCTAAACCCTAGTCTGAAAAAGTTTAAATAAGGTAACATAATTAAAACCTTGCATTTCTCATAACAACAAAAAAAAGTTTTCTGCTCATATGCTTTTAAACATCTCCTCTAAAAAACTGTTTTTCAGTCAGTACCAGCATCTTATCCCTACCACATTTAATGAGTTTTCATAAACTTATTCTATTTCAAGCCAAAATTTACCAGAATTCTGTTTCAACTATCAAAATTCTCCAAGAGTCCAAAGACTTCCAATGGTTCTCTAAGGCAGATAAGAAATCAAACTATTTAAATTAGGCCAGGAAAATGTTTTCTCACAGACTGACAAATGAAAATAGATACAAATAGCCAGCCATAAATTTATACTGATGGATTTGAGAGAGGAGTAAGGTGGAATTTTAAATATTGACACTGAGTTTTATTTTCAGAATAATCAAACTAAAATGACACTCTGTAAGCAATACAATGCAACGTGTAGTTTTTTTGAAGTTTGAAATTCAATAATTGGGTTGTAGCTCAAGCAATTCTCAGCAATCTATAATAATAATAAATATTTATATAGGACTTACTATGTGCCAGGCACTGTGCTAAGTGTTTACAATTATTATATCATTTGATCCTCACAACAATGCTGTGAGATAGGTATTCTTACTATCCCCATTATGCAAATTATGAAACTGAGGCAAAAAGAGATTAAGTTATTTGCCCAGGGTCACACAGCTAGTAAATGAGGTTAGATTTGAACTCAGGTTCCACACTCCAAACTCCAGTCCCAGCTGCTCTATATACTGGGCCACCTACCCTATACAAGTGACTTCAAGTAAATGCAGAATTATTCTATAATAGCTGTTTTTGAAGAAATAAATAGTAAAGCAATGTAGTTTTGAAAGTTAGATGAATTTATTATACACTTGAAAAGATCTATAGAATATTCAGTTTCATGTATAATTCCCTCCTGTTCTAAAATCTATACAATTTGTAACTGTAATGATCTCCCCTTCAATAACCATCAATTCATTCTTTCTATTTTCAGCATCAAATATTTTTATACACAGAAATACAAATTTTATTTAGTGTTTAAGTTTGGAATTTTTAATGTTAAAAAAGAGAAATAAACAACTGACCATCATTTTATTTCCACCTTAATCAAGACCGATCAGTGCTTGAGTCCAGGAACAATAATTTAATTCAGACCATTAATTCATTAGCTAGAGCCATTATTTTTAGCATTGAATATTTTCATCAGTACAATCCTTTGGTAAAAGGATGATTCCAAAGCCTCAAAAAATAAACTAAGTATATGAAACTGGAATTTTCCTTCCTCCAGCAACATATCAAAACTTCAATTTTTCAAAATTGATATTCTGGGATTTTATTCAATAATTAAGGGTGGCATATTTTCTTCCTTCTTCTCTGTTCACTCCTGGCTCTCCTAATTACAAACTCTAGGTTGTGTACTGATTCCACATACTTCTTGGAAATCTTTTATAAACTGACTTAGAACAGCAAATGAAGCTTCACATACCAGCAGTCCATTTTCATTAGTTAATAGCTATTATAATTTAATAGCTAGCTAGAAAATGGTAGGAATAAGAGCAAACCTACAAAACCAGAGTCCTCTCTGACGCCCAAGACTGTCAAATCAGCTTCTAAATCAAAACAAAACTTGCTCATTTCCAACTCCGGCAGGTGTCAGTGGTGATGAACAGATGCTTTTTCACCATGTCAGTAACCAGTACATTTTCAACCACTAATCTGCTGCCACTAAGAAATATCATGCACATTTTGTCGCACCAGGAGCTTTTCTTCCCTCCCAACTTACAATAGACAAATAAACTCCTAAGTATGCAATCGCTGGATCCGACGACCCCCTTCCTTGTCCTCCCCTTGCCTTCGGTCGGTCTCACAGCAGCTCCAGCAAAGCAGCAGGTCACAAAAAGCCCCAGGAAAGCAAGCGATCAGGCTTTTGTTAAGTCTCTAAAAAGGGAGACAAAACTTTGCAGCCAGCATGGCCGTCCAAGGAGCAAGTCTTGTAAAAGAACACAAAGAGGAACAAGCTTAGCGTCATTTCCATATATAAGAGGTTACTCAAACAAAAGCAGTTTTTTTCAAGAGATGCAATCGGCAGTTGCCCATTCCCAGAAGCATCACCCAGTCCCATTCCCTGTTTTCCTCCCCAGGTCTTAGCCAGGTTTAAAGACATCCCCATATGAAATCCCCTTTCTCTCCTCTTTCCTATTTAACCACCATTAGTCCAAGTCTTAGCGGACAGCAACCCTTGATTTCCCTTGAACTGTGATCCTCTTCCACAGTTTAAGTTTCCTGAAACAACAACACAGACCTATAACCTCAGAAAGGAAGACCTGGGCTCCCTAATCCCATCCCCATAAACAAAGATGAACTCTCGTGAACGCCAAAACTCGATGTCATGTGCACCCTAATTACCTCCACAGCACCCACGCTCCGAGATCTGCATATCCAACCCCAGTCAGTCCTCTAAGCTATGGGCCCCGGGAGCACTCAAGGGCGTGGCGAGGAGGGGGGGGAAAAGCGCGAATTCCTAGCAGTCCCAAATAAAACTCAGTCCAACAAGCTGATTTCTCTAACCCAACGCGGTACACCAAAATAACACCGGTTTTGACAATGTGGAAGCGTTTCCACCCTATGCTTTCATTCAAAGCCTACTTACCCACTTAACGACTCTGCAAGCAGTTTCTACTCCACAGAGGCCCAGTTCACTTCACAGCCTAAAGTGGCTCAATCAAACTCTCGGCACTTATCGCAATTTCTTACATCCAGATTCTGCGGTAAACTGAAAATGTGGGACTGTGCAAAGGTTTCCTCTCCGAATGCAAAGGCGCCACAGTAAGGACCTTAACTTCTCTTAAGTCTACCAGGACCGAGGCTGAAAGAAGCTAGAGAGATTTGCAAACTCTGGGCAGGAAGTAGGCAAATCAGAGGAGGCGGAGCAACGTCCTCTTTACTGCGTAATGCAGGCGCTGTACTCCGAGGGGGGGGGGGGAGAGAGGGGGGGAGAGAGGGGGGGGAGAGAGAGAGACAGAGACAGAGAGACAGAGAGACAGAGAGACAGAACAAGAACAAGTAGGGCACATTTGGGCGTGCCGTAAAATTTGCGGGGCTGTGCCTTCCCCTCCTACACGTTAGCTAAGTTTAGCAAAAACTTCGACTCATGACTAGGGAAGTAAGGCAAGGGTCCCAGGCTCCCAGCCCAGGTTACTATGCCTTTGTGCTTAGTCATGCGCACCCCAATTACCCCCTGGTCACCTGCCTGGCTATTAATGAAGTAGGAATCACAAAGAACTGCTAGGTTGGGAGAAAAGGATTAGAAATTGGATTGGGGTCTCTATCAGTTTTTGCTTTGCTAGCTTCTGGAAACAATGGTGAAGTTTAGGGATTGGTGTATTTAGTATGGAGGAGAAAAGGTGAAGGAGGTGATTTCCCTACCACAATCTGGAAATATAAGTGACTGAGTTAAAGATGAAGCATACAACAGCTACACCTGGCTATACTCATATCACTTCCTTAAAGCTAATTCTCCAAGCTGTGGCTTGGGTTAGATCTGTTTCTTGAGTGTCTGGGAACTGAGGAAGAGTAGGTTGGAGGTACAAGAGGAAAAAGTAGATAGTGCCAACTGAAAAATAAATTACCAAGGAGCACACAGAGTTTATAGCAAAAAATTTCACACCAACTGTCAGTTTGGAACAGTAAAAACAGGTAAAATGTCTTCTATTGGAGGAAAACTAGACATGTGTGCTAGGGCCTGGTTTAGGACCAAGGAGACCTAAGCCTTGATACACATAGAGGTGGCAAAACAAAGAATCAAGTAGTGAGCTGTTAATGGCAATAATGCAGCAAGTTTGCCTAGAGACAAAAAGTTTGTTCATAGTATGGCTTCAACCTGGGTTTGGTGTGAGCCAATTCTGGTATTTAGATGCAGCAGAGTTCATCCAGAGGGTGAACCCAAAGGACTGTTGTTATGCCAAGATTAGAGCACAGCTTGCTTGCTGGGCCTTGGATCTGGAAAACAAGGTATCTCTTAATAAGACAAGGGAGGAGTGAAAAGAGAAGAGTGGCATTGGTGTGGGGGTCCTGACAACAGTTACACATAAAACATGTACTCTCTACACTGAACCCCACAGCCACTAGTGCAGAGGAATGAATCACATCACTGCTTCACTCCTAGACCAGGTCTGGGGATTTGGGCCCTTGTTTGCATGCTTAGATAGGCATTTTAAACCTGGTCCCTATACTGGAGTGAGGAAAAAGGCTCACCTGAGTCCTTTCTCCTCTTTGATCCTGTCTGCAGTTCTGTCTTCTTCTCTAGGTGGAGGAACTGAGTAAGAAGCTGACCCAGCAACAAGATCTGAAGGTAAGTTATGGGAGCAGGGAAGGATACAGACTTTGGATCAAGGAGGAGCAGAGACAATGTCTCCAGCCAATGCTATTTAAGTCCTGTCTCTTCAATGCCATATGTCCAAGGCAGAGGGGAATAGAGTGTGGCACTATGGGTGCCCTAACATCTGTGAGCATCTCCAAATGTCACCTGGCTCTGACTCAGAGATCATTGCATATAGAGGGGGAACTGTTCTGAGGAAGAAGTTGACATTTTCCTTTCTCCTTTGTAGCCTGAGACCTAGTCTGATGTCACCAAACAGTCTAGGAAGTAATTGTCCATTGGTAGTGTCTGGGGAGAGTGAAAACTTTTCAGGCAGTTTTGGATTAACTTCCCCCCCCCCATACTGCTGTCAATCAGCAGCAAGCCCTTTCTGATTTCCCACCTTTGTGGGTCCCTTCTCCCAGCCAGTGAGAGTCAGGGACAGCTCAGGCTCACTCCTCCTCCCTTGCTTTGGGACCCTTCCCCCCTTTCCCTTGCCATCAATCAGCATCCTTGTTCTTTGTAAACCTATTTCCCAGCCACTGGGAGATAGTGGCAGGCTTCCCTGTGATTTGCCATTGGAGAAGATTTTGGCACCGAGCCTTAAAGTCTAGCTCTCGGTCAATGAGAGAGGAGACAGTCGAGGAAGGGGCCTTGTAACATGTCTCTCCCTCATGATCAGTCATGGAGAAGACCGCCTTCTTCTCCCAGGGAAGAAAATAAATTCCTGTTTTTATCCTAAGGCATCTCCAAATGTTTTATTAAATTTTGGATGGGGTTTTTCATCCCAAACAGTAGGATATGTCCAAAGTTCTGGCAACAGCAAGTGGACCAATTTGGATTGGATGTGGTGTACATGAAGAGCAAGGGTCAGTGGGAAATATCTGGAGAAGTGGATGAGAGTTAGATTATGACAGGCTTTCAGTCCCAAGGTGTGTGTATCTTTTATCCTTGAAGTAACAAGAAGCCAAGGAAGGATCTTAAGTTTAAATAAGGCAGTGATATGGTTGGTCAGGCCCATGCTTTAGGAAAAGCAATAAGGAGACCAATTAGGAAGCATTCATAAGAGTCCAGGCAAGAAGTGGTTGAAGGTCTAATCTTGAGTTGTGTTAGTAGAAAAGGGCATAGTAAGAGATGGACAAAGAAAGGGCAACTGATTGGGGGCAGAAAAGGAAAGGGACAAATAGGGCCTGACACCAAAGCTGCTAACATCCTCAGGTCAGCTCACTCCAGATCCATACTTTCCATTATGCTATGATGGCTCTTCACTCAAAACATTAAGAAGCAGGACCCCCCCCCCCTCCAAATGTGGGACTCCTAGACATTTATAGCAGCTGCTTGAGTTTTTTTCCTTCCTCCCTCCACAGGTCCGTGAAAGTGAATACATCAGTAAAAACTAGTCTTCACCAGGCCCTACTGATTGAGCCAGAAAGAACAGTCTGGTAAGCACTATAAGGAACAGGTGAGAAGTCCAAGCCCCTTCAAGCTGTGATGCCCCTCAAGGTCCCACTTCTAGGGAAGAAATCCCTTGAGCTCTTAGGCCCTCTTTCTCCCTTCTTCCCTCTCAGATGGAGAGAACCAAGGCTCATTATTATGCCAAGAAACTACAGGAAATGCTGCAGCACATGGAGAATCTCCAGAAGGAGTATACTGAACTTCTGGCTAAGTCAGAGAGGGTCACTGAGAGGCTGTGGCAGGCCTAGCTGAAGATCAAGAAAGCTGAGGAGACCTACTGCCACCTTGAAGCTCAACTGGAAATGCTGGAGGCACAGGTGATAAATGAGAGACCTTGGGGAGCTGGGGACTGGGCAGAGCAAGGAGGAGACAATATTAGCCTTGAGCAAAGGTGTCCAGGAAGTTGAGGGGAGGAAGATAGTAGAATGAGGAACAGCAGCTCCCACTGTGGCTGTGGCCTTGGGAACCCACAGTGGCTGGTAATGGCTAGCCTATGGTCAATGGCCTGCTAGTCTTTACGTTTATAAATATTTTTTAAAGTTTTGAGTTCCAAATTCTATCCTTCCCTCCCCTGGCCCTTCCCAAGATGGTAAGCAATCAGAGGCATGCCCAATTTATTGATCTCCTTTTTATCTATTTTACTCATGTATGCATTCAGAGATATAAAACTTCCCCTAAAAACTGCTTTTGAGCATCCCACAAGTTTTGGTATGTTGTCTCATTATTGTCATTCTTTTGAATGAAATTACTGATTGTTTCTATGATTTCTTGTTTGACCCACCCATTCTTGAGGATCAAATTATTTAGTTTCCAATTAGTTTTTAGTGTACCTTTCCATGGACCTTTATTACATGTAATTTTTATTGCATCATGATCTGAGAAGAATGCATTTAGTATTTCTGCCTTTTCACACTGGATTGTAAGGTTTTTATGCCCTAGTTCATTGTCTATTTTTGTGTATGTGCCATATGCCCCTGGGAAGAAGGTATATTCCTTCTTATGCCCAATCAATTTTCTCCAGAGGGCTATCATATCTACCTTCTCTAAAATTGTATTCACCTCCTTTACTTCTTTCTTCCTTATTTTGAGGTTAGATTTATGAAGTTCAGAGAGAGGGAGATTGAAGTCCCCCACTATTATAGTTTTGCTATCTATTTCTTCCTCTAACTCCCTTAACTTCTCTTCTAGGAATCTGGATGCTATACCACTTGGTACATATATATGTTTAGTAATAATATTGCTTCATTATTAATGGTGCCTTTTAGCAGGATATAGTTTCCTTCCTTATCTCTTTTAATTAGATCTATTTTTGCTTTTGCTTTTTCTGAGATAAGAATTGCTACCCCTGCTTTTTCTACTTTAGCTGAAGCATAATATGTTCTATTCCAGCCTTTTCCCTTTACCCTTTTTATATCCCCCTGTTTCAAATGTGCTTCTTGTAGTGTAGGATTGCAGTTTTTAATCCATTCTGATATCTGCCTCCGTTTTATGGGAGAGTTCATCCCATTCACATTCACAGTTATGATTACTATCTCTGTCTTTCCCTCCATCCTATTCCCTGCCCTGTATATGCTTTTATTTCTCCCTTCTCCCTTCACCTCCTTAAGAATTTTCCTTTTGACCACTGCTTCCCTAAGTATTCCCTCCCTATCAACCACCCCTTTTTTCTACCCTTCCCCTTTACTACTTCTTCCCTCCCCTCTATCAGTGCCCCCTTTTCTTTCCCGTCCTAGTGCCTATAAGGCATGATAAATTTTTACACTTAACAAGGTTTGTTATTCCTTCCTTGAATCAAAAGCTATGAGAGTATATCTCACACAATGCTCACCTCCCTCCCTTCTTTCCCTCTATTGTAATAAGTTCTTGTGTCTTTTCATGTTAGAATCCTATAACTAGGAAGTGGCTAGGTGGTGCAGTGAATAGAGCACCAACCCTGGAGTCAGTGTGTGTCTGTCTGTGTGTGTGTTTGTGTTTTCCCTGTTTACCTTTTTATGTCTCTCTTGAGGCTTGTGTTTGGAGATAGAATTTTCCACTGAGCTCTGGATTTTTCATCCAGAGGGTCTGGAAGTCCCTTATTTCACTGAATGACCATCCCCTTGCCTGAAAGATCATGCTTAGTTTTGCTGGATAGTTGATCCTTAGTTGTAGTTTGAGTTCTTTTGCTTTATGAAATATCATATTTCAGTCCTTCCAATCTTTTAATGAAGAAACTGCTAGGTCCTATGTGATCCTGACTATAGTTCAGTGATATTTGAATTGTTTCTTTCTTGCTGCCTGCAGTATTTTCTGCTTGATCTGATAGTTCTGGAATTTGGCTGCAATAGTTCTTGGATTTTTCAATTTGAGATCTCTTTCAGAAGGTGTCTTATAGATTCTTTGTATAACTATTTTACCTGCTGGTTCTAGGGCCTCAGGGCAATTTTCCTTAATGATTTCTAGGCAGACTTTGTCCAAGCTCTTTTTCGGTAGACCAATAATTCTTAGATTATGTCTCCTGAATCTGTTCTCCAGGTCAATTGTTTTTCCCATGAGATATTTTATATTTTCTTCTAATTTTTCATTCTTTAGGTTTTGTTTTACTGATTCTTGATGCCTCATAGAGTGCCTTCAAATTGACTGATTTTAATTTTTAGCAAATTATTTTCCTTGATTAATTTTTGAAGTTTCTTTTCCATATGTTCAGATTTTGTTTTTTAGGGAGTTCTTTTCTCCAGTTAGATTTTGCACTTCTTTTCCAGTTTCACAGGAACTGTTTTCTTCAGTAAATTTTTTTTTCTACTTTGGAAAGTGTAATTTTAAAATAATTAGTCAGTTTATCTTGTGTTTCTCTAATTTGGCTTTAAAATACTTTTTGAGCTCTTCCAAGAATGCTTTCTGGGCTTGAGACCAATTCATATTCCCTGGTGAGGTTTCAGAGTTGGGTCAGTGTTGACCTCTTGTGCCTTTGGTTCTTCTAACTCACTATAAAAAGATTCAAACATTTTCATTCTTCAAGATTGCTTCTTTCCCACTGTGATTGCCTATTTTAGGGCCTTTAAAATGGGTTTCTGCTTCTGGGGGTATAGAGGACTCTGACCCATGCTTCTTATGCTGGGAGCTAGGGGTCAGGTTATTGGCTTTGTGTGCTGTGTCCTATGGGTATCTAGACTGAGGCCAAGGCCAGGGCTTTCTGAATTGCCTCAAGGTTACTCTGAAGCTCACAGTGTAAGGTGTGGGGGAGGGGTGGTCTGGCTGCTTCAGGATTCTACCACCCAGCCCTAGGCTGAAACTCAGGTAGCCTCAGCTGCTAGTAGCCAGCAGTGCTAGTGTCTGCCAGTTGCCCTGGTTGTTTGAAGGCACACCTGGTGTTAGCACTTACTGGCTCTACCCCATTGGGGTTCAGGATCTCCTGTTGGTTAGCTGAGATGGAGCTTATTGGGGCAGCTCCAGCCTTGGAAAAGCCACACCCACCCCTTCCTCTTTTATTCCCAAGCCTACCTTGGGTTGTGTTATTTCAGGATTTCACCCTAAGACATTATTCTCTGGGCTTTGGGAGTCTTAGGGAGAAGGTGGAGCCCCTAGGGTTTACTTTGCTATCTTGGCTCCCAGGAGCTCAGGCAGTTGATTTTTAAACATCCAGGTTATGGGTTGATAGCCCCAGAATTAGCTGCCACGGGCCCTGTACTTTTTCTTACCCACCTCTGACAGATCCCTCAACCTGTAGTGAGAGGTCTGCGAATTGCCCTGGTGGTGAGTGAATCAACTTACTTGGGCTCACTCTGGCTCTGCTCTGGTTGGGTCTCAGGTCTGTGCTGGTGCAGTTCCCAATAGGCACTTCCTCTGCCCAGTCCCATGTGTGCACTTTCCTGGACTGAAAATGTGCCACACTCTGTCTCCCAATGGATTCTGTCACCCTAAAATCCATTCAGATTCACTTTTGAGAGGTTACTGAAGGAATTCATGAAGTAGTTCAGGTGAGTTCCTGCTTTTACTCTGCCATCTTGGCTCCCCTCCCTAGTCTTTATTCCTAATTCTGACATCTTTATTTTGACAGTTTAAGTTAATTGGGTTCTCATGGAAAGAGAGGCGAATCTAAATTGAGCTAACATGGCACTATGAACACCACCATAGAAACAAAGGACTGATGAGAGATATTTGCCATTTTTTTTTACCAAAAAGCCTTATTAGTTGCCCTATATTATTTTAAGCATGCATACCACCCACATCTTACTTGGAATTAGTTGCTAGTGTCCCACTTAACTAAGCTACAAGGTTCCTCTGAGGGGATTTAAACAATATGAACAATTAGCATCCCTAATTTTCACTTCTTTGTTTTGAATATCTAGTTCATAAATTGAGGTCCCTAGGAAAGAGAAGGAAACCTGTTTTGGGAGAACTTGGCACTGTGATGCCAGCTGTAGAAACCAAGAGCTGATGGGGAAATGATCTGATTTACTAGGAAGGGGTTATTATGTGTCTTGTACCTTTAATTTTAAGACAGCAACCACAATTCAGTTTAGATTACCTGATAGTCTCTCACCCATGCTATGTCACGTGGTCCCTCCTGAGAGGTTTAAATAATTTGAACAATTCATTTCTCTAATTTGGACTCAATAATTTTGACTTTGCAATTTTAACTATATTGCTTTGTGACAATTTCACTTATTTCGACAATTTGACCCCCTAAATTTAGCCCCCTAATTCTGACTGTTCTCACTAGCCTTAACTGTCTAATTTTGACACCCTTATTTTTACAACAGGGCTTCATGTGGAACTGGAATCCCTGGGGGAAAGAAGGAGCCTTGGACAAGCATGGGGTCATGAACAAAGCTGTGAAAACCAAGGGTCAGCTAGTAAAATATTCTCTTTTTACAAGAGACTCTTATATGTCCCTTACCTTTCATTTTAAGGGGGTATACACCCCAGGTCTCAATTGGGATTAATTGATGGTCTCCAAGCCATGCTAAACCATATGAACCCTCTGGATGTATTTAAACAATTTTAGCAGTAAGATTCCCTAATTTTTCATTCCTTATTTTCACAATTTGACTCATGACCTAGAGTCCATGGCAAAGAGAGGAGACCCTTTGTTTGGCAAAAATGGCACTGTGAACCCAGCTGTAGCAACCAAGGACCAATGAAAGAATTATCTGGGTTTTTTTCCTGAAAGGGTTATTATATGTCTAATATCTTTAATTTTAAGAGAAAATGGTACCAGTTTCTCAATTTATGTTAATTGATGTTAAGCTAAGCCAGGTGGCTCCTCTAGAAGGCTTTAAGTGATGTGAGCAAATGGCCTCCCTGGTTTGGACTCCCTCATTTGACTTTGTCATTTCAATAATTTGTCAATAGTTATTTAGAGCAATTTTTCATATGATCATAGATATCTTTAATTTCTTCCTCTGAAAATTAACTATCGATTAGAAAAATGCAGATCAAAACAATTCTTAGGTACCACATCTCACCAGTCAGAATGACTAACAGGACAAAACAGGTAAATGATAAATGCTGGAGAAGATGTGGGAAAGTTGGAACACTAATGCATTGTTGGTAGAGCTGTGAACTGATACAACTATTCTGGAGAGCAATCTGGAACTGTGCCCAGAGGTCTATAAATAATTGTATACCTTTGACCCAGTAATACCACTTCTACGATTGTATCCCAAAGAGATCATAGAAGTAGGAGGAAGACCCATATGTACAAAAATATTTATTGTAGCTTTCTTTGTTTGCAAAAACTGTTTCCAGTTTGCAAAAAACTGGAAATTAAGGGGATGCCCACCAAATGGGGAATGGCTAAATAAGTTGTGGCATATGAATGTAATGGAATACGATTGTTCTATAAGAAATGGGGAGGAGATGGTCTTCATATTCACCTGGAGAGCCTTATATAAACTGATGCTAAGTGAGAAGAACAGAACCAGAAAAAAATTTGTACACAATCACAGACACATCATATGTGTGACAACCAACTTTGATAAACTGGACTCTTCTCAGCAACTCACAGTTATAAGACAACTATTCAAGTCTCAGGATGGAAGGAGATATCTACATTCAGAGAAAGATGTAGAAAGAACAGAGTTTAAATGGAGACTAAAGCAATCTACATGCTATCATTCTTTTCCATGTTTGGTTTTGTTTCTTTTTTCCCATTGTTCACACCATTGGTTACAACCCTTCTATACAACCAGGCTATTGTACAATGTTAAAGTATTTGCACATCCTATACTTAATTGCATGCCGCCATGGGGGGAGGGGGAGGGAGGGGTGAAATTTTTAAACTCAAGGGATTGTGGAACTCAGTCTTGTAAAACTAAAAGTAAATAAACAAGTCAATTTAATAAAAGAAAAAAAAGAAATAAGGCCTTTATCAGGGAAACTGGTTGTAAAAAATTTTGCCCAATTTTCTGCTTCTGTCCTAACCTTGGTTACATTGGCTTTGTTTGTACAAAAACTTTTTGAGTTAATGTAGTCAAAATTATCCATTTTGCATTTTGTAATGCTCTCTATGTCTTGTTTTGTCATAAATTCTTCCCTTCTTCATAAATTTGACAGGTAAATTATTCCTTGCTCTCCTAGATTGCTTAGAGTATCAGCCTTTATATTTAAATTTTGAACCCATTTTTACTTTATTTTGGTATATGGTGTAAGATGGTCTATGCCTAGTTTGCGCCATACTGTTTTCCAGTTTTCCCAACAGTTTTTGTCAAAGAGTAAATTGTTATCTCAGAAGCTAGAGTCTTTGAGTTTATCAAACAATAGATTGCTACAGTCATTGACTATTGTGTCTCTTGTACCTAAACTCTTCCACTGATCCACCACTCAGTTTCTTAGCAAATACTAAGTAGTTTTAATGACTGCTGCTTTGTAACACAGTTTAAACTCTGGTATGGCTAGTTCCCTAGCATTTCTTTTAATTAAACCCCTTGATATTCTGATATTTTTCTTCTTCCAGATGAATTTTGTTATTATTTTTCTAGCTCTATAAAATAATTTTTGGTAGTTTGATTGGTATGGCACTAAATAAGTAAATTAATTTAGGTAAATTGTCATTTTTATTATATTAGCTTGAACTAATCATGAGCAACTAATTTTTTTCCAATTATTTAGATCTGACTTTATTTGTGTGAAAAGTGTTTTGTAATCATGTTCATATAGTTCCTGGGTTTGTTTTGGCAGGTAGACTCTCAAATATTTTATAATGTCTACAGTAACTTTAAATGGAATTTGTCTTTCTATTTCTTGCTGTTGGGCTTTGTTAGAAATATATAGGAATGCCAAGGATTTATATGGGTTTATTTTGTATCCTGCAACTTTGCTAAAGTTATTTATTATTTCACACAATTTTTATTTGATTCTCTAAGTAGATCATCATATCATCTGCAAAGAGTAATAGTCTCTTCTTTTACTATTCTATTTCTTTTTCTTCTCTTATTGTTACAACTAACATTTCTAGTTCCAAATTAAATAACAGATGATAGTGGACATCCTTGTTTCACTCCCAGTCTTATTGGAAATGCTTCTAGCTTATCTCCATTACATATAATACTTGCTGATGGTTTTAAGTAGATACTATTTATCATTTTAAGGAAGATTCCAGTTATTCCTATGCTTTATAGAGTTTTTAATAGGAATAGGTGTTGTATTTTGTCAAAAACTTTTTCTGTATCTATTGAGATAATCATATGGTTTCTATTAGTTTTGCTGTTGATATGATCAATTATGATCATAGTTTTCCTAATATTGAACCCAGGCTTACATTCCTAGAATAAATCCTACATGATATTATTTTCATGATAAGTTGCTGTAATCTTTTTGCCAATATTTTATTGCAAATTTTTGCATCTCTATTAATTAGAGAAATTGATCTATAATTTTCTTTCTCTGTTTTGGCTCTTCCCAATTTAGGTATCAGTACCATATTTGTATCATAAAAAAATTACTAGGACTCCTTCTTCACCAGTTTTTCCAAATAGTCTACAAAATATTGGAATTAATTTTGCTTTCAATGTTTGATGAAATTTGCTTGTAAATCCTTCTGTCCCTGGAGATTTTTCTGAGGAAGTTTATTGATGGTTTGTTCAATTTCTTTTTATGAGATGGGGTTATTTAAATAGTCTACTTCCTCTTCTGTTAATCTGGGCAATTAATGTTTTTGTAAATATTCATCCATTTCACTAAGATTTCAAATTTATGGCCATATAATTGGACAAAATCATTCCTAAGTACTGTTTTAATTTCCTCTTCATTGGAAGTTGATTCATCCTTTTCACTTTTGATACTGATAATTTGGTTTTCTTCTTTCTTTTTATCAAACTGACTAAAGGGT
>CM053598.1:196940263-196953292 GCA_028646575.1 Pseudocheirus occidentalis
TCGTTTGGAAGAACAAAAGGTCCCAAATATCAAGGCAATTAATGAAATGAAATGCTAGGGAAGGTGGCCTAGCTGTACCAGATTTTAATCTCTATTATAAAGCAGCAGTCATCAAAACTACTTGGTACTGGCTGAGGAATAGAGTAGTGGATCAATGGAATAGATTGGGTACAAAAGGCTCAGTAGTCAACAATTATAGTTATATACTATTTGATAAGCCCAAAGACCTCAGTTTGGGGGATAAGAACTCACTATTTGACAAAAACTGCTGAGAAAATTGGAATATAGTATGGCAGAAACTGGGTATAGACCATCATCTAATGCTGTACACCAAAATCAAGTCTAAATGGGTGTACAATCTAGGTAGAAAGGCTGATAAAGCAATCTGGGAAAGCAAGAAATAGTTTACCTGTCAGATTTATGGAGCAGGGAAGACTTTATGACCAAAGAAGAATTAGAGAGTATTATAAAATGCAAAATGGATAATTCCATAAAATGGACAAATTCCATGAAATTGAAAAGTTTCTGTATAAACAAAGCCAGTGTAACCAAGATTAAGAGGAAAGTGGAAAATTGGGAAAGAATTTTTACAATGTCTACAATGTTTTACAGTGTCTCTCATAAAGGCCTCATTTCTAAAAATATACAGGGAATTAAGTAAAATCTATAAAAATACAAGTAATTCCCTGACTGATAAATGGTCAAAGGATATGAACAGGCCATTTTCAGAGGTAGAAATTAAAGATAACTATAAGCATATGAAAAAATGCTCTAAATCACCATTGATTCAAGAAATGCAAATCAAAACAACTTTGAGGTACCACATCTCACCAGTCAGATTGGCTAAGATGACAAAACAGGAAAATGACAAATGCTGGAGAGGATGTGGAAAAATTGGAACACTAAAGCATTGTTGATGGGAGCTGTGAACTGATACAACCATTCTGGAGAGCAATCTGGAACTATGCCCAAAGGTCTATAAATAATTGTATACCTTTGACCCAGTAATACCACTTCTGGACTTGTATCCCAAAGATTTCATAAAAGTGGGAGGAAGACCCATATGTACAAAAATATTTATTTCAGCTCGCTTTGTGGTGGCAAAAAACTGGAAATTTAGGGGATGCCCATCAATTGGGGAATGGCTAAACAAGTTGTGGTACATGAATGTAATGGAATACTATTGTGGTATAAGAAATGGGGAGGAGATGGACTTCATATTTACTTAGAGAGGTTTATACAAACTGATGCTAAGTGAAATTTGTACACAATCACAGACACATCATATGTGTGACGACCAACTTCGATAAACTGGACTCTTCTAAGCAACTCACAGTTATAAGACAGCTCTTCAAGTCCCAGGATGGAAGGAAATACCTACATTCAGAGAAAGATGTAGAAAGAACAGAGTTTAAATGGAAACTGAAGCAATCTACATGCTATCATTCTTTTCCATGTTTGGTTTTGGTTTCTTTTTTCCCATTGTTCACACCATTGGTTACAACCCTTTTATACAACCAGACTAATGTCCAGTGTGAAAGTATTTGCAGATCCTATACTTGATTGCATGCCACCATGGGGAGAGGAGGAGGGAGGGGAGAAAATTTGAAACTCAAGGGATTGTGGAACTGAATCTTGTAAACTTAAAAGTAAATGAACAAATCAATTTAAAAAATCATACTGACTAAAGATGTATCAATTTTATTGTGTTTTTTTTCATGAAAGCAGCTCTTTGTTTTATTTATTAGTTCAATGATTTTCTTAATTTAAATTTTATCAATCTCTCCTTTGGTTGCCAGTATTTCTAATTTAGTATTTAATTGAGGATTTTCAATTTGTTCTTTTTCTAGCTTTTTCAGTTATGTGCCCAATTAATTGGTCTCCTTTTTTCTCTATTTTATTCATGTAATAAGCATTCAAAGATATAAAACTTCCCCTAACAACTCCTTTCACTGCATCCCGTAAGTTTTGGTATGTTGTCACATTACTGTCATTCTCTTGAATGAAATTACTGATTGTTTCTATGATTTGTTGTCTGACTCACTCATTCTGTAGGATAAGATCATGTAGTTTCCAATTGGTTTTTAGTCTCTCTTTCCCTAGCCCTTTTTTACATATAATTTTTATTGCATAGTGATCTGAAAAAGATGCATTTTATATTTCTGCCTTTCTGCACTGGATTGTGAGGTTTTCATGCCACATGTACATGACCATGGTACATGGTCAGTTTTTGTGGATGTGCCATGTACCAGCTACAGCCATGTGCCTCCACCACCTCTCGCCATGGGGGCAGGGGCCAGAACACACTCTTCTGTCACCTAGTTCCATCAGAGTTCCATATAGACCTTTTACTTTCTCTTTGGTGCTTATGAGTTGAGAAGTCTAGAAACTGCCATAGCTAAAAAGTTTGCTCAGGCCGGTTTGTACTGCTGGTTGGGCTTTTCCGCGTCTAGGCCCATGCAGCTCACACAGGACTGCTCAGCCCCCAGTCTAGTGAGATAGACCCCCTCCTGCCAGCCTGCCAGGTTGCCTTCAGCAGATTTGTTTCTCTCACTTTGTGGGTTCTATAGCTCTAAAATTTGTTTAGAGTCATATTTTTCAGGGATTGGAGCAGGACCTAAAGCAAGTTCCACTCTAGTATCTTTGCTAAGAAAACTCCATGGATAAAAGTTCATGCCATCTTGTAAAGTTGGGCATGAATGAAACTGAACAATGACAAGCCCTAGGAAACTGGGAAAATATTTCCCAGAATTTCTGATTTCACACTGGCAAAATCTGAGTCAATCTTGATATTTCTTTCTTATATTTCCTTCAAAGTAAGGATCTTTCCTGTTTGCGTTTGATTCATCACAAAATTTGGCTGCTTTGATTGAGCAACATGAAGACTTTATCCACCTAACCATATTTGAGGGTAACATCAATGCAGTGGTGTCTACACTGCTATGAAGGCTTATTCTGTATCAGATGACTTTTGATATGATGGGGAGTTTAATACATAATTTTGATGCTGATGATTTAGTCTGAATTCCTATTGTCGTTGAAGGAATTCAGCACCCTCTTCATTTCATAGATTTAGGATTTTATTTACATCTATTCTGCCTGCTTGACCAGGAAGGAGCAGTAACATGGGATAAAATTCAATAAAATTTAAAAGGAATTAGATGTTTCAACAAGAGACAGCCTACTAAAAGACTAAAATGTCTGTACTGGCCACAAGGTGGGGATCTCAATTATTTAATATATTCCTCTGTGGCCAAAACTTTCCTTACAATAAAACATTCCGTATGTTTGCAAGATGCACCCTGCCCTACCCCCACACCAACCCCCCCCAAAATTCTGCAATTCAGCTTTTATCACTAGATGGCAGAAAAGACTGTGCTACAATATCCTTAAGTTTTTTATTGTGACCACCAGGTGGCAGCAAAAGACTGTGACATAATCTTCAACGGTACTAAATTGGTCCAAAAAACGTTTTATTAAAAGTCTACTATGTGCCAGAGGTCTTACACCTTTTCCAGTGGAAATCCAGATCAAGTTAGCCACCCCGCTTTTGATGTGATATAATCTCTTTAGAGGCAAAATTTAGCAACAGCAGGAGAAGCTACTTCAAGTCACTGGTTGCTATGGTAGCAGGTTATTGTCAAGGATACCTGAAATGAAAAGTTGCTGGCACTCTGGCTACCTACCTCCTTTATGAGGCCTCCATTATTCTCCTTTGGCCAGGAGAAGGGGAGGACTTCTTCCCAGCTTTGTCTTGGACTGCCAGCTGGGAGCAGATCTAAATCACCAGGGAATACAAAATATCAGGAGACACCCACATATGCATACATATGTATACAAAGGCAGATATATTGTATATATTGAGAGACAGAGAGAGAACAAAACAAAGACAGACATGGAGATGCAGAAACAGAGACAGAGTCAGAGCCAGAGAAAGAGAAATGAAGAGACACATAAAGCAAGTAGCTATTGCTATGAGACATGCATCAGAGAAGGGAACAAGCATCATCCCAGACACTCTGATGACCTCACTGATCACTTCCTAGCCAGGAGAGAATCTGAGGCCCCAAAACGTTAAGTTGTTGCCCAGAGTCACACAAGTAGTAAGCATGAGAGGCAGCATTTAGCCCAGGTCCTCTGACTCCAGAGCAGCCAGAGTTCTTTCCAGAACACAATTCTGCTTCCCAGAGCAGCTTTTGCCACCAAACCATGGTTTCCCCAGGGGACATCAGAACATGGCTTTTAATCCTCCACAAAAAAGGGTAAAAGGACCTTAAGCTTGCATGTGAACAATCAGGGGGAGAACATAACAAATATAGGACAGCCTCTGTTTTTGCCTGGTGAAAAATGCAAAGTATAAAGTGTGTGGTGTGCAAAGACCCTACCCCATGGGTGGTCCACACCACAGCAAGTTGTCCACACCAAGGGAACACCAGAGGGAGGAGGCTGCTGTACAGAAACAGAAGCTGGGTTAAATAGCCAAAAACCACAAAACCCCTCCCAAAACTCTTCCCCAGTAATCAGACCCTCATTCCCATTGATGTGAAGGTATGTCCCCACAATCCTTCTACCAAATACAAAATTATTTATCAGAAGTAAACTTATCAAGATTATATATTTTTCTTCTTGCTTACCAGAAAGCAGACAATTCACAGGAATATCTGGCAGACATATTATTTGTGGCAAAAAGTAGGCAATTTATAGATCACTTGTTGCTTTTCTTGTTTACCAAAGACAGGTACCTGTCAGACACATTACAGAAAAACAAAATTTGGGCCTATTAAGACCAAAGCCCAGCTCAAGTTTGGTGACTGTCCCCTTCACCCTATGAGAATATTTTCACTTGTTCCTCTCAATCTCTATCTAATTTCTTGATAGTGTATGTGGTGACAAGAAACAAGGACCTTTAGCAGATAGTCTATTTGAGAAACCACATTCTATCCTATACAAAAGGATTTGTACTTGATCACAATGCCTAGTATGTATACAGCAGGCACTTAATAAATACTTGTTTGATTGGCTGATCCCATATAAGTCTAGACGACTGTTCTTCCCTCGCCAGTGGCCTCATGTATGTCCCCAGGCTTTATCCTTAGGCCGAGGTCTCCCATCCACCAAGGAGAAAGCCCTTGAGATCAGCAGAATCCACCCCTCTCCTTCTGTTGGGGTCCACTGTCCTCTTTGTTATGATGATGCTTGAGAGTGGCTCACTGGTGAAATCAAAGCCCCAGAAGTGAATTTAGATAAGCTTCCTCCTGGGAGCTTGGGCCGTCTTTTATCAAATGCCGTGTTTACATTTTGAAGCTTCTACGCAGCTCTTGGCTTTTCATCAGGAATGTTTGGAAATTGTACCTTTCAATAGAAGTAGAGGTTTTCCCCTATGAGATTAAACTGTTTGGCTGGTGAAGTTATTTTGGTTGTAAGCTTATATTCTTTGCATTCTGGAATGTTGTATTTCAAGCTCGCAGCTCTTTTAGGGGAAGGCTGAAAATTCTGCATATTGAGAATTATCTCTGTTAGGCAAGGTCATTCTGCAAGGGAAAGGAATGATAGTGAATAGGAATTCCTTGCATTTGTGAAACCTGGTAAAATTTATTGCTTGTTACAGCTCTAAGAGAAAAGAAAAAACTGGCTCTTAGTTGTGACTAGTGAAACTTGTGGTTTGAGCTAAAAAGCATTTGGGACCATAACTAAATTTTGTTTGGAGTTTAAATTTGGGTATAGTTGCCTGCATAAGGCAGTATCTGAAAGAAAAGCCACAAGCTACTCAGAGGAAATGTGATTGTGTACTGTTAACTTGTGGAAGTCTGCATCTGGGCAAAGCAGAAGGGCCAATCTTAGCCTCAATCTAGGATGGGACCCTCTCTGGCCAGATACCTATGATGCTCCTTTGAAAAGGAACATGCCCACATAATCCTGAGTCTACCTATGAGGTGGTATCAATACTACAGGGTTGAATATTTGTGACTTTACCTAAATTTAAATAGAGCCAAGGATGGAAGTTTTATCCTGTCATATTCAGAATGTCATATGTCCCAGTTTTTTCCTTTTATACCAAGTTTCAATGTCAGTAAAAGATATGTACCATCTTTTTTGTGGGTTAACAAATGCAAAGGGAGTTCTGAATGAACTGGATATATATCTTGAAGGAATTTGGAAAGACAAGGGTTTGCTTGGAAATATGAAAGACAGATAAGAAGGCATGGGGACAAATAAGGGTATGTCCAAGCCCCTCCTGTCTCAAGAGAGTTGATGTCAAGTTTAAAAGGGTTTAAGTATGTCAAGAGTGTGTGTGGAAGTATTTTCAGAAAGCAAAAAATATTTCTAACTAGATTTTTAAATTTTGAGGAAAGCAACAGGATCAAATTGATTCTAAAAGAACTATGTGTGTATGAGATTGGCTTTCAAAATTTTTCTATGATGGAAACTCAAACCTTAAGTATGTTTGGTAATAAGATCAAAATATGGATTTTTGATGCAATGTTGTAACTGTTTGTGAAACTTTATTGTAACTACTTGTGAAACTTTATTGTAATGTTTGTGCCTAGCCCTCTATGGCTAGAAAACTGAACTCTTTGTGCCTGTATAAACCTAGCTTTGCATGGCTAGGAAACGACCATTTCTTTGCGCCTTTGCTATTAAATCATGTTTCTGTAAGCCCTGTCAGGCCTCACGAAACACCCCTGGGGCCCCGAAGAGGACAACATCAACTTCAGCTTATTGCTCTGTATTCTCATTATGCTACCTTGATCACTTTTACTGTTAGAAAAAAGTGTTTTGTAAGGTCTTGTGTGACAATTTCTGAAACTCTACAAAGTTTTCAATTGAGTTATTGCTAAATTGATGTAATGAATTGCAAAGCAAAACACATCTTGCTGTTTCAATATGAATTTGTAGCTATTCCATGGAATAACCAAAAGTTAACAATTGTAACTGAGTGTATATGTAAAAGATTCAATTTCTGAAGTATATCTCTCTTCCAAAGTGAATATAATCAGCTTTGTGATGTATATCTGCTATTCAGTTGTGAAGTTAAAGTCAGAAACCTCTTTTGCTACAGTTATGTTAGTGAACACTAATAGCTTGTGAGGTATCTAGTCTATGTAGCATGTAGAAATAGAAAGGGAAGTTAAACAGTCTGAGTAATGGATTATTCTAAGCCATACTCACTATACTTCTGGTCAATTTTCTCCTATTTTTCTGGCTCCTGTTTGTTTAATCTCTTTGCCAGATTTGTGTCTTCTAGGCTCAGCACCCTCCACTTTCAGATGACGGCACAGGCTGAATACCAACCACTCCCCAGAGCCACAAGGAGTACAGTAATATGTTATAAAACTCACGTACCACAATTTGTATAGCCATTCCCCATTAGCCATAGGCATCTATTTGTTTCTCCATTTCTTGGCTATCTCCAAAACTCAAGACTAGGAATCACAAAAAAAAAAGACTAGGAATCACTTAGTGTCTTTCTTCTTACCATGACTCCCTTGGGTATGAGGTCTGATTTAAAGGGTATGGACCTTTAAGTTGCTTTATTTGCACAATTCCAAATTACTTTATGAAATGATTGTTCAGCTTTGCATTGCACAGCCCCACCAACAATGTATTTATGTGCCAATCCTTCCACACTCCCTCCAACATCCACTATTGTTATTTCCCCCAGTTTGAAGGTGTAGAATGAAACCTCATGGTTGTTTTGATTTGCACACGAGAAATATGAGAACAGAATTATGGCTTGCACAGTAAAAATAATGAGCAGAACTGATAAACAGAAATCTGCACAGAAGTGAATGACAATATAAAAGAAGAGAAGCAAAAGGTAATAACATTTTTTTAAAATATGCTCACTAGAAAATAAACACTTCTTGAAGACAGGATAAATAGAGACAACGTAAGGAGAAGAGGTCTTCTAGAGGAAGAGAATAGGAGCAAAAACCTTAGCATTAGAATGCAGGAAGTTGTACAAGAGAACTGCCCAGATTTTCAAGATAGAAAATTAAATACCAATGAAATACCAGGAAAAAATGTGTAGATCATTTCTAGAAAAGAAACCATACCAAGTGTACAATTTCCAAGACACATAGTGTATGGATTAACTAATTCAGTTGAGAACCATCAAGTTCTGCAAGCAATGAACAGATGCTGGCCATACCCTGCCTATCAGTGAATCAGTGAGATTTGTGGTACTACAAACAGGATGGTGAATGAAAAAGGGACAAAGGGAAGAGTGTGATGTGTGAAGTAAATTGAGGATTAGCAAAGAATACAAGTTAACCCTTATGGTCTCAAAAAGTGAAAAGCCTTCAAGGGAATGGGTAAGAGGAGAAGGAAAGGGTGTAAGAGGGAAAGAGTGAAAGAGGATCATTGTTTTACTAGGTGGAGGAGAATCTAATGGACTAACAGAATGGCAGGAAGTGAGGGTGTCTTGAGTAGCATTAATTTTTGGTTTAGATTTGTTCCTACAAATGACACACTGTACAGTTAGGAAACAATATCTATTTTAATTATATACATAGAATAATACAAGAAAGCCTTAGAAAAACAAAAGCAAAGTCCCAATACACACAGAAACAGGAAGAATATAACTTTAATTATAAGGTAAGCAGAGAAAGGAAAAAGAAAACATCACCAGGCAGAGAAGCACCAACACCTGACCACACAGGCTAGGGAATCCCAAGTACAGCCATCAGGGTTCCACCCAGGAGGGTTCCAGGCAGGACGTCTCCTCCGCGGATGAGATTCCAAAGTAAGTGAGGAACTATGGGGAATTATATGTCCGCCAAACAAAGGTGGCTTTGTGCCAAGGAGTTTGGCGTCTGGCCCTCTGTGCAGCCAGTTAGCCAACAGGTGTTTCTACTACCAAGAACAGGGCTATGTACTGCTACAAAATATAAGTTGATTAATGGCAGGCTTGGGGGAATAGCCAGTTCCTCCAAGTGTGCTTCCATTCCAGGAATAGCTAGTTCCTGGGATGTGATCAGCAGCAGCCAAGCTACACAATGCATGTCCTTGATAGTTCATATTAGGGACAAGCTAAACTTACTCACTTGATGGGTCATATTAGGGACAAAATAAGCTTACTCACAATAGGGGAATGAATTGCCCCTTCAGAGGAATAAAGTAAATAACCCCCCAAAAAAGAGCAAAAAAGGGAACTAAGCAAAACCCCAAAGAGAAAGGGATACCAGAAGTTGGTGATCAGGGCTGAGGGGGAGCTTATGGTCTAATGGGGGACTTCTTACAATTCACTTGCAGAACTTAAGGCCTAATGGAAGAGTTTACACTTCATTATTAGAGATAAATAGATAAATGGAGCAAAATGGAAACAACTAAAACAAGAAAGAGGGACAGATTGGAGGGGAAAAAAACACTAAATTCCGCAATATGTCATTTACAAGACACACATTTGAAATACAAAGACATACACAATATAAAACTGAGGAGATGGAGGGAAAAAACAAACAATATGTTATACATCAAGCTATTCCAAAAGAGTAGACAGTCATGGTATATGACAAAGCAGAAGCAGATGTTCAAAAAAAATTTTAAAGATATATAAGAAACTTCATTAGAATGACAGGTGACAGTAACTATAACCAGTAAACCAATATCATTAATAACAACCTTTTACACTCACCATGCCTTAACATCCCAATTTATAAAGGAAACATTTACTGACCTACCAGAAGACAGCCAGTAACAGAGCAGTGACAGGAGAGTTCACTCTCCCTCTGGAGCACTGGGCCTGTAATCAGGAAGACCTGAGTTCCAGGCCTCAAGGACTCACCAGCTGTATCATGCTGAACAAGTGACTTCACCTGTGTGTCCTAATTGTGAAATGGTGAGAAGAATATCATCTCCCTTGCAGTTTTGTTGTGAGGATCAAATGAAATAATATTTGTAAAAGAGTAAGGCATAGTACCTGCCACAGAGTAGGAGCTTAATAAGAGTTGATTTATTGGGGTGGCTAGGTGGCACAGTGAACAGAGCAGTGGCTCTGGAGTCAGGAGGACCTGAGTTCAAATATAGCCTCAGATACTTGACACACAAACTAGCCACGTGTTAGTCACTTAACCCCAATTGCCCTCCAAAAAGAGCGAATATAAATAAATAAATAAACAAACAACTAAATAAATAAATAAACAGCTAAATAAATAAATAATAGTTAAGTTGTGAATAGAGTTTCAAGTCTGGAAGATTACACTTCCTTTTATTGTAGTAGTGTGCCCAGTTTAGACTTCAAACAGTATACACAGGGGGTGAAGCCAAAATGGCAGATTAAAAGCAGGGACTTGCTTGACCTCTCCCCCAAACCCCAGGAAATACCTATAAAAATTACCCTAAAAAAGTTCTAGAGCTGAAGAACCCACAAAATGACAGAGTGAAACACTCCAGCCTAAGATAGCCTGGAAGACCTATGGGAAGAGTCTATCACACCAGGCTAGGAGCAGAGCTCAGTCTAGCACAGACTAAGCTGGCACAGAAAGGCCCAGAGCAGGTCTCAAAGGACTGAATCACTGACAGCTATAGTAGTTTGCAGACTTTTCAACCCACAAACACCAAAGACAGCATAGAATGTTAGTGGGAAAACTCTTTGGGATCTGGGTGAAAGAGGAGCATGGTCCAGCTACAGTCCAATTTACAGTGGCAACTGTTTCTGGACCTCTTGGCCCACAGATGGGGGGAGGGGTGATTGAGCATCTGATACAAAACCTTTGAAGCTCACATGCATACTCCCAACCACTGGAAACAGAGTCCTACATTGACAAAGAGGTAGAAAGCTAAGTATTTGGTTGGGAGGGTGAGCAAACAGCATGAAAAACCACCTCACGCTATAGAATCTTACTCAGATGACAAAGAAGATTAAAACATAAAACTAGAAGAAAACAAAGTCAAAGCTCCTACATCAAAAGCCTCCAAGAAAAATATGAAGTGGTCTCAGGCCATGGAAGAGCTCAAAAAGGATTTTGTAAATCAAGTAAAAGAAGTAAAGGAAAAATTGAGAAGAAAAACGAGAGTGATGCAAGAAAATCATGAAAAACAAATCAACAACTTGCTAATGGAGACCCAAAGAAATACTAAAAAAAAATAATACCTTAAAAATGCTAAAAGAGGTTCAAAAAGTCAATGAGGAAAAGAATGACTTTTAAAAAAAAGCAAATTGGCCAAATGGAAAAGAAAATCCAAAGATTCATTGAAGAAAATAATTCCTTAAAAATGAGAATGGAGCAAACATAACCTAATGACTTTATGAGGAATCAAGAAATTATAAAACAAAACCAAAAGAATGAGAAAATAGAAGAAACTGTGACCTATCTCATTAAAAAAACCACTGACATGGAAAACAGATATAGAAGAGAGCATTTGAAAATCATTGTGAAGAGGCTGTGGAGATGGGGGTGTCTGAGGGATGTCATATGAATCCCAGTGGGTTTTTGCCTGGAAAGAATTTTGTCGGACCCAAGCTGTCTTTTGGCAAAGTTTCAAAGTTTATTGTTATGCTGACTTAGCAGCAGGCAGGAGAAATAGGGGGGCCTGCAAAGTGCAGGGATCTAAGGTAGAGATCTAAAGTTTCACGTTCTGCAGTAGACAAGAAAAGGTTAAGGATAGCTTGCAAAGAGCAGGCACTAAAGGTGCAGTTTTTATAACCATAAAACTGTCAGTCAAAGGTTAATTATGCTAAATAGGTGGGCAAAGGTGGAGTTAGGGAGGAGTTTGGGAGGAGTTTAGGAGTGGTCAGTGCTTAAAGGGACATGCACTTGTTATATCAACTGTGCATGCAAATTGCTCATATTTCATTGGGACATCCCCCTGGGGGGTGGGCTATCTGGAGGTGTGCTTTGGGGCTTGTGACATCACTAGGTTACTTTTGGTCAAGGATGAATGAGATATGTCCAATATGGACATATTAGGAGGATAGGTTTGATTGTTTCCAAGTTTGGGAACTAGACTGATTAGGGATTCAGGAGGTACCATACTGAGATGGAGCTATCTCTCTGATAATGTTGTTCAAGGCTTTTGGGTACAGCTGGCCACTTAGAACAAAGGGGCTATGCATTTCTCTAAGGGGTTGTTTATAGAATGCTGTTGAAGGATTCGTGCTTGTCTCTAGGCAGACTTTCAGGCTGGGGGAAGGGGAGAGGCAGAATTAATGCTTTTATGGCTGCGGGAAAGTGTGACTTTTACAACTTAATTGTACAGGATTGTTACAAACTGATGTTACATACATAGGTACCCAAACACAAGTGAGATTTTACAAACTGGGGTTACAGACAAAAGCATCCCAGACCGCATCAATTGGACTATCTGAAAGTCATGATTTAAAAAAAAAAGTGAGCCTAGAGGTGGCGAGGTGGCACAGTAAATAGAGCACTGGCACTGGAGTCAGGAGGACCTGAGTTCAAATCCAGCCCCAGACACTTAACACTTACTAGCCATGTGACCTTGGGCAAGTCACTTAACCCCAATTGTCCTGCCCTCCTGCCTCTAAAAAGCAGGCAGGAAAAGAGCCTAGATGTCATCTTTCAAGAAATTATCAAGGAAAACTGCCCTGATATTCTAGGACGAGAGGGTAAACTAGAAATAGAAAGAATCCATAGATTGCCTCTTAAGAGAGATCCCAAAAAAAAACTCCTGGAAACAATGTAGCCAAATTCCAGAGTTCCCAGATCAAGGAGAAAATATTACAAGCAGTCAGAAAGAAACAATTTGAATATTGTGGAAACACAATCAGGATAATGCAAGACTAGGAGCTTCTACATGAAGGGATTGAAGGGATTGGAATGATATTCTGGAGATCAGAGGAGCTATCTGGAGATCAGAGGAGCTAAGATTAAAACCAAGAATCACCTCCCCAGAAAATCTGAATATAATACTTCAGGGGTAAAATGCACATTCAAAGAAATAGAGGACTTTCAAGCATCCTTGTTGAAAAGATCAGAACTGAACAGATCATTTGACTTTCAAATACAAGAGTCAAGACAAGGATGAAAAGGTAAACAGGAAAGAGAAATTAAGGGACTTATTTAA
>CM053598.1:196953392-196991380 GCA_028646575.1 Pseudocheirus occidentalis
AGAGAGAGAGAGAGAGAGAGAGAGAGAGAGAGAGAGAGAGAGAGAGAGAGAGAGAGAGAGAGAGAGAGAGAGAGAGAGAGAGAGAGAGAGAGAGAGAGAGAGAGAGAGAGAGAGAGAGAGAGAGAGATGGATGGATGGATGGATGGATGGATGGATGGATGGATGGATGGATAGTTTGATAGAGATAGATAGATAAATGGCACAGGGTGAATTGAATATGAAGGGATTATATCTAAAAATAAAATTAAGAGATTAGAGAGGAATAAAATTAAGAGATAGAAGGAAAAAGGGAGAGATAGAATGGGGTAAATTATCTCACAAAAAAAGTCAGGAAAAAGGTTTCACAATGGAGGGGAAGAGGAGGGAAGTGTGAGAGAATGGATGAACATTACTCTTATTGGATTTGAATTAAGAAGAGAATAACATACACACTCAACTGGTTATCTTAACAGTTCAGGGAAATAACAGGGAAAGGAATAAGGGGAGTATGATAGAAGGGAAGGGATATTGGGGGAGGGAGTAGTCAGAATCAAATACTTTTGAAAAGGGATTGCCCCAAACCCGTCATTTATACAAGGCTGTATTGCCAGCCATGAATTAATAAATGAATGAATGAATGAATTAGCATTTGTTAAGTGTTTAGTGTTTAGTGTTCTCAGTAGACTGTTATCAATCAATATTGAAGCCATTGGTCATTTACCTCAGTTTGAAGTCAATCCCTCTCTAGTGATATTTCCTACTGAAGAGAGGTTTTGGATGCCATTAGGCTTTCCTGGGGCAAAGCACCTGGTACTGATTCTATTCCAATTGGGATTTACAAGGTGGCAAGTTCATTACTGATACAAAAGCTGACTGTAATTTTCTGGTCTATATAGCAAGAAGAGGTAACAACCTAGGATAATGCCTCCATTATCCATCTCTAAAAAGGCCTAGGAAATAGATATTCCTTTGACGTTTGGAATATTGCCTTTGACTTATGCCTTACAATACTCTTGCCAGAGTCTCCTTAATAGGCTCATATTTCCTCTGGAAGATGACTTTTTTTTTACTAGAGAGCCAGTGTGGCTTTAGAAAGGGCCAAGAAACAGTTGATATAGTGTTTACTGCCCAACAACTCCTGGAGAAATGCCAGGAGCAGAACAGAGGTCTGTACACAATATTTGTAGATCTGACCAAGGCCTTTGATACTGTCAACCATGAGGGTTTATGGGAAATTATGTCAGAAATTGGTTGCCTAGAGAAATTCATGCACATTTCACATCAATTTCACCATGGCATGGTTGCCCCAGTTGTGGACAATGGACAACACTCCCGTGCTTTCCCAGTCACCAGGGGGAGGATTGGGTGTGATACAATATTCTGTGCTTACCCCGAAGTTTTTGAACATGATATTTTCAGCCATGTTGTCAAATGCCTTAAGTGAGGATGAACATAGTATCAAGGTCAGCTACCCCAGTGATGGTAAATTCTTCAACTTGAAAAGGCTACAAGCAAAGACCAAAGTGGAGAGGGTGTGTTGGTGCATGATTTTCTGTTTTTAGATGATTGTGCACTCAATGCAGCCCCTGAAGCTGATTTGCAACAAAGTATGGATCTATTCTGTGTTGTCTGTGCTAATTTTGACCTAATAATTAACACCAAGAAAACACAGGTGCTCCATCAGCCAGCACCATACCATTCAGACCTAGAACCATTGGTTACAGCAATTGGAGAAGTTTTGAATGCTATGGATAAGTTTATTTACAATTGTACTGATAAGATACTAGACACTAAAGCCTTTTCTCAAACTGAAGTGGGAATCATGCAAACTCTACTTCAGAAAGAACAATTCTGATGGCCAACCACATTTGTTTGAATGCAAAATGTATGCTCACCAAAAAGATTATTTTATGAAAACACGCAAGGCAAGCATTCACATGGTGGTCAGAAGAAGCAATACAAGTCTCAATGTCTCTCTTAAGAACTTTCAAATTGATTATGCGACATGAGAGACACTGGCACAGGACTACCTAGCATGGGGTGTCCACATCAGAGAAGGTGGTGCTCTATGAGCAGAGCAGAACTGAGGTACCTGAAAAGAAATGCAAGATGAGCAGAGAATCCACCCCAAATGTCAATATGGACTATTTGTTCCCAACCTGTGGAAGGACATTCTGAGCTCCTATTGGTCTGATCAGCCACATTCAGACACACTGTAACTTGGCTCTAGCATGGTGATGTCATTTTGGTCCTCTTTGAGAATGAAAGACAACAACTAACCAACCAATCAAGATAGAAGGGAAGAAATCCTAGAAAAGAGCCCAGTGGGGACACTCATGGTTATCAGGAATGACCTGGATGAAGATCTGGGTAAAGACACTTAGAAGCAGTGACCATGATGAGGTGCTCTGGGGCAGGTACAGTCTTTTACCTTTATTTCTCTTTCCAGAACTTAGTATAGTGTCTGGCAAAGAATGGGCACTTAATAAATGTTTGTTTACCAGTGAAAAGGAGATCCTGGAGAAAATAATGTCACAAAAACTTAGAGAGATGAAAGTATCAAGAGAAAGGTGAACAGTGGTGTTAAAAACTGCAAGGTGATGAAGAAAGGTGAGGATGGAGGAAAGGACATTGGATTTGGCATCTTAGAAATGGCTACTGACATCAGTGAGAGATATTTCAGTCAAATAAAGATGGAAGAAAATCAATGGTAGAGAGTTAATAAATAGTGTGTAAATAGCCTTTTCAAGGAGTTTAGCCACAGAAGGGAGGTGATATATGGAATGATAATTAGAAGGGATGGATGGATCCAGGGAGAGATTTTTTTTAATGATGGGGCAGTTTTTTGGGCAGGGGGAAGGAGCCAGTACACAGGGAGATACTGAAGTGAGAGAATTGGAATGACAAAGGAAGCAGTCTTCTGAAGGAAATAGTCTGGAAGGGGACCATTTGTGCAGGTAGAGAGAGAACATATCTCTATGTGTGACAGGGGAGTAGAGAGCGAGACAATGGCATAAGGCATCTGAGAGGCATGTGAGAGGAAGAGGAGGGGTGAAGAAGGAGTTCTCAGGGATGATGTCAGTGTTTCAGTAAATTATGAGGCAAGGTTCTCAGCTGAGAGGATTTGTGGGTGTGGGAAGGAGCCATGGGACAATGGAGGAGGGATAACAATTTTCTCAGGAGCCATTGTGGTGAGTGGGATGAGTGAGTTAATGAGTGACATATGAAAAAATTGCCTAGAGGCTCCAGAAGTAACTGTCACCTTTTGGAAAAAACTAATTCTCCCTATTGTGGAGAAATACTGGTAGAATTAGTCCTATCACACAAGATTTGGAACTGAAAATTCAAAATAACTTGGTTAATTTGACACCAACCTTTTACCAATTCACAGTCGGGAGAAAGAAGTGAAATGGCATTTTGGACCATGCCTTTCATTATTCTGATAAGACAGCAAAGCAGCTGTAGAAAGAATGAGGTTTTCTGGAAAGTGATCTCCCTGGACTCAGGTTTTGTAGAGCATCTATTTTTCTTTGATGATGATACAGGATCCATTGTCTGGGGTAATGATAGATGACCACTGTGGGCCTGGGTGAGACTGACAATGGTACACATAATTTTATGTGAAGAAACACAGGATGGTTATGCCTGGTTGGGTGATTTTTCAGATGTCTCTTTCTTTGTGATCCCATTTTGGGTTTTCTTGGCAAAGATACTGCAATAGTTTGCCATGTCTTTCCCCATCTTGCTTGAGAAATGAGGGTTAAGTGACTTTTCCAGGGTCACACAGGTAATAAGTTTCTGAGGCCAGATTTGAATTCAGGAAAATGAGACTTCCTGACTCCAGGCCCAGCACTCTAGCTACTGTGCTATCTAGCTGCCCATGGTTGTGCTACCATGTCCCCATGGTCTCACTCCTTTCTTGGTGCTTGGCTGCTTTCTCGGTACAACAAAATGAGTGGGGGGGGGCTCTCCATTGCTCTGGGTCCGTTGTCAGAGACTCCCTCTGTCCCTCTGCCCTTCCCCCTCTGCTCTGCAGGAAACTAGCCCCTCCCTGCAGTGATGTCACAATGCCCACCATTTCCCACCCTCAATTAAGTGTAAGTCTTCTTTGTCTGGAGAAGTATATGAGTGAGGCATGCTCAGTCAGGTCTGGGTGCCTCTTACCCAGTTCCCTTCCCCTGCCTCTCCACACTCCTACCATCTGTTACCCCCTATCTCACCCACAATTTCCAGACTGACAGATCCTACAGGTCCTGCTAGTGCCTAAGTGGCTGTGAGTGAGGTAAGTGCCCCCTCCCCACTCCTGCTTCATCCCCTCCCTTTCTTCCCCTTTTTTTCTCTTCCATCTCCCCCAATATCTTCACAAAGCTGAGCCCCGCTTCCCAACTGGCTTCTCTTAGTGCTGAGGAGGATGTGTGTAACAGTGGGTGGAAGGTCCTGGGTGTATTAGTATTTGGGGTTGTATATGTAGGTGGGATCATTTGTGTGGGGGGGGGGGAGGTTTGTGTATGCATGTATGTATAGGTATGGGAGTATATATGTGTGTATGTCTGAGTATGTATGTTCACTGGTGAACCTGTGTATATCTGCTGCACCTGCCTGGGATTTTCTGTCTTCCCAGGCCTTTGTCTGAAGGTCTGGGGCTTGGGTAGTCTTCAGGTGGTGTGGGTTTGGTGGAGGGCAGCAGGGAGAAGCCTTGGGGACACTCTCTGCCTCCCTTCCTCAGATGGAGTTAGTATATATATATCCCTACACTGGTGTAGTTTTCAAAAACACTTATGCCATAAAAGGAATTTGATAGGACTCCTTCTTTACCTACTATTCCATATAGTTTATAGATTATTGGGATGAAATGTTCTTTAAATGTTTAGTAGAAGTCCCTTTCAAATGCATCTGGTCCTGGAAATTTTTCCCTTAACTCATTCACGCCTTGTTCAATGTTTTTTTTCCAAGATAAAGTTATTTATGTATTCTATTTCCTCTTCTGTTAACACAGGCAGTTTGTTTCCATAAATATTCATCTATTTCACAAATATTGTTAGTTTCCTGGCATATGATTGATCAAAATAACTCTTTAGCATTGTTTTAATTTTATTTTCACTGGTTATGGGTGAAGGGTGAATACCCTTTAGATTTTGAGACTGGTAATTTAGTTTTCTTTTTCTTTTTGTTAATCAAGTTGGCCAGTGGTTTATCTGTTTTTATTAGCAGTTTCCTAAAAGTAACACCTGTTCTTATTTATTAATTTGATGTTTAAAAAAATTTCATAATCTCACCTTTGATATAGCGATTTCTTAATTGCAGATTTTTCATTTGTTCTTTTTCTGCTTCTATACATTTCATATACAGTTCTTTCTCTCTTTTAAGGATGTAAGCATTTAGTGATAGAAATTTTCCCTTACGCACTGCTTTGGTTGCATCCCAGAAATTTTGGTATGTTGCCTGATTGTTGTAAATCTCTTTAATGAAATTATTTATTGGTGCTATGTTTTGTTCTTTGACTAACTCATTCTTTAGGATTGGATATTTTACTTTCCAACTAATTTTTAATCTATGTTTCCACATCTCTGTAATTTATGTTGCATTGTGGTCTGTACAAGGTGCATTTAATATTTATTTTTCTCCATTTGTTTATTAGGTTTTTGTGCCCTAATATATGTTCATTTTTTCTGCATGAGCCATTAACAGCTGAGAAAAAGGCATATTCCTTTCTATTTCCATTCAGTTTTCTCCAGAACTCTATTATATCTAACTAATTTCTAATATCCTTTTCCTCTCCTTTACTTCTTTTTTATTATTTTATGCATAGATTTGCCTAATTTTGAGAGGAGAAAGTTGAGGTCACCCATTAGTATAGTTTTACTGTCTGTTTCCTGCTGTAAGTCATTTAATTTTCATTTTAAGAAGTTGAATGCTCTGCTATTTGATACATCTTTGGTGAATATTGATATTACATTATTGTCTATGGTACCTTTTAGCAAGATATGGTTTCCTTGCTAATCTCCTTGAATTAGGACTATTTCAGCTTTTGGTTTGTCTGAGATTGTGAGTTCTACCCTTGCCTTTTATACTTCATCTAACGGTGGACCTTACCCAAGAAGAGTCTCTGATCCCATGGGAATGCATTCAATACTGCTCAACAGGGTCCCTGTGCCCTTTTGACCAGAAGTGACCTTATCCATCATTACCCCTCTGCTATTGGGATTGCCAAAAGATACTGTTTTTCAGGGTCCCTGTATCCTCTTGCCAAAAAGTGCTCCTCTCTGCCATCGAACTGTGAGCCAGAAGTCTCTACAGCAGTGGTTCTCAACCTTCCTAATGCCCCTACTCTTTAATACTCATGTGGGCGTATTTGCATGTGGGCAGACCCACCTGGAGGCAGATAGAGGAGTGGTGTCTCAGTTTCTAAGACCATCGGAAATATGTGTTTTCTGATGGTCTTAGGCCACCCCTGTGAAAGGGTCATTCGACCCCCCAAAGGGGTTGTGATCCACAGGCTGAGAACCACTGCTCTATAGGGAATGGAATGTCCAAATAGCTTCCAAATTTTCCCACAAGATAGTTGAAGCTTCTCTTGCTATTTACGTTAAAGACAGTTTACATTTTCTGCGGGATTATAGGTGAGATAGATACCGAGCAATAATTAGAGACCAAGACCAACAGTCAATTCAGGAGGCATCAGTTTATTGCTGGCCAGCAGCAGCCCAGGAACGAGTCCCTGGATCTGCCCTGAGCCTTGGTTTAAGCAGAGTTTATACAGTAACAAATTCTTACAATATGACAGTTGAAAGAGGTTAAAATAAAACCACTGTGTATATTTGGCTGGGGGGAAAGAGGACTCTGGAAAGCCCCCCTCCCCTCTTTACCAGAATGCAGTGGTATTGCATGCAAGACAGAGAGGAGCCCAAAAGCAAACTGCCTTCCATTTAGAAATCTCCATCTTATCTTATCACACAGGGGCAGGTGAAGGAGACCATACAGGAGATTTCACTAATTTCAGGGTCCAGTTAGCACTCTGGCCTCAAGTCTCAAGGCTGTCCAGCTCAACAGGTCCTACTCCCAGACCCTTGCACCCACTGTACATAAAGCTACTTGGGGAGTTCCTAACTCAGGGAGGACAACTAGAATCTTTCCTCAGGGTGGGAGGGTGAATTTAGAAGGGATTGAGCACCTGTAGAACTTCTCTGCACTGAGAATGAGCTATTGTCTTAACCTTCCCTGGCCTAAAGGCAGCCTCTTAGACAGCAGCTTGGCAGCAGTCTTTTGGAGTCTCTGAATCCCTCCATCTAGTTCAGTGGTTAGAGTACTGGGCCTGGAGTTAGGAAGATTTGAGTTCAAATCCGGCCTTAGGAATTTACTAGTTATGTGATCGTGGGCAAGGGTAAGTCAGAGTGCACTTAGTCAAGCACTCTTTTACATTTCTGTCAGCTCAGGAAGATTTACAGCCCATCTCAATGTCTCTGATCTTATAGCGCGGTCTGGAGCACTAAGAGGTTAGGTGACTTGACTGTTGTCATGCTGCTAGGATGGGTCCAAAGCAGAACTTGAACTCTGAGCCCTTCTGACTCTGAAGCTGGCCCTCCATCTTTGGGCCTCAGAGAATCCCTCTCTTCCATCCAGACAGTTGAAGCATTACTTATTCCATGCAGCCTGTCTTGATTCTAGGTGCTAGTGACCTGGCTCCTAGACTGCCTTGTACTTTGCTGTCATTTGTTTTTATTCTGGATGTACTTTTATGTATTTTTTGTCTCATTAGAACATAAGCTTCTAGTGGATAAGGACTGTGTCTTTAATAGTGTTTGCATCTCCAAAACCTAGCACTGTGCCTGTTATGCAAAAGGTAGGTAAAAAATCCTTGTTGATTGCTTCATTAGGCCACCTGCCCAGCACATGGGAGGAGCTTAATCTATAGCTATAGAATGAAGAAATGAGTAAGTTGTAGGTCTAAGCTAGAGTAATTTTTAGTGATTATATTTATCTCAGTTATTTTCATCAGTTATCACTTTATTATTTCATCTCATATCTAATTCATATTAATCTATCATATTTGTCAAACTGCTTTCAGCTTATACCCTATGTTATTTTTTTTAATTAACTATAGAGACAGTTCTTGTTTTGTGAAAGTGGAACACTGGGCAAACCTCTAAATAGAATGATTTCGAAGTAATGTGAATTTGCCCAGACATGGCTGCAAGGGATTTGCAAGGGAGGCAGTTAGGGGATCACGTGCCTAGGAAAGGAGGGCACAAGAGACAGTTCCTGGACTTATGGGGGCTAGGAACAGAAGCAAGAGCAAGAAGAGGCTCAGGCTGGTGTCATGGCCGGCCACATGAAGTCCTAGCCAGAACTGAGAGGAAGAACATGCAGGGGACAGACATGTGGACGCTGGACATGGGCATACACAGAAGAGGACAGAAAACACATAGACCAAAGAAAGACACATGGTACCTGAGCGTGGACGTACAGAAGATAGATACTCATATGATAGACACACAGATAAATGGGCAGAGCAGCCAAAAGTCCCTTTCTCAGCACTGAAGGTCTCAAGCCAAGCCCTGACCCTGAGGCTGCAGAGGTAGAAGAATCACTCTGCATGTCCCAAACCCTTTTCTTTCCCCCTCCTACCTCTCCATGAATACCTGTTAGATCTTTGACTTCATTTAACAGCTTTTTATTGATGTTTTCTGTATCTTACATCATGGTATCCCATGTATCTCTCCCTCTCCTTGTCCCTGAGAGCCATGCCATGTGACAAATGGTATTTTTTGTTTTAGGAAAGAAAATCAGTCAACATAACTATAGTACACAGAGGAAAAGATAATTGGGGCATGAGACACACTCTCTAACAATGTTCCAGTTACTATAGGCTTACTCTCTGTGGAAACACATCTACCCTCAGAACACTCAGAGGAAAAGATACTTGTATCAGGGGACACTCTCTCTGGGAACATTCCAGTTACTACAGGTTTACTGTCCGGAGAAGCCATCTAGCCTCTGAACACTCAGTGGATGAGATACTTATGGGTGGAGACACATGCTCTGAGAACATTCTACTTACTAACTACAGGTTTGCTTTCTGGGGAATCCCACTTATTCTCTGAAGACTCAGAGGAAAAGATACTTTTGCAGGAGACAGTCACTCTGGGAACATTCCAGTTACTATAGGTTTACTCTCTGGGAAAAAATACCATTTGTCACGTGGCATGGCTCTCAGGGATGAGGAGAGGGAGAGATACATGGGATACCATGATGTAAGATACAGAAAACATCAATAAAAAGCTGTTAAATGAAGTCAAAGATAAATAAGCACATCTCCAAATACTCAGTGGATGAGATACTTATGGGTGGAGACACTCACTCTGAAAAAATTCTGCTTACTACAGGTTTGCTCTCTGGGGAAGCTCTCTGAATAGTCAGAGGAAAAGATACTTATAGCAGGAGATAGTCTCTCTGGGAACAATCCAGTTACTACAGGCTTACTCTCTGAGGAAGCACATCTAGCTTCTGAATACTCAGCAGACAAGACATTTGGGGCTGAAGACACAGTGTCTGAGAACATTCCACTTATTACAGGCTTGCTCTCTGGGGAAATACATCAAGAGGAAAAAAAAATTGATATTTGGCCTTTTCAAGCATTCCTGATGAAAAGACCAGAGCTGAAGAGAAAATATGACTTTCAAATAGAAGACTCAAAAGAATCATCAAAAGGTAAATATGAAAGAGAAATCATAAGTGACTCAATCAGCTTAAACTGTGTGCTTTTCTATAAGGAAAAATGACACACATTTTCTAAGAATGTTATTATCATTAGAGCAGGTAGAAGGATCCTACATTGAAAGAATGTTAGGAAGTGATCCACTTAGGTTGATATAAAATAAATGGATAGGGGAGAAATATAGATGCTCTTGGAGAAGGCAGAAAGGAGAAAAAGAATGGAGGGGAGGGGAGAGTGATCTCACATAAAATAGGTGGGTGAGGGAAATCATTTACCCTGGAGTGGAAAATGGTAGTGGGGAGAGTGGCCAATACTTGAACCTCCGTCACATATAAATTGGTTCAAAATGAGAAAATATCTATACCTATGTTTATATCTGCACCTACATATTCTTACTTAATTGGTCATAAAAATCTATCTTATAGTAGAGGTAAGAATAGGAAAAGAAAAAGAAAAAGTAAAAGTAGTGATAAAAGGGTGGGCTGATAAATTAATATGGTGGTCATATGCAAAACAGAAAATAGAGTAGGGACAGGATAAAAAAAGAGAGAGGAGAACCAGAATAAAACAGGTTAGAGGGAAATGTAAAGTCAGTAATCCTAACTGTATGAATGGGATGAACTCACTCATAAAATGGAAGTGGATAACAAAATGGATTAAAAACTGGTATCCAGTAATATGTTTGTTTGTTTGTTTGTTTGCTTGTTTAATAAGATAACACTTGAAAGCAAGAGAGAACCACAGAGTTAAAATAGGGGGCTGGAGCAGAAACTGTTATGCCTCAGCTGAAGTAAGAAATGGAAGTGTAGCAATTATGATCTCAAAGAAAAAAATAGTCCTATTATAAGGGGGTAAACAGAAAGAGTAACTCTTGTTCAAAGGAAAGACAATGAAGTAACATCAAGAGTAAACATATATTTGGGAAATGGTATCATACTCTTAAAGGAAAAGTTAAATGAATTACTGGAAGAAATAGACAGTAGTGGGGGACTTTTCCCTCCGAGAGCTAGATAAACCTAACCATAAAATAATTAAGAAATAAGTTAAGAAGAGTAACAGAACTTTAGAAAATTTAGATATGAAACACTTCTGGAGAAAGCTGAGTGGGAATAGAAAGGAGTAAAGATAGATGTTACTTTTTGTAAATTCACATTATTCCAACTGGACTTTGTTAGGAAGAAATCTGCATTCCCAAAAAATCACCCATGTATACTTTACCATAATGTACTGGGATCTTTTTCTGCTCCTGCTGCTCAACTTGGTGCTCTGTGGCCTCCTACCAGTGCCACCCCCCCCCAAAAAAAGCTCAAAAAACATGTGACCTACAGAGAGATAGCTACCACCACTGCTGGAATGGGGCTTGCCTTGAGAACTCAAGTGCTGACAGAGGAGACCTTGGTTTCAGTCTGCCCACCCACCCCAGAGTTTGGTCCCTGTGTTTTGGTATTTTGTCCATCCACCTTGGGGTACTGTGTGTCTGTCCCTGATCTCCACGTGTCACCTTTTCTCTCCTGAATTCTTCGTCTGGCCTCCATGTGTTTGCCTATTGGCATGTTCTTCCTTTCAGTTCCAGCCAGGGCCTCATGTGGCTGGCCCCTCTAACCATGTGTTCTCCTCTTCTTGTTTCTCTGTACTCAACCACCATGTGTCCTTGAAACATTTACCAGCCCCTCCTCCACGGGAATGCAGTGCCCACCTGCCTTTTTCCACATCTATGGGTAAATTCACATTATGGAAAGGGTCTACAGAATGGTCCACTTATGTCATTGTTGTTGTTGTTGTTTTTTAATATTTATTTAGTCATTTATTTTCTGTCAATTACATGTAAAAAATCTGAATATTTATTTTTAAAATCTTAAGTTCCAACTTCTTTCCCTCCCTCCTTCTCAACACCCACACCACCAATGAATGGACAAGTTATTTGATAAGTTATACTTATATAGTAATGCAAAACATATCCCTGTATTAGTCACATTATAAAAGAAAACACAGATGAAGTTCAGAAGAAAAATAAAATTTTAAAATATATGCTTTGATCTATATTCATACATCATCAGTTCTTTCTCTGGGGATGGATAGCATTTTTCAGCCTAAGTCCTTCAGAGTTGTCTTGGATCTTTAGACTCTTGAGAATAGCTAAATGAGCTCCCCCCACAACCACATCAAATACCTATAAAATATGGCTCTAAACAAATTTCAGAGCTACAGAACCCAGAAAGTGACAGAGAGAAACAAATGTCCCACTGAAGGCAGCCTGGCAGGGCTACAGAAAGGGTTCATCTCAGCACACTGGGAACCGAGCCCAAACCTGAGTGAGTCGTGGCTTTAGCCTCAGGGTGGCTCCGACCAGTGGCAGCCAGAGCAGACTTCAGGAGAGCAAATCACCAGCAGCTGTTGCACTTTTCAGACTTATCAACCCATAAATGCCAAAGACAAAGTAAAAGGTCAGTGAGAACAGCTACATATTTCATAGTTGATCATCTTATAATATAGCTATTACTGTATACCACGTTCTCCTAATGCTACTCATTTCAGTTTCCATTACTTCATGTAAATCTTTCTCGGTTTTTCTGAGACCATCCTGATCATCATTTCTTATAGCATTATAGTATTCTATCAAAATCATATACCACAACTTAATCAGCTATTCCCCAACTGATGCTTATCCCATCAATTTCTAATTTTTTGCCACTGGAAAAGATCTGCTATAAATATTTTTGTATAGGTAATTTTCCTTTTTGTAGAATGTCTTTTGGGATACAAACCTAGTAAGTGGTATTGCTAGGTCAAAGGGTATGCATGGTTATATAGCCCTCCAAGCATGGTTCCAAATTGCTCTATAGAATGGTTGAATCTAATCACAACTCCACCAAAAGTGTATTCATGTCTCAATTTTCCTATAGCATTTGTCATTTTATTTTTCCCTCCTATCAGTCAATCTAATATGTGTGGAGGTTACTACCTTACCATTTTTTACTTTACATTCCTCTACTCAATAGTAATTTAGAGTATTTTTTTCACATGGCTATAGAACTCTTTTATTACTTCACCTAAAAACTGTTCATATCTTTTGATCATTTATCAACAAATAAATGAGAGTACAAATAATTGTATCTAGCCCCAAGCTGTGATTAGTGAAACTTGCCATTTGAGGTAAAAAGCTCTTGGGAGTGTAACTGATTTCATTTTCAGGTTAGAATTTAGGTATAGCTGTCTGATGAATCATCAAGTCAGTAATTTACCACTCGCAAGGAATGCCATAAGCTACTCAGAGGAAATATGATCCTGAACAGTTAGAGGTAGAGGTCTCCATCTGGTAAAAAGCTGAGAGGACAACCTTAGCATCAACCTAAGGTGAGATCCTCCTTGGTCGGTTTCCTCATTTTGTTCCTTTGAATAGGAATGTTTTCTGCCTGGCTATTCCTGAGTCTGGTGGGTAGTTGGAATTATTACTACATGGTTGGTTGTTAAACTGTGACTTTTACCTGAAATCAAACCCAGCTATATAGTAGCTTTATCCTGTCATGTATGTGCACTGAGGCTTAAGCCTTAAGAACTAGTTTGTTGCTGTTATGATCATATCCCTGTTTAATTTTTTTGTAACAAATTTCTATAATCAGAGCAAGTGGTTAGAAAATATATAAGCACAATACAATATGTGAGATCTTGCTGTTTTCAATCTGAATTCGTAGTCATTCCATATCCCAAACAGCTAAGTAAATTAGCACTTAGGCTTGTCACCTCTCTGCCTGCCTAGTCTCGACAAAGAAAAAGTCCTTGAAATAGCTCATCCTTTCTGAATAATATGGGAAAATTGGGTAAAGATAAACAAAGATAGGAATTTATTAATTTGTGGGGAGGAAATTAGAAACATCTTCAGTTTGATTTTGGGGAGAGAATTTTAGTGCAATCAATTTTCTTAAAGGGATGTAACTCCCTTTTTATGTTACATTAATGGAAAGGTCAATTTCATTCAAGTTTATTATTAATGTGGAACACATTTCATTATAAACATCTTATTGATATGCACTGTTTGGAATTAATTATTAAAGTATCCTCCCAAGTCTTTAATTTTCATTCAAGTAAAGTCATCTTCTTATAAGTCAATTCATTTGTGTGACTATTGAACTCTGTGGCAGAAAGCTAAAGAATGTTCTTATATTTTCATGTATAGGATTGGTTCCTTAATAGCATCTAATCTTCCTAAATAAACTGGAATCAGAGTGGAAAGTTTTGAAAAAGTAATGAGATCAGACTGACCGGTATGTCAAATGTAAATAATTCTAATGGGGCAGGTAAAAACCTAAATTTTCTGAAGCTTCAAGCAAACTCTGGGTTCCTATTTTGAGGCTCTCTTGTTAAAACCAGAACTCTAAGGTTTCAACTGGTTTTCATAATATGAGCTAGTTATTGGAGAAGTAAAATCCAAGAGTCTATATTAACTTGTATTGAGATCTGTTTTGTGAAAGATTTTAGCAGGAACATCTAAGGAGTCTCTACAAGTAACTTGGAATGAGAAAAACAATTCTACTGAGGAGCTGCTCCTGAGGACAAGATATTTTCCAGATTTCGCCAAGAAAAGATGTTCCAGAGACCAGACAATTACATGGGATGTCTGCGTTCCAAGATGAAATTTGACAATTAAATGGAAGTTGGGGGTGGGTTGAGTATCATCATTGTACACACCTCACCTTGAGAAAAGGGGGGAAATTGAAAAAATCAAATTGTTTTTATCACATTTTGTAACTGAATCTATTCTTTGTCACCCCAATGTTTTAAAACTGCCCAAACCATGTTTATTTGTCTCTGAACCTAGTTCAGAAACTCAGTTAGCCTGTACTAAGTTGAGAAATTCAGTTCTTGCAGTAATCCTCATATGCCATTGGTTCTTCCTTCACCTCCACAGGGGTGGGATGGGGTAACAGTTGTGATAATTTTCTCATTGGTCATGTTGTTTTCCTATCTGTGCTTATATTGCTTGTGTGATTTTTAAATTTATTTTTGAGGGGGGAGGGCAGGGCAATTGGGGTTAAGTGACTTGCCCAAGGTCACATGGCTAGTTTTTTGTGTTAAGTATCTGAGGGCAGATTTTAACTCAGGTCCTCCTGAATCCAGGGCCAGTGCTCTATTTACTACACCACCTAGCCACTCCTGTGATCTATGTTTATTAAGGGAACCATCCTGACTGTACCCAAAAAAGCCCTAAATGCCCTAGTGTAGAGCTGGTTCAGGGACCTTGCAGAAGACATTTGGAAAGAACATACGAACTGCTTTTCAGTGGTGGAATGTGGGGTCCCAATTGGGGAAATGCCATAAAATGCAGTAAAAGGTAAAAAGCCATAGAAACTTGAACTCTGGGAATGGTGGAAGCCAGAACATGGTGACCTGATAAAAGTTACACCTTAGAGGCAATACCTATTTAGTGCTTAAGAATAGGTAAGAAATGAGGCAGAGAATGGCCTCTATTATCTAGTCAGAAAAAAACCAATGTGGGAGGGGAAGACCCTTAGGGTTTCTGGTCAAAACAGAAACAACTGCTCTGTACATTCACTCTAAACCAATGGGGGCCCAAACAATCACCAACTGGGGCTTGACCTGGGACCTACTGTTGGCCAATCAATGCCAAGGTCTCCTACCCCCTGCACTCAGAGTCAACTCTAGTCGTCCTGATATATATCTTGCCACTAGACACAGACGGCTCTGGAGGAGAAGCTGAAACTTGTGACTTTGCACAGGCCTCCCCACCTTCCCTCACTTACATCCAATTAGCTTGCATATCATAGCATCACCTCCCTGTTGTCATGGTCCTCTTTGAGAACAAAAGACAAATAACAAGAAGAAACAATTTTTAAACTAGTCATTTTGTGGAAGAAAATCTGAGCCCCCATTCACCCAAAAGGAAATGAAACACGGTATGCTTTGGTCTGTATTCAGATGCCATCAGTTCATTCTCTGGAGGCAGACAGAATTTTTCAGCATAAGTCCTTTGAAATAGTGTTGGAACACTGCATTTCTGAAAATAGCTAAATCATTCACAGTTATTAATCATAGGATATTACTGTTTCTCTGTACAAAATTCAACTGGTTCTGCTCAATCTACTTTGTATTATTCATTTCAGTCTTTCCAGGCTTTTCTGAAATCACACTGCTAGTCATTTCTTTCAACACAAGAATATTCCATTGCAATCATTCTCCAATTGATGGGTACAAATTTTCTATTCTTAGCCACCAGAAAAAGAGCTGCTATAAATATTTTTGTACAGGGGAGGCTATGTAGCACAGTGAATATTGAGCACCAGCACTAGTCAGGAAGACCTGAGTTCAAATCCGGCCTCAGATACTAAACACAAAACTACCTGTGTGACCTTGGGCAAGTCATTTAACTCCAACTGCCCTACCTTCCCCCCTCCAAAAAGCAAAAATAAAAAAAATTTTGTATAAATAATTTATACAAAATTTATTGGCATAAATCTTTTTGTACATATAGGTCCTTTTCATTTTTTTATTGATCACTTTGGGGTACAGATCTAGTAGTGGTATTGCTGGATCAGAGGCTATGGAGAGTTTTATAGTCCTTTTGGCATAATTTCAAATTGCTTTCCAGAATAATTGCATAAGTTCACAACTCCATCAATACAGCATTAGTGTCCCAGGTTTCTCACATCCCTTCCAACACATTTTCATTTTCTGTCATATTAGCCAATCTGATGGGTATGAATTGTTTTAATATGTATTTTTCTAATAGTGATTTCAAACATCTTTTTTCTATAAGTTTAGACAGCTTTGATTTCTTCTTCTGAAAACTGCTTGTTTAGAGCTGTGACCCTTTATCAGTGGAGGAATAATTTGTATTCTTATAAATTTGATTCAGTTCTCTATATATTTGAGAAATAAAGCCTTTCAGAGATAGTGCTTTCATTCTCATTTTGGTTGCACTGGTTTTGTCTCTGCAAAACCTTTTAAACGTAATAAAAAGTTATCCACTTTACATTTCATAATGGTCTCTACTTCTTGTTTGGTTCTAAATTCTTCCCTTCTCCATATATATGACGGGAAAATTATTCCATGCTCCCCTATTTTCCATTTGGTATCATCCTTTATGTCTAAATCATGCACCCATTTGGACCTTATCTTGGCATAAAGTATGAGAAACTAATATATGTAATTTCTCCCTTTCTGTTCTCCAGTTTTTCTAGAAGTTTTGTCCAATAGTGAATTTCTTGTTCCCAAAGCTGGGGTTTTTGTGCTTAACAAATATTAAATTACTATGGTCATTTACTGTAGTTCTAATGCAATTTTTACAGCACCCACCCACAGTCATGATAAAGACTGTGATTATAAGTATCGCATGATGTTCGATTGAAAATATACCAAACTCCTGAAAGAGGATAGAACTGAAGCATTTATTTAGACACTGGAAAACCAAATCCCAAAACCAGTAACTTGATTCTATCATAATACCAAAGATATTCAGAAGCCATAATAACACCAAGAGCCACAGCATCCTTCAGCCTTCCCACAAACCAATACAAACTCAATATTTACTCACAAACCTCTCTGTCTTAATGAGTGTCCTCTTTCCCACACCATCTCCCTAGCTCTGACTACTAGCTTCCTGTGGGCTCTGCTTAGATTTAAGCAAACTCCTCCCACCACAGGCTCCATGTGTCTATACTTAGCCTATTAAGGGGATAGTGTTTACCTTCACAGCAGGGAAGCTTCCTCTGGTCTCTGCTCCACCCTTTAGCAAATTTCTTCCATCACAGGTTCCATGTGATTACATTCAGCCTATTAGGGGGCAGAGTTTACTTTCAAAGCAAGGGAGGTCTTCAAACTCCCTCGTAGGTCTATTAAGGGGCAAGGAAGATCTTCAAATTTCCATTCCCATTACATTCAGCCCAAAGATCTTTCATGTCCCTTACATAGCAAAAATACCTTAACAATAAATGAGACTTTAGGAATAACTGGTGGAAAAACTGGTGTCAACAGAACCTTGCAACAATATATTAGGGATAATAGATAAACTTTGCACATAAAACAATAGCTTAGGGTGGGAGCTTGGGCACAGGTGCCCCATCCTTCCCCCCTCAAGTGAATGGGGTTCAAAATCTTGGGGTAAGAGGAAAGGTCTCTTCTCCAAAGCTACTTCAAGCTGAAATTGGATGTAGGGCTGCCCCTGCCCCAAGAAGTCTCATTTGAGAGTTCAGTTCTTTAGATGTCATCCAGAGTTTGGTCAACACCAGGTTCAGGAGGTCCCATTTGAAAGGTCAGTTCTTTAGCTGTCATCTGGAAATTGGTCAACTACCAAGTCCAGAAGTAGCACATCACAGTCATGGACGAGATGACATTTAGCTTAAGCAATCAGGCATCTGCAGGTGGAGGGTACCAAGCCTGCAGAAAACAAATTTGCAAACAAGTTTAACAGACAAAAAGTCAAAAATGAGTCAAATACAGGGTGAGTCATGCTTCTAGAGTCCATGGAATCACTATCATAACCTCATTCATGGTAGAATACATGAGTTAAGGGTACAATTTGACAATCATCTTCTCCTGAACAATCAACAGCTACGGTATTGTCTTTCCATGTGCTATAATCTCTGCAGCTTTAAGAACACCATCTGATTTCTGCTTTACCCATACTTTAGCTCCCAATTTCATTCTATTAGTAGAACCAAATTCTTTAGTTTCTCTGATAGTTATTTCAGAAGGAGCATCAGTTTTCACAAGTAGTATTGTTTCATAAGGAATAATTAGTTAAACTATTCTCTCATTTTTACAAAACTGTATGGGGTCTTCACCCAAATTTTACAATGTCACAATAATTTCTCCTTGATAATTAGAATCTATTATTGCAGCTAATACATGTATACCTCAAGCTGCTAAACCTGCTTTAGGTAATATCTGTTCAAAATTATTTTTAGGGATTCTTATACATATCCCAGTAGAGATGTTTCTTATTTCTTTTCTATTCAATTAAAATTCTTCTAAACAATGTAAATCATATCCTGTCAAAAAAAGGTGTTCCTAGATACAGTGCTAGCATATCTTGCCTCACAGTTCAACACTCAATATTTGGGATCTTATGTGTCTGTCATTTTGGCTAGAGGTATACTTTCTCCCAATGGTCAAATTACTTAAAGCAGTGAACAAATGATCTTTCCTGTGTTGATATGAATTATTAGAACTTAACTTCCTTAATTGTTCTTTCAATAATCCATTCATTCTTTCAATTAACCCAAATGCTTTTGGATAATATGGAATATGATATATCCATTCTATATTGTTTAACATACAATATCTTTTCATTTCATTACCTTTGAAATATGACCCATTTTCACTGTGAATTTCCATTGGGGTTCCATAATAGTTTTATAGGTGTTTTTTTGGGTAGCATTTTCACAAGGATAAGCTACCAGTACACCTGAATAGGAGTTAACACAAGTACATGTAAATGTGCATCCTTTTTATGGGCTAGGGGACCAATATAATCCATTTGCCAGATTTGGACTGGGACTTTTCCCCTTGTTATCTTCTCAATTACTACCTGAAGAACAATTTGTTTCTTTTCCAATTGACACATATGACATTCTTCTGCTATATGTTTTAACAATGAATGAGAGATACTAATACCTCGACCCCTAGATTGCCAGCCGTTTGGTGAACCCATTTTGCTAATACTAGATCATCAGTTGTTGTCAAAGTAGGGACAATATGTTCAGTAGCAGTCTTTGCTAGTCAATCAACATGAGCACTATATTCACGTTCTAGTGAGGGCCATGTGACCATCCACATGAAAAACTGACAAATCAGTAACCAAAGATATGTCCCATATATCTGCCTGCTCCCTGGCTCTGCTCATGCTCTCCTCTGCTCCTTCCTGCTCCATCCTTCCTGTTCCACTCTTTCAGCAAAGCTTCTCCCACCATGGGTTCCATGTGATTGCATCTGGCCCTTTAAGGGCTGGGAAGGTCTCCAAATTCCCTTAGGTCTATTAAGAGACAGGGAAGATCTTCAAATTCTCATTACCATTACAGTCCCACATCATCAATTGCCTACTGGACATTTTAAATAAGATATCTGGTGACAGCTCAAACTCAACATGTCCAAAACTGTTCTCATTCTGTTTTCCCCCTTCCCTCTTCTACAAGTCACTATTTCCGTCAAAGGAACCACCATCTTTCCAGGCTCCCAGATTTGTAAATTCAAAGTCATCTTTGAGTCTCCACTCTACTTCAACAGATATGTCCCATCACTCGTCAGATCTTACTGTCTCTAAAACATGTCTTGACTCAGACTCTTTCCCTCTACTCACAGAGTTCCTACCTTATTATTACTATTTTTTTATTGCTTGAATCATACTTGATTGGTTTTTCTCAAGTCTTTCACTATTTTACTACATCCTACACAATGCTGCCAAAGCAATGTTCCTTAACGTCATATCTGACTATATTTCTTCCTACCTTAATAAATTTTATTGGCTTCCTATTAATTCCAAAATGAAATATTTCATTCTTATCTAATCTTCAACCTTATCTAATCCTTTAAAAAATTTCTATTTTTTAAAAGTTCTAAAACATACATAACTATTAACAGGGACAAGAACTGGGCCTGTGATCTCATTGTTATAGGAGAACTTGTTGGTGAGAAAAATTCCCTCTATCAATGCAGGTTGGTCTTTTCTGTTATCATGTGATTTTTCCAGAGTGAGATTAGCCAGAGGGTAAACACAAAGGATTGTTGTTATACTAAGTTCAGAGCATAGCTTGCTTGCTTGCTCTGGAAAATGGTGTCTCCTAATAGTATCTTGATAGTTTAGAACTGGGCACATACTATAAAAAATAATCAAAGCTTGTTTTGAGTGTGTGTGTGTGTGTGTGTGTGTGTGTGTGTGTGTGTGTTCCATTGTGAGAAACTAAAAGTCTGAGAGGCAGATTTCTGGGTAATTAACAAATTTATTAATTAGGTTAGCAAATAATCGATAAATTGATGATCAGTGGTCTCTCTTGGTAACCAAAGACAAAATCATGGAGATCCCTGAATGCTTAAATATCTTTAGAAAAGGAGGTGTCCCTGACAGGTGAAAATCAACCCTGTTGAGTAAACAATTAATGAAGGGGTAGGCATATTAATGAGGAGGTAAGCTAAAAGCCTTCAGCTCCTGCTGTTGAGAATGTGGCTTGATCATAAGATTCATCCATCTGCCTCCAGCAGTCTGGACAAAAGAATCTACCTCTACCCAGACCACTCTGGTTGGTTTTCTCCTTCATAAACTGGATGACTCTAAATTTTAATGGTGGGTCCCAAGAACGAGGGCTCATTTCCTTGGGGCAAAAACTCTCCTAGACTGGATTCTGTTTACACTTTAAACAGAAATAAGGTATTTTTTTCTAACTATGTCTGGCTTCTCCATCTACTATGCTTATCTTGCCTCTAGTTTTACAAAATACATTCATCTTTATACTTTTATAAACTATATAAGTAAATACAAACAGATGAGGGGAAGGGCCCCAAAATTTCCTATTGGGCATACTCAGGATAAAAAAAAACTCTGGAGATAACGGCTTTAGACAACAACAAAAAAAAAAGAAACAAAACTAAAACCCGTACCTCTCCTTGGAAATCGCGCATAGGCTAACTTTGAGCAGTACCGCACACCATCTCGCAATCTGCCGCAGACTCCGCCCAGTTCCCTCTCGCTGATTGGATTGGGGCATCGGACCCGCTCTCTGAAGAAAGGCCATAGTGATTCCATTCTTGAGAGGGCCCTAGGAAAGGCTCCGCCGGGGTGGTGACCAGCAGGAAGGAAAAAATGGTGAGCTGCCGCCTGGGAGGCGTGGGCGTGGGCGGTGGACTGGGCTGACCCGATTGGGCTTTCTCAGCCTTGCGGGGAACTACTGAGGTGTAGGGCTGCCGCAAGGTTGCGGGGGAGGGGGAGGGGTCCTTTCTCCGCCTCGCTAGGCCTTGGCTCTGCACCTGCATGCCCCCGTCCTTCCTTCTTGCCTAACGGCAGCCGCAGCCTCACTGTTGCCAAAGGGCGGGCCCGGAAGCCTTGGCGTTCCGGCTCCTGAAAGATGTGGCCTCCAGTGAGACCTTCCGGTCTCCCTGGTCCTTGACCAGCCGTGAGCTCCAGCGCGTACCGTAGGGCGGAGGTGGTGGGAAGAACCGGGAGCTGGTGCGGAGCCGATGTTGCGGGGCTCGCGGAAAAGGAGGTGCGGAGCCGCCGGGACAGGGCCTGATGCTCTGGTTTTGGGGCACGTCCCAGTCCCACCTTCCCTCGCGAGGCCTCCGCCCACCCCCTCTCCAGATTTCTCCAAGCCTTAGGTAACGGCCTTTCACGATCAGAGCCGAGGAGCCTGAAGTGGAGGAGGCGGCCTAGGTGGTGTCAAAAAATGCTTCTTGGGTTCAGTTGGCTTTGACCTGGTGTTCTTTAAGCATGTCTTTCACCGAAAAAGAAAGTATAGAATAGAGGTGTTATTTTGATATATGTCACTCTGGTGTTGATTGAGTAGTAGTCCGAGCTACTCAAATGAGGACCCAGCCAGTACTCTCCCTGTCCCTGTCCTTCCTCTTCCTCTCCTAAGGAAGGTAAATTTTGATGACCAGAAGCTTCCCAAGTTAGCTTGGGGTTACTGGCTAGATTCCTTCCTCCTTCCTTCCATATTTCCTTTCTTCTCTTTCCTTCCTTTTCTCAAAGACCAAACCTTAAAGGCATTTAGACCACAATAGGTCCCTGCCCAAGTTTCCCTTAATCGTTATATTTTGGGCCCTCCTAGCTTAGAACAGATATCAGTAGTAACTGTTTCTCTTTTGACCAGCAACCCTAAGAACTTCCCCTCCCAGTTTGATTTTTTTCCTTTCTAATCAAAGGGACCATCCCTTGATTCTCTCCTTAAGCCTATTAGCTGAATGGGCATTACCTCACTCAAAGTGAGAACCTGAAAAGACCTTAACCTAAAAAAAAAGGCCAGGGTCTCCTGTTGCATCCTGGGCTGTCTCTAGTCAATCGTGATCGCTCAGGAGGAGAAAGTGAGGCTGGTGACGTTGCACAGCCCTCCCCAATTCAGATCAAAGTCAGCTGCAAATCTTGTCATTTCTCTGATGTTAGGTCCTTTTTAAAAACAAAGGACAAACACAATCTAGATATTTTGGTTTAGATTATCCCAGAAATTGCATTGACTGCACTTGACTTGTTTGTTATAGGTTTTCTTTGGGGTGTGAAGGTCATTTTAGAAATTTTGAAGAGAAATTGTATTAGCAGCTAGTATTTCTATAGCATTAAAGTACTTTACCAGTATTTTCTCATTTTTATCTTTACAACAGCCATAATTAGGCCTATTCTGCAGTGGAGGAAATGAGGCAGAGGTTAAGTGACTTGCCTAGGGGTCCTGTCTCTAATTTCTCAGGCTGAATTTGCACTCAGGTCTGAACACCAGATTCAGTTTTTGTCCACTGTCCCATCAGTGGGGCAGTGTCTTAACCCTTTCAGACTGCATGCTTAAGATGGACAGTTGAGAAAGGGGTCACATAAGATTTTAGCTTTAGAGCTAAAAAGGGACCTCAGAGGCTATCTAGTTTAATCCCCTTCTTTTGCAGTTGAAACTACTAAGGCCCAGGGATTTTAAGTCATTTACTTGAGGTTACATTTGTAGTAAAGGCAGCTTGGTGAGGCAGTGGATAGAGTGCTGGGCCTGGAATCAGGAAGACCCGAGTTCAAATTTGGTCTCAGACTTTAGTACCTGTATAACCCTGGGCAAGTCACTTAATTCTGTTTGCCTCCTTTCTTTATCTATTAAATGAGCTGGAGAAGGAAATGGCAAGACATTCCAGTATCTTTACCAAATAACCCCGATAGAGTCAGGAAGAGTCCCCTACAGTGATCAAAAACATCACAGGTAGTAAGGGACAAAAAGTGGGGTTTTAACCAAACTTCTCTAACTCTGGAAGTCAGTTCTTTTTTATCACACCCCTCCCTCCTGATCTTTACATATTAGATATTTTAATGTTTTTATTATAGTCTTAGAGATAGTATGATTCAGTGATTTGACAGTTGACCTCAGAGCCAATGAAACTACTGGTGGGGTCCCTATCCCTCTGAATCTTAACTACAGCTAAGTTAAATTCTCTTATGGCATTTAGAAGGATGAAGAGGATTAGAAAGAAAGGCGTACAAATTAAATCACTTTTTTTTAAACTATGAGGAAGATAAAATATTCTTGGTTTTCCTTGAGTACCTGTTGTGCCCAATCTAGTTTTGAAAGCTTTTAATCTCTAAAGTTATTTTAACTCAGATATAGTACTTTCATTTTAATTACTCAACCCTCCAGTGAGTTTATTATTAAAACTATAATAATAGTTACCATCTCAGGGATCAAGAATTAATCACTTAATATCTAGTTTTCAAACTCCCCCTTTCAACCCCCCCTTCCCACAAAGTCTGTCACAGAACAGGAACTAAAGTTAGGGGGAAGTAGAAAGTGAATCAGTGTAAGTTTCAGGAATTGACAAATGATTTTTCAAGATCTTTCTGCTTCTATCAGAGAAGCAAAGTGAAGTTGTCTAGTCTCTTAAATGATAAGTAATACCCATTGAATGGTAAGTATTGATTCTTTAGTGTTTGTAGCTGGTGTTGTATATCACTTTATAAATATGCTGAATTGATAGGATGACTTAACCTTAAATGCAAAAACTTATGACTTAAATTTTTGTTCATCATTGGAGGTAAAGATAAGGATTAGGGTTGACAGTGCGACCTGGGCCTGCCACTGACAAAATAAAAGGTGGATTAGGGGTTGAAATAATAATAATTATTATAATAGCTAACATTATATAGCACCTACTATGTTCCAGGTACTGTGCTAACTGCTTTACAAATATCTCACTTGATGCTCACAGTCCTGAGAAGTAAATGCTATTTTAAAATCCCTGTTTTAAAATCATTAAAGCCTATTCAGCTGCTAGGAGAATACTGAGGACTTGCTATAAATATATAGATTATTTTTTAAAAAATTAAAAACCCGACATAGCAATATTGAGAAGCACCTTAAAAATAAAACATGCTTTTATGATCACAGAGCTATCTGTATCATTGAGAGGCAAAATGTGAGTGAAAAATTATTAAACACTTCCTATATGCTAGGCACTGAGAATCCAAATGCAAAAGCAATTTGCCCATAAGGAATTTACATTGTAATAGGGGGAGGCAACATGAATTATGTATAGGAAGGAGCATTTGGGTCCTGAAAATTACTGAGAAGGTGAGTGGGACTATAGGGAAGCAGCTTGCCATACCTCTGACAGAAGTAATGGGAAAGTTGATGTGATAAACATTTCACAACTGGAGAAGTAGAGGTAGGATATCTGCACTGAGGCAACACATGTAGTCAGGAGATGACCTTGGAGTAGGGCATTAAATAAAATGGCCTGCCTGAGATAGTAGCCTAGAAGGGATAGTTAAGAATCAAAGTATCTAGGCCCCACCATTGCAAAAATGAAAGAGTTAAAACATTCAATTCAGTTTCTCATCTTGGTAACTAGGCATTTGGTGAGTTAGAAGTGAATGTAGCTTATGCATAGAGTGTCTACCTGCCAAACAGGAAGACCTGATTTAAAGTCTGACACATACAACATATGCTATTTGTGTAACCTTAAGCAAGTCATTTTACTTTAACTTTAAAAGACAGTAAGAAGCAGAGCAATTGAGTTTACATTGATAGAGGGATTTTCTCACCAAAAATTCCCTGATCCTGATAAAATCACAAGTTGAACTCCCCCTACCCCAAATGCTACAACTGAAATTAAGCAACAGTCCTGACAGGGTTGGAAGTACTAATTTAGTAACTCCAGAAAGTACATATGCAGCCAACCTCAAGTGTTGCTGTTATGTAGGTATGAAAATAAAATTTTTAAATCACTAAATTCTGTGTTATTTAGCCCATTTCTTTTTTATCTTAATTAATTTATTTACTTTTAGTTTACAACATTCAGTTCCACAGTCCCTTGAGTTTCAAATCCCCCCCTGCCCAAGCCACTCAAGTCATGGCAGCATGCAATCAAATATAGGATCTACAAACATCTTCACATTAATCATTAGGTTGTAAAGAAGGTTTATAACCAATGGAATGATCAGTGGGAAAGAGGAAACAAAGTAAAACAAGAAACAGAAACAGAGCAAGTAGTTTGCTTCAATCCACATTCAGATTCCACAGTTCTTTCTCTGGATGTGGATATCTCTTTCAATCATGAGTCTTTTGGAGTTGTCTTATAACCTTACATTGCTGAGAGGAGCCCAGTCTATCAAAGTTTGTCATCACACATACATTGTGTACAGATTTCTCCTGGTTCTGCTCTTCTCGCTCAGTATCAGTTTGTATAACTCTCTCCAGGTTATTATGAAGTCCATCTGCTTCCTCATTTTAGTATTCCATTCATATACCACAACCTGTTTAGTCACTCCCCAGTTGATGGGCACCCCCTTGATGTCTAATTCCTTGCCGTGACAAAAAGAGCTGTATTTTTGTACATATGGGTCTTCCTCACACTTCTCTGATCTCTTCAGGATATAACTCTAGAAGTGCTATTGCTGGGTCAGAGGGTATGCACTTATTTATAACCCTTTGGGCATAGTTCCAGATTGCTCTCCAGAAGGGTTGGATCAGTTCACAACTCCACCAACAATGCATTAGTGTTCTAATTTTTCCATATCCTCTCCAGCAGTTATCATTTTCCTGTTTTATCATCTTAGCAAATCTGATCAGTGAGATGTGGTACCTCACAGTTGTTTTGATATGCATTTCTCTAATCAACAGTGATTTAGAGCATTTTTTCATATGCTTATAGATATCTTTAATTTCATCTTCTGAGAACTGCCTGTTCCTATCCTTTGACCATTTGTCAACTGGAGAGTGGCTTGTATTCTTACAAATTTGACTCAGTTTTTTGTATATTTTAGAAATGAGGCCATTATCAGAGACATTGTCTGTGAAAGTTCTTTCCCAATTTTCTGTTTCCCTCTTACTTTTGGTTACCTTGGCTTTGTACAGAAACTTTTCAGTTTCATGGAATCAAGATTATCCATTTTGCATTTTATAATGCTAACTCTTGTTTCATCATAAAATCTTTCCCTCTCCATAGATCTGACAGGTATACTATTCCTTGCTCTCTCAGATTGCTTACAGTATCAGCCTTTATACCTAGATTGTGCTCCCATTTCGACTTTATTTTGGTATATGGTGTTAGGTATTGGTCTATGCCCAATTTCTGCTCTACTATGTTCCACTTTTCCCAGCAGTTTTTGTCACATAGTGGGTTTTTATCCCCCAAACTGGGGTCTTTGGGTTTATCAAACAGTAGATTACTATAGTCGTTGGCTGCTGAGTCTCGTGTACCTAATCTATTCCATTGATCCGCTACTCTGTTTCTCAGCCAGTACCAACTAGTTTTGATGACTGCTGCCTTATAACACAGATTCAAATCTGGTACGGCCAGGCCACCTTCCCTAGCATTTCTTTTCATTAATTCCCTTGATATTCTGGACCTTTTGTTCTAACAAATGAATTTTGCTACTATTTTTTTCTAGCTCTATAAAGTAATTTTTTGGTAGATTGATTGGTATGGCACTAAATGTGTAATTTAATTTAGGCTAAATTGTCATTTTTATTTTAATGGCTTGACCCAGCCATGAGCAACTGATGTTTTTCCAATTAGTTAGGTCTGACTTTATTTGTGTGAAGAGTGTTTTGTAATTGTGTTCGTATAAGTACTGGATTTGTTTTGGCAGGTAGACTCCCACATATTATATAATGTCTACAGTAAGTTTAAATGGGATTTCTCTATGTCTTGCTGTTGGATTTTGTTATAGATATAGAGGAATGCCAAGGACTTGTGTGGGTTTATTTTATATCCTGCAACTTTGCCAAATTTATTTATTATCTCAAGTAGTTTTTTTACTTGATTCTCTACGATTCTCTAAGTATATCATCATATCATCTGCAAAGAACTAATTTTATTACTCCAGTTTCTTTTTCTTATTGCTACTGCTAACATTTCTAGTACCAGATTGAAAAATTGGGGTGATAGTGCACATCCTTGTTTCATCCCTGATCTTACTGGGAATGCTTCTAGCTTATCCCCATTACATATAATACTTGCTGATAGTTTAAGTAGATGCTACTTATTATTTTTAGGAAGACTCCATTTATTCCTATACTTTCTAGAGTTTTTAGTAGGAATGGGTCAATTTTTGTCAATATTTTGTCAAAAATTTTTCTGTATCTATTGAGATAATCATATGGTTACTGCTAGTTTTGTTGTTGATGTGATCAGTTACACTGATAGTTTTCCTAATATTGAACCACCTTTGCATTCCTAGAATAAATCCTACCTGATTAAAGTGTATTATTCTCGTGATAAGTTTCTGTAGTCTTTTTGCTAATATTTTATTTTAAATTTTTGTATCCATATTCATGAGGGAAATTGGTCTGTAATTTTCTTTCTCTGTTTTGTCTCTTCCCAATTTAGGTATCAGTACCATATTTGTGTCATAAAAATAATTTGGTAGGACTCTTTCTTCTTTAATTTTCCCAAATAGTTTGTAAAGTATTGGAATCAGTTGTTCTTTACATGTTTGGTAGAATTCACTAGTAAATATGTCTGGCCCTGGAGATTTTTTCCTAGGGAGTTCATTGATGGCTTGTTCAATTTCTTTTTCTTAGATGGGGTTAAGTAGTTTACTCCCTTTTCAGTTAATCTGGGAAATTTATATTTTTGTAAATATTCATCCATTTCACTAAGATTGTCAAATTTATGGGCATATAATTGGGCAAAATAATTCCTAATTATTGTTTTTAATTTCCTCTTCATTGGAGATAGATTCACCATTTTCAGCACTCATAGTTTGGTTTTCTTTTTTTTTAATCGTATTGACTCTGTTTTATTGGTTTTTTTTTTTTCATAAAACCAGCTCTTAGTTTTATTTATTAATTCAGTAGTTTTATTAAATTCAATTTTATTAATCTCTCCTTTGGTTTTCATTATTTCTAATTTAGTATTTAATTGGGGGTTTTCAGTTTGTTCTTTTTCTAGCTTTTTCAGTTTCATGCCCAATTTATTGACCTACATTTTCTCCATTTCATTTATATATGCATTCAGGGATATAAAACTCCCCCTAAGAACTGTTTTTGCTGCATCTCACAAGTTTAGTATTTTGTCTCATTATTGTCATTCTCTTGAATGAAGTTACTAATTGTTTCTATAATTTCTTGTTTAACCCACTCATTCTTTAGGATAAAGTTATTTAGTTTCCAATTAGTTTTTAGTCTATCCTTCCATGCCCTTTTATTACATATAATTTTTATTGCATCATGATCTGAGAAAGATGCATTTAATATTTCTGCCTTTCTGCACTCAATTGTGAGGCTTTTATGCCCTAGTACATGGTCAATTTTTATGTATGTGCCATGTTCCACTGAGAAGAAGGTATATTCCTTTTTATCCCCATTCAATTTTCTCCAGAGGTCTACCATATCATTCTTCTCTAAGATTCTATTTGCCTCCTTAATTTCTTTTCTGTTTATTTTTGAGGTTAGATTTATCAAGTTCAGAGAAAGAGAGATCGAGGTCCCCCACTAGTATAGTTTTGCTATCTATTTCTTCCTCTAACTCCCTTAAATTCTCCTCTAGGAATTTGGATGCTGTACCACTTAGTGCATAAATGGTTAGTAATGATATTGCTTCATTTTTGATGGTACCTTTTAGCAGGATATAGTTTCCTTCCTTACCAGTTTTAATTAGATCTGTTTTAGCTTTTGCTTTTTCTGAGATAAGGATTGCTATCCCTGCTTTTTTAACTTTTGCTGAGGCATAATATATTTTACTCCAGCCTGTTATCTTTACCCTGTGTGTATCCCCTGTAATAGTAATCAGTTTATCAGATACTTAGCACTTAGTAACTTAAGGCTAAGTAGCACCTAGTAACTTAGGGCTAAGTAGCACCTAGTAACTTAGGGCTAAGTATGGAAGGTGTTAACCCTGTCCATTGTTGAGAAGGTATGAACTCCCCTGTTGACTTGGAGGAAGGCTATTGGCTGACACAGGAAGCCAGTGCTGTATATAAAGAAGAATTTTAGAGACAGAGAGACAGAATTGGAAGTGGCTCTACAATGAAGGAAGATTCATGGAGACTAAAGCCAGCTGAGAGAGAGAGAGAGAGAGAGATCAATTGATCGATCCATCCATCCATCCATCCTCTCCCAGTATCTGGAAGCTGACTGAAACGTGAACAGGATAAGACTTTGTTTATTCATGGCCTGGCTGATCCTTGAGTTCCAGGCAAGAGAAGTGGTGAAGGGTTTGAGATATTCTGAACCCTGTGAACTTCAGTGTGTGCTGGGGATTGCCCTGAGGATTGGACAAGGATCTGGGAGCTGTCTACGTCTGAGGACTGGATGAGAACCTGGCAACTGTCTGCTTCTTAATCCAGATGACTGTTTGGCTGGTTCAGGAGGGAGCTGGGACCATGGAAGGGGATCCAGGGAATCAGAGAGACCTTCCAGAGTCAAGATGAAGGAAAGGCCTCCCCTTGGACTAAACTGAGGTTTGCTGGAAATCAAGGAGTGGAAAGATTGTGTGATTTTCTAATGACTGTATTAGGTACTAATGATATTTAGTAATTGGGAATCTAGTGGCTGACTGCTAGATGAGTGACAGATTAAGTTAATGGTTGCCCCATGAGTAGAAGATTGGTGTATTGTGAATTGTTGATTGAATCTTTAAGTGAGAAGGGTTTCCCCCTTAGGGAAACCAGGTGATTATTTTTTTTTTTAACAACCACAGGATTTATTAAAATGCAGTTTTTAAATACAGTATCAAAATTGTAAAGATATTGTTACACAATAAATCTATAAAGAAACTACTTTTTATTTGAAGATTCTATACTTAACTGCATGCTGCCATGTGGCAGGGAGAGGGAGGGCATAAAATTTGAAACTCAAGGGACTGTGGAACTGAATCTTGTAAGTGAAAAGTAAATAAACAAATCAATTTAAATAATTTTAAAAAGAATCTACTTTTCCTTTTTATTTCATAAAGCATCCCAGCTGGTAGATAGGAGAAAAAAAAAGGTGGGATTGGGTTTTGGAACCCCCTGATCCCAATTATACAAATACAGGGAGGGAAAAAATAGGGGAGAAGCACAGGGTTTTGGGTTGTTGTGTTTTTTTTCTTTTTTTATTGTTTTGTGTTTTTTGGAAGGGGTAAGGTAGGGCAATAGGGGTAAAGTGACTTGCCCAAGGTCTAGGTTTTTTGTGTGTTTTGAGTGTCTGAGGCCGGACTTCAACTCAGATCCTCCTGACTCCAGGGCTGGTGCTCTCTTCACTCCACCACCTAGCCACCCCTGTGTTGTTTTATTTATTTCATTTATTTATTTATTTCCTGGGCTATCCACCCTAGAGAAGAAACTGATAGAGTCTGAACACAGATTGAAGCATACTTTTAAAAACTTTGTTTTTACACATAACTTGCAAAAAAAATTCATAAAAATAAATACTTCGGGGTGGCTAGGTGGCGCAGTGAATAGAGCACCGGCCCTAGAGTCAGGAGTACCTGAGTTCAAATCCGGCCTCAGACACTTAACACACATACACAAAAACTAGCCATGTGACCTTGGGCAAATCACTTAACCCCAACTGCCCTAAAAAAAAAAAAACCCAAAACAAAAAATAAATACTTCAAGTGCCAAAAGAAAAGAGTTAAACTGGTTCAAAATAGGATTCAAATAGGGGGATGTTTGAGGGGAAAAAACAGTCGATATGGTAATAGATCAGACTGGATAGTGAGGTAGCAGGTATGACTGGGATTGATGATGGTATTAAAGTTGTGAAGATTCTGTTTTCCCTAGCCAATGAGTTGCCTTCAGGGTAGTCATAAACTAGACCAGCTTGGTCATTTCCTCTCTTTTGTTGCTGTTGCAAGTTTGTTCTTGAGGGCATATTCCAGGATTGGTCCATTCCATAGTCTGACTGAACAGTATGAGGCTCTAAATAGGAACCAGGGTATTATTATTTTGTTAATTGATTGATTGAATCTTTAAGTGAGAAGGGTTTTCCCCTTAGGGAAACCAGGTGATTCTTCTTTTGTTCATTGTTCTAAATATTGTGACTTTCTGTAATAAGATGTAATATTGAGAATATTATATTGTGAATATTGTACTAAATCCTGATTTGTAATGGAATAAACAGAGTGTTCACTATTACTGTGTAATCTGAATCTTAAAAGCTGTTCACAGTGGCATTCTTTGGGGAATCTGCTTGTGCTTGGCTTTACATCCCCCTGTTTCAAATATGTTTCTTGTAAACAGCATATTGTAGGATTATGGTTTTTAATTCATTCTGCTATCCACCTCCGTTTTATGGGAGAGTTCATCCCATTCACATTCATAATTATGATTACTATATGTGTCTTTCCCTCCATGCTATTCCCTCCCCTGTTTATGCTCTTATTTTTCCCCTTCTCCCTTCCCCTCCTTAACATTTCCTTTTGACTGCGGCCTCCCTCAGTATTCTCTCCTTATCAAGCCCACCTCCGTTTTGCTACCATTCCCCCTTACTACTTCTTCCCTTCCTTCTAACACCCCTGCCCTTTTTTAAGTCCTTCACCCCTCCTACTGCCTGTAGGGTATAACATATTTTTATACTTAAAGTAGTACGTTATTTCTTCCTTGAACCAAGATTGACAAGAATAGATCTCATGCAATGCTCCTCTCCCTCCCCTCTTTCCCTTTATTATGATACTTTATGTCTCTTCTTGATAAGAGTCCTGTAGTTAACTGATTATGTTATTCCCACCTTAAACCAGAGCCAATGAGGGAGAAGCTCATAACATTCATCTCCCTCCCTTCTTACCTTCTACTATAATACGTTTTTATGCCTCTTTGTGTGGCATAATTCTTTCCTCTTCTTCCTTTGTGGTCACTTTCTACCCCTCAATAAGGTTGGGTTTTTTTAATCATTATTTTGTTTAATTTATACCTACACCCTTGATTTATCTTTATCCCTTGTAAAAGTCACGATAAGTATACAGTTCTTAATATTAACACGTATCCAATTCCCATATAGGGATATAAACAGTTTGCTCTTATTGAATAACAAGGTGTGTGTGTGTGTGTGTGTGTGTGTGTGTGTGTGTGTGTGTGTGTTTTCCCTATTTTCCTTTCTATGTCTCTCTTGAGTCTTGTAACTAGAGATGGAATTTTCCGTTGAGCTCTGGCTTTTTCAGTAGGGAGGTATAGAAGTCCTTTATATCATTGAATGACCATGTCCTTGCCTGAAAGATTATGCTCAGTTTCACTGGATAGCTGATCCGTGGTTGTAACCTGAGCTGTTTTTCCTTGCAGAATATCATATTCCAGTCTCTCGGATCTTTCAGTATAGAAGTTGCCAGATTCTGTGAGATCCTCATTGTAGTTCCACAATATTTGAATTGTTTCTTTCTGGCAGCTTGTAGTATTTTCTCCTTTATCTGATAGTTCTGGAATTTGGTTACAAAATTTTACAGAGTTTTCAATTTTGGATCTCTTTCAGAAGGTATCCGGTGGAATCTCTCTATTTCTGTTTTATCCTCTCATTCTAAGATCTCAGGGCAGTTTTCCTTGATGAACTCTTGGAAGATGTTGTCCAGACTTATTTTTTCATCATGATTTTCCAGTAGACCAATAATTCTCAGACTGTCTCTCCTGGATCTGTTTTCTAGGTCAGTTATTTTTCCTTTGAGATATTTTACCTGTTTTTCTAATTTTTCATTCTTGACGTTTAGTTTGACTGATTCTTAGTACCTCATAGAGTCATTAGCTTCAATTTGGTTGATTCTAATTTTTAGCAAATTATTTTCCTCAGTTTTTGAAGCTCCTTTTCCATATGTTCAGATTTCATTTTTAGAATGATAGGTTTTATTTTCTTTATTTATTTTATTATATATTTATTTTATATATTTATTTTCCCCACTTAAATTTTGAGCCTCTTTTTCCATTTCACACATGTTTCTTTTTAAGGAGCTGCTTCCTTTAGTGAAATGTTCTATTTTCACAATTTTGATTTTAAAATAATTAGTCATTTTTTCTTCTACCTCTCTTATTTAATTTTTAAAGTCCTTCTTGAGCTCTTCTAAGAATGCTTTCTGTGTTTAAGACCAGTTCATATTCCCTGTTGAGGCTTCAGCTGTGGGTGTGGAGCCAATGCTGTCTCCTTCTGAATTTGTTTCCTCCTGATGACAATAATAGGATTCTAGAGTCTTTGTCTTTGCAATCTGTCTTTTCCCCATTTTGAGGCAAGGCCTTAGCCATGCCCTTCCTCTAGGACTCCCAAGCCTTCACTGTTAAAATTTTGCTTTGGGGCAATAATTACTGTGTTTTCAGGGTCAGAGGGAGGGATTAGCACAACCAGGGTTCACTCTGCCATCCTGCTCCCAAGAAGTTCAAGTAGTTGGGTTGATAGGCCCATGAGTAGCTGCTGGTACTGCCACGGGCCCTGCATTTGTTTCTTACCCAGCTCCCTAACCCATTTCTTAATAATGCTTTTTGTTTTTCAGAATGAATGATTACCTCCTTTCTCTTTCATTATACCGTTTTCTTATATGCTTTCCTATCTCTTCTAAATTTTTTTTTTATATTATTGCTATTCATTTGTAGCCTTCAGTAGTGACAATACTTGATGGGACCTACATTTTATATTTATTTGTAGAATTGATTAAGTGTGTATAGGGTACATGATAACTAGCACAGGAAACGAGCAACAGTTCTGTTAGGGGTAGCCCTGAAATAGGTCAGTACCCTATTGGTTTAGTTTGATGTTGAAATGAAATGAGATAGTGATAGGTTGTCATTCAGCAGTGAAAAAAATGAGGCTTGCTTAACCATTATTAATATGCAGGGTATTCAACAAAGGATGTTCTAGAAACTTGGCTTGGGTAAAGCAACCCTCTCCTCCACACCACCCCCACCCCCAACTGAGAAACATGCAATTTGGAAATATCCACCAAGTCTAATGAGCCCTGTCCCTCTCTACATAGGCAAACATTTTTTTTTGCCTTTAAAGTGATCAGAAAACTGTATCATTGAAGACATACCTTGAGCCTTAGCTCTCTGAGCCAATCAAGGCCCAGGGACAGCCTTGTCACCTTTCACAAGAAGCTGGCCTCTAAGCCATGGAGCCAGGCAGGCAGTGACCTGATAGAGAGTGATTCTGACAAAACTCCTACCTAAAATACCTTTTAATTTTTTTTAGTGGGTAGTTACCTATAAATAGCTCTTTAAAAAAATAGGTTTTTTTAGGTACTTTGGCCAATAAATACTAAACCATTTTAGATGGTAAAGTAGAATTTCACAAGTTTTTTATAATACCTATTGAAAATTACTGAACTTGGGGGTGGCTAGGTGGCACAGTGGATAGAGCACTGGCCCTGGAGTCAGGAGGACCTGAGTTCAAATCTGGCCTCAGAAGCTTAACACAAAACTAGCCGTGTAACCTTGGGCAAGTCACTTAACCCCAACTGCCCTCTCAAAAAGTAAAACAAAAACAAAAAAAAGAAAATTACTGAACTGAACAGGTTATTGAGATAACTTTGTACATCATAAATATGAAAGTAAACTTTAATTCACTTTTATAGTAGCATATTTTCTAATATAATTATTAGTACTCAGTTCATTGCTTAGAGGCTAAAAACTGATGTTTTATTTTGGAAATTATTAAGGTTTATAGCTTAAGCATATTAAAATAATTGAGCATTTTAAACATTTGAATTCAGCTTTTGGCATAGTACTGATTCTGGAGTCATAGGACCTACGCTCAAAGCACCCTTATTACTTGTGTGACCTGCTACAAGTACTTAACCTTCTTGGACATCAGTTTCTTCTTCTGTAAAATGAGGGCACTAGATTGCATGACCTTTGAGATGACTTCTACCTCTAGATTTAAATTGATCTGGCTAATTATGTTAATAATTAAGTTTAGTTTCCTAAGATCAGAATGTATGATTCCTTTATTTGGCTAGTATTTGTATCCTTTAACATCTTAATTCATTTGTCAATTCAGTTTTAGAGCACAGTCTAGGTTTCTTTATGGGAAGTGCATATTATGAGTCCTTTTGAAAGTTGAGAGATTTATAGGTTTGGATTTGAAATATAGACATGATATCTAAAACTGTTGTAGAAAGAATAATAAACTTTATGGATAGTTCTTTAATACTTAAATTATTTTATCCACATGGTTACTTTCTCTGGAGGTACAAATCACACAGCCCCTTGACACATACTTATTTTGTTTCTTTTATTCATGTTCTCCCATAAATCTTCCAGAGATCCCAACCAACGTTCCAGGTTGCCTTCTGTGTTTTCTAATAGTATGTGGGTTATCTCTGAAGTAATTATACTAACCATCCCTTAGTCTTTGCTCTTTCCACATGACTGGCTTACCTTATTTTCTGGTCATTTATCTATATGTTGCTATTTTTATATAGACTTTTCCATTTTTCATCTTTGGGGGGCGGTGATTCTTACAATTTCATTCCTAATTTCTCAAGATGACTAATCTTAATGGTGTATCTCATCATGTTTTCTGAAGGGTTTTTTTTCCTCACAAATAGTTTTATCGAATGATACTGTATGTAATGTTTCACCATCCTTCTATGAAGGATTTTTTTTTCTTTTTGGAGGGCAGTTGGGGTTAAGTGACTTGCCCAAGGTCACACAGCTAGTTTTTGTCTGAGGCCGGGTTTGAACTCAGGTCCTCCTGACTCCAGAGCCGTGTTCTATTCACTGCGCCACCTAGTCGTCCCGAAGGATTTTTTTTTAATAGTTAATAGTCCAAAACAGAATTGCCTTTAACTGCAGTATCTTTTTCCTGGGCAAAGCAATCGGTATTTTCTTGATGAGGCAGTTTTGGCCACTTCATTTTAGTAACCAGTTTATCATTTCCTTAGGAAATGATAATTGTCTGTGTCAGTGTCTCTCTTTTATCCATTTTGTAATTTTCACTGTCAATAGCCTGTATAAATATGACAGGTTCGAGCTATTTTAACTGAAAACAATGGCTTCTAATTTTGGTATTGATTTTAATCTTCATTCTAACAAGTGGATGGTCATGTAGTGCATAACTGATTCAGAAATTATTCCCATGTTTGTATCTAATGGTTTTCTGCAATTTAATTTGATTTTTTATGGTTATTTGATATTTGTTGTCTTGAGTCTCTCCTTCAAAAGAGTATTCATGATATCCACATGTAAAACATTTGTGTATATTTCTTAATTATAAATCACACTTTACAATTTTTATTTGCTTATTTTGATGTTTATTCCTATGCCTATCTTTGCATTGAAGTTAGCAAGTATTAAAGTATATTTCGATTTAATTTGCAAACTCTTAGTAGATTCCTTTTTAGACTCTATTTCTTTATCTTCTTCATTAGAATTTGGCACACAAACTACAGTAGGGTTTTTATTGTGATCTTTTTGCAAATTCACCACAATATAAGATGCCCAAGTGTTCTTTAAAATGATGTTTCTTGTTTTCTTTTGGATCCAAAATAAAATAAACTGCCCACTCCATTGTCTTCCCAAGGAACCCAATTCAACTTTTTATTTACCTGCAACTTCTTTTATCTTTCAATTTCATTTATAGTGAGAGTCAATAATTGGTCCGCTAGACAAGGATTTCCTATTTAAAGTACTAACAGTTAAATTAATGTTTACAGATAGTCTAAAAGCTAATTAGCATTTTATTTTATTTTATTTTTTTTGCTTGTTGGATGGGGGAAGGCAGGGCATTTGGGATTAAGCAACTTGCCCAATGTTTTAGGACTAGTAAGTATTATGTGTCTGGGGCTGGATTTGAACTCAGGTCCTCCTGACTCCAAGGTTCTATTCACTGTGCCACCTAGCTGCCCCACTACCCCCTTTTCTTAACTCTGCCCCTATAACCTTTGGAAGAAGATGAATAGGCCCAGGAAGACCCAAGTTTAAATCCAACTTCAAGATACATAATAATGGGCAAGGTCACATAAGTTTTGTCTTCTTCAGTTCCTTCATCTGTAAAATAAAGATAATTATAATACTTATTTCATATGGTTGATTTGAGGATAAAATTAGGTAATATATTTGTTTTTTGTTTTGTTTTTTAATTTAGTTTTTGTTTTCTTGTTTACATTATTTATTTTCATTACATTTTTGAATTACACATTTTCTCCCCGTCTTGCCCCTGCCCCAACCCTAAAACAGCAATCCCACTGTAAAACCCCTCCCCTACTCTGCTCT
>CM053598.1:196991880-197024146 GCA_028646575.1 Pseudocheirus occidentalis
GACCTCTCAATGAGGGTGGGGAGGGAGGGAGGAAGGGAGAGAATTTAGAAGTTTAAAAAAATGAACGTTAAAAACTGTTTTTACATGTAACTGGGGAATAAAGATACAAAGACAACGAAGTATAGAAATCTATCTTACCCTATAGGAAAATAGAATGGGAAAGGGAGAAGAGGGAAGGGGGAGGAAAATAGAAGAGAGTACAGATTGGAGGAAGGGATAATCAGAATGCATGCCATCATGGGGTAGGGAGAGGGGAGAGATAGGAAGAAAATTTGGAACTCAAAATCTTGTGGAAGCAACGTTGAAAACTAAAATAAATAAATACGTTGAAAAGTGACAAAAGTGACAAAAAACCCAAATGCTTGTTGATTTGACGTGAGAGAATCAGGCAGAAGACAGTTCTTGCACTGTATCTTAAAGGAAGGAGACTCTCAGAGGGGAAGAAGAATGTCTAGTCAGGTGGGCAGATCAATGAAAAAGCCTGGAGATATAGGGTCCCCAGAGAGGTAAAAGATAAGGCTATTTGCCCAACCTAGAAGGTAGAGCTAATACCAGAATGCTAAGCACCCTGGGTGGTAGCCAAGAAATATAACTAATATTCCTACTCCCCTCAAAAACAACTGAAGACAAAACAAAATCCCAAACCCCCTAGTTTATGAGAGCTTGGCACAAAGTAGGCACTTAATAAATGCTTGTTGTATGACTGACTGAATGTAATTAATGATGAATATAAGAAACTCAGAGAAACATGGCAAAATATATATTAAATGGTTAAGGTAAAATGAAACAATACAAGTGAAAAGGAAACTGAAGTTCCAGGGAGTAGATAATGAAGGACATCTTCATCTTCACAAGAGGCAAGAGACCACTAAAGCAGATTGTTATGTTATACTGTTATCAGACAGTTTTAGCTGTTTGGTTATTAATAAAGCATATTTTAAAAAAAAGTTCAAGTCTATAAAGTTTTGAAAGATGGTCCTATTATGCCAAGAAGATGAATAAAATTGAGAGAGCAAAGGATTGTCAGAAAAAAAAGGACAAATTTTCAACATTTCTATAATATATTTTCATAATCAGGGACAAAGAAACCAGCTTCTGTAGTGTTATACATGAAATAGCACACTTGAGATTACAGAGTTAGGAACAGGGGCTGGACCAAATCAACTATACAGCTGAAAGTGACAATCCTGAAAGTAAGAAGTGACCCACTTCAAAGTATGCCAAAAGAATGGGGAGGGTAAGGGGCAGGGGTAGGAAATCACAGATAACGTTATTATCTTAAAAAGACAATCATGGAAACACCACTAACCACTGATCTGTATGTCCACTTCTCATCTTTATAAAATCTTTATGATCATGACTTTTTTGTTTATCCTTGATTAAAATGTGAGAAGAAAGCAAGTAGGCTTTCACAAATGATTTTCTACAGAAAACTAACACCTTCATGGTCAGACAACTGACATAAAGGCACCTAGATTACAAGATCCTACTATGTGCTGGTTGTTTGCTTAAAAAAAAAAACTTAGCAGAGCAAATTGTAGCATTAACAGCTCTCTTCTAGCAATTAGTTTATGTATGAGTTCTGGATAAATTCAACCAGAGAAATGCATTAAAAGTAGTGAGATGTATGCTGCCAAAGACATTTAAGAAAAGTCACCTGCTTCTGTATGAGAATGAGATTATAGAGACAGCATTAAGTCTCAGATTATTATAGGGCATTCTTAGATCAAAAGAGCAATAAACCTAACAGCCATAGTGGAAAACTAAATGAACTATGTTTATTGTTAAACTATTATAAGCAAATGGACAGCCAGTTTACTGAGTTACATCTGGAACAGAAGGTGGGTCATTCATGTAAATGGATCAGAGGAAATTAGCTGGACAATCTGAACTGGTTCATTATTAGAAAGAGAACCATAAAGAAACTTAAAATTAAAGGAAAGCCTGCAGCACCCTGGGTGGATCTTCTGCGGAAGATCTATAACAAGGAGGCACGGATGGTATGTCGGTATTAACGATAGATCCCCTACAAATCCCCTATATCTTCTCAAAACACTATTTTAAAAAAGTGTTCAGAAATAAGTCATTGCAAATTCAATATACATCCAACTTGTAAAATCAAGTGGCAAATGAATATATTAATTTTACTTTAAATGCACACCAGCAAGTGCATGAAATTAAATTCAAATATCTATTATACACCCACAGCGCAAGGAACTTGTTAGTAAAAACAAAAAACAAAACCACAAAAAACAAAATTAGCCACACCCCTCAAAGGAGCTTACTTTATCTGGGGGAGTGGGAAGACAGGAGATCCCAGTACTAAAGTTAAGTAAATAACAAGGTGGGAGGAACCATTAACTAGGGGTACCTGACCGGACTTAGAAACTCACAAAACTAATAAAGCGGATAAAAGGTCCAAAGTGTAAGTTGCTGCACCTCCTTCTGGCCTTCTAAAAGGAGGGACTGCCAATGAACAAATCACGAACCCGGGAAACTTTCCCCTCGCTTCCTCATCCTAAGTGGACAACAGATTTCTTAGGGAGTCAAGCGGTCAAAAAGACCTCGAGAACAAGTCGGAAGGGAAAGGGTTAATAAAAAGGCAAACTAAAGCACAGGGCGGTCTGACCAAAGCCGCTAAGCCCCTGGGCTGGGCATGGGGGGGGGGGAGGGGAGGACGGCATCTGCTGGGGTGTGGGATGATTTCGGTAGTTCGAAGGACTAACGGGGTAGAGGCGGGAGGCACGAAGCTCACAGCGGCAGGGATGGCTCCTTCCTCGCCGCGCCCGGCGTTTCCCTGGGGCCAGTCTCCCAAAGAGAACCCATCCCTTATCCCCAATGGCGGGCCGGAAGCAGGTAAAGCTGCTGCTGCTGCTGCCGCCGCCGCCGCTTTCCTTTCTCCCTCCCTCTGCATCCCACTTGCTACTCACGTGCCAGATGGCGAAAAAGATGAGTGCGGCGGTGAGCAGCAGCGCCAGCATGTAGCAGAAGGCAGCAAACGTGAACGCCATGGCCCAGCGGAAAAAGGAAAACGGCCGCGGACTATGCGACCGGGGCGAGGGCAGACGCGGGGCCCGCTGGGTAAAACCATTCACTTCCCCCAGGCCGCCACCTCCGCCGCGGCACTCACACGCTGCACTGCGTTTGCGCACTCCAAATGCTCTCTTTGGCGTGGCCTCGTGCACTGCCGTCGCCCTCTGGCGGCAAGAGTTTACGCAGCTCCAGAGCCCTAAAAGTTGGCGTTTCGTAACACGTGTTATATTGTCCGGGACCGTTGTATATTTGCAGTTTACTGTACTAAGCCATGTAAAAGAAAAACAAAGAAAATGGAGAGTTCAAGTGAATCTGTTACTCTCTGTCTCTGTATGTCTCTTTGTGTGTGTGTGTCTGTCTCCTCACCTCTCCTAGCGATTAACCAGTTTGCCCAGGGACACACCCATAACATGTTAGAGGCACATATTTAGCATTACCTCTTTGGTCACCAACTACTGCCATTTCCTTACAGATAATAAAGCAAAGAAGTATATAGGAGAACTTTTTCCCCCTCCAAATTAAATATGTCACTCTTCTCTCAGGTCCACCCAAGCCTCATTAATTCAGAGAAACTCTGAGAATCTGAAGCCTGAACCAAAAAAACTCCTTTTTATTTGCTAGATCTTCCTCCAGATCACACTCTCTAACCCTATATGTCCTACCTATGGGTTTTATCAAGGATTCTCTTCTCTTTTCCTTCCATACTACTTCACTTGGTGATCTTATCAGCTCCCACGGACTTAAGTACCATCTCTATGCTGATGATTGGAAAATCTACCTTTCCTGCACCAATCTCTCTGTTGACCTTCTTTCTCATATCTCAATTGCCTTTTAGACATCTCAAACTGGATGTTCAGTAGACACTTAAAATTCATTAAGTCCAAAACAGTACTCATTGTCTTTCCCCTCAACCTACCTTCCCTATTATTGTAGAGGACAACATGATCCTCTTGACAAGGGATAATGGTAGGTGTTTCAGGGACCCCAATGACCAGAGTCCCTTGGTGGGCAGTCTGGAATGAATTCACAGGACCCAAGCAATCTTTTAAGTCAAGATTGTAAAAATTTATTCTTATGCTTTATCCTGGGTCAGAGTTCTTATGGAACCTGCAACCTTTTGGGGGTTATACGTAAAGATTATAAAGAGTTACAACCCTAAATCAGATGTCAATTATGCTAACTAGGTAAGGGTGGGATTAGGGAGGAGTTAAGGAGTGGTCAGTGCTTAAATGAACATGCATTTTTTTTTTTTTTTGCTTTTTAGAGGGCAGTTGGGGTTAAGTGACTTGCCCAAGGTCACACGGCTAGTTTTTGTGTTAAGTGTCTGAGGCCGGATTTGAACTCAGGTACTCCTGACTCCAGGGCCGGTGCTCTATTCACTGCGCCACCTAGCCACCCCATGAACATGCATTTTTAATATCTACTGGGCAGGCATATTGCCCATAATACACTGGGAAATAGCCCAAGAGGGGCTGCATGGAGGTGTGGTTTTAAGCTTGAAATGTCACTAAATCAACTGGTGGTCAGGACTGACTAAGAAGTGCCTAGTCTGCTACCATCACTGTCATGTTTGACAAGATGGATGCTGGGAACCTAGGCTAACGGGGGATTCGGGGTATACCTAAATGGCTGAGGAGTTAATTTACTGATAGTTCATTGAAAGATTTATAGGTACAGCTGGCCATTATACTAAGGGGAGATACACATTTCTCTAAGCTAAAGGAATTGTTTATAGAAGGTTTAGCGAAGGTTTCATAGGTATAGTTTGTTATTGTACCAAGCGGGGAATAAGCCGTTCATGAATTGTTGCTAGGCAGAGTGCTGGCTGGGGTAAGGGGTAGGGGTAATACTTTAAGGCTGGGGGGAAATGTGATTTTACAACTTGATTTCACAAACTGATATTACAAACATAGGTACCCAAGCACCCCATCACTCTCAATCACGTAGGCTTACAACCTAGGGGTCATTTTGTTTCCTCATTATGTCTCAACCCTTCTATATCCAAAGTTGTCATTACAACATCTATCAAATAAGCTTTCTCTCTTCTGACACTGCCACCATTGTAGTATAGGCCTTCATCACTTCACACCAGTTCTATTGAAACAGCCTGCTGGTAAGTCAGACTCCCTCAAGTTTTCCCTCACTCCAATTCATTCTCTATTTGGCCACTAAAGTGATTTTCCTAAAGCAGGAGTCCAACCATGTTACCTCCCTATTCCATAAACTTCGGTGACTCCCTTCTAGGAGCAAATACAAAATGTTCAGTTTGGTATTCAAAGCCCTTTACAACTTAGCCCACTCCTACTTTTCCAGGCTTTTTACACCTTACTCCCCATTCTTTGATCCAGTGACACTGGCTTCCTGACTGTTGATGATCCGTCTCTTGGACCAGGGCATTTTGTCTGGCTATCTCCCATACCTGGAATGCTTTTCTTCCTCATCTCTGGCTACTGGCTTTCCTAACTTCCTTGAAGTTCCAATTAAAATCTCATCTTTTATAGGAAGCCTTTCCAAACCACTCTTAATTCTAGTGCCTTGCTTTTGTTAATTATGTCCTATTTATTCTGTATGTAGCACAGTACCTAGGCACATAGTAGGCACTTAATAAATGTTTATTGAGTGATCTAGCCTATTTTGTATATATTTGTTTACCTGTTTCTCCATGATTAGATTGTAAGCTCTTTGAGGGCAAGGACTCTATATTGCCTTTTTGTCCCCCAGCACAGTTCTTGGAGAACAGCAGACACTTAATGTTTATTGATTGATTAGCAATGCAATCCAAGTCTTAGGGCCAATGTCAAGCAGAAGAGAAATAAATATTCCTTTATGACTTTCTACAATTAAAAAAAAATTTCATGTTCAATGAACTTTATAGGTTCACTCTCTCACTGAACCAAAGAATGAATATTAGGAAATAAGGTATAAGAACCTGGAATGGTAGGAGGGGGCTAGGTTATGAAGGGCTTTGCATGCCAAACTAAATGTTTTTTATATGCTCCTGAGAGTTTATTGAATAGGGAGAAAACATTGCTGAACTTGTGCTTTAGGAAAAAATCACTTTGGTAGCTGAATAGAGAATGAATTGGAGTGGGGAGAGACTTGAAGAAGGCTGCCCCACCAGCAGGCTATTGCAGTGTATTGTTAATGGAATGTGAAGATCTTTCTTGCCCATTAATAGGCCTAAGTGACCTGCTTTGAGCCCAAGTGACATGGAAACCTGAATCACATGAGCAAGAGTCATATGACCCTTGGTGAGAGGAGCTTGTCGAATGGAAGGAGCAGGAATTATGGATGAGGCAGAGCTGAGCAAGAGACTGAACTGGGAGAGAGAAAGCACACAGAACAGAGCAGCTAGCATGAGTGAGACAGGGAATGATTTTGCCTAAGGAAACTTTTGTGTGGAGGCCTGAGGGAAGGCTTGAGATATTTGTGTTCCCTCCATTGGTGACATGTATGGACTTTGTCTTGAAAAGAACCCTGGTGGTATCGGTGCTCCCTGCATTGGCAATATGTATACACGTCTTTGTTACTATGATGGATTTGGCATACTGACGTCTGAATAAATGTCTTGGTTTTGTCTTCACAGAAGAAAGTCTGTTATATCTTGTGATTCAAACCTGGGAGTATGCCTGCAAATTCATAGCAGCTGCTGTGGGTATTGCATTAGCCATATATACAGTATAGGTGTATCCAGGTGTATTATGATGAAGGCCTGCACTAGAGGGGTAGCAGTGTCAGGAGAAGAGGTATATTTGAGAGATGTTGCAAAGGTAAAATTGACAAACTTGGCAACAGTTTGGATATGGGGGCTGATAGTGAGGAATACAACATGATTCCTACATTGTAAGCCTGAGGGACTGGGAGTGTTGCCCTCTATTATAATAGGAACAGTAGGTGGAAGGGAGGGCTTTGGGTGAAAGATAATGAGGTTGGTTTTGAACATGTTGAATTTAAGATGTATACTGGACATCCAGTTTGAGATGTTTGAAAGGCAGTTGGAAAGGTGAAAACTGCATTCAGAAAAGAGGTTAAATCAGGTTAATTTGAGAAACTTCAGCATAAACTTGGTAATTGAATCTATTGAAACTGATGAGATCACCAAGTAATGTAGTACAGAGTGAGAAAAGAGCCCAGGACAGAACCCTAAGGGTCACCTACAGTTTATAGGGCATGATCTAGATAAGGATCCAGGAAGGGAGACTGAAAAGTGGTCAGACAGGTAGGAGAACCAGGAAAGAGTGTGTGAAAGCCCAGTGAGAAAAGGATATCAAGGAGAAGAGAATGATTGTTATAGGGTTTTCAGAAGGGTCAGGGAGAAACAGTCATCGGGTTCGGCAATAAGAGATCATGGGTAACTCTGGAGAATAGTTTTGGTGGAACGATGCTGCTGGACACCAGAATGAAAGTGGATGCACCTATTGTAGATGGTCTTTTTAAGGAATTTAACCATAAACAGCAAAAGCGAAGTAGGACAATAGTTAGAGGGAATGTAGGGATCAAGTGAAGGTTTTTTGAGGATATGAGACACACAGGCATGTTTGTAGACAACAGGGAATGATCCAGTAGAAGGGGAAAGACTGAAAATAAGTGACAGTGAGAACGAGAGAAGGGGCAGTCTGTTGGAGTAGAGGTCATGGAATGAAATTGCTTGAGCAGGTAGAGGGGTTAATCCTGGTAAGGAGTAAGGCACCTCATCACAGTAAATAGGAGTGGAGGAGAAAGTGATATAAAGCTTATGAGTGATATGAGAAAGAGGGGAGAAGAGGGAGCTCTCAGTGAATGGTCTCATTTTCTTCTGCAAAATATTTCTCAGTTGAGAGATTGGGGTGAAGGGAAGCAACGGGAGGTTTGATGGATAAAAAGATTTTGAAGAGCTGCTGTGGAGAGTGGGATAGTGGGTTGATAAGGGAGGCCACACACAAAGATGGTCAAAGATTGGCTTTCCACATTTCCCTCTAATTGGCAATCCAATAGTAGGATTGCTTAGCAAGCAAAGAGGACCAAGTTGAGCTTGTCTAATAGATATGTAGTGGACAAAATCAGAATGGTTGCATAACTTCCTCATCCTTTGTTCAGCAGAACATGTGGTAGGAGAGAGAGTGGCAGATGGTGGGAGTCAACCACTGAGGCTGAGGCTTGGCTTGGTACAAATACTGAAATAAGGGGGCTCAGGACTCAAGGACAGTGTAGAGTTGAATTGATTCACCAAGATGTCAAAATGGGGAAAAGTGACTACTGCAGGGGAGACAGCCTGGGTTATGTAACTGGAGGTCACAATGTAGATGAAGAGTAGGGCTTTGTAAGGGAAGGGAGAGGGAGAAGTGAAAAGTCAATAGATTATAGTCAGATAAGATTTCAGGATTCTTGAACAAGAAGGTGGCATATTTGTGGATGACGGCAAGATCATAGGTATGACCTTCTTTGTGTGTGGCTGAGATGTGGTAGAGGAGTAGGTCATGGCAAGTGAGTGGTTTGAGGAAGTGGGTGGTTATGGTGTTTGAGGAAGAGTCAATATGTATACTAACCTAGTATGAGAACAGGCATTGAAGAAGAGAGAAAAACTGTGAGCCATATACCAAACTCATTAAGGAAGGAGAATGACCTAGAAGTCTGTAGACAACAGCTACCAGGATTTGATTAAGGGATAGAGGGGAAATGCATGAACCTAAAAGAAGAGATTACTGAATGATGGAGGTAGGAAAAAAACCTGGAAGTAGCAATGGGAAGTAAATATTCCAACTTCTCTGCCTTCACTAGTAAGCTAAGAGGAACAAATGAAGGTGCAAGTAGGTGTTGGAAAGGGTAGCCAGAGAAGCTGTCACCAGGGAGGTGCCATGTTTCAGTAATAGCTAGGGAGATGGGAGGAGAGGAAAAGATTTGGGACAAAGGGAAGTTTGTTACCTATGGACCACTGTACTCCAAAGAGCACAGTAGAAAGGGTGGGTGATATTTGGTTGGAATTTTGGGACAAGAGTAAGGAATTGGGTGGTGGGGAGATGGGGGAATTGGATTTGGATGATGAGGGATTCAGAAACACTGGGATTTATAGGGTATGACCAGCTGTGAGAATATCATTGAGTAGAAGGCAACATTTCTTTTCCCAAAGTAGGCTGGAGACTGTGCTGGCACACAATATGTAAAGCACAAAATCAACTGATCAGATGAGAGGCCCAATCTCATTGCTTTTCTCTCAGAAGGTTGGAGATTAGGCAAGAAAACATCATAGAAGGAAGTGGAAATTAAATCTGCATAGCAGAGGAAGTCCCACTCCCCAATGACTTTCCTCTTCCTCTTTGCCTTCCCTAAAAAGAATATCCTGTACAGAGATAGAAAATCCACTTGGGGTTCTAACATCACATAAATGACAGAATGAACCAAACTTGTCAGTGAAGTTATTATTACTGATTTCGGATGTTTTCACTGCTACAAAAATTCAAAGAATACAAAAGGACAGCCACTAATTTTATTGAGGGTAAGAAAATTTGGGAGCATGCCATTTTATTCATTCAGTCCTTGATTCAGTAATTTATTTTACAGGTAAATATTTTTATTTTACAGGTAAATATCCATGCTACATTGTACATACTGCATTTGAGAAAGAGGCAAATGAGAAGAAAACCTCTATTAGTACTTCTGAAGGTTGCAAGAGATTTAGTCCACCATCTATATCTATGGAAATAATAAGTTTTGGCCTTTAGATTACCTAAGATTTTTCATTCCCCAAATGTTGTTCAAATTTGAAAATTTTATTTAAAGCATTTAAAATATTAAAAAGCAATAAATACTTTTCATGGGTCAGTAAGAGGCTGTTTCATATATACATACATACATATATGTATATATACATATACAATATTCATGGTAATCAAAGAGAATGCTGGCATTTGGTTACCCATGATGACAGAGAAAACAATATTGATATCAAAAATTGCATTTTTATATCTCTCTACCCATACATATATACATACACATATATACATATGTGAAATACACCTTCTTACGTATATATATACACATACATATACACACATATATATGTATATGTGGAGAGACAAGAGACGGGGAGAGAAAGAGAGAGAGAGAGAGAGAGAGGAGAGAGAGAGAGAGAGAGAGAGAGAGAGAGAGAGAGAGAGAGAGAGAAAATAGCATAAGAACAATGAATAGGAAGCCGGCCTTGGAATTAGGAAGACCTATAATCAAATTATTCCTCTAACTCATTCTTGTTTTGTGACCCTTGACAAATCTCAAAGGCTACAAATTGTACAACAGTTGAAAAGCAGCATTGATTCTGTTAAAAAAAATTTTTAATTAGATTTTTAAGAGCTCTAGATTTTTAAGAGCTGTTTTTAAAATCTGTTCAGAATGAACCTAACTTCATTTTCCTCTGTATTTGCTACTTACTATGTATTGCTTTTAACATGTTACTACCATATCAGTTTAAAACAGTCTGGCTTCCTTTCTAACTGCAACAAAAGGTTTTTGATGGTCCAAGGAAGTCTTCTCCTTTTATCATGGTCTCCCAAGAGGTGTTTGGTTCCCTTTGATCTAATGTGAATGGCTACACAAGAACACATTCCTTTTTTGGTAACAAATGATAAGCATCCTCTTTTGTGGTAACCTAATGTTTGACCAAGGTTATGTGAATGGTAGAATGGTATAAATATTACTAGTGAAATGATGAGAGACACACATTTCTGTCAGCTGCTGGTGGAGTGTCTCACTCTGAGTGAATAAACTACAGTATTCGTCTCTGTTTCATGTTTTAGTTTCTGTTAGTAGCCAGTCAAGGAATTTTAAGAAAAGCTCATGCAACAGTTGTATGTGTGTGTGTGTTTATTTACATTAATAGAATAGATATACTTATACATACACTGCAATAAATATACGTATATTAGAAAAAAGTTAAACTACAATATTTATATTTTTGAAACTATCACTGTTAACTTGTTTCAAATACTATGCAATGGGGAAAATAAAATCCAAATCCTTTGAAGTGCAATAGTACAGTGTATAGCATTTTAATTTTATTAGATATCATGACTTTAATAACTGAGTTGTAATTTTTTAGTTGAAAAATATTTTTAGACTTTCCCCCCTGAATTTAATGTACAAGCTATACATAAGATTTCAAATTAAAAAAATATTTCATATAATACCCTTCATGATACTCCAAATAATGACAAGTACTAGGGCAGCTAGGTGGCGCAATGAGTAGAGCACTGGCCCTGGAGTCTGGAGGATATGAGTTTAAATCCAGCCTCAGACACTTGACACTTACTAGCTGTGTGACCTTAGGCAATTCACTTAACCCCAATTGCCCTCCAAAAAGGAAAAAAAAAATAATGACAAGTACTATAGTCAAATAATTCTGTGTTGGTGGCATAATATGGGAAACTTGAAGATTTACATTTGGAAAAATGAAAATTTTCCCATTTTCTGTTGTAGATAAATGGCCAAATAGGAATGAGGTAGAAAACAGATCTATACTCTAGCTAATCCACTTACAAAATGTTGTCTTTTAAATCAAGATAGGTCTTTTTACCTGTCTGTTCAATACTTTGTATAATACTGGTCTTCAAAAAAAATGACAACTAAATTCACTAGATAATTATGGATTTTTTGTTTTCTGGGGTTTATTCAGTGCTTTTTGACTCCTTCACAACAAAAGATCAAATCTTTTGACTAATATTCTATTCTGCTTCTATTTAAACATAAAAAAATTAATGCCTATTGCAGATATGATGGTATACTTTGGGAAACCTAGAGAATCAAGTAAAAAACTACTTGAGATAATAAATAAATTTAGCAAAGGTGCAGGATATAAAATAAATCCACATAAATCCTCAGCATTCCTATACATTTCTAACGAAATCCAACAGCAAGAGATAGAAAGAGAAATTCCATTTAAAGTTACTGTAGACATTATAAAATATTTGGGAATCTATCTACCAAAACAAACCCAGGACTTAAATGAACACAATTACAAAACACAAATTAGTCAGATATAACTATTTGAAAAACATCAGATGCTCACGGCTAGGTCAAGCTAATATAATATAAATGACAATTTTACCTAAATTAAATTAAATATGTAGTGCCATACCAATCAATCTATCAAAAAAGTATTTTATAGAGCTAGCAAAAATAGTAATAAAATTCATTTGGAAGAACAAAAAGTCCAGAATATCAAGGGAATTAATGAAAAGAAATGCTAGGGGAAGTGGCCTAGCCATACCAGATTTGAATCTGCATTATAAAGCAGCAGTCATCAAAACTACTTGGTACCGGCTGAGGAACAGAGTAGTGGATCAGTGGAATAGATTAGGTACATGAGACACAGCAGTCAATGACTTTAGTAATGTACTGTTTAATAAACCCAAAGACCCCGGTTTGGGGATGTCACTATTTGGCAAAAACTGCTGGGAAAACTGGAATACAGTATGGCAGAAACTGGGCATAGATCTTACACCATACGCCAAAATAAAGTCTATATGGGTGCACAATCTAGGTATAAAGGCTGATACTGTAAGCAATCTGGAAGTGCAAGGAATAGTTTACCTGTCAGATTTATGGAGAAGGGAAGATTTTATGACCAATAAGAATTAGAGAACATTATGAAATGCAAAATGGATAATTTTGATTACATTAAATTGAAAAGTTTCTGTACAAATAAAACCAATGTAACCAAGATTAAGAGGGAAGTGGAAAATTGGGAAAGAATTTTTATAACTGGGCAACTAGGTGGTGCAGTGAATAGAGCACCGTCCCTGGAATCAGGAGGACCTGAGTTCAAATTCAGCCTCAGACACTTGACACACTGGCTGTGTGACCAAAAAAAAAAAAAAAAGGATTTGTACAACCAATGTCTCCAATAAAGGCCTAATTTCTAAAATATACAGAGAATTGAGTCAAATCTATAAGAATACAAGTCATTTCCCAATTGATAAACGGTCAAAGGACATGAACAGGTAGTTTGCAGAGGAAGAAATTAAAGATATCTATGAGTATGTGAAAAAATGTGAATGCATAAGTATATAAAAAAATCAATATTAATTAGAGAAATATAAATCAAAACAACTGTGAGGTACCACATCTCACTGATCAGATTTGCTATAACAGGAAAATGATAAATGCTGGAGCTGTGGAAAAATTGGAACACTAATGCTTGTTGGTGGAATTGTGAACTAATTCAACCATTCTGGAGAGCAATTTGGAGCTATGCGCTAAGGCAGTGATTCTCAACCTTCCTAATGCCACAACCCTTTAATACTCCTATGTGGGCAGATCTGCATGTGGGCGGACCCACCTGGAGACGGATAGAGGAGTGGTGTCTCTGATTCCTAAAATCATTGGAAATGTTTTCCGATGGTCTTAGGTAACCCGTGACTCCGGTGAAAGGGTTGTTTGATCCCCAAAGGGTTGAGGACCAGCGTGCTAAGGGCTATAAAAATGTGTGTACCCTTTGACCTAGCAACACCACTTCTAGGGCTGTATCCCAAATATCATACAAGTGGCAGGGGGACCCATTTGTACAAAAATATTTATAGCAGTCCTTTTTGTGGTGGCAAAGAATTAGAAATCAAGGGGATGCCCATCAATTGGGGAATGGCTGAACATGTTGTGGTATATGAATGTAATGGAATACTATTGTGTTGTAACAAATGAGGAGGAGATGGACTTCATAATAACCTAGAGAGACTTATATAAACTGATGTTGAGTGAGAAGAGCAGAGCCAGGAGAAATCTGTACACAATTATAGACACTAATGTATGTGTGACAACTAACTCTGATAGACTGGGCTCCTCTCTGCAATGCAAGGTTATAAGACAACTAACTCCAAAAGACTGATGATGGAAAGAAATATCCACATCCAGAAAAAAAACTACAGAGTCTGAATGCAGATTGAAGCAAACTACTTGCTCTCTTTTGTTTTGTTTTCTCTTTCTTGTTGTTCACTCCATTGATTATAATCATTCTTTAAGACATGTCTAATATTTAGATCTGTAGATCCTGTATTTGATTGCAAGCCACCATGGGCGGGGGAGGGGGGAAGGGAAGGGGAAAAAGTTTGAAACTCAAGGTATTGCAGAACTGAATATTGTAAGCTGAAAGTAAATAAATCTGAAAAAAATTAATAACTAAGCTAGCAGTTTCTAAATAGTGTGTTCTGTAAATGAACCATTTTGACAAGAGGGGAAGAGAGGAAGTTTTATAAACCTCTTTACAACTTAATAAAACAAAAAATTTTTTCACCTTCCTCTTATTCTGCACTGAATTCCTCTTTTCACCTCAAGCTGTTCTAGTTACAAAAGAAGTCTGCAGTATCAAATCCCAATATTCCCAGCTAGGTAGACAAAGAAGACTTTAAGTAGTGGGGGAAAAAAGATGAAACATTAAGTTCTTTTATGCTAACATTTTATTTAATCCAATATACTCATGCTTAGCTATAAAGGTCATTTAAAATAAACATGCAGTATGAAATAGCGAAGACTGACACAATATAAGGAAGTTGAGCCACTTGTTACTCTTAAACTACACAAAACCATTAATTAGATAAGACTGAGTTTAATGTTTCAAACTTCCTTAATAAAATAAGGATGTATTAGAACATTTCTATCACTGGAAGGTTGCCCTGGAATGTCAGAGTTCAAAATGTTCAAGTAATCTTTGTGATCATGGAATTTTACGGTTTCGATGAAAACTTAATTCAGTTCTTTAAATCCAAATATCGCAGGTTTCTAACTTTATGTGTGGGAAGGTATAAAAGGAAATAACCTAAAGTTTTGCTTAAATATGCTCTATATGGGATCCTTTGTTACTAGATAAAAGGCTATTTTTTTCCCTTCAAATAGAAAATAAAATTTGACCAATAAAACTTGAGATTCACCTTTACATGACAAATTGTGGTGGCTCAAATCCCAGATTCCAGTACAGTCAACCTAATCTTTTGAATGAACAGATAATACATAGTACTAAAGGAGTAATTACAAAACATGAATTCCTCTTTATCTCCACCAAATACTGGCACTGAAATGGCTATGAAAATATCCAAAATCACTAGTCCAATTTTATTTACAATTACGTTTATGTCTAAAAATTAAGCTAGTCATTTTTAATTAGTAAGAGCTTAAAAACAAACCCATAAACTTTATTTACTCAATAAATTTTTAAATAGCACAGTCAAACTTGTAATAAATTTCCAACATTAGACTTTATTCAAGGTTCAGACCTGAGCACACCAACTTTTTATGGCTGCCCAACTCCTGAAAATAGGAGTTTTTATTAGGTGAAAACGTGTTGAGACCTTTTGCTGCAAAGGCTATTATTAATAATAGTATAAAAATATTTGTAATTGCATCAACACTTAAATATAAGAGGGTACTTAAACTGTATTAGACATGTAGTAGACATTTCCAGAAACAATAAAACTGATGTCTTTAAAAAAAAATTGAGTATAATAAATTGGTAATAGACTCTTTCCTAGATTTGCTCTAATACCAGAAAAAGAAGAATGCTATGCAATGCTTGGAGAACATTTTGACATTACAACATAGTAATCAACCACTAATTCATTTATTAAGCACCTACTATGTATTAGGCACTGTATAATATTCAAATTTCCCACATAAATGAAAGATAGGAGGGGACAATTAATTTATCATACCTTGACAAAATGTACTCTTTTGTTAATAATGCAAAAATTAAGTAAGGCGTTGGCCTTATTTCAAAATGAATGCTAACTTAGAAAGCTAGCAACTAAAATCATGCCTGTGAGGCAATTATTTCTTTAAGTGTGATGAGTAATCCTCCCAATAGTCTCAAGGTCTGAAAGTTCTACCAGATGAGGGAAGGATTAAGAACTACTAAGCAAAAAAATTAGATTATGAATCAGATGGGAGCAGCTTATATTTGGAATGGAGAAATATTTTAAAATGGAATGGAATAAATGGAATAATGAATTCTGTGCTAACTCTTTGAAGAAGAAAAAAGGAATAAAGCTACAAATTGTCACAATGGAAATTTAATAGTCATATAATATCTAAGATTTATATAGAGCCTTAAGGTTTGCTAAGTTTTTTCATACATATTATCTCATTTGATGATCCTCTCAATAACCCTGTGAAAGTGCTATAAAAATTATTTTAAAAGAAACTAAAAATATATTAGGACCAAAAAATGCTTCCATTTTCAAATTTAAAGAATAATTTGTCTAGTACTGGTATTAATTGTTCCTTAAAAGTTTGATGGAACTTCCCCCTATAAATCCATGAGGACCACTGGCTTTTTTTCTTGTTAATTCCTTTACAGGTTGTTCTTTTTCTGGAAAAAGGGACCATGAAATAATGAAGTGACAAAGCGGAATCTGGCCAAAAGTCTGACAGCATTTTAGCTCAGGTATCTCTAGTAAAGCACTGTGCTAAGGAGGCCAAGGTCACAGGTTTAACGGCCAGTTATGAAAGTTAATTTTGTAGAAGAAAAAAATACCACTTCCACTGAACCCATTACTATGACTAGCTGCCTTTAAATGTATGTATGCCATTGGTCATAAAGGGAAAAATCAGACTAAAGAATCTGGAATACTTATTACAACCCAGTGCCACAACTAGAAAAACAACAAAAGAAATGATTTCACTGGCAGCAGGTCAGTAAGTATAAAGGATCTTGCTACATAAAAGACAAAATTTCCTATATTTTAAGATTGCAGCACATTAAACACATTCTTTGAAAGAATTATTTCCTTTTATTGCTGTGACCTGAGACAAGAGAATTTTCTTTAGTCAAAAATATGCCTGCACTAATATTAGCATAGAGGTTTTATCCTCCTGATTCCAGAATTCCAGGAACAGGGTGTGATTTCAATCACTGAAATCACAGTCACTCTCAGCTTCATGTTATTCATCTATAAAATGAAAAGGTTGGACAAGATGGGCTCTAAAATCCCTTTCATCTCTAGATCCACAATCCCATGAATTTCAGTGATACTTCATTTCTGAAGAGTCCAAAGAGCAGAAATTGTGTACTTAAATAAAAGTTTATAAAATTTTTTAATTTTGCAGAAGTAATATTTTATCTGGAAGAAATAAGAAATTCCTTCTACAAAAATTTCTCTTCTCTTTTTTTTCTGTCTTATTTCCTGTTTTTCTATTAAGGAAGATACATAAGTTATTATGAAATTATATGAAAGATTATCATTCAGTAATATTGGAAAATGTTAATACCTCTAAATTTAGTTGGCACATACATTTGAAAGAAAGACAGAAATTATGAATTAAATAGAATCCACTGTAAAAGCGCTTTTTGCTAATTTTTTAGAAAATGACCGAGATATAAGATCAATCATTTTACTTGGTTGTCATATTACTGATTGAGGATGTGTTGGCAAGTCTTTGTGAAATGTCTGCTTTCAAGTGTTCTAAAGTAAACATTTTAAAAAGACATTTTAAAGTGTCCTTTATAATAGGATTTACACTGACATAAATGAAGAACAGTTCAATTATACAAGTATTTATTTAGCTTGGAATGCCTCAGATAACTAAATATTATAGCATCAAAATGGATTTGATTGACATATTTTTGTTGACTACAACCAAGGTTTAAGATCAACATTTCTTCCCTATGTTACAAATCTGAATCACAGACACATACAAAATCCTAACTTTCAACTGCCAAGGTATTCACTAGTGCAAGGAGAAAGAAAGTCGGTTTTATTACAAATATCAGTTATAGAATTAGACACTATAAAACATTTTATATAGACCTTTACAAAAGTATTCATTTCACCAAGTCTGGATTACTGGCAGTGTAAAACTCTCAAGATTAATTTTAAAGCTAACAAATCAAAGGCACAGTATTAACAGGTTATAAATAATGGCTAATACTCATATGACATCAGGAAATAATCAAGTTTACAACTCCATAGGACTTAATATTGTTGGTAATTATGGATATTGGAGGTTATGAAAGAAAAATGTAGTAAACTAAATAAGTTCCAGAATTAATGAAAAAGGACTTAGAATATATGATACTCCAGAATCATATTTATAGGCTCAAATTTGGGTGATTCAAGTCTTTAAATGTGTTTCACATATCTGACAACACTATGCTGATCATCCAGTATTTGTCAAAAGGAGGCAATCATTGCTTATCACAAGCAAAATACCCATTTTCCGATGGTGTCTGAAAATAGCAACAAATTCTGAACCAGAAGTAATAGAAGTTAGTCACAAGAGTGCAAAAATTCCCTGCAGAAGTATTCCACTAAACAATTACAAATATGATGAAACATTTTAAAAATTTTGATTACTATAAGAATAATCTCCTTCGTACACACTCTGCACAACTGAAGATTTTTATTTGCTGCAGGAAACAAAATTGTAAATAATAGTGCATTTTTAGGCATAAATAAGTATTTATGTCTGGTTCCAGTATAGTCAGGTTAGTACAGAAATACTTAAGAGTAATAGGATGTTCACTTTAGTGGAAAAATCCAAGTTTCTCACACAACCATTCTTCAGTTAGGTCTTCAGTATTTCTAATTTCAAATACCTTAAAAGACAAAAGCTTAAGTTAAGATAATATCAAAATTTAGTTTCATTTTCCTAATCTGACCTCTGTGAACAGCAAACTGGGCCTCTTTTGTAATGTTCAATTACTGATATTTTTATGTTTGGGAGAATTAATTTTCCAATATTTACCAAGGACTAAAAGAGGTATAAGTCAGGTAAAAATACTGAGCCTGAAAACTCAAATATTTCTAAAGAATAGGTCTGAAAACTATATTAATAGTTTAAAAGTCAGCTGGAGTTCCAGCTGACTTTTAAAGACTAGAGGTATTCAATGGAAGTTACTGGGTTGTGGTATATTTTGATAAAGTGGATTAGAACACTGTTCACCCTTACCAAACAATCATGATTCTCAAAGTCTATACGTTTCAAGAAATATTCCTCAGAATGTAGAAAAAATGGTCCTCCCACCTTTCCTGGTTCTGGCAGACTAGAACCGTTTTAGATTTGGGTAAATTACCCATGGTTCACAAGCTGAGTCTACTCCACCCTTGATCAAAAAGTCACTCAGCATCAGAGATGCTGCTTCAAGATAACAGACAAGAGAAAAAAATGGCATAAATGACATTAATACAGGCTGAAGGGTGGAAAGTAATGATGGTAAGTCTAAAAGCAAAGCAGGGAGATAGGAAAGAGCTGAAAAAGTGGAAGAGGTGGGAAAGATCACTCATATTAAAAAATAAACTAAAATTTTTATTAATTTATTAATTTTTATTAATTTTTATTTTTTCTATTTCTATTTTTATTAATGTAACATGAGGAATAAAAAAATCAACTAAAATTGGTATAGGAAGCTAAATGAGCTTGTGAAACAATATTTTATTTTAGTCTTCAACAGGACCATAGGACAGTAAGTAGTTATTAAATCTTGTATCAATCTCCTAGTATAAGGAAAGTAGTATGTTCTTAAAAAATCATTAATAATCTCAGATATCCCAAGAATGTTAATCTTGCGTTCTAAGAAATCATCTAGTTCTGGGTAAAATTAACTGCATAATATGTAATGTACTCAATGAACTGGATTCATTCAAATGATTTCCTAATCTTCTGTAATAACTTGACTAAGCATACTTTCAACAAACGAGTCATATATTAAAATGATACCTTGGTTAGTTCAGCTGTTTGAACTAGCTTATTCTTGCTCCCAGCATACATCATCTGTTGTTCAGGCTTACACCCTGTAGTTTAGAAAAGAGAGAAAGCAGGAAATATGAGAATTTGAGAAAGAAAAAGTGAAAAATTGTTTTCTTTATTTACATTTAATTTAGTTAACCAATTTAGAATTCTTTTGATATTGAGAAAAATACAATTCACATGTCCCATATTATGAAGTACTCATTAAAGCACATACAATGAGATATCAAAGATATATATGGTTGTATAGTGAGAATGAAGAATAAAAGGACAGGCTTATATCATTGGCACTCCTAAAGTGCCAAGAGACAAGTGCTGATCTTATTTTTAGCACTAAGGGTTATAAAGCCCTTTACCAACATTTTCATTTGATCCTTATAGCCCTGTGAGCTTAGGTACTATATATATCATTACCCCATCTTACAGATAAGGAGACTGAAACTCAGAGGGTGAATGACTTCTCTAAGGTCACAATGCAAGTTAAACATCAGAGGTAGGATCCAAAGTTAGTTCTTTTCTGACTCCAAGTTAAATGTTCTTTCCATTACACATTTGCTGCATCACTAGGAAGATCTCCTAATGTTGAATAGAAAACCTGGTAAGATATAATGGACAAGAGTCAGATAAGATTTTTTTTTCCTCCTCTTCAAATTCCTGTTTTTATATACATATACATACATATATATATGGAGAGAGAGAAAAGTTCCAAAATGCAGGTTGCTTCACATGAATAACTCATAATATCAATTTTTGGGGTGGTGGTGGTGGTGAGGCAACTGGGATTGTTACTTGGCCAGGGTCATACAGCTAGTAAGTGTCAAGTGTCTGAAGCCACATCTGAACTCGGGCCCTCCTGACTCCAGGGCTAGTACTCTATCAACTATACTACCTAGCTACCCCACGATTATCAACTTTAGAAAACAAAGTCTATTTAAAAGAAATATAAATAGATGAGACATAATCTGTACCACTAGAGAGAATACCCATGTCAATGAGATCCACTGAAATACTAGAAACCAGACTACACATGAGCATGCAAAAGATGCAATTAAATTGTATTTAACACCATTCAAAGTAAACATAAGTAAAGCAGTCAAATTGCAGACAACTGCTGCTTTGATTCACAATCCTAAAGTTGACAACAACCCAAGATGTCTCTGTACTTTGGCTTGTGCATTATGAATAGCTGGACTTGTAACAACTATCTAAATTTTATCAACTAAATTTGATTGGACTATCCAGACGGATTGTAATGGAACCTTACAATTTGCAAGGTGCTATTAGGTGCTGTGAGACACACAAAAAGTATAAGTCTTCATTCCACAAGCTATCTGGGGAAATGATTCATTCCTTTAGAGATTTTATATGCATATAAACACAAATGTAATATAGAGATGGAGATCAGACTTATGATTGCATTGGCACGGAAATTATCAAGATAAGTAAAGTCTGTCTACCAATGCACCTTGGCACATCCTCTGCAATTTAGTCTTAGAGAGTTAACTACAGCATCAAGAGGTTAAAATGACTTGCCAATGGCCAAAGAGCCAGTATGTATGAGAAGCAGAGCTTCTGGCTCCAAGACCAGTTTTCTATGTCCTATATACCATGCTGCCTCTATATACACCTTAGACTTTGGGAGGGCAGATTCCAATGAGTACAGAAGTATACACAGGATCCCATGGACTAAAATTCTATAGGGGAAGTCAGTCTAGTAGGGAAAGGTGGCTCTAAAGAATGAAATTCTAAAGATACTGCAACAATTCTGATGAGAAAGAAAAAGAGACTGATATTGATATGCAGGAAATTCATCAACTGAATTAATTTTTACATTTTTTAAAAATTATTTTTAATTTTCGGCATTCACTTCCACAAGATTTTGAGTTCTAAATTTTCTCCCATCTCTCCTCTCCCCTCAAGCCAAAACAGCATACATTCTGATTACCCCTTCCCCCAATGTGCCCTTCCATCACCCTTCCCTTCTATTTAACTGTAGGGTAAGATATATTTCTATATCCCATTGACTGTATATCTTACTTCCCAGCTGCATGTAAAAACAATTTTTGATATTTGTTTTTAAAACTTTGAGTTCCACATTCTCTCCCTTCTTCCTTCCTCACCTACCCTCATTGAAAAAGTAAGCAATTTTGTTACACATCTGTAGTCATGCAAAACAGTTCCCTAACAGTCATGTTGTGAAAGACTATTTCTCTTCATCCTACCTCAGCCCCATTTATTCTGTTCTCTCCTTTGACCCTGTCCTACTTGCCTTCTTTTTCATCATCCTCCCCTTTCTTATCCCTTTCCCCCGTCCTTTCCTGCCGGGTAAGAAAGATTTCCATACCCAATTGAGTGTTCATGTTATTCCCTCCTTCAGCCAAATCTGATGGGAGCAAGGTTCACTAATTTCCTCTCACTTCCCCCTCTTCCCCTCACTGCAAAAATTTTTTCTTGCCTCTTTTATGGGAGATAATTTACCCTATTTTGCCTCTCCCTTTCTCTTTCTAGTACATTCCTCTCTCATCCCTTGTAATGAGAAAGGGAATTTGAAGATCTTCCCTGCCCCTTAATAGACTTAGGGAGATCTGTAGATAAAGTAGTCAATAGACTTTGAAGATCTCTCCTGCTTCAAAAGTAAACTCTGCCCCCTAATAGGCTGAATGTAATCACATGGAATCTGTGATGGAGGGAATTTGCTAAAGGGTGCAGCAGAGCCCACAGAAGCTTCCCTGCTGTGAAGATAAACTCTGCCCCCTAGTAGGCTGAATGCAGTCACATGGAGCCTATGGTGGAAGGAGTTTGCTAAAGAGAAGCAGAGCCCACAGGAAGCTTGTCAGAGCCAGAGAGATGGTGGGAGAGAAGGGAGGTTGAGGCAAGGAGAGAGAGAGGTTTGTAAATACTGATCTTGTATTGGTTTGCGGGAAGCCTGAAGGATGCTGTGGCTCTCAGTGTTATGGCTTCTGAATATCTTTGGTACTATGATGGAATCAGCTTGCTGGTTTGGGGATCTGGTTTTCTAAATAAACGTTTCAGTTCTATCCTCTACCTGGAGTTTGGCATATTTTGCAATCGAACATCATGCAATACTTACAGTCACAGTCTTTATCATGATTGTGGGTGCTGTAAATATTGCACTGGCACCCCTTAATTTTATTTTTTAGATATCATCTCTTCATATTCAACTCACACTGGGCTCTCTGTCTACATTATACATACACATATATATACACACACACACACACTCACACAGGTATATATGTATGTATATATGCTCCCTCCAATTACCCTAATACTGAGAAAGGTCTCATGAGTTACATATGTCATCTTTCCATGCAGGAATGTACAGTTCAACTTTAATAAGCCCCTTATGATTTCTCTTTCCTCTTTACCTTTTTATGCTTCTCTTGAATCTTGTATTTGGAAGTCAAATTTTCTATTCAGTTCTGGTCTTTTCATCAAGAATGCTTGAATGTCCTCTATTTCACTTAATGTTTATTTTTTTTCCTGTAAGTATTATTCTTGGTTTTGCTGGGTAGGTTATTGTTGGTTTTAATCCTAGCTCCTTTGACCTCTGGAATATTATATTCCAGGTTCTCAGATCCCTTAATGCAGAAGTTGCTAAATCTTCTGTTATCCTAATTGTGTCATCACACTACTGGAATTCTTTCTGGCTGTTTGCAATATTTTCTCCCTGACCTGGGAACTCTGCAATTTGGTTACAATATTCCTAGTTTTCCTTTTGGGATCTTTTTCAAGAGGGGATTGGTGAATTCTTTCAATTTCTATTTTACACTCTGGTTGTAGAATATCAGGTCAGTTTTCCTTGATAATTTCTTGAAAGATAATGCTTACGCTCTTTTTTTGATCATGGCTTTCAGGCAGTCCAATAATTTTAAAATTCTCTCTCCTGGATCTATTTTGTAGGTGAGTTCTTTTCCCCCAGATATTTCAGTCTTCTAATTTTTTCATTCTTTTGATTTTATAATTTCTTGATTTCTCATAAAGTCATTAGCTTCCATTTGTTTCATTCTAATTTTTAAGGAATTATTTTCTTGAGTGAGCTTTTGGACCTACTTTTCCATTTGTCCAATCCTGCTTTTTAAAGCATTCATCTCCTCATGGGCTTTTTGGCCCTCCTTTGTCTATTTTTTAAAGCGTTATTTTCTTCAGCATTTTTTTGGGTCTCCTATAGCAAGCTGTTGACTTATTTTTCATGACTTTCTTGCATCATTTTCATTTCTCTACCCACTTTTTCTTCTACTTCTCTTACTTGATTTTCAAAATCCTTTTTGAGTTCTTCCATGGCCTGAGATCAATTCATATTTTTCTTGGAGGTTTTGAATAGCGGGGCCTTCACTTTGTTTTCTTCTTCTAAGTTTTTTTTTTATCTTCCTTGTCACCAAAGTAAGAGTCTAGTGTGATCTCTGCCCCCCTCCCCCAGTTTCTTAATTTTCGTAGTCAATTACTTGACTTTTAACACTTTGTTAAGGTAGCCCTCTGCTTCTAGAGGGGAGAGTACATTATCCTAAGCTTCAGGGCTTTTTGAACAGATTTTTTCAGAGATATTTCTAGGGATCTATAAATTTTTAGTTCCAAGTTTGCATGATCAAAGAAGATGTGCTTATTCCTCTCCAGGTCTGTGCTCTCATTTGTGAGTGACCACAAGCACTTCAGTGGAACCGTGAGGAGGATTCCCTCTCTAACTGCCACCACAATCTCCTCCATGCCAGCATTCCTCCTTGCCCCAAGACCATCACCCAGGATTGCAACCTAGATCCAAGCAAGGACAAAGCAAGAGAATCCTGCTTCAGCGCCAGCAAAGAGATCTCTATAATCCCTCTCTGATTAGTTGCTCAATCTGTGGGCTGAGAGCTGCAGAAGCAGCCAATGTCGCTGGCAGCCACCATCACCACCCTGGGGCTGAACTATGTTCCTCTCTCACTTAGGTCCAGAGAGACCCTTACCACTGACCTATATTGTCTTTAGTGTTTGCAGATTGAGATACCTGGAAACTGTAACAGTTGCCAGTGATTCAGTCCCCTGAGGCCTACTCACGTTGTTGCTAGGCCCTGGTCTGTGCCACCACAGTGGACTGCACTCCTCTCCCTGCCTGGTGCAATAGACCTCTCCTGTTGTCTTTCCAGGTTGTCTTGGGCTAGAAATTTGTTTCACTCTAGCACTTTGCGGGTTCTGCTGCTCTAGAATTTTAGTCTTTTTTTGGTTTGTTTTTTTCAAGGAGAAAGGCAGGCAAGTGACTTGCCCAAGGTCATATGGCTAATAAGTGTTAAGTGTCTGAATTTGGATTTGAACTTGGGTCCTCCTGATTCCAGGGCAGGTACACCACCTAGGTGCCCCTAGAGTAATTTTTCACAGATATCTGAAGGGGTTTGGGGGAGAGCTCAAGGAAGGTGCTGCTTTCACTCCACCATCTTGGCTCTGCCTCAACCAAACTATAGTTTTAAAAGACATACTGGTAACAGAGGACGAATATAAACACACTGTAGAATCCTGGTGTGCTGAATGAGGTGAGAGTGGTAGGGAAAGCTAGTGACAACAAAAAGAGGTTTTGTTTTGTATTTTTGAAAGCTATCTTGAGGTAAAGAAGATGACAATTACTATTCAGGGGAGATGGACTACTGATAACTGACTACTGAGAGAAGGTAGAGATGTTCATTCTTATTTTGCTTCTGCTATCTCTGCATAGGAGAATTACCTGTGGCCTCCAAAGGACCAAACAATGGCTAGCAGGGAGCTGATACTGGGCCTAAGTAAGGAGATAGTGATGCATCACTTACCTGCTCTTGATGAATTCAAAATATCACCAATGGGCCACTTCAGTATTAATGATATGTCAGATAAACTATTGTCAGCAACACTGATGTGTCAGTTGTTAATGATATGCTAATTTCAGTGTTGGCTTGAAAATTATGGAGAATTGTAGAAGTACCACAGAATTGCAGAAAGATAAATATCTTGATTTTGGGAGAAAAAATAAGAGAAAGAACATGATCTGGAAACTTCTAGAAAAAAGCATTATAGCTTCACCAGGAAGAGATCATGTGAAAATCCTGGAAAGACTTATATGAAGTGAAGCTGAGTGAAGTGAGCAGAACCAGGAGAACACTGTTCACAGAAAGACACAGTGTGAGATGACTGATTTTGATACACTTAGCCCTTCTCAGAAATTCAAGGACCTAAAACAATTCCAAAGGACTCATGATGGTAAATGACATTTACATCCAGAGAAAGAACTACGGAATTGGAATGCAGAGCACAGCAAACAAAGAACTGTGGAATTGGAATGCAGAGCACAGCAAACTATTTTCTTTTTTGTTTTGTTTTTTTCTTTCTCATGGTCTCTCCCATTTGTTATAATTCTTCTATGCAACATGACCAATGTAAAAATGTGTTTAACAGGAATGCATGTGTAGAGTCATATCATATTGTACACTGTCTTGGGGAGGGAAAGGGAGAAAATGTAAAACTTATGGAAGTGAATTCTAAGAACTAAAAATAAATTAATAATTATTTTTTAAAAAATAGATCATGCTAGGCTAATCTTGTTTTTTTTTGATGGGTTTACTAAATTGTTGTAAAAGAGGAATATAGTTTTTGTTGGTAGCAAAACTTCTGATTGTTTCTCCATTTCTTGTGGAAAAGATGGAGGTGTGGCCTAGAAAAGATACAGTTAGATCAGTGGTTCTCAACCTGCGGGTCGTGACCCCTTTGGGAGTCAAACGACCCTTTCACAGGGCTAACGAGTTGCCTAAGACCATCAGAAAACACATATTTCCACTGGTCTTATGAACCAAGACACCACTCCTCTATCCATCTCCAGGCAGGTCCACCCACATGCAGATACACCCACATAACAAGTATTAAAGGGTCGTGGCATTAGGAAGGTTGAAAATCATTGAATTAGATGGACTCAGAACTGGCTGAGTAGTAGGGTCCCTAAAAGTATCCCTGAAAACAGCTGCACAAAACCCCTGAAACTTGGGACAGTGCACTCTCCATCCTGGAAGCAGAGACTTATCTTAACAAAAAGTTAAAGGGTCAAGTAATAAGCTGGGAAAGTGAGCAAACAATGGAAAAAAAACCCCACTTCTGACTATGGAAAGATACTATGGTGATAAGAAAGATCAGAACATTCACTTAGAAGACAATAACAAAGTCAATGCTCCTGCATCCAAAGCCTTCAAGAAAAATACAAATTGGTCTCAGGCAATGGAAGAACTCAAAAAGGATTCTGAAAATCAGGTAGGAGAAGTAGAGGAGAAAATATTGCAAGCAGTCAGAATCAGTTCAAATATTGTGGAGTCACAATCAAGAAAATGCAAAATTTAGCAGTTTCTACATTAAAGGATCTTATAATACGATATTTTGGAGAGCAAAGGACATAGGACTACAACCAAGAATGACCTACCTAGCAAGACTGAGTATAATCCATGAGGGGGAAAAATGGACATTCAATGAGACAGAAGACTTTCAAGCATTCTTGAGGAAACACCAGAGCTGAATAGAAAATTTGACTTTCAAGTAAAAGACTAAAAAAAAAAAACCGGAGTAATCACTAATGGTCTGATGTCATTTTGGCAGGACTCCAGGGAGTGAATGGATGAATTAATGGAAAATCTTTTTTCTTTTTTAAGGTTATATATGTGCAATCATGTTAAACCTATTTTCACATATATCATGTTGTGAAAGAAACAGAACAAAAGGTAAAAGCCATGGAAAAAAAACTAAAATAGCATGCTTCAATTTGCATTCCAACTATAGTTCTTTCTCCAGATGTGCATAGCAGGAAAATAATTTCTGAAGAGCTTATTATTTGCTAAGCACTGGGGATAGAAACTCAAAAGTGAGACAATCCTGCTTTTAAGAAGCTCACATTCTAGCTGAGGGAACACCACGTATTAGAAGCTTCAGGAACAGGGAAGACTGATGCTAAACCCTGCTCTATTGAACATTTTTATCAGTAACTTTGACAAAGGCATAGAACACACACAAATTTGTGAAAACAGAAGGTTGGGATGTACTGCTAGCAAAATGGATAAAAGGATGTTAACAGACTAGGATACTGGGTCAAATCTAGTAAAATGAAATTTAATAATAATTTACATGGCAAAAAATTAATTTCACAATGTACAAGTTGGGAAAGAAATAATTAGCTAGCGGTTCTTCTTGAAAAAGAACTAGAGGTTCCCATGAACTGTAAGGTTGAATCTCAATCAACACTATGATATGGCAGCCAAAAGGGATAGTGTAATTGATCATAAGCTGGATTAAGAGAAACATAACTTTCAGTAATAAGATGAAAGTCCCTCTGTACTCCTCCTTCATCAGATTACAATGAAAGGGCTGTGTTGTTTTAGATACTGCATTTCTAGAAATATGACTGATAATCTGAAGAAACAGAAGGAGGAAACTGGAATGGTAAAGGACCTTAAGTTCATGCCAAGAGGATGAAGTAAAGCAAGTGCGGCAGTTTAGCCTAGAGAATACTCAAAAGGGACATAGAGCTGTCTTCAAATATTTGAAGGACTATCATGTAAAAGAGAAATCAGACTAATTCTGTTTGGGCCAAGAGGTTAGAAATTAAGAGCAACATGTAGAAGATGTAAGGTCTGACAGTGACAAAAATGTCCTAGCAATTTGAACTATCCAAAAGTGACATGGCTGCTGTGTTAGGCAGAGGATTCCTTTTCACTGGAAGTCTTTTAGTTAATAGCTAGATGAAATTTCTCATTCATTTAAAACTTAAATATAAAATGAGAAGAGGAGAAAAACCATTTCCATGTACACAGCAGAATATAGGAGAGGATTCAATACAAAACAATAAATTTCCATTTAAAGAAAACCTATATAATAAACACTATACATTTATATATATGTATGTATACATACACACATATACAGTTATCTATAAACACACTCATCTATATTCATATACATATATGTAAAATCATACTATGCATATTTGCACTTGTCATCTCTTTCTCTGTAATTAGACAACTTCCTTCATTGGTCTGTCTTTCCAAGTTTTTCTTTGTCAATCAGCTCATTATTTCCTATACCACAGAAGTACTCCGACACAATCACATCCTGTCTGAGAGACTGTCTATGAAAGTTTCTTCCCAGTTTTCTGTGTTGAAGGTGTAATGGGAATGGGAATTTTCCCTGACCTTTAATAGGCCTATGGGGAATTTGAAGACCTTCTTGCTTTGAAAATAAACTCTGCCCCCAACAGGCTGAATGTAATCAAAGGGAGCCTGTGGTGGGAAGAGTTTGCTGAAGGGTAGAGCAGAACCACAGGAATATGGGAGTCAGAGCTAGAGAGACAGTGAGAGAGAGAGGCACTCAGGCAAGGAGACAGAGAGGTTAGAGAGTAAATATTGATCTTATATTAGTTTGTGGGAAGACTAAAGGATGGTGTGATTCTCTGTATTGTTATGGCTTACAAGTTTCTTTGCTACTGTGATAGAACTGGCTTACTAGTTTTGGGATTTGGTTTTCTGGTGTCTAAATAAATGCTTTGGTTCTGTCTTCTATATGGAGAGTTTGTTATACTGTGTGATAGAACGTCATGAGATATTTGTAATCATGGTCTTTATCAAAATCATGTTTGCTGTAAATATTGTACTGGCACTACATTTAGTATCACAAACAGGCTTTTGAAATGTCAGACCTCTAGTTGGAGGCAGAAGGAATTTAGAAGAAGAAATGTCTATCCCAGGATGGGAGGATTTGCCTTATGCCTCCCTAGAACAGGGCTCTGTGAAAAATAGGAATAGAGGCTACAGCAAGGAGAACATAGAGATTCAGAAACATGTTTGTGAAGAAAACCAATAAAACCTGGGAGAGAGCTGGAGGTAGTGAGTAGAAGAGGCTGGGTTTTACTAACAGGGTTACCACACTGTGTGTAAAAGTAGAGACAAGCTGTTATAAGAATTTACTAACTGCCAGAATTGGAGCCCTCCTTTAGAAGAAGCAAGCTGAGTCTTGGTGGTAGAAGAGAAAACTGGAGAGTCTCTGGAAGAAGGGAGAGCTATTGTGAATTTGGCTCAGAAAAAGAAGAAAAAAAGTAACAAGAGGAAAGTTCATACAGTATTGGTAGAGTCTCAGCCTAGTTGTTATGACTCCCAGGAAAGTAAATGTGTTGTACAGAATAATACATTGTTTCATGACAAAGCATTTACAGGGACAGAAGGTCACCCCATACTGAGAAGAGGGCAGGAGAATCAGGAAGGACAGGCAATGTTCAAGGAGATAATCAAGGATTTCACTCAACAGGAGATTACTGATATTTTGAGCAGATTCACCCAAAGGATGGGAGAATCCTTAGTGTCTTGGATAGTAAGAATCAGTGATGAAGGAGCTGGAGGGGTAGTGATACTATGGACTTCTTGAAATATATAAGTATTTGTCAGAATCTTTTTGTCCAGAAAGCTTTTAGAGATTTTTATTTGGTAGGAGGTAACAATATGATCAAGCTTTAGCTGCTGCTGGATGCAACACAATGTATCCCACTGTGGTCTAGTATAGAGAGACCATGGTGCTCACAGACTGCATGAGAAAGTTGAAAGAGGAAATAAGGAAAACTTCCATTATGGTTGGAGATGCATGATATCTCCTTAGAACCCTCATAGAAATACCATAGTGAAGACAACTTCTGACTCTACCAACTGGTGAAATAGGGTACCCTCTTTTTCAGAGGTGCTGGATAAGATTTCACAGCTAAGTGACATAGAAAAATGGGAAAACGATAAATTTCCTCAAGAGAGAAGAGTAAATGGCCAGAGGATTCAAAGTCAGAAAAGACTGACAAGAAGAAAACTGTTTACTGTTCTACTGAGAACAGTGGTACATTTTAGAAAAACTGATGATGTTCCAACAAATGAACTATACAAAATGTATCAAGAAAATGGGCTTGATGTTAGATGGAATAGAGAAGTGAGAACTGCCCCTACAAATTTTCCTGAACCATTGTATACAAGTTTGTCACACCTTCAGGGAGACTCAGATTAAAGAAAGTGCTGGCATAGGTGAAAGTGGTCCATGTGCTGAACTTGTGGCAGTGTATCAAGCCACTGGAATAGAGTGAGGAGGGCAGTGTCATATATTCTACTGTGAAAGAGGCTATTATAGTGAGTCCATGGAGCCCAGAGGCATGGCTGGCCCTATATTTGTTTCTTTTTGGCTTTTTATTAAACTTGTTTGCAAGATTTGTTTCCTGCAGGCTTGGTACCCTCCACCTGCAGATGCCTGATTGCTTAAGCTGGATGTCACCCTCCCCCCCCCCCCCAACCATGACTGTGACATGTCACCTCCTGGACCTAGTGTCAACCAAGCTCCAGATGTCTGCTAACGAACTGACCTCTTGAATGGGACCTCTTGGGGCAGGGACTGTTCTATGTCAAATTTCAGCTTGAAGTAGCTTTGGAGAAGAGACTTTTACCACTTGCCCCAAGATTTTGAGCCCATTCGTTCAAGGGGGGAAGGATGGGGAAAGGATGGATTCTGTCCTTTATATGGAGAGTTTGTTATATTTTGTGATCAAATGTCAAGCGATATTTATAGTCACAGTCTTTATTGTGATCGTGGGTGCTGTACATATTGCAATGGCACCATACCTACCTGTGAACAATAAATATTACCCCAATTATTTAAATCTGACTTTATACAGAAACTGTTTTATGTTTATGTTCATGTAATTCCTGTGTCTACTTTGGCAGGTATACTAAGGTATTTTATACTATCCAGTTATTTTAAATGGTCCAAAACAATACTGAATAATATTGGTGACACAAAGGATGATTTCCCTATTGTTTTTTTAGTTAAACATATTTTAACTTCAACTTTGTCTGAGATCATGATTACTAACCCTGTTTTTTTACATAATAAATTCTACTCCAAAACTTTATCTTTGTGTATATCTCTCATTTCTTTTGTGTTTCCTGAAAGCAAAATATTATTGAATTCAAATTTTTAGTCTGTTTCCATTTTATGGGCAAATTCATCCTATTCACATTCTGAGCTATAATTACTTGCTGTGTATTTCCCTCCTTCCTATTATCTATCCTTCTCACCCCATTTACCTTATTCTTCCTAACTCCTCTGCTTTACTTCTACTTGATACCTTGCCCTCCTATTCCTTAACCTAAACACCCCTCTAAAGGTCCCTCCCTTTTGTTGACTATCTCCCTGTTTCTCTCCCCCCACTGCAATATATTTATTGCATTTACACTGAGCAGTGCGCACAATCCATGGCAAGTAATAGTATTAGTACAAAAATTTGAGTTGTCCTAATCATTAGGTGAAGGAAAAGAAAAATATAATAAGAACTGAAATGTAGATAAACTAACCAAATAAATGACAAAACAAAATCATTAGCTCTTTTTATTACTAATTTGCCAACAGTGTATTTTGTGAAATTTATTTTAAATCATGGTCATATAATTTTATTTTTTTTTAATTTTAATTTATTTTCTTGGTTACATCATTTATTTCCACAAGGTTTTGAGTTACAGATTTT
>CM053598.1:197024646-197065631 GCA_028646575.1 Pseudocheirus occidentalis
CATTGTACTGAATCTGATTTTGTAATGGAATAAACAGAGTGTTCACTAATACTTTGTAATCCGAATCTTAAAGGCTGTTCACAGTAGCATTCTCTCAGGAATCTACTGCTGATTGGCTTTACAACCTGTCAGACTCCATCAGGAGTCATATACTCTCTGCAGAACTAAACGACCATTGATGACATTACTAGTGTCAGGTCACAAAAGTAGTATCATTGCCAATCTAGACAGGAGCACCATGATGCTGTGTTTTTTGGGGGGCACAGGAACATATGAACTCTAACTAAGGACAGGGTTGCTACTTTTGCTTATTGAGTTCCTAATGCCTGTTAGAGTTTTCATCTTCCTTAACTGGTAAATTGTCTCTCCCCATCTCTCAGTGAGGTTGCCTTTGCTAGGTGGTAGCTTGTCCAGAAGTCTTTTCTGTGACATATCATTGCCACCTTAGGAAGGGGGCAGCTGGAGGCCTTTCTCATGCAAGGTTTCTTAGATCCAGCCTCTAGAAAGACTTACTCTTATAAAGACTGGAAGCTTCTGCACATAGTTCTGGTTGATGCTCTTTGGCCCTTATTTAGTCTCTGGCACAGAATCTGCCTCACAGAAGGGTCAGAAAATGGATTGGGTCGTAAACAATTGACAGATCTTTCTCAGATAACTAAGACAGCTCTTTCCGAGAAAGAGCTTGGGCAACTACCACAGGGGAAAATGTCCTGGATAGTAGGATGGAAAACATTGAGGGAGATTACACCTCATCTTCACTCTGAGACAGGCTTCATGAAAGAGGGTACTGTCCTCTGCTTTATTACAGATCACCCCCCACCTGTAATATAGAGCGTAGTCTGCGCCAGAAGTGTCATCTGTACTGTAATCCCTTATAGTCCTACTTGTCACAGATTTATATCAGGACATTACTTGGGGACTGTCCAAAATATCACCTATCACATGACAGATTTGATTCGTTACTTTTTATATTCTGTCACCTTGCTACTTTACATCTTCCTGGGACCATTATGCTAATTCCTTTTTTCCCTTCCTTTCTTTCTGGGTTTTTTTTTTTTCATTTTATCTGAGCTAAATTTTTCTTACATTGCTGTTTCTCCTAGGTTTATTGATGTAATGATAATGAAATTTGAAGATCTCTTTGTATTAGAAAGCTGATGGGTACTTAGCACCTAGTTTCAAATTAAGCTTCTGTAAAGAAACAGAAGGTATGAACCCCTGTTGCTGATGTAACGGGAAGAGGTTGAACAGGGAGGAGCAGTACTGTATATAAGGAAAAACCCCAGCTGGGGAAGGCAGAATTTCTTGGGAACTTATGGGAGCAGAGCTTCTTCTGAGGAAGAGCCGATGTGCTGAGGATTTCCGAGGGCCAGCTGGAGCTGCTGAGGAGGCATGACTGTGGTGTCAGTACTTTGTGGCTTTCTTAAGCCTTGACTTACCAGGAATAGAGACTAAAGGATTTTAGGTTGGACTAGACACTGAGCTTCAGTGTGGAACAGGACCTGCATGTAGAACTGGACAAGGAGCTGAGAGCTGTGTGCCTTTGAATCCAGGTGACAGTTTGGTGAATCCAGGTCAGAGTTGGGACCATAGAAGGGGATCCAGGGAATTCAAGAGCCTACCTGGGGTCAAGATGAAGAGATCTCTGTGGATACTGAGTAGTGACTGATTGAAGTTGTAACTTACCTGTTACCTTGAAATTGTAACTTATTTGCGACTGAGGGGTAGAAGGGTGGAGAGTGTATTTTCCCCTACCCCTTAAGAGAGTACTGAGTAGTCACTGATATTGTAACTTAATTGCCCTCAATGGGTGGAGAACTTTGACTATTGTGTTTTGTGTCCCTTTAAGGAGGTTCTCCTCCTTTAGACTGATTGAATTAAGGACTTAACTAAATGATTAATTATCTAAATGAATGCTCCTTGGTTGTTTTTTTTTTTAAAGAGAACCACTGAATGATTGAGTTACTAAGTGATTGATTGACTAAATGATTATACTTTGTTCAAAACTATGTGACCACTTTGGTGAAAATTATGCGGCCGTTAAAATGATCATTTGTTTTGAATGCTATATTTTTATTTTCTGTAATAAGATGCAATATTATGAATGCTATACCTTGATTTTCTGTGATTGTTTTGTTCTGATTTGTTATTGAATAAATAGAGTGTTTGCTATACTGTGTAATCAGAACCTTGAAAGCTGTTCATAGCAGCAGTCCTCTGGAAAGCTGTTCATAGCAGCAGTCCTCTGGAAAGCTGCTCCTGCATGGCTTTACAGTTGAATCCTTGAGATCAAGACCTTTAGTATGTTGCCACCAGAGGGTGGGGTGGGGTATAGTAGGAATGGTATTCTTAAAGCCCTGTTTCTCCAAAGGTAGTTTCTCTTAAGAGTTCTCTTCATAGTTGGGGCTAGTTTTTCCCTGAAAAGTAGGAAAGCTATACTTAAGATTTGATTGGTCCATTGCTTTCTGTGTCATCTCCACTCATCCTGATAAATATCTGGTTACTGGATCCAGATGGCTCTGGAGGACAGAGTGAGTCTGACAACCCTGCAGAGTGAGCCCTCCGTCACTCAAATCCAAGTCAGCTGCAAGTCATGTCATCATTTCCCTGATGCCACGGTCTTCTTTGAAAATGAAAGATAAACGTAGTCTTTGATAAAGTAGAGACTTGGTACCTCTGCTTACCTCTTTTCTTATTCTTTTCTAAACTTACACATTTTGGCTTCTCACATCATTTGACTGAAACTGTTCTTTCCAAAGTTACCAGTCATCTCTTTAATTGACAAATCTAGCATTCTCTTCCTCAGCCCTTATCCTTGACCTTTCTGCAGCATTTGATTCTATGGATTAATTATTACTGTGTCCTCTTGGTTACTCTCTTTAGGTTTTTGTGTAGCTGCTTTTTCTTGGTTTTCCCTACACCTTGTCTGAACCTTTAGTTGCCATTGCTGGATCTTCATCAGTGTCACACCTTCTAACTATGGCTATCTGTTCTTAGCCCTATTCTTCTTTCCTTCTATGTTTGTATTTAGTGATCACATCAGCTCCCATGAGTTTTCTGTCATTTCTATACATGTTGTTCTCAGATCCAAACCTTGTCTGTCTTGTGAGCTCCAGCCCTACATCTCCAGCTACCTGATAGACATTTTGAACTAGATGATCAATGGACATCTCAAAATTCAACACATCCAGAACAATTCGTTATTCTCCTCTCTTTCCCCTTTCTCCTTCATCTGTGCTTCTTTACTTCTCCATTACCATAGAGGGCATCATCATTCTTTCTACCAGTTAAACAAGTAACAAACCAAACATATCCAGTCTGTGGCTAAATTTTGTTATTCTCTTCATAATCTCTCTTGTATGTCTCTTCTTTCCTTTTGCAGTCACTACCCTAGGTTATGCCTGGACTTTAGCAATAGCTTTCTTATTGGTCTTCCTGCCTCAAGGAACTGCCACAACCACCAAAATGATTTCCCTTAAGTGTGGGTTTTACTATGTCACTTCCCTGCTCTGTAAACTCTATTGGCACTGTTTTATCTCCACGGTTACCTGTGAAGTGAACTTGGCATTTAAGGCTTTTCACAAGCTGGTTCCCTTACTACCTTTCCAGTCTTTTCACACTCCACTTTATCTTCCACACATTCTGTGATCTAATTATAAGAGTACTTGCTGTCCCCCACTTATGATACTTCGTTTCTGGGATGGTCCTCCATACCTAAAATGCACTTCTTCCTTTCTTCTACTTCCTGACATCCATTCCCATCCTTCAAGACTTAGCCCAAAAGTCACCTTTTGCAGGAGACCTTTCTATGTTGAACCTCCCTCTCTAAAGTTGGCTTTGCAAGAAATGGGGTTCAGTCACTCCCTTAAGAAACGAAACTTGAACTGAAGTGAGTGAAGTGTTTATTTATCTTCCAGAGCCAATGCATGGTATCCAGTAGGGATACGTACATACACATGGAAGCCAAACTGAGCTTTTTATGGATTAGTTTTTCCTGGTCCCTCCCTTCAGAGCTGGGATTGATCCCAGCTCCTCTAGGTTACAATCTTTCTGTCCCTCCCTTTACATATTGTTCCTTAACCTGTTACATGGTCACGTCTGCATGGATCCCATGTTCAGAAGATGGAAGATAATCTTTGCATGGGTGTACAAGTTAATATGCATAAAGGCATGTGCAGTAATAGTTAGGTCTCATGACTATGAATAAATTCTTGAGTTTAAGCCATCCTGCCCAGTTTCACTCTCTCTAAAGTCCTTGAGCTCACAGGCCCCGACTGTCGTTCTTGTAAGACAGACTGTGCTTATCTGCTCACATTGTATCCCTTAGCAAAATCCTTGTATGGCAATATCTATGGAAACATGACTCCATATATTACTAGACTCTTTATCACACACCTTATTTCTATTCCATATATGTCTTATATGTGCTTATTGGTTAACATGTCTTCCCCATTAACAGTTACTTGAGCACAGGAACAGTTTTTGTATTTTTTTCTTTCCTTGTATTTCTAATTCTTAGTACAATATGTGGCACATAAGAAATGTTTGCTAGATTGAAATAAGGAACAAATTGAGATCGTGAAGAAATGTCAATAATGGCAGTAATAATAAATGTCAGTGTAATGCTGAAACACTGGTAAAGATAACTTAAAACAAGTCTTTATAATCTTGTAAACCTTGTCTGAGTTATTTTTAGAGGCATTATGATGAAGAGGATAGAGTGCTGGACTTGGGAGTGAGGAAGACCAGTGTTGAAATCCTGTTTCTGACATTTACTAGCTATGTGAACTTGGATAAGCTCCGTGTTCAGTTTCCTCGTTTGTAAAATGAAGAGGTTGGAGAAGAGGGCCTCTGAGATTCTTTTCATCTTTAAATCTATGATGCCAGTATAATTTAAAGTTTGTACAATTCAGTTGGTTACAAAGTACTCATTAGTATAAAGTTGGTGTATTTTAGCTATTGCCTGTTTATTTGGGGCTGTAAGTGGGTTTTCACTGAAAACAAATTCCTAATTGCTTTAATTTTATTTTAGATTATAGCATTTGATGAACTGAAGACTGATTACAAGAATCCTATAGACCAATGTAATACACTCAATCCTGTAAGTTATATATAACAAAGTTTTTCTCATTATTCTTTTAAGGTCTTTTGCTTTTACATTGATATAATTCTAAATGGCCATTATTAATCTAAGTAGTACCTGTGTTTTTTTTTTAATAGGTAGACTTTTGAAAATTATTTTTCTCCTTTCATGCTTGAATATTCTGACTTATTAATCTGCTGGTGATCTTGTCAGCTGTCATACTAACATTCTCCCAATCTGCTTTTTACATTGTCGGCACAAAGACAGTTGAAAAGGTCAAAAAGATTAAAAGAGTCAAAATTGCATTAAAGGTGTGTACTGCTTTTTAGTTTAATGTTTTAATGCCACCTTCATTTTGTGGGGGAGGGTTAGGAACATTGTGTTTATGTAAATGTTTTGTTTGGTGTGTTCTTTCATGCCTGTTCAGGTTTGTAATTTCAAAATTTTTCATATTTTGTGCAAATGTTTGTTTGCTGATCAAGTAGGGAAAACTGTTACATGCTTATGCTCACAATTTTTCTGTACTATGACTACAACAATATTTAGGTTATTTGACAAATTTCATTAGTTTTTTATTTGGGGAATTCTAGAGATTTTGATTAAAATAAAGCAACCTCAGTAGTAATAGTTTGTCATAATAGTCTGAGATTATGGTCTCTTGTAAGTGTGCTATCATTTACAATAGAATCTGCAATATAAAATTAACCTATTATACCTTTCAACTTCCCATTCCTCCCCTTATGAATATCCTGGAATTTTATACTATTCTCAGGGCCTATGCTGTAACACCACATACATAATAGGTGTGATGGGAATTTTTTTTGGTTTTCTTGATATAGAAATCCTCTGTTGTGATTTCTAAACAGATGTACCTTAAATGAAAGTTTGTCAGTGCTTAAGAGTATTAAATTTATTACTCTTTTAGATGGATTAGTCTATAGCCAGCTTGATTACATCTTTTTGTTTAGGAACTAAGAAGGTAGTTAATGGAAATGTTATCTCAGAGCCATGCAATCAATGGTGCATAGGCTTTCCAGGAAGGAGTACGTTAAAAAGTAATGTAATGTAATATAAAAGTAAGGTAATACCAAGTAGTTTTAAGATAAGTACTTTGTTATGAATTTCCATTTAATTTTTAGTCATTATTTAAACGATCAGTCTTTTGGCAGGATCCAGTTAGAATAGGAACAAGAAGGATTGACCTGCTCACTAGGTAACACTAGAGTTTGGACTATGAAATTGGTAAAGTACCCGCTATCAGAAAAATGAGAAATTTCAGTGTTTTGATAATAGCGATTTGATACCATAGAGGCTATCCTTTTGTACATGTAAAATTTTTTAAAGTAGTTACTTGATACCTTCTTGCTTGATATTAAAATAGCAACATTCTGTTTAGATGTGTCTTGCTTTTTCTATTTTTCTTAATAGAAAGAAAAATTCACGGGTTTAGAAAAAAGATGTACTTGGGATATACTGATGTTGCAGTGAGGAAATGGAAGAAGGGTTATTTTGATGCACATACTTTATTTTGAATGGGAGATTGTAGTGATTGTTGACATAATAGCTGTGCATCTGACAGTTTTCCCTATTTAAAGTTTGTTTTGAAAGTTACTTCTGCCAAAGTATGGGGGAAGGAAATAATACATTTTTTGCCTTTGTGGTAATCTTTAACAAAGGAAATTTATTATGCATGTTTAAGTTAGATCTTCTATCATTTTAAATTATATTTGCATGAAGTAATTTTGAAGAGTACTTTTTAAAAATTGTCGTTCTTAAAGAAATATCACAAAAAATATTTGAAAGTACAGCTTTCTAAGACAGATCAATAAAAATTTTTTTAGATTTTTATGGGGAGAATTGGGTTTCATGGTAGAACCATAGTTGCCAGTCTATATATATTATCCTTGTAACTAAATATAAGTTTTAGCCATTTGGGACAGTATTTTGATAGCATTCTAATCCTCTAGGATAAGAATTCTTAAAATGGGCTTGTTAAAATTCAGTTTTAACTAGTATCACTAATATAGCTTTATGAGATATGTAGGGTATATATTTTGGATTTAAAATAGTTATAGAAGCCCTTGTTTTATTATTGAAGTTCTTTGAAAATGCTTGGCTATTCATATTTTTAGGAGTCAGGTTTGAAAGTATTTACTTATTTGTGTATTATCCACAAGTGTTAACTTATGTGTTTAAATATATGATATATATAAAGATATATGTTTAAATAATTAACAGGTTTATTTAATGAATATACTGTTATGTGCAGATTAACTTTAATTGAATCATGGAAAGAATAATAAATAGGACAGTAAGCTATTAGTTGGCTTTTTATTGTTATTAAAATCCTTTCAGTTTTGAGTTAGAGGAATACAGGTAAATCTTTTGAGGTCTTAGAATACCATAGTAGATGTAGTACAATCTTAACATATTTTTATAGCTAAGGTCTTTTATAAAGACAGTTTTGGTATACCCAGTCATTAAGCATATTAATTGCCTACTATATACTAGGGGATGAGTGTAGAAAGATGACAAAAAGTAAAATAATCTCTAGACTCCAGAAGCTTACCGTTTATCATGGAAGATAATATATTCACATATAAGTATATTCAGAATAAAGGCATCATAGGGAAGGCATTGACTGTTGGAATTAAGAAAGACTTCTTGTAGAAGGTAGTCCTTGAACTAAGTCATAAAGAAGTGAGGAATTTTATGAGGTAGAAATTAGAAAGGAATACCTTCCAGGCATAGGGAATACCGAAAGAGAGAGAGAGAGAGAGAGAGAGAGAGAGAGAGAGAGAGAGAGAGAGAGAGAGAGAGAAAAATCTGTGTGTGTAAGTAAGTAAGTAGAAGCTAGGTCAGACTTTGAATAGCAAAGAAAGGAATATATATTCTATACTAAAGGCATTCGAGAACACCCAGGCTTAGAGTAGGAAAGTAGCATAGTTACACCCCCTAAAAATTAACCTGACTTGATCCATTTTAAAAATATTTTCATTTAAAATCACTGTATAAAATACTTAATTAAAAAATTGTGTTTTTTACCGCATTCTGGTATTTATGTAGGTCACTTATACATGCATATATTTTCCATAATCTTTAAGGTTTACATCATTCACGTTTTCTTGATGTGCCAAGTAAAATTTTACATTAATTTATATTAATTATTCTAATGAAATTTTATTAATGAACTTTGTCCTTGTGTGCTTTGCTTTCATTGATCTGAAATTCTCAGTCCTGTTATCTGCAACTTATTAGGTGGTACGTAAACTTTTTAGGTGGTACCTAAAAAAATGAGCTTATTAGAAATACCAAAAAATATAATTAATTTCACTGTTTTTATACAATTTCCCTCCTACATTGCAGAAAGTTTGTTTGCATTTGTTCATATTCACGTCCTTAACATTGTGTAGAAATTATTAGCTGATCATTGCATAGAGAATATAATATTGTGGTGGTTATGTGGTTTGTACACATAGCATTTTAAACTTCTAATTAAAAACTTAAGAATTCTAATATTTAAACCATTCAGGAAAGCTTTGGTTTTGTGAAATATTTTCTTTTATGTTGCATGTGGCCAGATAATCTCATTTTTCTGTTTGATTTCCATTTATAGTTGTAGAAAGTAAAGTATATATTAATTAAGTAGTAATGTCAAAATCTAAAAATTATGCATGGTCACTTTTATTACCATCTATCTAATTAGAATTATGAGTCCCCCTCCCCACCCCTGAACATTTTTTATATTGTAATAGAGGTACAATGTAGGGTTGTGGACAGAAGGCTAGACTTGAAGCCAAGAAGCTCTGGGGTTAGATCAGGCCTCTGACACATACTGGTCCTGTGACCCTGGACAAGTCCCTTAACCTCTAGGCAGCTCTCTTAATCAACATTGATAGAAAGGGTTTCCTCATCCAGGAGTACTGTGTACCAATGAACTTGTCCTATCTGTACTGAATAATTACATATATTGTATGTTGAGGAAAAGTAATGTAATGGATAAGGAACTGTCTTCCTAGTCAGGCACACCTGAATCCTTCAGGACTTTTCTAGAATTGTAAGTGGCAGAGAAGGGGCTAATCAGCTCTGGGCAAGGAAATTCCTCTCCAGGTCTTCCCTACACAGATGAAGTCACATGCCCAACAACTTGTAAGAGCTCAAATCTTTGTGCCCTGTGGGTTGTGAAATGTCTAGGTTTCTTTCTCAGAACAGTGCAGGCTATGTCTTTAGTATCTACATACAAATCCTGCTGTTGTTGGAAAGGTCAGTATAGACATAAAATCCGGAACAGGGTCCCTTTCATTCTTGATTCTGAAAAATAGCTCTTAATTGAAATTTGTTTCTTATGTTATTCATAATTAATTTTGTTTAATATTGACATTAACCTTTCAGCCAGGTTGTTTTGATAACTGATCATTATTTTTCCTCTAGCTTGTACTTCCAGAATATCTCATCCACGCTTTCTTCTGTGTCATGTTTCTCTGTGCAGCAGAGTGGCTTACACTGGGTCTCAATATGCCACTCTTGGCATATCATATTTGGAGGTAATATTTAGATAAACTTATAATATTCCGTTTTTTATTATAATTACATTAGTCCATATTTAAAACTTACAAATTAATGTTCATTTTAATAGTCAAACAGTTGGGCCCATATAATTATGTATACTTTGTATGTAGCATTTAAAACTAAAAATGTTTTTTTAGAAACTGGTGACAAAAAGGATAGCCACCTGGCCATTCAGTATTTTGTTGTAATAATCAGAACTGAGATATGCAAGAGCAGTTCCTAATTAGTATAATTTTTCATAGCTTTATCTGGACACATTAAAATGATTTTACTGTCTCTAGTTTAATTATTCACCTTTTTATTGGATTTCTGAAAAGTACTTGGCACTAAAGGTGATTTGTTCAACATTTTATATTATTTAAATTTGCTGTGTTTTAGGGTTCAGTTTTGCTACTGAAATTATTATATTTTTCATTATTTAATTGTGATATGGAATTAGGAGCATGTGATTTCCTGCCTCATCTTTCTTGATTCTGAGAGGAAGAAAACCCTTATATGAAAGTTTACCTTCTTTTCTGAGTGGCTAATAAAATATATTCATTACAGGTATATGAGTAGACCAGTAATGAGTGGACCAGGACTTTATGATCCTACAACCATCATGAATGCAGACATTCTAGCATACTGTCAGAAAGAAGGATGGTGCAAATTAGCCTTTTACCTGCTATCATTTTTTTACTACCTGTATGGGTAAGTTGGAAAAATATAATGGAGAATGAGTAATTTGACTGCTTGACAATTTTGTAGCAATTAAGCTTACCATTTTAACTTTTAGCATATAAATAAAAATGCCCAAATCATAAGGTATAATCAGCATGAACATAAAAACGTGTATGTATGTGTATGTACATAAATCTGTACACATACATGATACCTGGGAGATGAACTAGTTTGAAATTTGAAAAGATGTTGGGTAACCTTGATACCTTGATTTCTCACATGTATTAATTGAGTCTACAGAGAATGACCCTTACTTTTCATAGCTGAATGATGTTAATGAAAGAACATTGTTGAACGTTAAGAGGAAAAAATTTTTGACTCCTATATAACCCTGCAGAGGCTGAGAGTAGTCACGTGTCCCTAATGATCTTTACCTATAAAATTTATGCTCTGTTTTCTTCATACTGATTTTATACTGTGAAAGAAAAAATTGTCACGTTTGGAAAGTTTAAGAAATTGTTGACTTCTCCACCCTGATTTCCATTGGGCATATAGACTTATATTTTCTTTCCATTAGAACAAGGATTCTTAACCTTTTTTGTATCAGGCTCCCCTTTGCTAGTTTGACGAAGCCTATAAATTCCACAGATTATGTTTTCAAATGCATAAAATAAAAATGCGTGCATTTCTCTTTTTTTAAACAACTCTCTCCAAATGTATTGCTGATCTCTTAATTGCCAGATTTAATGGTCTTTTCTCAGTCATTGTCCTTCTTGACCTTTCTGCAGTCTTTGACTCTATAAATCACCTTCCTCTCTTGAGATATTTATAAAGTACTTTACACAGTGCTTAGTGCTTACTTGGTTGGTTGTTGTCCTTCTTTCTCTTAAAGAGGACCAGAAGGACTTTACTCTGTTGGGGTCAAGGAACTTGACATACTAGACACTTAAATACTTATTCCCTTTTTTTATGATGTGGTTCCCACTTACTTTTCATGATATTGTTCTCTTCTGTTTCTTTCTGACTACTCTTCCTCTTTCCCCTTTGCTGAATATTTATCCATTTCATGCCCACTATCTGTGAGTGTCACTCCTTCGCACCTCCCACCTGTGTCTATCCTGCGTTCTATTTCCTTCTTCGTTTGAACTCTTTCATCAGTTCCCATCAATTCAACTTTCATTTTTATGCAGATGATCCTTAGATTTGTCTAACCCTAAACTCTTTTCTATCCTCCATTCTCTCATCTGGAACTGCCTCTTGGGCAACTAGAACTGGATGTCCTATAAGACATCTTAAATTTAGCATGTCCAAAATCAAACTCATAACTTTTCCTCCCAACTCTCTTCTTTTTTTTTTTATCTGTTTTTGACTTTTTTTATTTTGAGTTCCAAATTCTCTCCCGTCTTCCTTTTTGTGCCCTCCCTCACCCACTGAGAAGGCAAGTAATATGGTATCAATTATACATGTGAAATCATGCAAAGCATACATCCGTGTTAGCCATATTGCCTCCTCTCCCCCCCCAAAAGTGAGAAAATTATACTTCATTTTACACTCAGAATTCATCAGTTCTCTCTCTGGTAGTGGATAAGCACTATTTTCATCATATGAGTCCTTTGGATGCTGATATTAATCAGTTAAACCAAGTCTTTCATAGTTCATCATCATTATAATATTGCTGTTTACTGTACACAATGATTCTTCTTACTTGACTTTGTATCAATTCATAAAAGCCTTCTCAAGTTTTTCCGAAACCAGTCCCCTCATCTTTTTTTATTGTACAATAGTACTCTGTCACAATCATATTCCACAACTTACTCAGCTATTCCCCAATTGATAAGCAACTCTTCTATTTCCAATTCTTTACACCACAAAAAGAGGTGATATGAATATTTTTGTATATATAGGTACTTTTTCTTTAATCTCTTTGGGATATATAGAAGTTATGTAGTTCACTATTTAACATTTCTGATAGCTGTGAAGTGGTACCTCAGAGTTGTTTTAGTTTATGTTTCTCTAAGTGATTTAGAATATTTTTCATATGACTGTAGATAACTGATTTCTTCTGAAAACTGCCGGTTCATATCCTAGGACTACTTATCAATTGGGAAATGACTTTTATTTTTATGACTTTGACTCAATATTCTATGTATTTCAGAAATGAGGCCTTTATCAGAGAAACTTACTATGGAAATTTTTTATGTGACCTCATTTGGTTAGGGTAAATTTTAATTAAAATGTAATTTCCCTGATTATTTCTTTTAATTGGGTCTGCTTTTGTTTTTGCTGTGTTCTGACATCATGATTGCTACCCCTGCCTTTTTTTTACCTCAGCTGAAGCATATTAGATTCTACTTTAAGTCTTTAATTTTAATTCTGTGTGTCTTTTTGTTTCTTTTTTTATTTTTTGCTTTTTGGAGGGAGGAAGGAGGGCATTTGGGGTTGTGACTTGCCCAAGGTCACATAGCTAGTTTTTGTGTTAAGTGTCTGAAGCTGGATTTGAACTGAGGTCCTTCCGATTCCAGGGCTGGTGCTCTGTTAACTGTGCCACCTAGCCATTCACCTCAAGTGTGTCTCTTATAAATAATATATTTGTTGGATTCTGGTTTCTGATTCGTTCAGCTGTCTCCTTCCATTTTATGGGTGTGTTCATCCCAATCCCATTCACAGTTATGATTATTTTGTATTTACCTCTATCTCATTTTCTTCCATTTCTTCTTTCTCTCTTTTTCTTTTACTCTGTTGCTCCCTAAAAGTCTTATCTTGCTTTTAACTGATGCCTCTCTTAATCAGCTCTCAGTCTTTTATCATCCCTTTCTCCCCTTTTCTCTTTCTGCTCCTATTTCCCTATTGGGTAAAACACATTTCTATACCCAACTGAGAAAGAGAATGTGTGTATATGTGTAGTCTTCCCTTTTTTGAACCAGTTCTGATGAGAGTGAGATTCAAGCATTGCCCACCACCTCCCTTTCCCCCCCCAACTGTAAAATCTCTTCCTTGTGTGCCTCATTTATGTGAGAAAATTTTTCCCCTTTCTAGTTCATCCCTCTTTCTAACCCCTTCATTTTTTTAAAGCTCATCCAAACATAATACTGTGTCTATGTAAACTACTTTTAACTGAAATGGCAACAGACATTTAAATAAAGGATCATACATAAATCTATACACTCATTATTTAAAAAGTGCCTTTTTATGTTCAAAACACCAAACTCTATGTCCTTGGTATCCAAAAAAAAAAAAAAAGATTGTGTACTTACTTAATAACCAGTACGTGATGATAAGATTTTACTTCATTCTTTCTTTTTTTACGTTTTGGAGAGGGAAGGTAGGGCATTTGGGGTTAAGTGACTTGCCCAAGGTCACACAGCTAATTTTGTGTTAAGTGTCTTGAGGTCACATTTGAACTCAGTTCCTTCTGACTCCAGGGCAGGTGCTTTATTCACTGTGACACCTAGCCACCCTTGATTTCCTTCATTCTTGAGAGTCTTACATCCTTCTTGAGCCAACTTCCCTTTTAGTCTTAAGCCAATGGGAATCTTTCTTTAAATTCTTTCTTTTTTTTTTATTTAATTCTTTCTTTCTCTGTTCTCTTTGTGTTGAAGACTGATAATCAGTTTCACTGAGTCAAAGAATATAAACAATTCCAAATCTTTTTTAAAAATTTATTTATTTACTTTTAGTTTACAACATTCAGTTCCACAGTCCCTTGAGTTCCAAATTTTCTCCCCTTCCTTCTCCTCCCCCTTCTCTACCATGGCGGAATACAATCAGATACAGGTTCTAGAAATACCTTCACATTAAACATTAGTCAAGTTGTAAAGAAGAATTATAACCAATGGAATGAACAGTGAGAAAGAAGGAATGAAACACAACAAAACACAAAAGAGAGAGAGCAAGTAGTTTGCTTCAGTCTTCATTCAGACTCTGTAGTTCTTTCTCTGGATGTGGATAGAGCCCTTTCCATCATGAGTCTTTTGGAGTTGTCCTCTAACCTTGCATTGCTGAGAGTGGTTAATTGTCACAAATATGATGTGTCTGTAATTGTGTACACAAAGTTCTCCTGGTTTAAAAAGCATCAGTTTATATAAGTCTTTTCTGATTATTATGAAGTCGTCCTGTTGCTCATTTCTTATAGCACAGTAGTGTTCCATTACATTCACATACCACAATTTGTTTAGCTATTCCCCAATTGATGGGCATCCTCTTAATTTCCAGTTCTTTGCCACCACAAAAAGAGCTGCTATAAATATTTTTGTACATATGGGTCTTTTTCCCACTTCTGTGATCTCTTTTGGAAATATCCCTACAAGTGGTATTGCTGGATGTATACACTTTTTTATGGTCATTTGAGCATAGTTCCAGGTTGCTCTCCAGAATGGTTGGATCAGCTCACAACTCCACCAACAATGCATTAATGTTCCAACTTTTTCACATCCTCCCCAGGCTTCATCATTTTCTTGTTTTGTCGTCTTAGCCAATCTGATAGGTGAGATGTGGTACCTTAGAGTTGTTTTGATTCGCATTTCTTCAGTCAATAGTGATTTAGAGTATTTTTTCACATGATCACAGATATCTTCAGTTTATTCTTCTGAAAATTGCTTGTTCATATTCCCTGACCATTCATCAGTTGGGGAATCTTTGAATTCTTTTGAAATACACTCCCAAGAAGTCTCAAGTGTACATTCCTGATTATACATTATACATTCCTGATTATACAGAAGTCCAAGTATACATTCAATTTTGCCTGATATTCCTTTGATTTACCAAATCAAAACACCTTTCCCTGACTACCACTTCCCTATATGTTACCTCCATTATAATGTATAAGTTTTTTAGGCAGAGGCCCATCTCTTAATTGTCTCCTTGGTATTAGCACAATACTTGGCTATAGTAACTGTGCCCTTGCTCTCTCTTTCCCTTTCTATACATATATACACACACACACATACACATACTCAGACATACATTACATATATATGTTATTAATGCTATATCACCTGTCATTTCCATTTGAGCAATGAGATCTTCCTTGTTGATTAGAGATGGATCTGTAATAGCATTCCTACCACCTTTGTAAAAGCTGAAATTACCTGCAAGATAATTAATCATTCACTGCTTTTATCAGAATAAGACCTTAAGAAGATATCTGAATACTTGAATTCCCCTAACACAGCTCTCTCCTTCATTCCAGCTTTATGGCTATTTAACTCAAGTATTTTCTTCCATCCAGTTAGGTGTTTTAATTCCTTTAATTAATACTTGCCCAAATGTTTTATACCATGTTTTGCTTCTCAGCTTAATAGATTTTTCACATAGCTATTTATTCTTGCAGTATGCTATCCCCTTGCCATTTCTCTTTATTCCTTTTGGGGGAAAAAAAAAGGTGTACCTTTAGGCTAGATTCAAGCTTCTCTTCACAAAGTACAGCAAGCACCCCATAATTGTATGCATGAAAAACATAGCAGACTAACATCTGAAAGACAAGTGCCAGTTTTTAGCATTATGAAAGTGAATATAGGTTTTCAGTAAATAGCAGTGTCTTCACTGTATGAATAGAAGTGTTCCTGCAAGATTTTGTGAATTGCCAATGAATTTCATTATAAAATTGGAACAATTTGAGTCCCTTTTTTTTACATCATACTAAAGGGAAATTCACACGTGAGACTTAGAGAATCTTAGAAGTAGAAAGGACATTAGAGGTGATAAATCCTTTCACATCTTCCCTGACACATGCTCATGTAACCTCTGCTTGAACACCTCCAGTGACTTAATCTAGGCAGGAAATTCCCTTTTCTCTTTGGTCCCTTTAGCCTACCTGCTGCCTAGTAACTTTTTAGGAGTATTCATGTTCTCTCATGAATAATTCCCTTTTTAGCTGAAATATAAGAGCTCTTGAGTTTTCTTTCAGGCTGGCATTTAAGCCCATGTGTATACTTAAGTGCTGTTGAAATTTGAGGAAATAGAGAACCACTACAGTAGAGGTACTGCTATACTTCTGTTGAGCCGTTTTACCCTGCTTGGTTTGCTGTACAATGAGAAATACTGTTTTTTGCCATTAATGTTCATGATTGGGAATAAACTGCTTTAAACTAACAGTGTTTTTCTTCTTCTTTTCAGCATGATTTATGTTTTGGTGAGCTCTTAAGATGAAAAACAGCAGACTCAGTCCAGTTAAGTGCATGCAAAAGCTACAAAGTGAAAGGATTCTGTCCAACAAGAAACCTGTTTCCAAGATTAGCTTATGGAATATGATCAGTTACTTTAAAAAAAAAAGACTACTTATTTTTAAAATGTTTCCACGTTTTTGATTTGTGGAAAGACTGTTTTCATATGTTATGCTTAGATAAAGAAATTAAATGGAATTACGTATAAATGAGTATAAAATGATTACCTCTGGTATTGATTGGTTTGAACTTGTACTCCCTAGGAACAGCCATAATTTTCTGAATAATTGTGTTAATTACTGACTGTCCTTAAGTCTGTTAAAAGTTTTTGTTTACAGGAACTTCTAGTAGCTTATTTTGGTTTTATTGAAATACTGACTGATTATAAACTAGCTGTAGAGATCACATGCTTTTGAGGGACAGAAAACTTTATTTATGTGACCTTATGGGAAGCCTCATAGGTTTTTTCATATATCATGTAGAAGATTACATGGATATATTGGCAGATATAAGGATGGTGGAATTTTTTTTCTTAATATTTAAATATTAGCCCTCTGTATTGCATGACCTAGGGATCTCCCATAATAGTTCCATAAAATTCATATACTTTAATTCTTAAGCATTAGTGAATCTATTGAGAATATATACTAAATTATCTTGGAATGCATTTAAAATTATTTTAAATGTTTTCATTTGTAGCAGTCACTTAATAAGAAATTTGATATTCTAAGTATTGTTAAATCTAGTGATAAAAGATATTCTTAAGGACCTGCAAGTTATACCTTAGATGTTCAGAAAAGAAAATGAGAGAGAACATTGTGTAACTACCCTGCTATTCCTTAGTGCAATACAATAAAAGTCTGAAATTTAAGACTTCTTTTCAGTGCATTGTTTCAAAAACTGCAGATAGCTACTTGAAATTGCTTAATCTACAAACAGCTACAATAAATGCATACTTTGTTTTTAAATTTCATTCCTGACTCTGAAAGGGGCATTTAAAGTTTCTGTGCACAATAATCCTTAATTTTCTTTTATCATTTTAGTGGTATAAGTATTATATGACAGATTCATGAAATTGATGGTTTTTCCCATTTTTTGTTTTTGAGGATTTAAAATGGCACTTTTAAAATTTTTTTATCTAGACTGCTGCCTTCTCATCTGTAGGTTTTATAAATCCTAGTCACTTCAAGTTTTAATAAATGTCTTTGTGATTTAACTGGCATTAGAAAGTTGAGGCAAGTGTATATAGAGTGACTTCTTAGAGTTTTGAATAACCTAAGTTATTTGAACACATTAAAATAAATACAACTTTACTTTTTCATACGGTGATGTAGATTTTTTTTTGTCAATTGTAAAAAATTTTGTATTAAAATTTTCTTAAAGCAGATGCTATTTCCTATATAGTTAAAAAGTGAAATAATGTTTTAAAACTCCAGCATTACCCATTTGGGATAGAATGGTTAGAATACTGGGAGTTTGTCTATGTGCAAAAGTAGTATTTTGAAATATCAGATCTGTGACTCTAATCTTTCTTTCCTTTCTTACATAGTTTTGGTATATCTTCCCCCAGTCTCTTTCAGTAAAAAGCAAATTATAATTTTCTAAGCTGTGGGAAAATATGTTGAATTCTACAATATAATAAATTTTAAGCAGCCACTTCCTACAGTTTAAAGTACTTCAAGAGCTTTTTCTATTATTATATGGTTCATCTCCAATATTCAAATGTTAACCTTATTTAACAGAATCAAAATTTATAAGATAGTTAAGTAAAAAGGATCACAAAGCTAGTAAGTGTTAAGTGTCTGAGGCCAGATTTAAACTCGGGTCTTCCTTTCTCTAGGGCTGGTGCTATATCCACTGTACCACCTAAGCTGCTCCATAAAGTGTTTTGTAATTTGAATTCTATGTAACCAAAAAAAAAAAATATGGGAGGTTTTTTTCTAATATAGGTAGATCCTGTTCTTAAATAAGAACATCATCATACTTAGATATACAATATGCTCCAAAAGTCTGAGCTTAGTGCAGTTTTAGGCTTAAATAGCTTGAAACTGCATTAAGACTTTGGGATACCTTATATTGGTCTTATTTTCGATTTCTCTCCAATAGGCCATAGTCATACTTTTTTGATGTGGATATGACGGGTTATGCTGAACTAGATTGTCTTGCATAACATGTTTGGCCACAAGTTCTTGACTGTTTAGCCATCATTTGTTGAAAGTGTCCTTTTGGGAAGTGTAGCTGTGTACAAATGCTAAGAAATTTTATACACAAAATAAAATAGGATTTATTCCCCATCCCCTCCCCTAGCCATGTTATGTTTATGACTTGGGGGAGTATTCCGTTTTCATGTAGGGGGATGGAGTGAGAGATGAAATGTTTTCTGGTGATGGTTAAAAGCACCAGAGAGTCCTTGCCAAAGTGTGAATGCTTTGAAGGGGAAGGAAACATGAGGACAGTCATACAACACTTTTAACATGTGTCGTGTATGAGGCGTCTAGGAAATCATGATTTAAGTCTAGGTAGTCAAATAGATTTGTGCCTAAAGGGCACAAGGGTAGTTAAAAGCATTTTCTAAGCTGTGGTCTGGAGAAGGTGGCCTTGCTTTTGAGTCACAGATTCGTAAAGAAGCCATAATCCAGCAGTGGCACAGTTTATCTGAAACTTAATTTGCAGGGTCCTTTTGCTTTTAGCCATTTGTCTACAGTTTAGAGCTGGTTTTTGTGTTTTGTGTTTTGTTTTCAAGAGGCAGTTGGAGTTAAGTGACTTGGCTAGGGTCACAGAGGCAGATGTCTGTGCTGAAATTTGAACTCGGGTCCTCCTGACTCCAGGGCCAGTGCTCTGCTCCAATCCACAGCACCACATTAGCTGCCTCCTGTTTAGAGCTTCTTAATGGTTTTGCAGTTCCTATAGAAAACACTTCTCTACCACTGGCTATCTCACCCCAAGCATACCCAAATCGACAACACATTTTGTAAAATGTAAAATTTTTATTGATGCAATCAAATACAATTAAGTTGAAATACAGATAAAGACATATGATACCTTCTTAGATGCTGTTGCTTTGGAACAAACAAATTAGCATCCCTTTACCTTGGCTTGTCTGCAGATGTAGTATTTGTTGAGCATCACTTTTTATTTAAGTTGACAGTAGACTGTAACTAAAACATCCTACATACAGTAGCAGATTTTCTGTTGGTTTGGACATTTTGAACCAAGAAATTTAACAAAATTGGAAGTCCACGTATTTGTATCTCTCATCTTAAAAACATTGTGGGTCTGACAAGAAATTGTACAATATAATTGCAAGTTATTCAGAAGCACTGATGAACAATTATATTTTGACACAGCAGTAATCGTTTTAGTGGGAAAGAAAATCTTGATATTCATTCTTATATTTTTTGCAACTTTTTACACTAGTTGTAAAAAGTGAAATAATTTATAAGTTATTTTACCAGAAACAAGCTCTTTAGTATTATACTTGTTTGCTACTGTGCAAAGAATATTTTGGTATTAATAAATCTCAATGAACCAGTATGTAATAGCTTGTATTGAGGAAAAAGCAGGGTTCTTCTACTTTCATAGCTATTACTATTTCAGGTGACTATATTTATAAAATACCATTTTAATTAGACTAAGATAGAGTTTTAATCACCAAATTTTAACTCTGGCATTTGGTTTGTTGGGAGTTGGAAAACAAAACTACATGGTGCTGCTACAGCGTAGTAATGGTGTCACTTCAGATGCACTAATGGTTTTAGTAGTGTTCACTGTCTAACTACATATACTTAGAGAACGTTTTGATGTATTTCAGAATCAGCATTTCAGATTTTAAGTTTAAATTGTCAGGGGTTTTTTTTTCTATATATAAAATCTACTTTTCCTTTGGTTACAATTTTCTTGTTTTCTGTTCTGGAAGTAATGGTGCAATTTAGTATATTAGAACAAGAGGTAAGTCTGGATGTTAAGACTGGCCAGACAAAATATAGTTTATTTTAGAATTTTGCTTGTTTTCTTAAAATTATCACGTTTTAACCTCAAAAGGTTTTATATGTGACCAAAGAAAATGCACTTAAAATTGGTCCTTATAGCTCAATGGATTTATTCTGCATTTGTACATTTAATAAAAACTGTCACAAAGTATTTATGGTTTGTGTTATTTATGTTAATGGCATCCTTTGTTGGCATATTAAGCTATTAATTTGAAATGCAGTCCTTATTTATAAGGTTTGTGGATTTTGAAGCTCTTCCAGATTATTTTTTATTTTCTCCCTGCCCTAGTCTGGCTGTGTCATTCATAACGAACTCCTTCATCCAAGATCAGGCAGAGAAAATTATTTCCTCCAGCTATCATGTCATAACATTAATTACATTTCTTGCAGTGTTTGGAGCAGTGAGTTTCTTTTATCTTGTCTTTCTATTATATAGAAAATATCTCTTTAAAAATAATTTCTAAGTATTAAAGTGGCATTTAAATGGAAACAGATATAACAGTGAGTATTTAACTGAGCTTAGTTAACTAATCACATTACCCTCCTCATTATCCTGAATGTTTTACTGAGTTGGCAGTATAGTTTCTGGTATGTGAATGCAAAATCAAGATTCAAAACTATTTGATGTTAGAAAGTTTGTTTGGGTTATACTTTTACTCAAATTGCAGAATGTAATTTCTCATGAAATCTCTGTGTGGTAATTCATTACTCCTGAACTTTTACTGATCAAAAATGCCCTTGCTTTTAGTGATATATGGTTTGAGATAGTAATTTAAGTTCCTAGGACTTTCATTTGGATATGAATGGGATATGTAGGTTGGTTTTTATTTATTTCTTTGTACTACAATGAGTTAACTTTCTAATTAACTAAATAGACATTAATATAATGAGTTTTGTGTCATGGAACAGGTTCTGCAGTTTATAGTTCTTGAAAACACTGATAATCATTTTGAAGCACTTCTTTGAGGTATTTTTTAAGTATGTGACAAAAACAAAGACATCAGTACCCTATAGAGTATGGTGTCACTGCCTATAGCTAAATAAGTGATCTTGAATATTGTCTTCCTTGTCTCAAGTTCATGTGAGAGTTCTATTTTCTAGAGCATAATTTAAAACAGGATACCTCTTTATTAAATTGGTTTGAGAAGAATTAGGTTAGATGTCCTTAATTTAGTTGAGAGTCTTAATGCATGTGATTCAATCTAGGTTGGTTAAAATCAACAATCAGACTTAAGATGGTTAAAGAAAATTGATATCCATGTAATTTTAAAGGCTAAAAATGGAAAAGTAAGTGAAAGGAATTTAGATGGGGTACTACACAGAGATTAAAAAAAACAAATTATGTAACAGGATGCAGATCATTAAAAACAAGGCAACCAGGATGGATAAAAATCAAGAACCAAGGTACCCAGGGAATTTCCAGTCTTCTCACAGTCAAGGACTCAGGTGGTTTTATTCTTACTAATTAGCATTACCACAGGGATCATGACATATCTATACAATGCTGAATGCAGTCATACAATATAATACCCATATAAAAGAGACAAGGGGCCCATTTACAAGAAGGATATTTTTATGCATCAATATCACCAAAGTAACACAAAAAATATCACCAAATAACACAAAATGTGCATGTTTTCATTTGAATTGGTTACTCTAGTAACCATTTCTGATGACTATAAAATTATAAAAAGCATCTTATTTATGTGTAGTAAATTGATATTGTTCTTTATCTAGATATAGATCTTGACACTGAGTCTCTTGTCGACAGATGTGCAGCCAGTTTGTCTCGAAAATCATGGAGATAATTATATTGCTGGAAAAATTAGAATTAGTACTTTGAAATACTTTGCATAAAGCCAATTAAATAAAATGTTACACTGTTAGAAAGAATCAAGATAACATCGGGTTAAAAGGCAGCTTCAGTCTCCCTGGCCCCAATCCCTGAAGCAAGAGTGGCAGAAGACTAAGTAATACTTATAAAAAAAATCAGCCTGGTAGCTCTTGGCATCAAATATTGACCCTCCACAAGCACCTCGAGCAAACTGACTTTAGAAAGGAGGATAAGCAACTCTAAACAGAAAATAAAATAAAATGTGACAGCCCTCTCCAAGATGAATAATGGTAGTAATATAAGCTATTATTATATAGGATAATGAAAAAATTGTGGCTAGACCCAGAGTAATTATCATTATTGCTTTTAAATGTTAAGTCACCTATTATACCAAACTTTGGTGACATAAACAGTATCTTTAGTTCATCAGGAGCTCTAGAAAAGGCATTTTAAACAAAAATATTTCTCTGCTCTAAGTTTTTAAAAGGTTTGATAGTTTACAACAGTCTAAAAGGTGAGACGATCCATTCCTAGAATGGGAGGAGTTGAAAAAGAGCATAGGAACTAAAAAGTTTTGGGGCGGCTAGTTGGTGCAGTGAATAGAGCACCAGCCCTGGAGTCAGGAGGACCTGAGTTCAAAATAGGCCACAAACACTTAATACTTACTAGCCATGTGACCTTGGGCAAGTCACAACCCCAACTACCCTGCCCTATCCCCTCCAAAAAGCAACCTGAAAAGTTCATACTTTTAGTTTTTTATGGGAAATTTTATGATCTCCTTGGAACATTAATGCTATTTTTAAATATAAATTTTAACTTTAAATATGTTGTTTTAAAAGTACTGTTTTTATTAGACCTCAATCATATTTTTTAATATTCTAATCTAACCTCATCCCAATATTCAAAAAGAGCCAATTATAATTACCTTTATGGTTTGTATTGCTCCAGATCCTCTTAAATCTCGAAGGCTGTCAATTGCCTGCTGCGGTGATACTGTATCAGATAAGTATAGCAGGAGGCAAGCTGCTACTATTTTTAAATGGTACAAAAATTTCAACAATAGTATTACTGGATGTAGTATAGAAAAGAACATTTAAGATTATTTTACATAACACCACCTTGTTAAAACAGGAGTAAGCTTACATGCTATTTTAGTTTCTAGTATTTTAATAATACTGAAGCCATTCAGAAAATGTGAAATTTTAAAACAATTAGATGACCATTTTGGACAAATGAACTCTCAAGGCTTACTTTTATATAATAAGCTTACATACTTGATATGTAAGAGAATGGGAGTAGTGTATATGATATATTTAAGAATACTTGAAAGATATATGAATTCCTTCTTTCCCAATGTGGGAATTCTACTTGGTAGCTCACTACCCACCTATATCTTAGTAGGTAAGTACAGAGCCTTCCTAAGTGCCATACGGTTAAAGGTAGAATTTTCATCCAGTTCATCTTGACTTCAAGCCTATCAGTATCCAGTAGCCAGACTCCTGTATGGTATGTATTTCTATATGTGTAAGGATATAGTAAGCATGTGGCATAAACATGGAATCTCCTATGCTTAAGAGCATGATGTTTAAAAGTTCAGGACTTAAATTTTTTTCATACTTAGTAAGTTTTGGTTTTATTTTGGTGTAGTATCAAACACAGCTTAAAAATAGCAATTTGGCTACTTAATGTGAACATTTATTTAGTGTGGACAGAAAATTTTTCCTTACCAAGACAAGATCGCCCAAGTCCTCCATAACAACTGAAAAGGAAATAAAATTTAGGGGTTTGTACCAGTTGTGGGTTACCTTTTGTTGTACCAAAAGTGGGTTGGGGTTTTTTGTAATAACAGCAAATATTTAATTGTCCGCTTATAGTTTCAGAGCTGAAAAGGAACTTGGTAATAATCTAAACCCTTTTTTTAGAAATCGAAGAGATGTTGTATCTTGCCCAAAGTTACATCACAGTAACAGACCCAGATCTTTTAATTTCTAAACTAGTTCTTTCTGTGATAACTTATCTCTGAGATGGAAAATGATAGAATTCCCAAGTACCTTTCATTTATTAGTCTTCTAAAAATCTACCTCCTACGGATGAATGAAACAAATTTAGAAATTTTGCTTAACAGGTAGACACAGACTACATTTCAGTAATTTCTTTTGTTACATATAACTTTATCCAAACCTTGCTTTAGTAGATGTGGAATAAATACAAACTTATTAATATATAGCAATACCGAACTCAGCTAATATTTTAAGAAAAAAGCTATTCCAAGTATAAACATTCTAGGAAAAATTCATTTTAATACTTTAAAAAGCATATCAGAATGTTTCACTTTTTTGGTATAGATCTTTCTAAAATATAATATTTTCCTGCTTCTTCAGACTGTCATGGCATGAGTCAAGAGAAGCAGTGTACAGTAAAAATAACACTGGACGTAGTGTCAGGAAGGAACTTTCCCTAAGATCAATTCTGATGCTTACTAGCTCCAAATTGTAGGCAAAACATCGAACAGTTTTGAGTCTCAGTTCCTCTGCAAAATAGGGATGATAACTCTAGTATCACAGGGTTGTTGTGAGAATCAAATGAGACATGTATGCAGAACACTATCATTAAGAACATAAATTACCTATATTCTAGTTGTAGCAGTGGATGACTGATGGTGTGAAGCAGAGAAAAAGAGCTGGCCTGGAACTTGAGTTTTTGAACAAGTCTCTTAATTGTTTTGTAATCTGCCCCTTCCTCATGAAAATGGAATGAATGAAGTACAATTATTTTACAAAATTTTTTGTTTTTCAGTTTGTGAGAACATCTAACACTACATTATCACTTTGTAACAACTGGCCAGGTCAAACTCCATCTGGCAGTGTTTTGAGGGATAAGGCTGCTCAGCTAAACGATTTTGTACCCTGAGTGCCTAGCATGTGGTATGTGCCTAATAAATGTTTGGTGACTTACTGAATAATAGAAATGTCAGCAATGGAAAATATTTTAGAGAGGAAGCCCCATCTTCTCATTTTGCAGGTTGACACATGGACCCAGTTAACAAACATGCCTAATGATGCACAGCTAATTGGTATGGACTAGACCAGACCCTAGTTCTGACTCTCAGTGCAGTACTGCTGGGCCTTTTCAGGTAGCACTGGGCCAGAGACAGGGTTAATATGTAGCTTAACACTATGCTGTCAAGAACTGCAGGACAACTGCAGTTTATTTCATGTGGCACAATAATGCTATTCTGAGATGGGCAGCATTCAGTTTCTGTTCTGCTGCTATTTCTTACTGCATAAGATTAATTCCCAGCACTGCTTGTGCTGCCCTTTATCTTTGCTGATTTCTTCTCACACACAGTCCCTTTCTTTTTTCCTTTCTTTCTTTCCTTGTTCTAGCTCCTAGCTTTCTTGGCTTTTGCAATAGCAGCTTGACCTGAATAAACCATTGCCAAACAATGAGAGCATTCCTTCCTTTATGTGTTGGTGAAACAACCAATCACACACATCATGTGATATGCAGCCTCTCTTCTGCTATTTTTATCACTGATTAATTGGATGTTATGCTCTTGATGCCAGAGATGCTTGTTCTCTTCAAAAATAGAAGGAAACTAGGATTGGTTGAGTTGTAACCTAGAACAGGTTATCACCTCTCTCACTTAATAAACTCCAGTGGTTCCCTATCACCTTCAATATGAAATAGTTTCAAAAACTTTCAACACCTCCCTCCCCATCCCCTTCTTTCCAATCTCTCACACCGTATACTACCCTTCCCACTCCATGTATTCTTTAATTCAATGACATGGGGCTCTTTGCTCAACCTTGAACAAGATACTCCATCTCTCAGCCCTGGGCATGAACATTTTTCTGTCACCTACGCTTAAAATCCTCTCCCTCTTCAACTCCACCTACTAACTTCTCTGTTGACTTTTTCCTATTAATCCTGCATACAGCTTGTCTGAACACAGTTGTCTGAATGTTGATTCTCTCAGGGACTATCTTTTGCTTTTCTTTGTATCCCCAGCACTTAACAAAGTGCTTGGCACATAGTAGGCACTTAATGAATGCTTACTGATTGACCTACAGGAAAACTTTTGACCGGACCCATTTACACAAATGATATGAAGAAAAGTAGAACATACTGTATTAAGGTTTTCCTGTTATTTTCAAGACAAACTGCAAGCTCCTGTAGGATTCCACAACATCGGTCTATGTCAGGGGTATCTCCATCTGGGATAGGATGGTGGTGAATGATGATTCCATGCTGCTGATAGAAGTCTAAAAGGTTTGGTACACGGTATTTTGACAGCTCTCCTCTGGTACAGAAAACAAATATATCTTGTATACCATAGTTCTTTAGTTCTTCTGCCAATAGACCAGAAACGTAAAAGACTAATATGAAACATCAAAGATAGGGAAGACGGGCAAGACAAATTCCAAATGGTTAAAAGCAGGAAAGGCAAATACAATTATTCTCAATGAATTCACATTCTAATGACAAAAACAATGTGTGGCCACCATGGGGGGGCCGGGTGGGGGATGGGGAGGAAGGGGAGAAAAATCTATAACTGAATTGACTATGGAACAGAATCTTGTAACCTAAAAGGGAACAAACAAGTTAATAAAATAAATTAATTAATTAAAAAAAAAACCAATGTGTGTAAGTAACTAGGAATATATAAGATAGAAAGGGAGGACATGGAAGGTAACCTCAGGAAAGCCTTTTGTAGAAGGTAAGTTTTTAATTCATTCTTGAAAAGTAAAGAGATGAATATGAGGAGAGAGCATTTGAGGCAAGGGAGATAGCCAATGAAAAGGAGATGGAGTGCTGTTTACAAAGAAGAGCAAATAGACCAGTTTAAGTGGATTATATATTATGTGTGGAGGGTAATGGGTGTTTGCCTTCCCTTGTACTTCCAGTACTTAATATAGTAAATGCTTCATAATGCTTGCTGACTGGTTTCCCAGCTGGCCACCTCTGGACACTTCTGACAAGACAGATAGCCTGTGTTTTACTCTTAGTATTTCATTTCTGCTACTACAATGTTTATGAAAAAGTGTTCATGTTCAAAAACATGGAGAGTAGAGTTTCTTATTTTAGTACATTTTACCATGAAGATTAGTTTTGTATGTTAATAAAATAAGTGCCACATCAAAGAAAAGGAACTATGTCTGGTTGTGTCCAAAATGTTAAATCTTTGGTATGTTTTCAACTTTTGCACTGTTGATACCCCCTTCCCTTAATGCCAATTGTTTGATTCCTCATAAAAATCTTAACAGCTGCCATTAAAGAAACTGTATTGTTAATTTATATAAAGATAAAACACTGCAACAATGCATTTTTCCTCTTCACATATAAATATTCTGCATGTGGAATGGAACAATGTATCAGATAACACTTACCCATGTCCTTTTGGAGGTTTCTCCTAACGTCTTTAAATTTACAACCTACAGTAGGTAAGAAGGCAAATGAGGAAAAGTGAGTTACAATGATCATGGGCAGTCCTGGTTTAAAAAACACAACTTAAATGAACTACTTAGCATTGCTCATTTCCAAAGGTCTTTTTTGGAGATCAAAAGTTAATGAATGTGAACAACACCTAAAGGACTCCTTTCAGCAGGTCTGACCCATGTCACATCCCTCTAAATTACTGCAGAGCTTTGGGCTTTAAATAGCACCTTCTCAAAAATTATTTACGGCATTTGGGAATGGAATGAGATTGGCCTCTGTGGGTGGTTCAAAACAGACAGATAAGGTAGGATCAAATTATGATGGGCCAAAGAAAAGACATGGGAGAATGTGGGGCAAGGACAATGTAATGCTACTAGATAGACTGCAATAGATAAGACAGACACACACACACATATTAGGAAGTCTAGGATGGTGGTGAGGGGAATACTGTGAGTAGGAGCTAAGTAATGAATGTGAGCCAGAATGCTCAGTAGTTAGATAACTTGTCTCTAAACTGATTACTCCACAACCACAATGGTATAATTCAAAGGCTAACAAACTGAGGATAGAAAAACTGGGCTATATTATACCCTCTTAGTAATATCTAATCTTAGGTTTTACCCAAGGCACAAAGATACTGCCTCTCCTTTCACCAGTTATCATGCAAATTACCTAACTTCACTCCAAATCTTTCCCCTTCTACATGTGATAGACTGACCTGAGTATCTGAAGCACTGGAAACATATTCCTTTCACTCTAGCATCTCCACATGGTTCTCCATCTTCCTCTCAAAAAATTATTTTTTAAAGTATAAGACTGACCATATCATTCCCTAACTCCCCCCCCACCCTCAACTCAATAAACTTCAGTGGCTATTATTTCCACCATCAAATATAAAATCTTGTTCACCTTACCTGGTCCCTTCCTACCTTTCCAGTCTTTTATACTGTACTCTCCCCTCCTTGTACTCTGCAATCCAGAGATAGTTTCTGTTTCCCAAATATGACATTCCATATGCCAACCTTTTCACTAGCTGTTCCCCTTAATTGGACTGTTCTCCTCACTTCCAATTCCTGGTTTCCCTGGCTTTCTTCAAGTCTTAAATCCCACCTTCTGAAAGAGGTTTTTGACCATTCCCCTCAATGCTAATAATTCCTTCCCTCTGAGATTACCTCCATTTTTCCCTATATGTATCTAATGTACAGTTATTTGCATATATTGTCTTTCCCATTAGAATGTGAGAAGCATGAGGGTTTTTTTTTACATCATCTTTCTATCCCCTGGGGTTTAGCACAGTGTCTGGCACATAATAAGCACTTGTTCTTAAACCAGAATTTTCAAAAATAATAAAGCCTATTTGTTACAGGTTTTGGGGGTCAGGCTGTATAGGTTTCACCTATACCCTTCCTCCACAGGCTTTGGGTGTCCCCGGCTCCCAGCTTCCGCTATTTCCGGGAGAAACAGCTGCACAGAAAACTTAAGACACAGGGCTTGCTTCTTGCTACTTTCTCTTAGGCTTGGCGTGGCTGGAACTCCCTCTCATTCTCTAGGCTTGGCGTGGGACTGGAACTTCTGCCTCCGGGTAGCCTGTATTTAAGTCCTTTCTCCAGGGCCCCTTAGGGCCCCTCCCCTGGCCTTGCCCTGCCACAGCGAGCCAATTGTGCATCACCCCGAAGGCAGAGAGATAATCTTGCTTATAGCAAACAGGTGCAACCTTCGCATTCTGCCATGAGGTGATCACGGGCCTCCTGTTAGCTGAGGACCAATTCAACCCATTACCAACAAGAGCCCCAACACCTATTCAATCATAATTTCATCAAAAATACCATTATTAATAATATTTTAGGGAAAGCAAAATATTTTTGGACCAATGAAATATAAAACATTATTTCATCTATATATCATCCTATTAAAGTAACTATTTTTATATTTTCTAAGCTACACAATTACTAATATATTATTGTAATATATGTGTAGAATTGGTATTCATGCTGAAAAAAAAATTTTGATGGGATTATATGCCCCAAAGTTTGAAGACCACGGGAAAGTGGATTGAGTGATTAAAGACCAAGGGAATCAAAAAACAAGAAGGGAAGAGGCATAACTGAGGTAGTAAGAGGCAGGAAAAGTAATGATCATAGATTTCAGAGCTCAGAGGAACATTAAAAATCATCTAGTCCAATAACTTCTTCATTTAACAGAAAAAGAAACTAAGGCCATAACAGGTGGTTATATAAGTAGAAAGTTGCTGATCTAGAATTCTAATCCAAATTTCCTCTAACTCCAAATCTACAGTTCTTCTGCGTTATACCTGAGAAAGCTGTGATGGAAGGGGTGGTGATGGCTAAGAGGAAACCAGTAAAAGGGAAAGATTCATATTTTGGTTTACAGCTGAATTATCATTTAATATAATAGAGCCCTACTGAAATGATTTACTCTCCACATTGGTCATAGGCTTTCTAAAAAATTACAGTTAATTCCATGTAGCTTGAATTTTTAAAAAAAAATCCAAGAGCATCTTTTTAAACCCCTGCTTATATCAATATTTTTCAACATATTTTTTCAGGGTTGAAATGATCTAATATAACCTGTAAAATTCTGAGAACTTTCTAATAATCCTTATAAATGCCAATTTCCATAAGCTTTGTCTAAGTTTCTCTACTATTCCATAAATTCCTTGAAGACAAGACAAATATAGCTCCAAATTCTTAAAAAAAAGTGCCACAAATGGCTGCTCAGGACCTTAAAAGATTATTAACTTACTGTTCTCCTGTGTCCTTTGTGGTTCTAACTCAATCAAGACCACATCTTCCTGCCTTTCAGTTTTGTTTTGTTTTTTCTAATCAACATCTGCAACTTTTCCGGGGCTTTACAGAGCTATAACTCTGGAACTAGGAGTGTCTAAGGGATACATGTATGTAGTCCTTCATTATCCTCCATCACTTTGGTTCTCCTAAGTAAATATACTTATATTAGCTCTCTACATAATAGCAAAGTTGGAATATATAAAATTCCTCCAATGTTTGATATTGCGAATAACCAATAGAGCTTAACTAATAATGGAAAACTGCTTTAATGGTATCAGTAGAAATCTAGCTGCAGTGTTACCTACCTGGAAGAGAACATAAACCTAGAAACTGAGAACAATTCACAAGGGATAAGGGTAGCCTAAAAAGAAATAAAAAGTGTTAACTGTTATTGTTAGAAATATTAAAAATTTAAATTTATATGTTAGAGCATCCAGATGATAAAAATAATCCATGTGTTAATCATAGCCAAAGGCTGGAGTGATTAAGCAACTTTATACTTTTTAAAAAATTAGTCTTATGACTTTAATAACAATTTACAACCAGCATAAAACATTTAAATGTACAACTATCAATTTACTTATTTTTAACACCTGAAAATTCTGCTCTCCTTGGTATGTAGGACATAAGCATGTAGTTATCATTAGCAACTAATATACAGCCTGTCCATAGCAAACTAGCAAAAAAAAAATAAAGACCAAGGGGGAAAATGGGAGATACAATGTACCTATCTCTTCTTAGCTTCTGGGTTTTGGGGGGATTTGGGGGTTTTATTGATATGTTAGGAACTGGAGTAGTTTTAGATGGTTAGGATGTTTGATAATGCAATTTGAATTGAAAGTTAATTGCTACTTGACAGTAAGTCAATAGAAGATTGACTTTTTTACTTCTTTGTCTACAAAGTCAAAAGCACACCTTATTTCCATGGTGCTTTTACAAGTAAAGTGGGGAATGGGAAAAGAGACTAAAGAAAACACTCATTTGACAGGACTGATGACTGTAGAGAACCAGCGTTAACAAAAGTATCAAAAGCAACATTAGTAAAATTTGCATTTGTATAGGTTTTAATATAGGATTCGTTCTTTGCTGTATTTGCTATAAATAGGTTTTTACTTATAACTCAGCCTACAAATGTTTCGTTGTTGTTGTTTAAGTTTCAGTTTTATCTGACTCTTTGTTTTCTTGGCAAAGAAACAGGAGTGGTTTGCCATTGCCTTCTCCAGCTCATTTAACAGATCAGGAAACTGAGGTAAAAAAGGTTAAGTGGCTGCCCAGGATCACACAGCTAGTAAGTTGTTTGAAGCTGGATTTGAACTCGGGTCTTTCAGACTCCACAGGCTCATGGTGCCACCTAGCTGCCCTACAAAGGCTTTATATAATCTGTATCTCCTTATTGCTGACAGATTCTAAGGAGATCCAATACAAGGCATTTATGCTCTTAGGCCTATTATGAAAACTGTGTTCAATCAAAACCATTTTTTAAGTTCGTTATGTGTCAGACACTTTGCTAGGCTCTGGGGCATTGAGAACAGAGTAAATTCTAGGCATAAGGCACAGCCAGTGAAAAAACAAAGGAGGGGCGGCTAGGTGGCGCAGTGGGGCGGCTAGGTGGCGCAGTGAATAGAGCACTGGCCCTGGAGTCAGGAGTACCTGAGTTCAAATGTGGCCTCAGACACTTGACACAAAAAAACTAGCCGTGTGACCTTGGGCAAGTCACTTAACCCCAACTGCCCTCCAAAAAAAAAAAAAGCAAAGGAATAGAAGATGAAATGTTATGTGTGAGAAACCAGAAAGGTATCTGGTTTAGTCAGGAGAAATGTCCAATGAGTCTGAAAAAGACAAATCAGGGATGCGTTATGAAGTTTTAAAAGCTAAAAGTGTAGTTTATATTTTACCCTAGAGACAACAAGGAACCCCTGGAGTTAAGTAGGAAAGTAATATGGTCAGATCTGGCCTTAAGAAAAATTATTTTGGCAGCAGTAGAGAAGTTATTTTGGAGTAAGAGAGTGGGGGACGGGGCCCTGAAATACGGTGAAAGCTTACTAAACAGAGACAAAGATACAAAGGGTTGATTGCAAGAGATGTCGTAGAGATAAAATGGCAAGATTTGGCAACTGATTGGATATGTGATATACATATATATATACATATATATATCTTCATTATCCCTCATATATATATATGAGGGATAATGAGGAGTCGAGGATAATGCCAAGGACAAAAACCTGGGAGACTAGAAGAATGTTGTACCTTCAAAAGAAATATAAAGTTTATAAGAAGGGTGAATGTGGGAGGAAAAATAATGACTTATCTACATAGATACAGAAAAATCTAGAGGAGCTGATGAGAGGATGTAGAGAGCAAACAGGGACTAAGACCAAACCTTGGTGATACATAAACAATAAGGTGATGTGATAATGTTAATGAGCCAGCAGAGGAAACTAAAAAAGGGCTTTCAAACAAACAGGAGAAACAGAAGAGAGTGGAAAAATACCCAGAGAAAAGAGGGTATCCAAGATAAAACAAAGGATGGTCAACAATGTTAGATGCAACAGAAAAGTCAAGAAGATTTAGGGCTGAAAAAAAGACCATGAGCTCTGGCAATTGAGAGGTCACTGGGACCTTCAGAGAGCAGTTTCAATGGAATGATAAGGTTAGAAGTTGAGTTATAAAACGTTGAGGAGTGAGGAGAGAAGAGGAAATGGAAGCAGTAAGTACTGACAGCCTTTTCAAAGAGTTTACCTGCCAAAGGGAAAAGAGATATATGATGACAGCAAGAGGGCCTACTGAAGGTTTTTTAAGGATCGGGGAGCCTTAGAGTGTGTCAATGCAGAAGGGAAGGAACCAATAGAAAGGGAGAGGTTAAAGTTTAAAGAAAGAGGGGCTGAAAGAGGCTGTAAAATGCTAGAGAAGGAAATGGATTCAAATACATGCACAGGCCTTGCCAAGAAGGGTACTTTTTTGTGAGAAACTAGAAAAAAGGAGAAGGTGGGGATTGGTGTCAAGTGGTTTTGAAATGAAAAGAATAGTCTCAAATTTTTCAATAAAATAATAACTGAGTTCTTCAAATCAGAAAGTTTGGAGAGAGGAAGGTGTTGAAAGCTTGAAAAAGGGAAGAGAAGGTACTATGTGGAGAAAATGTTGGGGAATCAGGATGAAATAAAAGATTGGTCTTACTATATGAGGGCTCAGTTAAAATTGGACAACATAAATTTTTAATACATAATTCATCATACACAACTAGTACAACTTCAAGTTTTCCTCCAGTTTCATTTAGCAGCCTCCTGTGTGATGCTATCAACTACACAAAAATAAATACCTATATGCCAGAGAGAGCAGAATTTTCTGGTGGTTTTTGCTCTTGCCAACCACCAGTCCTGACTATGGTTCTGAGTAAAACATAAGATGTGAATCAATTGAAAGAGCTAGAATTAGATGTCAAAAGTATATACTTTTTTTCCCAGCTGGTCTTAAAGGGCTGTGGAATGTTTCAGAAAATGGTATTAGTCCAGTCTATTTGTTGGCTTATGCTTGAATTTTCCTGCTTGGTTTGGGACCTGCTAGAATTTATTTTAACTGGCAAAACTTTGGAAAAACACAAGCTTCTATCCCAGAATAAAGCATCAGAATAGAGTAGATTATAATGATAAATTGGAAAATTTCCAGTTCCTCTATTTCAGCCAAAATCTTTCATGGCTGACTAATCAAAACATTTAGACACCAAGACAAGGATAATTAGAGTTTTGCCTATGCTTCTTATTTGCTTTGTACTCCGACTTCAGTTTTGTCTAAATTATAAAATATGAGGGAAATGAAAGGAAGTTTTTTCTCATAAGCAGTGCATATTAAGTAGTTGCAAATTACCTTACACTTCCAAAGTGTTGTTAATAATATTTTCATTAGGCCCTCAGAAGAATCCCGAGAGCTAAGAATCCCTAAGAGCTAATTTCACAGGTATTGTGAAATTTTTGGATATGGAAATTAAGCTAAAAGAGGTTACATAATTCTTGCCAAGGATCAGAGGCAGGATTTAAACCAGGTTTCTCCTGACTCCAAGTCCCCCATTCTTTGGACTACATGCTCAGTCACACACCGAGATCTTAACAGGATGTTCTCAACAAAACATAGGCTTTTCTTTAATCAAGTATAACAACTTACCATGATACCTGAAATGGAGTCTGTTCGTTTTCAGCAGGCTCTTCGTCTGATGAGTCAAACTCACTCGTTTGCATTGTATTGGGCTTCAAAAGAAAACAGTCATACCAAAGTGATAAGTGTATAGCACTTACAAAAAGCACCACACTGTAGCAAAAGCTTGCTTCCAACATAAAAATTATTGCTTGGATGTTATCGTTCAGATGTCCTTTAAAAGTAACATAAGCTGAAAAGAAGGCAACTGTGCCCGCGGTAGGTATTTTGGGCAAGGATTTAGGAAACTAGTTGGACAACTCTAGAGACGCTGACAAGGCATCTCATCACCTCCAGGTATCACAAATGATTGTTAACTGAGCCCTCACCCCCAAGATTCACACAGAGATTCGGACTGCTTGGACCCCTGCACCTTTTCACTAGCTGCTGAACAAGTTCAACTGTGCAAAGGGTCTCCAGAGTAGGGTTTCTCAAAGATAATTTAAAGGCTTCAGTGAAACAGATGCTCTACTGCAATAAATCAAAGCTCTGATAGTCCAAGCCGAAGGTGGGGGTCGGAGGAAAGAGCTGTTTCCCGGTCTCCCTGACCCCTGCCTTGCCTCGTGCTGCGGTTGCCCCACCCCCAACCCTACCCACCTACAGAGCCCTGCTCCCCTCTTAACTCCGGGTCTCTACCCCAGGGGTAGAGTCTACCCGAGGGCCTGGGGGGATGCTCCGCTCAGCCTCGGGTCTTGTCCTCAGCCAAGCTGCCTTCGGGGAGAGCAGAAAGTTAACTGATGTGAAACCGGAGGGAGAGCAGCGGGCCAAGGGCCCTCCCCTGCCTACCCCCAGTCCCACGGAGGTGAGAAAAAGAGTGGAGCCGCTACGACCTGAGGAGGTCCCGAGTGGCCAATCAACCAAGCCATGCGCTTGGTCTCTCGGGATCCCCGCCCCGTGGTAGCCAGACTCACCACTTTCATCACCTTCACGGCGAGGCTACCTGGAGCCCGATGTCAGGCACGTAGCTTCAGCTCCTTTCCCTTGGAGGGTCCGCCTTCTCCCGCTTTCCAAGAGCTTATTGGTATCTTCCTTCTGTGAGGCGGGGAAAGGGCATGTCCCGGCGACCAATCAGATGCCCCTGCTTTATTTTACCTACCCGTTCTCACATCAGTCTCTGCCTTCAACTGCTTCATTGGTTCCCACTCGGTCTTTGAAAGACGCGCGGGAGTAGTTGCTTCCTGAGTGCCGCTTGGCTAAACCTGCAGTGTTAGTGAAGGGCCAGAGCCCCGATAGGAGTTTGGGGTCTTGTGGGAAGATAGTTGTTTTTGTTTTTGTTTTACCCCATGCGATAGTCGAAAGCAATTTCGTTTATTCTCTAACTCTAAATCCAATTTTTGTTTTGCAAGTAGCTGGCAGACTGATAGCCAACCCAACCCCCTACCCTTTCCTCGAAGCTATTCACATCAAATCTAGGCCCACCAAGTCCCACTCCAGTCCAGCCTGCTCCTTCTACTGTGCTACTTACATCCCCTAGTTAACAAATTTCCCTTCTATCTACCCTCATTCACAGAAATCTCTACTCTGTAACATTGCATCCCCTGCCACTCTCGCCAATAATTTTATTACTATGTTCCCGCCCTCCACTCCAAGCAACCATTACGCATTTCGAAGGAGGATTCACTTTATGCCTTCCTGCCACTTCCAGACTCTTCCACCACCAACCACTTCGTAAGTTCTATTCCTCTGAGAATCGTTCCATTTAAATTTATTACCCAATCAAGTTCCTATTGTCAATTATCTATTAGCCTCCCTCTACCCACCCCCACTCCACACAGAGAGTTTCCTTTCTCCAGGAATTTAATACCTACCTCCCAGTCTTCTACAGACCGATTTCTGACTTAATACTTTGAGAAGTTCATTACACTTCAGTTACTCTAACCTCCTAATTCCTCATTCTCCTCAACTCTCCTGCCTTCCACTCTACTTCGGCTGCACGTAAGGATGATCACACCCTTGATTTTGCCATCATCCACAAGTGCTCTATTTCCATGATTAAAGAATGTTACATTTCTTTCTCCAATCACATTCTCCTATTTTCTCCAACTCTTCCTATACCTTATTCCTCCCAAACCTATTTCATCCTTCTCAGGGTGACCTTCAGTCTATCCACCTCTTGGTACTTTTTCAGGCACTTATCCTCTCCACTGACTATATACACTTCTTTTTCAATTTCAGCCACTCCAACTCCACGCTATCCTCTGCTTACTAATCTTCTACCGCCTTGTCCTATTTATTACCTCTCACATCGTGCCAAATCCAAAACCTAGTAATGCAGTATCTGCTGCGTCTATGTCTATTCATATGCTGCTAAATGGAGTTGGAGAAATTCAGCCAAGCCGATTGTGTTCGCTACAAATGCATGCAATGTAAGGTAGAATGGATCTTCTACTCAACAAGACATCGTTTTACTTCTTCCTAATTGATTTTCTATCTCATTCTTCACAGAAGTCATACCAAACCTTCTCTTCTCTCCTCAAGCCCCACTCCTCCACAAAGACTTTGATTCATATTTAAATGAGAAAATAGCCGTCATTATTTCCTTCTCTCCAACTCAAAAAACCCTTGACACCATCCCCTCACTTTCTTACTATGGCCAACCATTCTACCTATATAGTATGGCCAACCATTCTACCTATACTTTCATCCAATCCTCTCCTGCCTTTTCCAAAAGATTGTTCTGACAATTATCCTCCTATTTTTCAGTGTATCCTTATCAACAGACTCCTTCCCTGATGTCTATAAACATACCCAAGTTTTTCCCATCTTATATCCTTCCTTCCTATATTAGTCAAATTTCTTTAAAAAAACAAAAAGGTTTCTATACCCACTACCCCCATTTTATCTATTACTCACTTCTCAACCCTTTGCTAACTGGCTACCAACCTCATCACTTAACTGAAACTGCTCTGCTATTTCCAGAGTTACCAAGGATGTCTTTTTGTTTGTTTATTGAAATAAGTTTTTATCGATTTTTTTTTTGCATCGCCTAAACATTCCCTTGTATGGCTCACCTTCCTCTTTCCTGGAGGAGAAAGAGAGAGGGGGAGGAGAGAGAGAGAGAGAAAAAGAGAGAGAGAAAGAAAGAGAGAGAGAGAGAGAGAGAGAGAAGAGTAAGGAAGAGAGGGAGGGAAGGAGAAAGAGAGAGAAAAGAACAATCAGCAAAACTAATCAATATATTAGGAAAAAATATGGTAACATATGTAATGTTCCACAACCATGGACCCTTTTCCCATCTCTGCGAAAGAGTGAGGGGAAATATCTTCTCATATCACTTCTTTGGAGTCCAGCTTGTTTTTTGTAATATTACAACATTCATTTTCAATTGTGTAGCTGTTCTTTTCATTTACATTGTTGTAGTCATCCTGTATTGTTTTCATGATTCTACTTAATTTTGCAACAGTTTGTCTTTCAATGCTCTTCTGTAGTCATTATATTTCATGACATCAGTGTAACACAGTTTGTTTAGCTGTTTATTTGATAGACATTTACCAATGATATCATAATTGCCAAATCTGATGTCTTTTTCTCGATCCTCATTCTTCTTGTTCTTTCTGCAGTATTTGATGGTGTTTTTAATCACCCTCTTCTCTTCTATAGGATATTGCCAATAGCTTAGGTAAGAGTGGATAAGGCCCTGAGCTAGTGTAAGGAAAGTGAGGTGTCAAGGTTAACACTCAATTTTCAAACCTGGGTGAATGGAAGAATGATAGTGTCATCAAAATAAATAAGGATTTTCAGAAGTAGGGGTGGATCAGGAGGAAAAATATTAAGTTCCATTTTGGACATGTTGATATTGAGCTGCCTAGGGGCCATCCAATTTACAACAGCCACTGGACAGCAGGAAATGAATGGAACACAGGAGAGAAAGTAGGACTATATAGATAGATTTGGGAACTGTCTGCAAAGAGACAATAATTAAATTCATGGAAACTGATGAGTTCGCTAAGAAAGTGGCAGAGGGTAGAAAATGAATAGAGGGTCTAGTATAGAGCCTTGGGGATATGCCCATACTTAAGGACCATGAAGTAGAACTTAAATCAGCAAAGGAGATTGAAAAGAAAATATCTAGCAGGTAGGAGGATAAGCAAGAGAAATCATAATCAGAGTTCCTGAATCAGCTCCAGCTTTCCTAGAGGAGATGTAATTGTACTTGTATTTGTACTTTTTCTGAGAGAATAAAATGACCACTGACAGGATCATCCTGAAAATGAAGGGAAAAAAGGGTTAAGCCTCATTGGCCAGAAAATCTGGACTTGGTGAGGTCCTCAGACAATATGTATCTAAGTTGGACACATGAGCATAGTCTTGCAAGCAATTTTAACTTGAGCATCCAGCCAGCTAGATTTTAGTCCTGTGCTAAAGGAATACCAATTCGATTGGCTCTTGAAGGTCAGAACAACTACTTAACCTTCTGCATTATAAGCAATAGCTGACTGACAAATCAGACCAGACCGATCATAGTCTTTCTGGCTTCAGCCTCAAACTTTTTTTTTTCATTTTTGGAGGGGGGAGGGGAGGGCAATTGGGATTAAATGACTTGCCCAAGGTCACACAGCTAGTTTTATGTTGAGTATCTGAGACTGCATTTGAACTCAGGACCTCCTGATTTCAGGGTCAGTGTTCTATTCACTGTGCCACCTAGCCGCCCAAACCTTTTTTTTTTTGAGAGAGGAATACTTTACCTGTTTTGCTGTTTAGTATTTTATTCCCAATATCATATTGGACTGCTAACCTTTAAATCACATGAAACAATTTGGCTTAATTATCAAGAACTGCCATCAGTGCATAGCAATGAATGAAATGCCTCTGCATCTTAGGCTACTACTGTAACTATCACCTAAACAGTGTCATCACCCAACAGTTTGATGACATTTTAACTAGACTGGTAAAAATTCTTAGAAGGACAAAGACCACTGAGGTTCAAGGGAACCTAACAGTTCCAAGACTGAAGATGGAACTCTAGCTATTTTGTGTGCTTTTAGATTGCTAAAACAGGACAGTCATTGACTTGACTCTTTTGAGAAAGAATATTCTGTGTTTGAAACTGTCAAGAGTTGGCAAAAGTTCAATATATCAAAGAGTGTCCAAACATAATAGTGGTAAGGAATATACAAAGATACACTAATTGTGAAGGTTTATGGGATTAGAAACTTGGTAGTAAATCTGTATTTCGAAGTTAAAAGTTAAACCACTGGGTCAAGGTACTGCCAGCTTATTAGAAAACTCAAACTCACGGTGCAGAACATTATTAGGTGAACAAAGACAAATAGAGCATATCACAGGGTGAGATAACACAAGTAATAAACAATAAACACATATATAAGAAATATGACATAACAGGCCATGAGAAACAACTGTTTGCCTTTTCTATGCAGATTCTTTGAAAAATTTTTTGTCTGTATTTTTGAACCATTATTGTATATTTATGCATTTCAGAACTAACATTCATCTATAGTACTTCATTATATTAACAATTAATTAAAATGTCCTTTGTGCATATTATCAGAGGAGTTTAATTGTATCTCTGATTTATTGTGATGTTTTTAAACTGTTTTGTGTTGTACTAAACATTGATAGAATAAAGCCAAAATAACAGTTTAGAAGTCTCACAAAGTCTTCCTTGCCTCCTGGTAAAATATAATAGGTATGATGGATTAACGTTTTGTTTAAAGTATTTGTTAAGGCATACATATGGGCTTTTTCTTTTTTAATAATTTTTTTTTTGGTAGATGGCGGCATAGAAGCAGCAAAGCACCACAGCTCCCACACAAAAAGGCTAAAAAACTCATAAAATAGGACTCTAAACAGATTTTCAAGCTCCAAAACTCTCCAAAAGACAGAAAGCACATCTGTTGCTACAGGCAGTTCAGCAGGTGGGGCTCTTCTCAGGAGTCTGAGAGCCGCAGCCGAAAACCGGCCGGCTCAGGCCCTGGGGCATCGGGCGGGGAGCCACGTGTATAGGAGAGCAGATCGGCTGCATTGGAGACACAGTTACCACATTTATCAGGCCACAATACAAAAAAGCTAAGAGAAAGGTCAGTGGATTTTGCTAACTTGGGAGGAGAAGAGCGGGTCAGGCCAAACTGCTCCCAGGGCAAGGAAGCAGTGGGAGGCAGCTGTAGCAGCAGGAACAAAGCAGGAGCGCCTTCCACTGGGCTGCTTCAGAGCCCTCAGCCTGCAGATAGCAGGGGGGCTGACACGATCCATCGGGACCAAGGGCTCTTGTGTTGAGCGGCCTGGATCTGGATTGTGTTC